>JBAIAA010000209.1:0-1200000 GCA_037893245.1 Crossaster papposus
CTGCTTCGCGTATTGTACTGGTACGCGGTACCACTGATCTCTACAAACTGGATAATTCGAGCGTACATTAATAGGATAGAGAGCCGTGAAACTTGTGTTGCCTTCGCATTCGCAAGTTCGTACATGCGTACCGCAGACCGTCGAGAGTGACACAGTGGCAGCAGCGATGGTGGGTAAAATTGCATTAAAATCCTTTGTAAATAATTAAATTTATTATATAAACTCGCAGACTGTACGATCAGTGAACTATCCGTGTAGAAAATGTCAGAACTACGGTTTTAAGTGAGATTTAGGAGAACATTGCTCTAGGCGAAAATGTTATTTTTGTTTTCAGCGGGATTTGTTCATTATTATTGTGGTCCTTTCTGAGAGAAAAACTTGAATATTTCGAAAGAACAGTAGAATCAGTTGGTCTAGGGTACCCTTTACAAAGGATTGAATTCCACAATACAGGTACAAGTATTTTCAGATCAATGTTGTACACATTCCACGAAGACTGTCCCGTTGACTTTGGTTCATGGTGGTAATTTGTGTACACAACATATTGTGTCATGAACTATTTGACGTGCATAAATGTAATGTACTGTAGAATTTTCCTAAAATCGCAATGGTCAGTTTTTTCTCTCACAATTCTGGAAGTGTAGAGCTACCTAATGTTGCAACATTATTCCCTTGGCATTTAATTTATACCTGTATATTTTCTTTCTTTGTACACTACAGCTAATTGGTTTACCCAAGTCCACTTCTTGCTACTGAGATGTCAGGCTGTACAGCTTATTAATACGGCTGCACAAGTCACAGGACGAACTGCTCCCATGACAGAGGGATAACAGATGACAGCGAATGTCAAAACTTATTTTGTTTAACCATCAGTAAACTACGGAAGCTTAACCCTAACTCCCTACACAACAAAGGAAGTTGGAGGATTTTGGAGGAATTGTATTGTTCAATAACAATGGTGAGGGAGTTAGGGTTAATTGACCAACTAAATTTTCCAAGATAAGCTATCTCGGTGTTCCACATTTTTTAGATGTGCTGTAAAAATATCGCAGAACTCTGCATCTTGGCATTTCATGTTTCAACAATATAAGTACAGATAATAAAACAGTCGCAACAGTCACAAAATTATCTTGGAAACATGGAAGTATACATAATATTCTTTTGAGCTTTCGTATAGTGAATATGTGTTTCATGAAAACCGACAAGTCTGGTTAAAATTGTATTGTTAATATTCAAAGCAAATTATACAGATGCTAAAATGACATAGATTTACCCAGTCAGTGTTCTCCACAATCTATTTTAGCAGGGTAGCCTGCCCTGTGTAAATGTTACGCTGTTCTGCCATATTTTTATGCCGCCCTGTTGAAATGTTATGCCGGCCTGTCAAATGTTATGCCGGCCTGTCAAATTTTGCTTTTCAATCACGGTTTTATACAAAACAGAAATTGTGTTGTACAAATCTGTAATATCGTGTTCATATTGCACAAATATCCAGAAACACTCACAATTCAAAGTTAAAGCCGTACAGGGTGTCCTATCAAAATTTGGCCTGTGAAGAACGCTGCCAAATGTATCTTTGCATAGTATGAACAATTATTATTCTAAAATGACATCGCAAGTTTTTATTTTGGTTTTAAATTCATAGAAAGTCGGGGGCTAATTTTGTTTTCGTTTTATTATTTTGGTTTTATAACATCAGTAAACAATACATAATAAGAATATTAATACTATGGCAGTAGTTATTACATGTTATCTGCAGTGTATCAATGCCAAATAAAAGCAAGCAAAATTTAATCCATTGTGTGACTTGTATGTCATTAGTTACATGTGTGATTGGTATTTTTAATTGTGATTTATTTCAAGTTTCTCAAGTTCATAGTTTAAGCCATAGAGCTGTATCTTTATTATACAGCTCTATGGTTTAAGCTCAAACCACATAATTTATTTTTTCTGTCCACTTGTCCAGCAAGAATTGTTGGGACCCTGGTTAAACATTAGGTTTATTCCAAATCTGGACACTGTCCCCACGAACAAACCAATTAATGTGCCAAATACATTTTCCTAAAACACAGACATTTTCCCTTTTTAATTTTATCATAAAACTTTTTATTGTCTGGATATAAAATTAAATCAACATTTTCAAAAATGTTCTTAATTAACAAAATCTCGTTTTTCTAAGGTTTGTGCATAAGATTATGATGTGGAATTCTTTCCCCCCAAAAAAACTGTTCTATTTTTTTTTAGAACATCTTGTAAATACGTGCACTGCATTGCATCGTCTCACACGAATGTCTCGTATCTTTTCCCGAAAATAGGTCTACCTAACATTCAAACTTGGCGTATACATGTCATTCTTGGGTGTTTTTATGTTTAACTTAATTTTCCTGATCAAACTGGATTGTTTTTGTGATATTAAATTCGTTTTCTCGGTCGTGCGCTATACGAACATGTGTACGCCTGCAGTGTTTTTAAACCACCTTTACAGATCTCGTACAACACATGCGGTTAAAAGAGGTGTTCAGCTCCTATTCTTTTTTCTACGTAGATCATTCTCATTACTTCAAGGGTTCGTACTTTGTATTGTGTAACATTACAAAAGTAATAATAGAGCATACACAACTCAAATAAATCAAGTGTATCACAATGATATATTTTATTGCAACACGCAATTGACCTAGCTCAGTGTGTTGGTCGTTAAACGTCACCAGATATAGAAACATGTCCCCAAAGTATTGAGTAGAACTCCCCATGTAACGGAATGGATGAGTCTTCATTTGCATACCAGTGCGCCATTGGATCTCACCGCAGAAATACATTGCATATGTATTGCGCTGCACGCATATATGAATAACGGTCGAGAACGTATTGATCAAGTCGTTAGATCTGTCGCAACTCGGCACGTTACTAGTCTTAAACCAGCCGTGCCGATGAATTTCGACTGAAATTCACGGATAAAACCCGACTATCTAACGACTTGTCTTCAAGTCTACCTTAAATGGAATAGATTAATTGAGAACAAAATCTATGTACGAATGCACTGTACATTGTATATAATCGTTTATACAATGGAAGATTTTATAAAAGAGTACCCTGGACTCTTCTACATGGATGCCGTGTGGATCGGCTTTGTGTCTATTGCAGGTGTTATTGGTAACTCTCTGGCACTTTGTTCCGTGGCTACAACTCCGTCCCTCCGTACGTCAACCCAGCTTAACATCACAATCTTAGCCGGGATAGACCTCTTCATCACCGGGGTACTAGCTCCCTGCCGCATCGCCACGGAGTACTACTCCGGCCGGTGGCCTCGTCACCAGCAATGGTGTCATCTCCTGGCTTACGCCGTCCTCTTCTTCACGGGTTACTCCCTACTGCAGCTCGTGTACCTGTCGATGAGTCGCTTTCTCCGGGTGACCAGATCAGCCGCTTTTTTCAGCAAGTTTGTGAAGCCTCTAATTATCAGTCAGCAGGTCTGTGCCGTGATCATTATGAGTATATTATCTTTCCTCCCTTTATACTCGGGCTTTGGTGCTGTGGGCTACCACACCAAATCGCATTTCTGTTTCTCCATCGGTCGCAACCAGCAGGTCCTTGCGGCAGTCAGCATGGTTTTGGCCCTTGTTGCTACGCCGACATTTTACGGTCTGACCTTCAAGCACGTTCGAGCCCACCGACGAAAGGTACAGAATTGGCAGGGACGTCACCTAGAAAGCGGCGCTGGGAAGATGAACAGTGGCTTCACCACGCAGAAAGCCAAACACCAAAACTCGGCAACCATGCATGAACAAGACGGCACGAAACAACCGCAAGAAAACGGGCAAATTCGAGGACAGACAGCAAAAAGCTGCGACACAGTTCAACTTACTGATGTACAATCGACCAACCGCTTGGGAAAACCCAATACGTCAATGATGGGGATTTTAACCGCACGGGCAGCTAACGTATCGGTGAATCCGCCGGTACCGGCACCCAAGAACGCCGCTCGCGTTCACGCCAAGAATGGACCGACGAGGGAAAGTATGAAAATCACTAGGAATCTAATGTTGATATTCTGCGCCTACATTTCGTGCTGGCTGCCATGGTGTATCCTGAGTCTAATTGAGCCCTATGTGGACGTACCCGTACCGGTTTACCACGTGATCTACAACATGATATTGACCAACTGTTGCATCAGTCCTTACTTGTACGCCTGTATGAGCCGCAACTACAGAAACGCCTTCAAAAGGTGCTGTTTACTCAAGTGCCTTCGTAAGCGATGAAAAGTGCACAAACTATCATCCGGCCCAATGTTGGTATAAATAACAACAGGTTAAATTATTGGTAGAAATAGTGCCCACCAGCGTGTTAGGAAGTTGTTTCCCCTCAAACAAATTGTTGATAATTATGTTGGTATGTTTGTTTTTACCCCTTTATTGGTAATGTGTATAGTTCACAAATGTGTTGGTTAATAGGCTATAACTCAAAAATTGGTGATGTGCAGTTTCAACATTGTTTTGGATAATTATAAAGTTTTACCAGGAATCGGTCGAAATATTCTACCACATCTGTTGGTTTTGTATATACAAATATTTCCTACGAAATGTTAGATTCTGTTCCATCTCTGTTGGTTAAATGTAGGTCATTGACAGCGAGTCTGCGCCGCCGATCATGCAGGGTAGACAGGTCGGCAGTACCGAGCTAGTTGTAGCCTAGTTGTAATCTATAGTAATTTGTAAAGCTTGTTGTGATTTTGTTGTATAGCTAGTTGATATTTGTTGTATGTCTAGTTGAATTATGTTGTATATTTATAGTTGACAGTGGTTGTATAGCTAGTTGAATTTGGTTGTGTATATAGTTGTATAGCTATATAGTTGTGTAACTATAGTAGATATTTATTGTATATTTAGTTGTATAGCTAGTTGTTATCTGTTGTATATATAGTTGTACAGCTAGTTGGTATTTGTTGTATATAGCTAGTTTATATTTGTTGTATAACTAGTGGAGTAGCTAGTTGTAGTTAATTGTTTTAACGTATTTATTATACTTCGACCTCGTAATAACTCACATTATGGTCCGGGCCGGGAATCGAACCCGGGCCACATTGGTGAGAGGCGAGCGGTTTACGCACAAGCCATCCATGCCACCCAGTTTATACTCTAGAGGTTTAGGCGCCACTCTACCTATGGTTACGCCGCTAGGTATTAATATTCGCGTAGATTAGGAAGACGCTCTTACAAAGGATCTAGAAGAATATCCCGTGATATCTATAGCAGTTTGTCGAGTTTACTTTGCGAAGTCTACTCCAACTACGGTATTTTGTTGTCTTCGGTAGAAGGTTTGTTGATTACGTCAAATACATTAGTTGTTAACAAAGAAAATGATCTTGCTAATACAATAAAAGCTGAGTCAACCGGAGCAGCAAGAGCAGCCAGTATACTGGTCAGTCAAAAGACTACAAATACGGAAACAGTCACGAGAATAAAGGAAAATCCCGATCGAGTGAAACAGGGTAAACTATTATCAGAACACAATAAAACGACAAGAAACAAAATTGTACCAACAAAACCCCACATTGTTAATTTATGGATAATCGAGGTCAGACAATCACATTAAATATGCAAATTTATTTGTCGTTCTTTAATAAACGTAATTCGATTAAACGATGGAGACAAAACGGTTGAGGATATTCAACACGAAATTACTTGGCAACGAGATCAGCGATTAAGTGGATTGTTTAAAAAATACGGCAAGTGCATTAAAGTCTTTTCGACAACGGAAACGCTGGAAAAGGTTTTGTTGTGATTCGTGGGAGTCTAAGAATTGCCGCTGTCAGCGGTGTCATCACGGCACCATAGGGTTTGCGCTATAGAGGCATTGGTGTGCGGTTGTGCCGCAGTCGCCATGAAATATTTTAGAAAAAGATTTAGGCGTAAACCTACAAAAAACAAGACGAGATAATCAATTTTAGCCAATGCTAAAATTAATATAATTATCGATCTTATTTCTCAAGCTATAGACGACGAGAAAATTGACTCCAGTTAATTTTCTTTGGTGAGGTCTGAATTAAAATTAAATTAATAGTATGAAAGACACAAATCAGGTCAAACGCCAGAGACACGGAACAGTCGCAGGTTGAGACAACAACAATTACAAGATAAAATGTAGAAATAAAATTAAGAAAGACATGTATAACGTCATTATGTCACCTCGCCAATTCCCAAACCGCAGTTTGAAAAACGGCCCGTACGCTTCCAAGAATGTTGGCGTTCCCTTAAAACCAGTTCGCGCCGGGATTAATTTAACATCACCGAGACGAGACGCGGGATTATTTTTTTTAACGAAACTCGATCTCACGTGGTTTAGGCCGATGGTACCGGAAAGCACACCCACGCATTTCCGGCCTTGCTCATGACGCGTTTATGCGTCATCCGTTTGTTTTGAATCTGGGGACAACTTTGCGTGTATATACGTCCTCCGGCGCGAACTATTTAACGTAAATTTGCATGGTAAAACCCAATTATCATAACTGGGCGTATCTCGACTGTGGCCTAGATATAGGCCCAGTTATGATAATTGAGTTTTACCATGCTGGGAAAAAAAATCTACCACTTTAAAAAAAAATTAAAAGGACATGTGTATGAATGTAAAAGATAACAGGCACTGAAAGGAAGATACTAAGGTTCTCGAAACCTTGCTTCCCCTTAATTAAACTTATCCAAAAAGAGTCAAAAGATAGTCAATGGAAATTGAGCATCATCTAAACTCGAACCCCAGTTTTACGATCTATAACCTAATCCATTATCTACTTGGCTACTTTTTCAAAGTGCTTTAATGTACCTCTGGGCCTACGTGTAACAAGTTGACCGAGCAGTAACAGTTTTGTTTTGCGTTATTGTTAAAACTACTGAATAATCATGACGCGATGGATGTAGACACGCCCATTTACCATTTACCAAGCTGGGGGAAATTTACGCCGCCGGCGGTGGGCAAGAGCAAAAGCTCCAGCGCGATATAAAACAAAATAATGATGGCGCTCTTCAAATCGACCTTTTTTGAAACGTCATGCTATCTGTTTTCCTGTACCACTTATTCCTTTGACGTTTGAGGGCGATATTTACGTACACCTGCCACTGCTAATAAAACTACGTGCACAAGGGATCATTTATCTTTTAGACTATTATTGTGACTTTTCGTAATAATCATCCACCAATCACGGCAATCACATTTGTTTTGCTTCTTGGGCTCCTATTGTTGTTTATGCTGGAAATAATTCATCAGCGGCATAAGGGTTGAATTTGTCAGGGGGGGGGGGGGGGGGGGGGGGGGGGGGGGGAGAAGGGGGAGGGGGGGGGGGGGGAGGGGACTTGGGGTGCACCAATTTTTGAAGGGGTACTGAATGACAACTGATATATTGTTTGTGTGCAAATTCGAAATTTCAAATGGGGTAGAGGAGGCCCCGTTACCCTGCCCCCCTCCCCCCTCCCGCCACTGGATAATAATACACTTTCCCCCTTTTTCTTTGTGGTTGGGGAGTAATCATCCCAGTTTGAATGACTTCAATGTCAAGGTCTTTGATCGTTGGCAGCCTCGCATTATGGTTTTAGCCATGTTTATAGCCAGCCGTAATAAAATCAATGTTATTAAAAAGGCGTCTGATGCATTAGTATATTCATAATTCTTATGGTTGCCATGTAGATAGGTGTTGGCTAAGGCTGAACTTGACCTCATACCAACTCGACTAAGTGAAGCTGCCACTATGAAACTACACATGTATTATGGTGCATCGTAGAGTATACGTCGAGCAATTTTGTAGCACGAATCGATTCACGTTTCTTGCACGCTCCGTTGAACTCCCGCGGTAAGGGAAGTTAGTCGTTATGGCAACCAATAAAATTATGTTTTCGTTGCGACACGGTAAATCTTTCATGATGGTTCCAACCAAATTATTTATGATTAGTGCACTACTCATATCGGTATTTAAACAATATGTAACAGTGCTCATTTACTTTGCTTGTCCGGTCCGTCTTCCACTCTTTCCATTCAAAATTGACCGATCCGAATTTGGCCATAAGCCCCGCCCACCTTAGCAACGCATGGCGTCGTTTGACCATAAGCCCCGCCCACGGCATGGCACGCCATTACCTCAGTCGAGTATAGCCCACGTTTGTACCGACTTTTCTAAACGCATGTGATCGATTTTGACCACTGAGCTAATGGCGGGTCACACCTGTAGCAACCGTTGCTAAGTTACCTGACCGAAACTCCTAATCTTATTAATCAATGCGCGCTGTTTGATTGACAGGCCGGGTCGGTCTATTGACAATTAAAGTCAATAAAACATTGCCTTATTGTATTTTCAGTGGCGGATTGAGGGTGGGAGTTCAGCCTCTGACTAATGCTAGTGAAGACCAAAATAAGAAACGTAGTGCTCAAGTTCCTTTATTCTTACTTAATAGAATGTAGAAGAAAGCTAGATACGTCCCTGACTATTATTACAACCTAATGTCCAGAAATTGGAACGAAGTCAGGCAGACCAAATAATTAATAGCCCCCCCCCCCCCCCCCCCCCCCCCCCCCACCACACCTCCTCCCAAACAAAAGTCTACATGTATTTACAAATTAGGTCACGCGGCACTGTGGAAGTTGGTATTCAATCGGGAAAATAACAGAACTATACATTTACGCATTGGCGCGGTGTGCAATTTATGGAAAACACAACGTGTATCAAACATTGAATGAAAACGAAAAGAAAAACATACGAGTACTCCAGTCGTGTCCGATGTAAACAACCAGGGTGTTTCCATAGAGCAACATTCTTACCCGCGGGGATACTTTGATTTAGCGTGCAGACATCTTAAATTCATGTGCGTGTTGTAGAACATAATAACAAAATGTGAGTAGCTGGGAAGAACATGCCAAGGATCGGACGGCATGGCGAAGATCTTCCCATGAAGGTGCATCAAGTTTGTATTCTATACAGTGCGTTACCGAAGCCGATGCGCCTAAAACCAAAACGCATGATCAGCAAATGAGCGCAAACATGGCAGATGCGCGTGTGTATCTGCGCGCTGCAGTTGATTTTGCGTAATTTTTTTAAAACTAACATGACGCGCGTCAAGTTGTTTACGTCTGTTCCACTTGCACGCGCGTTGCATTTAGAGTACACCTTCAAAATGAAATCCATCTTCTTTTATTATATGTTACAACACGCACTTGAATTTAAAATGTCTGCGCGCAGAATGGATTCAAAGTAAGAATGAAGATTTAGCGCTCGTAATTTATTATAGCTGTTTGATAATAACAAATAAATGGATTGAATTTTGAAAATGTACTCTAAATGCAACGCGCGTGTATGTAGAACAGACGCAAAAAAAATTAAGCGCGTTTGCCAGTTAAAAAAGTCATAGCAAAATCATCTGCAGCGGATACGCATTTGCGCTGTTTGCGCAGAAAAAACGGGAAAAAAAACGCTCATTTCTAATCGTGCGTTTTGGTTTGGGCCGTATTGGCTTCGGTAACGCAGAATACAAACACACATTAAGCAAATAGCCATATAGGCCTACAATTTTAAGGTTTGTGCAAAAATATAGCTGCGCCCAGCGGGCATCACTTTGTACATCGATCCAGCGCTCTAGTGATTTATTATAGCTCTATGGTTTTCCGTTTTTTTCTCGTGAACGGTTAGACTATAATAGGTTGGTTTCCTTTCCACTACATGTTTGAAATGGAATAAGTAAACAACCCAAAACATTATATTTTGCAAGACTTTCAGAAAATAGTACCCCTTTAAATAAAATAGATATCTCTCACATGCGGCTATCTTTGTAGGAGAAATGCAACTGCGTATTTTACGCAATCAACCACGCGTTGCGCAACGTGAAAACATTTTCTAAACACGCGTGCTTGTTGTTCAAAATGTGTTCCAAATTCGGCGCACCCGAAGCGCGCTGTGCAAGATGACGCTCAAAATGCCGATGCACGTGGCTGATCCGTAGGAACTTGCGTCACTTGAGAGAGATATATTTGAAAGATTTTTCAGAAAGCACTTTATGCCAGTTAGACATCAACAAAACTGTAGATCCGTAGTTAATCGAACTATGCCACATGTTTCAATAACACATTTTGGTTAAGAGTACACTGTACAGTACTTTTAGGTATGGTGACGATGCCAGTGTCCACGTGCAGAAATTGTACTCATCTACTGAAAAGACGATTGACCGACATGCACTTCTTGAAGGCATTTCGGTAATTCCGGGTCATAGATGCATATAAGTACGGATTTATGCAGCTATTTGTCCACAGCATATTGATGAGCACATGGTGAATCGTTACTGGGACATCGGTGTAGGGTTCCGTTAGACTCAGGATACACCACGGCAGCCAACAACAAATATAGGCGCAGAATATCAACAGTAGATTCCTGGTGATTTTCACACTTCCCTTCGTTGGTCCATTCTTGGGGTGAACGCGAGCGGTGTTCTTGGGTGCCGGTACCGGCTGATTCACTCCGCGTACGTCGGCAGCTGAACCGACCGTGGTTGGTATTTCTATCGTCATTTCGTTTGAATTCTCAGTAAGATGGTCTCCTGGATTGTTCTTGCCTCGTGTGGTGCTTTCTTCTTGACAGTTCGCATGTGTGTTTAGGGTACCTGTTCCACTAATTTCTATAGGCCTACCCTGTCCTGTTGCGATTACTGACAGAGCCGTGCCATCGGTTTGAAGGTCGGTATTCTCTGGTCGGACACCCCCGCCACCAAGCCCTCTCGATCTCCAGTTGCCGACACGTCTTCGGTGTGCGCGAACGTGCAAGAAGGTGAGTCCGTAGAACATGGGTATCATTCCCAGAGCCGAAACAATCGACAGAGCGGCCAGCAGCTGTTGGTTACGTCCCGTAAATATGCAAAAGTGAACCTTGGAACTGTAGCCCACGGAACCAAAGTCGGAGTACAGAGGGAGAAGTACCACGATACAGGTGGCGCACACAGCGTAGACTTGCATGCCGATGGCTGCGGGCTTGGAGGTAAATCTCCGGTACAGAGCCTCGGATTTGGTCACTCGCAGGTAGCGGGTCTGTGCTAGGAACACCATCTGTTGTAGCGAAAATCCAATGAAGAAGATAGCAACGTAGGCCAAGAAGTGACACCAGGGCTCGTGGTGGGGCCACTGGCCAGAGGAGTACTCCGTAGCGATGCGGCAGGGGACGATCACCGCCGTCACCACGAAATCCACAGCGGCCAGGATGGTGATGTGACGCTGGGTCGATGTGCGAAGAGACGGGGTTGTGGCCACGGCACAGAGTGCCAAGAAATTACCGATCACTCCAGCAATGGAAATCAGACCCAACCACACAGCATCCACGTAAAATAGAACTGGGTACTCCGCTCGAAAGGTCTCCATGATACAGTCATAAACTTATAGTTCGCGGGTGCTGGCCAAACTATAGCTAGTACATTAAAATGTATATCTGTGGCAATATACACGGGGAAAGCGAGTTGCTCTTTAGCCACAATTAGTTAATAACAGATCATAATAGTAACAATCATCAGTCAGTGGTGCACCAGTCAGTAAATCAGAATATGCCCGTTTGTGTCCATACTTTCCCTTTCTCGGCGAAACGATGGTTGGTATAGCAAACCAAGCGATTACCAGCTCACTGCATACATATTTACCACCATACGATCATCATCATCATAATTATAATACATAATTAAAAGCTCGCATGTAGTTTTCTCTTTTTCCTTTCTGTCTTCTTTTGTGGCAAACAGTCTCGCAGATCCTTCCAAATGGTATTAAACAATCAAACCTGTACCGTGTTTGTGACCAAAGCATCTCGTGCGCAACAACTTTGCTGTTTATCATCCATTTGGTGCGTGACCATCGTCGACGCGAGTGAATTTAAACCTTGGATGTACTCGCAGTCTTCCACAACAGAAAAATGGCAATAAAAACGCGAGTTATTTTTGTTTGTCGCGATGAATTGATTGAGTTAATGCTGATCGAGCGTTGGTTGAAACGGTGCACGTTATGTCAGGTATACACTTGAGAATGCAACACGAATCAACGGGATGAAGTCTCAACTCTCCATGCACGATAACCACGGGAGCGGGCTACTGTAACAAATACTAATAATACTAATAGGTAATTCTTATTACAGCGCACGTATCTATCAAGACTGGTGCTCAAGGCGCTCTGTCATTATTATCCCTGCAGTATACGAAACATTCCGAATACCATTATCAGCTTTCTGGAGAGTATACAGCTCGATTCTGCCGTTTCAGGGCAAAGTAGCTAATGTCAACCATCTCTGTCGTCACAGGTATATAACTCCTGGGTGGGGAGAAGCAATTAAGTGCATGACAGTGCCTTGCCCAAAGCGTATACGCACTGTAGTTCCAGGCCGGACTCGAACCCACAACTTGCAGCTTTACACCCACACCGCCAATTCAATACTCCAGACGGCACTCCAACGGCACTCCATCACCCACGGTACAAATTCACATACATATGGATCTCACTGGCTTCAATGGTTGTACGGAGTACACCAACAAATAAGTTACACCAATAATGTCATTTTGGGCTGTCTGGTTGAACATATCAACAATGGTGAGCGCGGTGTTAGCTGCAGCAGTCACAAATCCGTCGACCAACTACCAAGCAGCCAACTAACTGCCAAGCTGTTCTTCCAGCGACTATAGACTCGGGGACGAAACAAAAGTAGACTTGTTCGAGTCTCAGTACACAGACTGGAAGATTAACTGGGTGCAGAGTAAAACATTACTCTGATTCGTTCAGTATAGGCCTATGACGTGAGGTGTGCCACATTCCCATGCCATGTCAAATTACGAGGAAATGTAAATGTATAGATGACGTGGAAGTTCTCCACAATTCACAGAGAAAACCACAGTTTTCTTTGTGCCTTGCAATAATTTCACGACCTTTCATCCCAAGCAATGGTCTTTTTGAAGTATGGCGGACACATTAATGGAGCGCGCTGAATTGGTAAACTCTTTGCATTTTACTTAGTTTGGCGCTCACCGATTGATGATATCAGACAACGTCATCTCGAGCTGCCCGGTTGATAACGGAATCAGATCAGATCTCAACAATAGTGAGCGCAGTGCGACAGCAGCCTCACAAATCGACGTCACCTACATCGGCCAACCACCAAACTGTTTCATAAGAGTTTAGTCGCGAGATGTAAATTTAAGATTTCGGATACACGTCAGTGAAGTGCCAAAGTCTACAATATTGTATCAAGCTGTTCGATCACAGCGACTTGGGGATGAAAACAAGTAGACTCGGTCAATCCTTAACACACATGATTAAAATATTATCACGTACTCTGATTCGTTTAGTATTCGTATTACAAACGCGAGCGTTCTAGTCCCCATGCGATATTAAATTACGAGGGCCTGTAGATCACATTGAAGTGCTCGACAATGCAGCGAAGCCCCAGTTTTCTCGTTCGTGCCCCACAATCATTTCACCACCTTTCATTACAAGCAAGGCCTTTTATTGAAGTATGTGGGGTAAATTCTGTAATCTTTATAATTAAATGAACCCAATTCAAACGGCGCCCATTTATTGAGTCCGCCACAGGGCTAAAGATTGGCGGTTACTAATAGTGTCTAAAGGGTCTATACATTGTATGGAAAAATCGCAATATTTAGATTTTTTGTAAACTAAACTGGGAAACATTTTGAACAGTGTGTTAATCGCCCATAAACAGTTACTTTGAGAATTAGAGGTAAGATACACCATTGGTAATTGCTTGAATTATCAGGAATGGGTGGATTTGGGGAGTTGTATTACAATCATAGATGCTGAGAAAAGCAAGAAAAACGGCGTTCGTTTTCATCTGGCTCCGGGCAGTGATTCGTATGTTGTTCTTGTGGGTTTTTTCGCGATCGCCGTCTGTCGATCGTTATTTGTTTTGAATAAAATACATTAAAAAAAACCACCAATTACATGATATCTAGCACCATCATTATTTTCTTTCAAATAATTAAGATATTTCTCAATAATTCGGTTGTAAAGATTTTCGATTTCTGCAAATGGTGTATCCTACCTTCAAAGTGTGAAGCCTTGCATTCATTGCTGGTTATTTTAAACAATATTAATTGCCAGGGAAGATGTCTGTGTTTTCATATTTAAAAAAAAAATTATACTACATTTCAGCCAGCTGAAACATTGGCGAGAATTCTGTTCCAGTGACCTAAAATCTCAAAGCCTGACACTTTGTCATTTTTTGTTAATTGACCATATTTTTTTGGGGTATTTGATAAATGAAGACTCTGGTCTTATAGTAAATCTATATTACTGACTGGTGGTTGTTACCATATTGTATATTTACTGTTTTGAAGTAAATTGGTGGTTTGGTGTCCCTGGCGTAACATCTGGTGTCTCTCATATTGTGGCTCTTAGAGTGCAATCTTAGCATGTGCATGGTACTTATGGTCCATTTTCTATAGGCCTAATTGATCGAAACTAACAATCTTGCTAATGGCGGGGTCGTTGAGATTGTGCATTCTGGTGGATCATGCACGTTGCTTAATGGAAATCCCTAATAGACCGTATGTCATTGGTAAAGGCTATATGATTTGATCCGCAGTCTCGGAAAATCCGGTTTCCTTGGTAAAAAAAAATCGTCAAAGAAACCAATTAGCCTAAAATAAAACTAAATAAATTTTCCCTTGAATGTGGAAATTGAAAAATAAAATACAAAATTGTTTAATAAATAAGAACTGCGAAGAGACAGAGAGGGCGCGCGAAGAGAAATAGGCTGGGTTCGGGCGGGGAGTTCTTGACGCCCGAAACTCATTCTTGCTTTCTAACGGCGGCAACGCGACCTGAGAACATTGCACATGAAACAGGATCACACACCACCGTACCTATAACCTATCCATGTCCATGTCGGGAAAGTTTCACGCGCGCGATATACATTGGACACCGAAACTCACGAAGGCAGCGACGACGAGCGAGATGAGGCCAAGCCTTTCAAAACAATATTCTTACAAATTACGATATCACCAATAAACTACAATAAAGCTTGGCATGTTGTCATTAAGAAATTAACAACAGAAGGTAATTTTCAAAGATGCCTATAGCTCTTAGAGACGCATTTTGTGATTCCGCAAATTTTGAATTGAAATCAAAATCTTAGAATATTGGTTTCTCAGAATATACAGCAATGACAGAGATACAACTATAACCAGGTTATTTTTAGCACTTTTGCGCGATCCATATACACCACATGGTCTACTGAGCTTTAAATCGTTGCTGCGATAACAAGAACCATCCAAGTAAACTGACGCTTGGATACGATTGTCATGGAGACTGTAAACAAAAATTTCCGTTTGCATGGAGACGTGACTACTTCTCTACACGTACGTACGTATACGTATCATAAATGCGAAACTTCTCCCAGACAAGTGACAGTGAATAGATAAGATGGGTCACCAGACCAATTCACATATGACAATCAGTACGGGAGAAGTGGTAACCACACTAATTAGCAAGTGACAGTCATATGTTGTGTCCGAATTACTTGGCTACGGCTCATCATTATTTTACGCACAAGTCTATGGGAAGTCGCTGCAGCCGCTATCATATGGGCCTTTTTGAATCCCTGGCTTCGTCTTCGTCTTTGGCTTAAGGCGATTTTTGACTCCCAACTGCAAGATCTCCAGCCACATTCTGACGCCTGTTGTACTTCAGAAACATTCACTCGATTGATGTGAACCCAAAAGTTAGACTATTTCAATTTTCTTCCATTTCTATTTCCTTCTCAGTATTTCGGAATTCGGAGGCGAAGCCAAAGCCAAAGACGAAGCAACGGTTTCGAAAAGGCCCATAGACTCGTGTATATAATGTTAAGCCGAAGACATAATTCACTCATGACATTGCGAGATTTATTTATTAACTTAATTAACTTACTAGTGACACCGGTGACGTACATCCTCGTCGTTGTCGAACAGTACACTCCTACTTGGGACACCTTATAGCCATCGGGACACCCCTAGCCCATATCGGACACCTGTAAGACATTAAGGTCCATAATCGCTTAATATTAGTCTTTATGGTCTGAAATGTTAGCAGGGCGGCAGACACTGCGAGCGCAGAATCAAATCTAGCACAGAAATGAAGCACCTAAGATAGAATGGATTAAAGAAAAACGTTCGAAGGAGTTAAAGAACAAACACAGAAAATGTGTAAATTTGACGTAATATTAAAAATGTAAGTACATTTCAGTTGTCAAATTGTTGTAATTTTCAAAAATGGATGGATTTGGGCGGTTAATAATTGTATAGTAAATATTATTACACCGATTTGTTTTAAGGTTTGTATTCACAGATGCTAGAAAAAAAAACCAGGAAAACCAATCATGTTCTAGTAGTCTCGTGCTGAAATTCGGTACCCTCTGGAGACCTACACACAATGTGTATAATGGAGAAAAAAGGTCTCCGGAGGGTAAATTTCTATAGATGAATAGGTCTCCAATGGGATTTTCACGAATTAGATTTTTGGATTGTACTTAAATTACTCAAAAACTAGGGTTAGGATGTGGGTTAAGGTTAGTGTTTGGGTTAGGGTATAATATAGGGTATTGGGTCGAAATTTCAACCCAGGAAATTAATTGTGGTTGAAATAGGAGCATTTTGAAAAAGGTGCCCGACTTTTTAACCAGTTTGTACACGAGAACAAAGACACTGTCTCCACTGGGATACAGATTTAGGTATTGATGTTCCCTGACACCACTTAAGTTGAAACAGAGCAATTTATAAACCTCGGGAATTGTACGGCCAGGAAATCGGTCTATCTGGCTTGTACCCGTTCACAATAATTGCTAATAAAATGAGGAATAACTAAATATAATGGTAACTTGGGAGTAGTATTTCCCAACATTTTGTGTTTTTTCCAACGCTCGTCCGTCGACTATTAGAAGTACCACCTTTCTTGTAAAAGACGGCACATCGGGTGCCATACTTTTACAGTATGTTTAAGGCCGTGTCCGAAACGAGTGTCTAGAGCTACGGTCTACGTCTGCAGCTACAGCTATAGCTACGCCTACGTAGGCGCTAAGGCAAATGGAATTCGGACGCAGCTACGGTAGAGCATACGGCTAGTTATTGCGCCCCAAGCGATGCTTGATTTAGCGTTTGCAAAATTACGATGTAAGAATTTACATCATTAACGTCTGCTAGATGTTACGCAATGTTTGTTTATTCAGCCGATCGAATAACCTGATGATATTGACGTATTTATCGGTCTGTTATTAGTTTCAATTCAATGCACTATTATTGAAAAATAAACGAAAATTTGCTTCAAAATTAACGTTAGTGCTGCCGCAATTTTGTTTTGCCTGAGCTAGACAACTTCTTTTACAGCTAGATTTTTGTGACGTTGCAGCCGTAGCTGTAGCTCTAGACGGCATTTCGGACAGCACTACAAAATGGCTGACGCAGACAATAGCCGTAGCTGTATAGCTCTAGACACCCGTTTCGGACACGGCCTTACTGTTTCATAATGATTTGATATTTTTTTTGTTTTTTAAGTTTGCATATGTTGTATATTCCCTTTATGTGGACAGGAACCCCCAGAGCCAAATATTGCAATGCAAAAAGACGAGAAATGTGCACAACGTACCTCTGCCTCAAGCTCAAGTACACACACACAAAGTCCATGATACCAGGGGCCCCGCCTTGATAGCTAAATCGGAAGACTTCTGCCCGCCACGTAGCATCGCGATGCATCGGCCCGGCAGGCGTCACGCGTAGACGGGCCAAAACCTGTCGGTGTGGTCACGGTCAAGCAAGTTGGCGTCTTGCAAGTTGGTAAAAACATAGAGCAAGGAACAACTTGTCGATTACGACCAGGGAATCGTGTGGAAAGCACGCACATCGATAGTTATACAGAATTCCACCTGAGCACCAATTCCCAAACACTAACCCTAATCCTAACCCTAGTTTTTGAGTAATTTGAGAACAATTCAAAAATCTAATTGTGAAAATTCTTGTGGATACCTATTCATCTATAGAAATTGTCCCGTGGAGACCGTTTGGCTCCCATTGTATTCGGGTCTCAACAGGGTACCGAATTTAGAAACAAGGATTTATATATTAACATATATTTAAAGTGCATAGATCTCCAAAGGTAGTGTGTGTCCACGGAATGAAAGCTTCGATATCTCCAAAGAGGGAGGTATGCGCTTTTCTAATACCACAAATTAGTTGGGTCATCTGGAACAATTCCGTGACCGTGGAGAGCAAAGGTTCGTTTCTAAGTGGATTTGTCTTCTATGAAGGTTATATAACAAATCTAGCGGGGGTGTCCCTCGCGAAAGTGTGGGCGGAATCCGTGAGAGTCAAAAATCCAAAATGGCCGCTGTCGGCCATTTTGAAAAATATTATTTTGATCGGTTTAGCCTATTTTGCTGTTCAATATATGGTTTATAAGGTTTTTGGGGTCAAGGAACTCATATCTGATGATGATTTAATGATTTGACCTTTTTTTACCTTCATATTCAAGATGGCGGCCAAAAATGGCCGCCAAAACTGGTGAAATCATACAAAATCAAAACTAATATCTAAACAATATGATCAATTAGTAAAATAGCAATTGGGATTTCATTCCCTGGATGGTAGTAGCTAATTTTCAGTAGTTCAGTTATGTTTTCATATTAAAAACATCCCAAATGGCCGTCTAAAATGGCCTCCAAAATTAATAAAAGAAAAGAAAACCGCATATACCACCTCAAAAATGTATCATATCGTTAAAAAAAATACCTTTGGATTTGACTCAATGGTTATTAGTAACTAATTTCTGGCAATTAGGTTTTATTACCATTAAAACAATCCAAGATGGTGTCCAAAATTGCCACCAAATAGGTAAAATGAATATAACGTATCAACAATTTGAACATTAGGTAAAATAATCTTTGGGATTTGGTTCCTTGGCCATCAGTAACTATAGAACTACAAAGATGGTGGCCAAAATGGGTAAATAAAAACCTCAACAATTATAATTTAGGTTACATGTACATCTTACAAAGTGGCCAAGGAATTAAAGTTGGTGGTTCATGGTTATCTTCTCTATGGAAGTACAATACATTTACCCCAGACAGAGTTGCACTTAGCAATGTTTGACTGAAGTAATAACAATCGCGATTAGAATTTGAAGAAAAATTTCCGAATGAGAAGAAACTGGTGAAATCCTTTAATATTATCTTTTTGCTGATTCCGTTCTATTTGTATTGCTCTATTCCAACACTATTAGGTAACTTATACACTTAGAAACACTTTAACAGAACCTTAATATTAGTATGGGGATGGTCAGACAAGAAACCCCCAATCACAAAAATACATTTAATTATACAATTCATGATTAACCAGGTAGATAATAATAACAAAACAATACATATGAATACATTAATTTCATGAATTCATGACCTAATAAATATTAATAAATCACATCCTTAACTTTTAATGTGTTTAATTAATAACTTAATTCCACAATATAATAATAATTTGCTCTTAATCACAATTTACATTGACAACAACAATTTTCTTTTTAATATTTTGTACACGCTCTAATAGACGTCATTGGGCAGGAAGATTAAATGTTCCACAAAAACGGGTCCTTGTAGACAGGGCCCAGACCAGGAAAAACTAAGGGTTTTTCCTGTCAAGGTTTTCTCAACGGTTTCATCATCCTGAACCTCAATCATTTGATATTAGCTTGGGGGCCACCCTGATTTTTGCCCCTAATTCAAAATGGCCGCCAAAATCCAAAATGGCCGCTAAAATTACATTAATTACATATATACTGCTAATTACGTTTAATATCAACGTTTTTTTTAGTGATTCTGTCATCTTGAATGTACCTCAGTTGAATTTAGCTCAAGACGAGCCACCCAGAATCTGGCCTCAAATTCAATATGGCCGCCAAAATATAAAATGGCTGCCAACTGAATAACATAAAATATACAGCTAATTACGTTTAATATCAACGTTTTTTTGGGGTGATTCTGTCATCTTGAATGCACACCCATTGAATTTAGATCCAGAGCCACCCAGAATTTGGCCTCAAATCCAAGATGGCCGCCAAAATCTAAGATGGCTGCCAAAATTACATAAAATACATATATACTGCAAATTACGTTTAATATCAAGGTTTTTTTGTGTGATTCTGTCACCTTGAAGGTACACCCATTGAATTTAGCTTCCAGAGCCACCCAGAATTTTTCCTCAAAGCCAATATGGCCGCCGAAATCTAAAATGGCTGCCAAAATTACCCTAATCAGGTTTATACTGCTTCTTGTTTTTTCTGTCAGTTTTTTTCCAGTGATTCCGTCATTCTATGGGCTTTAAGATTAGTCTAGGGAATACCCAGGATTTATCGTCTAATCCCAGATGGCTGTCAACATGGCTGCAAAATGGCTGCAAAATGGCTGCCAAATGGCTGCCAAAATGGCTGCCAAAATGGCTGCCAAAATGGCTGCCAAAATGGCTGCCAAAATGGCTGCCAAAATGGCTGCCAAAATGGCTGCCAAAATGGCTGCCATAATGGCTGCCAAAATAGCTGCCAAAATGGCTGCCAAAATGGCTGCCAAAATGGCTGCCAAAATGGCTGCCAAAATGGCTGCCAAAATGGCTATCAAAAGCATCTTACTTAAATTTAAAGTACATCTTTGTTTTGTCCTGTTAAAGTTCACTAAAGTTGGTTTCATTGTGGCGTCCTGAACCTAAGACTTTTGAAATTAACTTGTGGCTACCCAAGATTTGTCCGCCCAAATCCAAAATGGCTACCAATATTACCTTAATCAGATTTAAACGGTCTCTTATTTATCCCCCATAATTTAGTAAAGGACCTGGCTCAGACATATATGCACATTATTTAGGAGAGGATAACTCAACTGTTCTAGGCTGATATAATTTTGCTGGATGCCTACAATCATTATTTACTTTTAAATAAGTAAGATATTTGTTAATAATTCGGTAGTAAGTTTTTTCGATATCTGCAAATGGTATATCCTACCTTTAGAGCAAAAAGTATCAATATTGGAAACATTGCCATTTTGACAAGCTCGTCCCTTTATACTTTAAACCCGTGTGAAATAATTTCACCAGAAATGGTTTGAAACCATGCGTCAGCAAAGAAAACTCACAAGACCCCAAAATGTGCATTAGGTTTTCTGTTTTTCCCTAAACAGAAAACGTAAGCCTTGTTGTTAAACATCCTATTTAACACTTTGACCAATTTTGTAGCAACAAAATAAATGAAAGTATATTTACTTCTATTCTCTTTTCCCCGAAAACACCATACAATACACTTACACAGTAATTGCGGTCTTTGTACTATTCGTATGCAGGCACAATTGTAAGATTTATTGTAAACATTTGACGTGGCGATCATTACCGAAATCCCCACAGTAACTAAATGAAATATTAATTACTTGTTCCTAGTTCAATAAAGCTAAAAGCCACTAACGAAACCGCTAAATTTCCGCTTCCTTTGTGTTCCAAGTTGTGAATATTTTAGTATCAATCTTTCACCCAAATGACGATTAAGCTCTCGGTATTGAGGCAGGGAGCTTTCTTGAAAAATCATTAAAAAAACCATTAGTGTTCGCTCATAATATTTTAGGTAGCCCTAGCACGCCAAAATTAGCGGTTGGAGTTGGCTCATTTACATTACAACAATAAAGAGGCGAGGAATAGCCTTTGCACCCACCGTCGAGCTTGGAAGCAAGTTGAGTGGTTATTTGTTATTCACTATAGTAGCACCAAACATTTGCAACTATCGATGTTGCAGTCAGTATAGGCAATAAAGTTTAATACCCCACCCCCCCCCCCCCCCTACTCCAGCGGCTTTCATCAAACCCAAATGAATGAAAATGTCTACGCATGATATATCCTTAACAGCAACGCGTTTGTCCAGGCTACTTAAACTCCTGCTGACTCCAACGGGCATGGAAATTGAACAAAAATGACAAATTCCACAACTAAATGAGCATCTTAGCTATAGTCACCTGTACGCCTACACAACAATGTAGGATATATCATGCGTAGACATTTTCATTCATTTGGGTTTGATGAAAGCCGCTGGAGTGGGGGGGGGGGGGGGGGGGGTTATTAAACTTCATTGCCTATAATGACTGCAACATCGATAGTTGCAAATTTGTGGTGCTACTACTAGTGAATAACAAATAACCACTCAACTTGCTTCCAAGCTCGACGGTGGGTGCAAAGGCTTAATATTCCTTGCCTCTTTATTGTTGTAATGTAAATGAGCCAACTCCAACCGCTAATTTTGGCGTGCTAGGGCTACCTAAAATATTATGAGCGAACACTAATTGTTTTTTTAATGATTTTTCAAGAAAGCTCCCTGCCTCAATACCGAGAGCTTAATCGTCATTTGGGTGAATGATTGATACTAAAATATTCACAACTTGGAACACAAAGGAAGCGGAAATTTAGCGGTTTCGTTAGTGGCTTTTAGCCTTATTGAACTAGGAACAAATAATTAATATTTCATTTAGTTACTGTGGGGATTTCAGTAATGATCGCCACGTCAAATGTTTACAATAAATCTTACAATTGTGCCTGTATACGAATAGTACAAAGACCGCAATTACTGTGTAAGTATATTGTATGGTGTTTTCGGGGAAAAGAGAATAGAAGTAAATGGGTCTTTCCATAAATAAGGGGGCCAAAGCGTGACATGGTGTTATTTCTCAAAATGTAATTTACTTTCTATATTCTTTGCATGTTCGTATGGTGGGGATAGCTCATACGTTTAATGTATAACTTCAATTTCTCGAATCAGATTTTTTGTTTTCATATACGATCCAAAACTATCCATCACACTGTAATGGAGACACCGGTGTCTCAGTTACAGTGTGAAGTGTGAAACTTGTGACTTGTTTTGCCATAAATTAGTAGGTTTTCATTGAAAATTTAAATTTCAAAGGGTAATATGTAAACATCATTGGTATACTGTAATTCAGCTATTTTCAATGAAAACCTTCAAACGTTGGCCAAGCAGTAAAGGCCGACAGTTTTACGCGTAACCGTGACACTGGTGTCTTTGTTACACCGTGACTCAAAAAGTCCTGTCTCTCTTATTATGCATCGAGCAAAGTGCATAGTAATACATGCTACATGTACATGTATGATAGATTCAGACATTTATGATGCATAATAAGAGAGACAGGACTTTTTGAGTCAAAACAAGTCACAAGTTTCACACTTGACACTGTAACTGAGACACCGGTGTCTCCATTACAGTGTGATGGATAGTTTTGGATCGTTTATGAAAACAAAAAATTTGATTCGAGAAATTGAAGTTATACATTAAACGTATGAGCTATCCCCACCATACGAACATGCAAAGAATATAGAAAGTAAATTACATTTTGAGAAATAACACCATGTCACACTTTGGCCCCCTTATTTATGGAAAGACCCACATATACTTTCATTTATTTGGATGCTACAAAATTGGTCAAAGTGTTAAATAGGATGTTTAACAACAAGGCTTACGTTTTCTGTTTAGGGAAAAACAGAAAACCTAATGCACATGTTGGGGTTTTGTGAGTTTTCTTTGCTGACGCATGGTTTCAAACCATTTCTGGTGAAATTATTTCACACGGGTTTAAAGTATAAAGGGACGAGCTTGTCAAAATGGCAATGTTTCCAATATTGATACTTTTTGCTCTAAAGGTAGGATATACCATTTGCAGATATCGAAAAAAACTTACTACCGAATTATTAAAAAATATCTTACTTATTTAAAAGTAAATAATGATTGTAGGCATCCTGCAAAATTATATCAGCCTAGAACAGTTGAGTTATCCTCTCCTAAATAATGTGCATATATGTCTGAGCCAGGTCCTTTACTAAATTATGGGGGATAAATAAGAGACCGTTTAAATCTGATTAAGGTAATATTGGTAGCCATTTTGGATTTGGGCGGACAAATCTTGGGTAGCCACAAGTTAATTTCAAAAGTCTTAGGTTCAGGACGCCACAATGAAACCAACTTTAGTGAACTTTAACAGGACAAAACAAAGATGTACTTTAAATTTAAGTAAGATGCTTTTTTTTGGCAGCCATTTTGGCAGCCATTTTGGCAGCCATTTTGGCAGCCATTTTGGCAGCCATTTTGGCAGCCATTTTGGCAGCCATTTTGGCAGCCATTTTGGCAGCCATTTTGGCAGCCATTTTGGCAGCCATGTTAGCAGCCATGTTGGCAGCCATGTTGGCATCCATGTTGACATCCATGTTGACAGCCATTTTGACAGCCATCTTGGATTAGACGATAAATCCTGGGTATTCCCTAGACTAATCTTAAAGGCCTTAGAATGACGGAATCACTAAAAAAAAAACTGACAGAAAAAACAAGAAGCAGTATAAACCTGATTAGGGTAATTTTGGCAGCCATTTTAGATTTCGGCGGCCATATTGGCTTTGAGGAAAAATTCTGGGTGGCTCTGGAGCTAAATTTAATGGGTGTACCTTCAAGATGACAGAATCACACAAAAAAACCTTGATATTAAACGTAATTTGCAGTATACGTATTTTATGTTATTTTGGCAGCCATTATAGATTTTGGCAGCAATCTTGGATTTGAGGCCAAATTCTGGGTGACTCTGGAGCTAAATTCAATGGGTGTACATTCAAGATGACAGAATCACACAAAAAAACGTTGATATTAAACGTAATTAGCAGTATATTTTATGTAATTTTGGCAGCCATTTTAGATTTTGGCGGCCATCTTGGATTTGAGGCCAAATTCTGGGTGGCTCTGGATCTAAATTCAATGGGTGTACATTCAAGATGACAGAATCCCTAAAAAACCCGTTGATATTAAACGTAATTAGCAGTATATATGTAATTTATGTAATTTTAGCGGCCATTTTGGATTTTGGCGGCCATTTTGAATTAGGGGCAAAAATCAGGGTGGCCCCCAAGCTAATATCAAATGGTTGTGGTTCAGGATGATGAAACCGTTGAGAAAACCTTGACAGGAAAAACCCTTAGTTTTTCCTGGTCTGGGCCCTGTCTATTGGTGCCTAACGGTTGAGAGGTGTAGAGATGTTATAACTTTATTAAGATGAAGCTTATTTTAAGACCTAGTGTTGTTATGAATATATCAGCGTTCCTTGCAAAGAACAATTATATATTCAGAGGCAGTGTATTTTGTTTTCAAATTATACATCAGAGCACACAAATGACATTTATCGAGATTGTACACAGATAAAGTGTCGAATTTAACGAATATCGGTGAATTTAACGAATAGCGTTTTCATCACCATGATTGCGTGTTTTGGTTTTATCAACAGAAACAAATAATGATAATTAATAAGAACCCGAATTTTACCTTATCCTGAAACTTGGTCAAACACAAGCTTGTTGTTTATTCATATCCGCATCGCACACACACCTCACGACATGAACAAGATGGCTGTCCACACGTTCAAACGATACCTGTCCCGAAAGGATGTCCTAGAAAGCCACCACCTTTCCTTGGATGATTTCGGTTTTACACACCTAATGTACTTCTACTTTCTTCAAGAATACAGTGCATTTTCCCATTTTATGGCGTACAAGTGGCGATCGAGTATGGTACTCATCTTTATTTGAAAAGTCCTACAAAAAAAGCGTGTACAAAATATTAAAAAGAAAATTGTTGTTGTCAATGTAAATTGTGATTAAGAGCAAATTATTATTATATTGTGGAATTAAGTTATTAATTAAACACATTAAAAGTTAAGGATGTGATTTATTAATATTTATTAGGTCATGAATTCATGAAATTAATGTATTCATATGTATTGTTTTGTTATTATTATCTACCTGGTTAATCATGAATTGTATAATTAAATGTATTTTTGTGATTGGGGGTTTCTTGTCTGACCATCCCCATACTAATATTAAGGTTCTGTTAAAGTGTTTCTAAGTGTATAAGTTACCTAATAGTGTTGGAATAGAGCAATACAAATAGAACGGAATCAGCAAAAAGATAATATTAAAGGATTTCACCAGTTTCTTCTCATTCGGAAATTTTTCTTCAAATTCTAATCGCGATTGTTATTACTTCAGTCAAACATTGCTAAGTGCAACTCTGTCTGGGGTAAATGTATTGTACTTCCATAGAGAAGATAACCATGAACCATCAACTTTAATTCCTTGGCCACTTTGTAAGATGTACATGTAACCTAAATTATAATTGTTGAGGTTTTTATTTACCCATTTTGGCCACCATCTTTGTAGTTCTATAGTTACTGATGGCCAAGGAACCAAATCCCAAAGATTATTTTACCCAATGTTCAAATTGTTGATACGTTATATTCATTTTACCTATTTGGTGGCCATTTTGGACACCATCTTGGATTGTTTTAATGGTAATAAAACCTAATTGCCAGAAATTAGTTACTAATAACCATTGAGTCAAATCCAAAGGTATTTTTTTAAACGATATGACACATTTTTGAGGTGGTATATGCGGTTTTCTTTTATTTTATTAATTTTGGAGGCCATTTTAGACGGCCATTTGGGATGTTTTTAATATGAAAACATAACTGAACTACTGAAAATTAGCTACTACCATCCAGGGAATGAAATCCCAATTGCTATTTTACTAATTGATCATATTGTTTAGATATTAGTTTTGATTTTGTATGATTTCACCAGTTTTGGCGGCCATTTTTGGCCGCCATCTTGAATATGAAGGTCAAAAAAGGTCAAATCATTAAATAAATCATCATCAGATATGAGTTCCTTGACCCCAAAAACCTTATAAACCATATATTGAACAGCAAAATAGGTTAAACCGATCAAAATAATATTTTTCAAAATGGCCGACAGCGGCCATTTTGGATTTTTGACTCTCACGGATTCCGCCCACACTTTCGCGAGGGACACCCCCGCTAGATTTGTTATATAACCTTCATAGAAGACAAATCCACTTAGAAACGAACCTTTGCTCTCCACGGTCACGGAATTGTTCCAGATGACCCAACTAAATTGGACACGGCACGTGTCATGAATATTCCACCATAATAAGTGTTACCAGACCGAACAATTTTATTGGTTTAGGCCAAATAAAAAACAAACATGTTTAGCGTCACCGCCCGCTTCCTTTTTGGGGGCCGCCTCCTTTTTTCTTTTTTTTTCTTTTTTGAAACAAATGATAAATTTTACCATTTTGGTAAAAATAAAAAAAATAATTTTTTTATTTTTTTTTAATGATAATAACATTTTAAGATCGTATTTTAGACTTTATCATCACTGTGTACATGCGCTGGAAATATATTTGTTCTAATAGGAAGGCTAGGGTGTGACGTGTAGTTGTGTACAGTGCATACATGATCGATCCACATGAATTTTGATTTTTAATCGTGGGTGAACCATGTTTTATTTTAAATTGGAAGATAGGGTGTGACATGTTCACTACATGACTCGAATTAAGATGTCGGGCGGCCATTTAAAAAAAAAAAAAAAAAAAAAAAAGGGCCTCCTTTTAAAAAAAGGGCATGACGCTAAACATATTTTTTTTTTTGGCCTTAGTACCAGTACGATTTGCGACTCGACAGTTATTTTGATAGTAATTAGGCACGTTACGTTTGGGCTAAATGCTAATAATTCTAGACATACCTTTATATCTATGATTTGCTAGATTTAGCCATGCCACCGACTTAACTGCTAAATATTGTTCGTTATACTGCCCGATCCTGCCAAATACTGTCCGAGCTAGCTGAATATTCTGCAAAATACTTTCCATCATCCTGCCAGATACTGTCTGCGGTGGTTCCTATCCTGCCAAATATACTTGTTCATCGTTGTTTTTTTATTAGCACTTCAGAATTCAAAACGGAAGACTGTACGGATAAACACTCACGAGCATGGCCGGAAATTATCAGGGCGTGCTTCCCGTACAGATGCTGACTTGAACCCATCTCGGATCGAGGTTCGTAAAAAAAACAAAAAAACGCGCCTGGGCCCTGTCAATGTCAAAATAATCCCGGCGCGAACTAATTAATTGCCTCAAATAATCTTCAGAAACAACTAGGGAAAAAAAACACCCGTTTTTGAAACGAATTTTAACACTTATAAACGTTTATTGAAAATGCCCCCACACAAAACCAGTATTATATACGAGAGAAACACTCTTATTATGTACATCCTGTTGCATAATCCTGTTAAACAAATCATGTAGTAAAAAGGCACTTCTTAATGCATGGAATCATGTACTTGAATTAAAAAAAAACAATGCAAATGGATGCATATATTTTCTTGAAGGTTTATTTAGGACGTTTTTTAAAATTTACTTCAAAATATATACATTTATTATATTTACTTTCGTGGGAGGATTGTGGACACTCAACTATAGTATAATGTGATATTAGATAAAAGTATTCTACTCTTATAATAACAAACTTGACATAAAGTGGACGGATTTCATCTAGAAAAATAAGATTTTTTGCATTTTTATCTCAAGGTGATCAAACGTTATGTAAATGTACATGTATTTTGTTTTTTTGGTCAGTAAGCAGAATCAGTCATAGATTTCTCATATACCCAACAAATTCTAGCATAAATCTCATTGTGGTATGACCTACTTTACCAGGAACACAACAAACAAGTAATCTTTAACAAATTAAACAATAGAACTATAGATGTACAGAAATCCACACAATATTTGAATAATCAGTCCCCAAACAATTGTAGATTTAAATAATTCAGTATATACCAATATTTAAATGGAAGTCGTCAAAAATACTGTTCTTTTCAGAACCACACATCTCACTAAAGATAATTACCACATAGTGTTACCGCAAACTACTTAGCTTATAATATTAATGATATTACATTTCTTTTAATTTAATTGCAATATTGTAATAGCAATAGAAACATGCACACATTTTTTGAAATATGCCCATTTATTGCTTTTCCACGGACGGCATACACCATTTCAACCCTCTTGTAGCTCACAGTAACTGGCAAAAGTAGATTTTTAGTTCTACATAAATCTTAGAAATTTATTTCAAGCAAACAAAAACCACTGTTATATGAAAATATGTACAAACTTCTTAAATTTGCCCATGTATTGCTTTTTAAACTGCAAGTGTTTGTGTGCAAAGTTCATTAAAATAAACAATCTAATAAAGTCCAGTATTAAAAAAAAAAATATACAAACGTTTGCAGTTCATTAAAGTTCATTGAACTTTGAACATCTTGTGAGGTCAAGGGTCATGGTAAGTAAACCACGAACCCCCTCACCCACTCAATGGATTCCTGTTGATTAATTGTCCAGTTGGCAGAGCAGCGCTACGCCGCGACCTATCCAGTGCTGTGGAGGTAGATCCGACGGCAGCTTCATGCTGATGACAAAGTTTGTGGAGTGTCCGGTGGTGGACAGCGTTCCCCTGCGCTCGCTGGTCTTGTAGAGCGGAGCCTCGTAGCAAGGACGCTCGGGAGTGTCTGATTTCTTGATCGGTTTCAGCCAGACCTATGACAGAAGATAATAACAGTAACGCATATTATGTACAAAACTCGCTTATCCACCAGACAGGTACCCAAGGCACTACATCATTATTAACCAGTTCATTGGGCCATTGAAACACTTTCTAAATACCATCTCAACTCACTGGGGAGTATACAGCTCAATGCAGCCATTTTGGCAGCTAAATCAATCTCTGCCCTCACAGGTACCCATTTACTCCTGGGTGGAGATAAACAAAGGGTGACAAAGTGCCTTGCCCAGGGTGACAAAGTGCCTTGCCTAGGGTGACAAAGTGCCTTGCCCAGGGTGACAAAGTGCCTTGCCCAGGGTGACAAAGTGCCTTGCCCAGGGTGACAAAGTGCCTTGCCCAGGGTGACAAAGTGCCTTGCCCAGGGTGACAAAGTGCCTTGCCTAGGGTGACAAAGTGCCTTTCCCAAGGGTACACGCACCATAGTCCCAGGCCGGACTCGAACCCACAACCTGCATAATTACCCGCAGACTGGGAATTCAATGTTCCAGACCACGAGGCCACAACACTCCACAAAGCCCACTCCACTCCACGATAAGAGTAGTTTGCGGCAAACCTCTAATACTTCAAACAGAAATCTTAACATGAAATTCTGTGACTCTTTTCATGTCCAATTCCTGCACTGTTTTGGCATCTTCGACACCTGTTGCTCTGTAAGCAAGGGACGCCACTCCCTTTATATACTATGTTATAGTATACCCTTTGTCAGTTGTACATTTTTATCATTTGAAACAGCAAATGTGCTAAAAATCAAAAGAATGGTGCTTGACAACTAATTCCTGACAAAGTTTTAGCTGTGAATGCTGTATATCTCGATTTTATTTAAAAATTTCAATAAAAAACAATTTACCAAGGGTGTACTTTTTTACATTTAACTAATTTATAATTGTATCTGTTGATGACTCACTACTGGCATGGTGTCCTGCAGGACCTTAGGGTGGGACTCTCCCAGTCTACGGGTCTTACGATCCCAGCGAGCTCCGTCCAAAAACATGCCATTCACATACACACCTGTTAATAAAGAAAAGCATTTATAAAATAATTGGACCCAAATATCACCAATTATATGCATACAGGTGAAGTTGGGAATGTAGACATGACAAAGAATTTTTTGTTTGTTTGGTGATCATTAAAGCAAACATGCCCTTTCTTTACCTTTTTATTTTGTTATAAATACCGCTCTGAGCCCCCTTACCACATTTAATCTAACCAGTTCGTGCCGGAATTATTTTAACATCACCGAGCCGAGGCGCGGGATTATTTTTAACGAAACTCGATCCGAGGCAGGTTCAGGCCGATGGTACCGGGAAGCACACCCACACATTTCTAGCTTTGCTCGTGACGTGTTTCTGCGTCTTCCGTTTTGAGTTTGGGGAAAAAACTTTGTGCGTATATACATGGCCTCTCTGAGCCTCCTTACCATCTTCGGGTGCCTTGTCATACTTCTTGTCGTCCATGACCTCGTAGTCATAGCCCAAGAGGTCAATAGGGATGGTGTACTTCCTAGCGTAGTTCTGCTGGGCACCGGTCAAGAAGGCCTGTGTGAAGAAGAACCCTGACAGCCAGAAGACTGGTGGGGGACCGACGTCATACCAGTCCTGATGATGGGTGAATACACGACAGTTACATTACAAATGATGATTACAGAGCTTGATGTGGTTTTAATGTAATATTCAAACAATTTCCTTTGACCAAAATTATAAATGTGACAAGAAATAGTGCTAATATCAACAACAATACCAGCGAGAAATGTAGCGATTTCCAATTTGGCCTTTTAAGATAATGTGCATGGCAAAACTCCATTAAAACATTCCAAATACCATTTTAGCTCCCTGGGGAGTACATAGCTTGATGCTGTCATCACCGTATCTGCCCTTACAGGTACCCATTTGGGTGGGGAGAAACATAGTGTTACAAAGTGCTTTGCCCACGGGCACACGCAGAGTCACCCACAGACAAATTCAATGCTCCGGACCACTATGAAACGGCACTCCGTACTCCGCACAGCTTACCTGAAGGAACTTGAGCCTGGTCAGGAAGTCATTGATGTAGCCTCCTAGAGGCTTGAGAGACGGGTAGGATTTCTTCATCCACATCCCGGGCACCTTACCCTTCAGCATGCTGTTGACCACTTCCTCCAGCTCTGTTGACATCACAACCAGACCCTGTCACGGAATAAATGAATGAGACGACACAAGATTTAGCCAATTTATTAGCAATACAGGGTAATCTACTACCCAGCTCACAAATTTGACAGTCAGTGAGTTCAGGCTGGTTCCTACTTCTTGTGGATGCCGGTCGAAGCAAAGAATAAGAATAAGAATAAGAATAATGGCATTTATAAAACGCATTTTTCCAAAGGTTTCAATGCGCTTGAGAACAACTCCACGTAAACAGAAAATGATGAAATTGCAAAATGAAGGATGAGAGCAAACCTAGGATGAAAACAGATATGATTTGAGTTTAGGTTTAAACTGGTGAACAGAGTTATAATGACGAATGTTGAGAGGTATTGAGTTCCAGTAAATGAGCAAACTCGTTAAGATCAAAATTGTTGGCATCGTAAAATTGGTATGAACTATGAACCCATCACCTTTAGTCGGTCCGTGAAAAAGGTACAAAGACACTAGGTTGGCCCAAGGAGACCAGCAAAACCTCAAAATGGAGCTTGTCGCTTCCAACTTGAGAACTTTCTGTCGAGACTTTATCTCTGACGTACCTTGATGGCCTTCTGTATGTTGATGAGGCTGGCACGCACAGCGATGAGCAGGTTATTGAACCTCGTCATCTCCTGCACCAGCACCGTGTTCATGCTCTGTGTGTAGGTGGTCGGATACTTGCGCAGGCCGGCCTCCGTGTCAAAGTCGGAGGGCAGCTTGCTCAGGATGTCGGTGGCTACGTCCGTCACTACCTCATCGTTGGTCTTGGCCCCGCCCTTGGAGGAACGCGACTGTTGGGTGGTTGATACCGGAAGGTATGATGTGAAATTTGATGAGAAAAGCACATTAATTGTTATATCTCAACCAAAAGTTTTGGAAACAAATGACACTCGAGATACGATATTTCAATAGATTTTCAGATTGAATGAATCCAGAAAAACTTGACACAAATGTAACAATTTATAATTTCAAATCTACGTTTGGAATGAAATTTTAAGAATTTCTAATAATTTTTTTGGTAAAGAAAGTTTACTAAAAAATTATACAATGTATAGTGCCAATTAGTACTGACGAGTCGGATTTTCCTGACTGGTATACGACAATACAAAACTTTACGCACTGCGCGTCCTTTCACGCACTGAGGAGTGTTCGAAATGAGTCAACGAGCTGCATACGCAGTGATTACGCAGCAAGTATGAACCGACTTTAACACAGCACTGAAATTTATTAAGGCAAGGAACTATAGGTCATAGTGTCTAAAAATGTTGTGATCAATTGACAATTGCGTAGTCATGCGCGACTGTAATTAAATGAAACTTACAGGGAATAAGGCCAAGGATATGGAGTATCTGCACAATCAACAGTTTTCCGAAATTGACCTTTGACTTTGTAATTGACCTTTGACTGAATAGTATATTGGTTCAAACTATACTTCAGACGATCCAAAATATTGCTATTGGCTAAATGTTAATTGATTCTGTTCCAAAAGGAGTGCTGCAGTGACTTCCAAAGTTTGGGATAAAGTTTTCATATGAGTTAATTTAACATCTACAACATTTCTTTGCAACTTTAAGCAGACAAATAGTTAAGATAATGTAGGTTTTTTTGGAGGGAGGGGGTGGGGGGGTTGAATACAATACCTGAGCCTGTAGCAGACAGCAATCAATGGACCAATCATGGCATGCGATGAAAGCGCAGAAGATAAATTGGAGGAAAGAGACGACATCGGGAAGAAAATGGTCAAAATGTTAGATGCACATGCATGGGTATGGATGATTTGTATGACATGAATATGGAAAATACACTCTATTATCATGAAAGCAGTGAATTGATGGTTTCTAAACATTCAGGCAATGTAATTGCTTGGCGTATTAGATTATATCATTCATTGAAGAGCACAATAATTGCTATATTAGGGGAGAATCGAGTAGATTTTTTTCACCCAAGTTAATGCTGGTTAAATATTCCATTCTTCCCTAATGTATCCTAATTTGTATTAATAAAGCAATTTTTTAGCAATCTCTCAAAGATCTTTGTATTCTGTGCAACCAAGCACTTGTCAGGCAGTACGAGCCTCCACCTAGTTATGGGGACAGGCTCTTTTGTTTGGAAAAGACAGACCGAGTAGTGGGGACATTTTCGAGTCCCCATAGCGCGTTGGGTCTTCAGTCAAGGTAGAACAAGGGAAAATTGGGTTAGGGTATAATGAAAGAAAATGAAGAAGAGGACAAATTAGGGTGATGCTGAAAATTATAGAATTTTAGAGTGTTCCGAGTTTGAGATTAGAGAGATTTCAGTTTACACACAAACCCTATGGGTTGTCCCCATAACGCAATGTACCAAAAGAATTTTTGTGTTGCTCAAAATGTGTTCGAAATATGCCACAGCCCATGCGCGTTATGCAAGTTGACGGCTAAAATGCCTTTGTACGTGGCTAATCTGTATGAAATGAGAGAGACCAATTAGGCTATTGTTTTGTTACAGTGCATGTAGCAAAAACAACACTATAAACATAACAAAAGAAAAAGGTGGAAAATCCATTGTTACTTGGCGCTAAATTATCCATTGTTATTACTCGCTCACAGTGCAAGAAATTAGAGAAAGACAAGAATTTCACCAAACAGTCAGGTTGGCGTAGCGGTTCTTTCCTCGCCTTCCACCACTGTGACCCGGGTTCGAATCCAGCCTGGACCCATATGTGGATTGGGTTTTCAGTCCCTGCCTGACTCCGTGGGTTTTCCCCAGGATATTCTCCTGGGGTTTTCCTCCCACCTCTAAAAACTGTACCTTCTTCTCATTGTCTTTTCTCTACAGGTTTCTTCAGGCTTACGAGCTACAGTGCCTAGGGCGCTTTTGAGGGATTCTTGGTTTCATCACCAGAAATAAATAATAATAATAATACAAATTAAAAAAATTGGGGAGGGGGGGTGAGAAAAAGTTGTTGCTGAATTAAAAACTTTCATTTAGGCATCGGGGATTGAATGGTATGGCACAGAGTTTGGGCTTTATCTTTGTTCATTTTACATTAATACACAGCATACCTGACTCTGCAAGGGTGAAGCGAACGGGAACACACATGAGATGCATTGGTTAAGGCACACAGGAGTAGCAATAATGACGGTGGATGGTCACAGCACACAGAATGAAGGAGGGACAAATGTTGGCAAGGATGGACGCATGGGAATAAAAGGTTAATGGTGTGATTGAAGCAGGTCGGTTGCAGACAAATTTGTGAAAAAAAATGGCAATTTCTCTCAGACAACATTGCTGTTAAGGGAAGTTCGATTTCACCGTAGTGACACCTCAGAAAAAAGCTGTCGCTGTGTTAGTCTATACACATGGATGGACCTCAATATTTGGCAAAGACAATTCAGTCTTTTATATAATGCTAAAAAGAGCAAAACAGGCAGTTCAGCAAAAATCCAATCGAGGCAAGGTTTGAGTTGCGGAAGACTTCAGCACACTATTTGCAAAGCATGATTTTAACGCCAAAAAGTTTCTGAAGAACAGATGGGTATGTGGGTACTAGGTAAAGAAAGGTGGTTTGGAAAGACAGTACATACAATGTACGAACATTCCATACGTACTGTGGACCTCTGAACAATTCGTCAGCGTCACCACGAAGTAACACTAATGTCATGGCTCAATCGCGACCCATTTCTGGCGTTTTCACGAAGTAACGCAAAGCCCATAGCTAATACACACGGATAGCGTCACTTCGTGAAAACTCGTAAACGGCGTATCTGATTTGTGAGTTTTCATGAAGTGACGCTATCCGTGTGTATTAGCTATGGGCTTTGCGTTACTTCGTGAAAACGCCAGAAAGGGGTCGCGCGTATCACGTGACATTAGTGTTACTTCGTGGTGACGGTGACGAATTTATGTCTACAGGATGTGGGAAGAGGTTACAGATTGTGGACTTGCAAATGTCCACAGTCCATTTCGCTCTTTCTGAAATAGAGCCTCAGAGAAAAAATGGGGTTAGGGTTGTCCGTAAAAAAAATGAAGGAGAACACCTGAGTAACCCAGAATCACAATTTGGGGTTCAAAAATATTTTTTTCTGGAAGCGAGAAAAATTACTATTTTTTAGCAATTTTTTTCCTGATCGACTACACGAATACAACGGAATGTCCACAGTACATATGTAAGGTAAGACTGGATGATTTAGCTCTGTCTTGGTTTGTTAAGCTGCTGACCGTCGCCTTTGTGTTACCTGTGTCAACAGAATGTTATCAAAGAGTAGTTTAGTCTCGGCCTGCTCCTTGGTGATGTCAGCGTTGGCGTGCATGCCAAAGATCTCTGGGCTCGCTATGATGGGCAGATTCCGGGTGTACTCCAGGTAGCTCTCATACTGTAAGCAAGGAGAAAGTTTGGAAGAAGATAAACAAAAACAAAAACAAAAACATTGGCGACAGGCTAGGACAGCCCGGACTGAAAGCCCATAGTGGCTGCAAATCACCAGAATTCATACCCTTGTTTTTCAAAACAAATTGAAAAATCTGAAGATTAAAAAAAAAATCTTCATATGTTTAAGATAAAGGCTTTTTCTGTTTTATACATTTTCATTAAACAAATCTATGCACAATTTGCCTCATTAAGGAAAAGACATTTTTGTGTTATTTGAGTATTAAATTAAAACTTCTGTTTGTGTTCACTATAACACTATTAATTTCAACCCTCCCCCCTCCCCCGGGGGGTTTAGCATTGTTATAGGGCTTGAATCTGTGCTTGTGATGGTTTTTCAGCTAAACAACTAAAAAAACACCCCCTTTCTCAAAAAAACCAAAACCTGATTGGCAAATTGCTCTTGTTGCCAAATCAAATCACAATCAAGAGAAATTTTTACATCGCCAGTCTTTGGTGCAAAGTAGAGTCCGCTGTTGTCAAAGTGATAGTCTTCATTGTCGATGATCTCTGGGCAGTACATCTTGGTTAGGATGTTGTGCAGGTTACGTCTGTCCCACGGGTCGGTCACACGACCCCCGTAGTTACACTCTCCGGTTAAGTACGCGATGGCATCGAAGGGAGTTTCCTGTTGAGACAGACATATGGGCAGGGGTACATGTTAGTAAGACAGCAACAGGAAAATACTGACTCTTCTTGAGGATTTATGAAAGTGACACACACAAATGCGTCCTAACCACAGTCCAATGTTACAAAAAATCATTCAAAGTGATCCAGATTTCTGCATTTGCAGCCAGATCATTTGAATATTTAATGGAATTATCCTCGACCCATAAGCTATTTACCCACCAAGTTTTGTTAAAATCCTTTAAGTAGTTTTTCTGTAATCACCTAATTAGCTAGCTAACAATCAGACAGACAGACAAATAAACGCCGGCAAAAAACCTAACCATGTAATAATCATCTCTGTTTTACCACTTGTAGCACATAGGTTCTAGACATCATCTGTCAGCCGGATGGGAATGGAGATAAAATGAAGGCGGGTGTTCCATAGTCGCGCCGAACCAAATGAATGAATTAAGCCTGTTAAAAGTCCGACGTGTGAAACAATTAAGAACGGCTAGGTGCACCAGATGGTGAAAAATCACCAGCTGGAGTTGTTAGAGCGACTCAGGAGTGACTTTATTTCAATTTGGTTCGACGCGACTCTGAAAACTGTCTGAACCGGGTGTAATGGACACCGAAAAAATGCGATCGGAATAACGTACATGTCTTGTAATTCGCATGCTCTAATCAATTATCATCCCTGGTTCTCCACCCTAACCCTCCTTCCGCCCTAAGAAGCTTTACTTATTTTTCGAAACAGACAGGACAATGACAATATAAAATGTACCTCGTATTCATTCAGGAACATGGCCAGTTGCCGTACGCTGATCCTTAAGTCTGTCTCGTTAAACTCGTAAGGTATGTTCCAACCGATGGGGCCAAAGTTCCGTCTCTCTTGCACCAGGGCGTGGAAGAAACACAGGCCATACAGCAGCTTCTTCCAAGCTGCCTGTAGCATAAATCATACAAAATTTACTTTATATTACAATTCAAGAAAGAAGTATTATTTATGTCATATTTAATGAGGGTAAACTCCAATCAGTGTACAGCACTGCTTTCCATGGAGGCCCTCAGGTGCTGAATTGCGAAGGACGCGGCTACAACGTAGTCGAGCCGCTGGCACGTAAAGGCGTCTATGGCAGCCGGCCACATCGACCTATATATGACTACAGAGCACATCCTGAGATCGAAAGTGTTTGATTTTTCCAGAGGGAGAAAAACCGGAGGACCCGGAGAAAAACCCTCGTGACATTGGAGAGAACCAACGCACAACTGTACTCACATATGGTCCGGGCCGGGAATCGAACCCGGGCCACATTGGTTAGAGGCAAGCGCTTTACGCACAAGCCACCCGTGCCGCCCAGTATACCCTGTTTATTGTGAAACATGATAATCTACACAAGATGAATATGAGATGTTTGATTAGAGCTTGATTTTGCGTACCTTGGTCACAATAAAACATGCAAATACCCTTGTTTATTTAGAACTCACGCTGAAACAAAATCAGAAGCGATAACCTCAGTTATAAAGGTCGGGCAAATGGTACCAACTTTGTACAATCTGAAACTACATTCTTGAATGCTTTCACATGTAATCAAAGAAAAAAGTGAGAAAAAATAAGAGAATGTCCGCTACAACAGCATACCTGAGCCTGCAGAAGAGACATCACATTTGTAATATGAGCACCGCGTAGATGATGATGAATGATGACAGCAAAGCGAGTGGTTTTCCAGCAAGCAAGGGCATTGGGTGAGGAAGCGAAAGAAAAAAAGCATAAACTACATGTTCTGGGATGAAAATGGTTCAACATGTACATGTAAGCACAAACAATTTCTGCTAACAGATCCACTATATATTTCATAGAGACCGTAAGCAGTAAGCACAGCAAAAGTAGGAACAAAAAACTAGAAACAAGTACGAGTAAGGTGGAAAAAAAAACTAGGAAAAAGTAGAAAAAACAGGAATGAATGAAAGCATGGATTTGGACAAGCAAATTTCAGAGTTTTAATGCTAACAAACCTCGGCCTTAACTCCGTTGAAGAACTCCGGGTCTGAGATGGGATCACTGAGGTAGGATCGAATGATGTTGGAGCGCAATCCCCTGGGTGGTTCGTTGGTCATCTTGACACCGTTCTGCAGCACGGCCACAGGAAAGTGGGGCGAGGGGTAGGAGGTCAACCACAGGCGGAAGTCCGGATGAGTGGTCTCCGGATTCAACTCCTACAGTGGTAGGAATAAGACATTAAAAGCTGTAGTAGACCACAGTTATTATTACTGTTATTAATTCTTTCTGGTAATGAAACCACGGATTCCTCAAAAAGGCACTGTAGCTCGGAAGCATGAAGAAACTTGTAGAGAGAAGACAATAAGAAAAAGGTACAGTTTCAGAGGTGGGAGAAAAACCCCAGAAGAATATCCTGCAGGAAATCAAGAAACCCAGGGAATCAAGTTTGGACTGAAAACCCAACCAAATATTGGCCCAGGCCGGATTCGAACCCGGGCCACAGTAGTGGAAGGTGAGGAAAGAACCGTTATGCCACCCTGACTGGTTACCAGTTGTGCACTTTGATTGTTTGAGGTCATTAGCTAACTGCAAATCATAGTCACAATTTCAAATAAACTGTAACAAGAAAATATTTTGTGTAAAAAATCATACTGTAATTGTAACTATATCCTTTGTTTCTTGCAATTGACTTGTGATTGACTTGATTACAACCATAATTCAGTTGATTAAAACTGTGATTCTAATAATGAAAACTCGCATAATATGATTTGGCTAGTTTCTGCTGGTTGATTTGATATTTTAGTTTGGTCGTCATACCTCACATATCTTCTCCAGAGTTGTCATCCAGGACACGGCGAGATGACAGTTCTGTAGGACCACCCAGGTTCCTTCCTTGATCCCCTTCTCAATTAGACGCATGGCGATGGGGCCTTGGCCCTGACCCAGAGATAACGAGCTCAGCTTACTGCCTCCAAAACCCTGCAAAAAAAATTAACACAAGACGTGTGATTCCATACAAATACTGTCAATGGGCCAAATTGTTTTTACGTTACGGCTACTTGTTTGGCACTAGGCATGCAGTTTTATTTGATCATTCTAAAAAGTTTCAATGAAATCAGTCAAAGTGAAGAAAAAAAATCAAAAAAATAATGTCATGGAGCTCCTCTCATACACAGAAACAGGCTTAGTACTAAAACAGTATCGCTCTAGTAGTTAACCAGTTCGCGCCGGGATTATTTTAACATCGCCGAGCCGAGGGGCGGGATTATTTTTAACGAAACTCGATCCGAAGCGTGTTCAGGCCGACAGTGCCGGGAAGCACACCCACGCATTTCCGGCCTTGCTCGCTGCTGACATACATTTCCGAACTTGAACTTGGCGTGTTTATGCGTCATCCGTTTTGAATTTGGGGAAAACTTTGCGTTCATATACGGCGCGAAAAAAAACAACCTGGCCAAAATATTATGTGACCAGAGAGAAAAGTTTGGTTGAAAAATTAAAAAATTGGCTGACCAAAGAAAAGTGTCAGAAATCTGGGCCACCGACTCCCATTATAATTTTTGTGTTCCAAAGACAATTTTATAATGAACAAATTGTTTAATGTTTCCTCAATTAAAAACAATTCTGAAATAAAGTTAGAGTATCTGACTCATTAATAAACAAGTTCACTTCTGTTTTTACTCCAAGGATAACGCGTTAACGAATAATGTTACTAAATTTACTACTAACGCTAACGCTAGCAAAACTTCAGTGCACCATTTGAAGCTTCACTCACGTAGGTATTATCGTAGGAACATTTTCAGCGATCATCCTGTGGTCTATCTTCTATTCATAATCACTCTTGGAGGATGACTTCATTGAGAAGCGCATCAGAATCTTACAATCATAGATGTCAGAAGTAACAGGGTCAGAGAAAACAGTGGACCGCAAATCTCTAGAATGACCAACAAACATTTTTACCTGATCGTCGGCAAACTTGAGTAGAGCGGCCGTGGGGTCGCTTCCTGGCGACAGGACAAAGATGAGAGGGGCGTAGCAATGGCTATCGTTGAAGGCCTTGCCCAGGTCAAAGGGCGGGGGTTCAATGAACTTACGGTGCAGCTTGGCGGTGACGAAGGCCTGGATAGCTGGCACCATCTGTGACCAAGATGGGATGTTTATCAGGGATTACAGGCTGTATTCAGCGCGGTCTCGATTCAGAGTGGATTGTTCCACCTCACAGTGTACAAATATGGACTGCTTCAAGTCAGGGTTGTAGTCGAGTCCCTGCAAGTCCTTTCACAAGTCCTTTCGTGAAGCCAGTCACAAGTCCCTTTATAAAGGCAGTCACAAGTAACTAGATGAACAATGACAAAGAAATGCCTTTGTCAAAGCTGATTTGAATAGCTTGCGATTTGAATTGGAACTGAAGGACTTGTGATGGACTTGCAGGGACTTACAGGGACTTGCAGGGACTTGTGATGGACTCGACTACATCCCTGCTTCAAGTACGGTCAAACTGTGGAGCTATTTTCTGGATAAGCTCTAGTCTATCTGGCTATCTACACCCAAACCCTCTTATATTTGTATAATACTTTTCAATAAAATTCAACTCATCTTCTGTCGACAGGCAGAGCATATTGTCCGAAAGAGTTCGCTCCGGTTGTTTTTTAGAATCACACATCTCACTAAAGAGAATGCGCCGTATTTCGGGCCGCATGAGGGCGCTGTAAGATGCCATTTTCCGAGGGTACCCAATAAAGGAAAAATCGCGTTTATTTAAGTAGTTTTAGTAACTTTACTTTATCTAAAAATTGAATATTAGAAAGAAAAACAATTTGGAGCTGTAAGAATATTTAAACTGACGTGAATTATCTCCTAATCACTTTTAATTATACCCCCAAATACCGTGAGAACAGCGCCCTCAACGTTCAATAATACGGCCTATTACCACATGGTGTTTACTGCTAACTACTTATCTTATTGCCTTTTGGCTAGCAACCCTTTTAAATCTCATCTAGAACTCAACTTGAAGGCAATTTTCGTACCTTGTCAGAGCGTAGACATCTCAGGGTAAGCAGCTTCTGGAACATGCCAAGGTTTTCGTCCCATTCCCCGGGAAGTGGCATGTTTTGTGGCTCCTAAATAGAAAAACACAGACTGTTTATAGAATGAAGGACTCGTCAAAAACTGCACGTGTCGCTATGCACGTAAGAATACATGCCCACAAGTGTTTGTACGAGTGAGAATTCATAGAACACAAATAACAAGATTTCAATTGAGTCAACACGTTAAAAATATCAACAATAGTAATGGGTATTGACGTTATTATTACCCCCGATTATTAGGCTCATAAACTTTTCTTATTAAACCGTCTCATCTCCCTTGGAACTGTGCATATTGATAAAGCCATTTTGTTTCCAAATGCAAATTACTAATTCAAGCAAAAGTAAAAATAACCATCTCTGCCCTCACAGGTACCCATTTACTCCTGGGTGGGGAGAAGCAGTGAGTGACACAATGCCTTGCCCAAGGGCACATGCACAGAATTACCCGCAGATCTTGAATTTGATATAAAAGCAACACTTTACAATAATGTATATTTACCTCGCCCTGTTCACTACAGAGAGTATCAAACCAATGCCAACTGATGACCACAAAACCTACTAGACTTCCGACTGAAAACCGACACGTCCGTTACTAAAAAAAACACCAAACTTCTCAACCTACCGGGCTGTCGTATATAGCCTTCCAAACTTCTTTCTGTGCTGGGAACTTCTTGCGGATGCCGCTGAATCTGGGCAAATCGTCCAGCCGACAGAGCTCGTCCCAGGACATCGGGGGAAGCCAGGAGGTGGGATTGGAGTGAGGGTTGTCCAGACCGATGCCGCCGGTCAATAAAAAGCGCCACTCGTCTTCGTTGACTTCCTTGTCGTGCTTGAGAAGGTTGGTGCACAGTAAGAAAGAGAAGAGAAGCTGTGGGAAAAAAAGACAAAGGAGATGAAAATGAAGATCGTTTTGTTTTTTTAACCAGCTCGAGCCGGATGACGAATATAAACGCAAAGTTTTAAACCCCAGATTCAAAACGGATGACGCATAAACACGCCACGAGCAAGGCCGGAAATGTCTGTCAGCAGCGAGCAAGGCCGAAAATGCGTAGGTGTGCTTCCCGGAACTGGCGGCCTGAACCTGCTTCAGATTGAGTTTCGTTCAAAATAATCCCGCCCCTCGGCTCGGTGATGTTAAAATAATCCCGGCGCGAACTGGTTAAGATAGGATACACCATTGGTAATTGCATAAATTATCAGGAAAAGATGGACTTCGGAGGTTGTATTTTATAGTAATTATCGTTTAACTGACTCGTATGAAGCTTTACAATCATGGTTGCTGAGAAAAGCAACTTTCAGTCGTGAAATTGTATTTTAATGATAAGTACTGTTGCCTCATTGAGTGATCCCCACAATGTCACTTCCCAGGTTGTATAGTAAAATTGGGCATGATCCCTGGGGCCAATTTCACAGAGCTGCTAAGCACACAAATTTGCTTAGCATGAAAATTTGTCCTTGGTAAAAACAAGGTTACAGACAAAATTTTCACGTTATCTTTAATGTTTTTGATTGATAATCAGCTGGTTTTTTGCTTAGCATGAAAAACACGTAGAATTTTGGCTGATAACTTGTTTTTAATGAGCAAGACTTTTTTGTGCTAAGCAAATTTTTGTGCTTAGCAGCTCCGTGAAATTGGCCCTGGCCACACGGCATTCTGGTGTTTATGAACAAAGATACTGACAATTTGAGAGACATCCAACAAAGAGCAAGAAAGCTCAGTTGATAGAGCGCCGGTCCGGTATTCCGGAGGTCGCAGGTTTGAGTCCCGCATTCTTCGTTCACTTTGAAATTTTATTTTAGGTAAATAATTAATGAGTAGTTTCTTTGTACCTTGTCTTTTTCAAATAGTGATCGGCAGACATTGCAGTACAGGGAATAGGTGAAGTACTCTCGCAGGTTGAAAAGTCGCTTCTCCAGATCATCCGACTTCTCTGAATTCTCAATGGCATTGACAAAGAGATTCACAAACCTGCAGATTGGATAGGAGAAAGGGCAAGAGTGATTTCAGCACGAGGACCACAAAATATATTAATATTTTCTATGTTGCAAGCACAGAACATGTAATATGTATGCATGTAAAATGAAGCCTGACTCATGGAAATATTTGGGAAGTGATTTGCCATTTAACCCAACAAAAATAAGTTTGCAAAAAAAAAGTTTGCACAAATTTGTAAGCAATAATTTATGCTTAGCAGCACTGTGGTAATCATTTGTGATGTTAAAACATTATTATATTTAACAGAGGTGATCAAAGCATAAACAATCATCACATATACACCCAATACTTTTTGTTCTAATAAAAAAATATATACTGAGCACACTTCGAATAAATAACCACTAATCGATAGAGAAACTCCTGAGAAATCCGGCCATACTCTATATTTGTGACCGGCTCTACAAAAAGGTGTATTAAGTCGCGCTGTGCACTATCATGTAATGGCCTGCTCAAGGTCGAGAGGGTAAATATTTCATCAAAATGTGATATTCTTTTTTGTCATGAATGACATATTTAATACCTACAGTTTCAGGTTTCATTTAAAGAAATGTTCATTTTAATGAATAAAGTGCAAAAAAACAACCATTTTGTGTGCATCGTTCTGTTGTAGTACATCAGAGCCAGCTATTTCAAAGCCTGTTTTCTCAGTTGTGTAACTCCAAGAAAGTACTCAATATGTAAACACGTCATGTCTCCGAAATGAAGGGGGTTATGGAGCTCTATTTCATACCAAATGAAAGCTTACATAGTGGGCTTTTCACGATTTTACTTTTTCGCGACATAATACACCTTTTTGTAGAGCCGGTCACATTTTGCCAATAACAATGATTTATTGTCAACAAGTGTTGCACTTTTCACTGAACTTAAAAAGGATGACCAAAAACATCTGAAATAATGTAAGTCAATCAAAAAAAAATGAAAGGAAAAAAAAAAAGTGGGACCTATTTCCCCAACTCACCAAGAAAGGGAGTACTGGTACATGGGTTCAATGTTGGCCAGGTCAGCGATGGTGAAGAACAAGATGCTAGAGTGGATGGCGATGGGCTTGTAACCCATACGTGTCTTGTCAATCTTCTCCTCCGTCTCCTCGGCGATAGCCTGCTTCTCTGAGATCTCGTTAGCCAGAACTTTGGAGGAAGACAGCACCTTGATGGCCGTCTCGTCTTCCAGAATGTTGCCCTCGGACGTCGAGAGGACCTCTAGGATCTTATCCTCAATCTCCTTCAGCTGCCTGGAGGTTGGAAAAGTTAAATGGAAGCCAATAGTCAATGCGCAACTAATGGTCATTACATATAAATCATTCCACTCGTTAAAAAACAGAAACATCACTTTATTCTTTGAAGGTATTTACTAAGGGAACGCCACTTTGAGCAAGGGCACAACACGAAAGGGCACTCTGCATGGACTTTTTATCGCCCCAGTGGAACCAAACTGCTGCATGGAAATACTACGCTTTGTTGATGTTAAAAGGGTGTTTGCGCACGAAGCCCTTATTAGTATCAACAGTTCCACGATGTCCACATTTTTCTATGACACTCAACGTTTGTTATCAGTGCTCTGTATGATCAGCGCGTTCCACTCACCGTTTGTTATCAGCGCTCTGTATGATCAGTGCGTTCCACTCACCGTTTGTTATCAGCGCTCTGTTTGATCAGCACTTTCCACTCACTGTTTGTTATCAGCGCTCTGTATGATCAGCGTGTTCCACTCACCGTTTGTTATCAGCGCTCTGTATGATCGGCGCGTTCCACTCACCGTTTGTTATCAACGCTCTGTATAATCAGTGCGTTCCACTTACCGTTTGTTATCAGCGCTCTGTATGATCAGTGCGTTCCACTCACCGTTTGTTATCAGCGCTCTGTTTGATCAGCACTTTCCACTCACTGTTTGTTATCAGCGCTCTGTTTGATCAGCGCGTTCCACTCACCGTTTGTTATCAGCGCTCTGTATGATCAGCGCATTCCACTCACCGTTTGTTATCAGCGCTCTGTATGATCAGCGCGTTCCACTCACCGTTTGTTATCAGCGCTCTGTATAATCAGGGCGTTCTTCTCTTCCTCCAGCTCAGGTCTCTCTCTGGCTACCACGATACCCAGCAACTGGTCTTCCAAACCCTCCGGAGTGATCATGAAATTCAGCAACGTCACCTGTAAAAATTGGTTATCAAAATTGGGTCTTATTACATTCACTTATCAGCCGTTTTAGGTCACTTCTTATACTGCCCTTCACTCTGGGAAACCTGTTGACTTGTCAATGTGTACCAGAAATCGGGAAGCAGAACTCAATTGGTTGCAATTAAGTCCTAATTTGGGTTAGATACACATGTACACGTAAATCATGCCTATAGCCAAAATGCTAAATAACATAATTTATGCATGGTTTTAAGGGTTTCAGTTGGTAGTAATACAAAATGTACGGTACATTTGATTTGATTTGATTTGTGTCTGACTTGTAATTATTTTGTGATGACTTGTGAATATCTTGAAATTATCTTGTGATGACTTGTGAATATCTTGAGATTATCTTGTGATGACTTGTAATTATCTTGTGATGACTTGAGATTATCTTGTGATGACTTGTGATTATCTCGTGATGACTTGTGATTATCTCGTGATGACTTGTGATTATCTCGTGATGACTTGTGATTATCTCGTGATGACTTGTGATTATCTCGTGATGACTTGTGATTATCTTGTGACATGTGATGACTTGTGATTATCTTGTGATGCATCTTGTGATGACTTGTGATTACCTTGTGATAACCTGTGATTACCTTGTAATGACCTGTGATTATCTTTTGATGACCTTTGATTATCTTGTGATGAATTGTGAATATCTTGTGTTGACTTGCCACTGACTTAAAAACTTGTGATTAACTTAATTAATGACTTGAGATTAACATGGGATGACTTGTGATTGACGTAAGAAGACTTGTTATTTAATTGTTATTAGCTCAGGACTGACATGTGAGGACCTGCAATGAAGACATGTGATGAGGGCTTGTGACTGACCTATTATTTGGCTTGTGTTTTTCCTTTATTTTAAATTTTTTAATTGCCTTGTGATTTAGTAAGACAGACTAACCTTCACTGCAGTCTCAGGGAGGTAGTGAGGATTGCGCAGCTTGGTGGTGATGTAGAAGCGGAAGTCGTGAGAGTACTCAATAGTACTGTCTCCAAGACGGATGCAGATGGCCCCGCCTTGCTTAAAAGTCTGCTTCAAGAGGAGTGGCTCCAGTAAGGGGTCTAGCTCCTCAGCAATGTTCTCAAGGAGCACCTGTGAGGCAGACGCAGAAAGTCATGGGATGAATGAATGCATGGAATTCCACAAACAACCTTCATTTTGTTTTGTTCTATACAAACCATTACAAGAATTGTTCTTGTAAATCAATTTTTTTATTTTTTTTTTAAAAACTAAGACAGGGGCACGTTTTGCCGACCCTTGACCCAGAGGTGTTTATGACATCACAACTTTGACTGGAAAAAAAATTTGTTTTAACGTGCGAAAACGCATGACCAAGAGTTATTTGTCACACAACGGATATTATAAAACACGATAAACGATAAACGATAAACGATAAACGATAAACGACAAACTCCTTTCATTCTTATCATGCATCAACACTAGCTGTCTTTGATGGTAGTGTACAATTGAAGTACATGTACCTTTTTTTATTGATATGGCAAACAAGAAGAAATCCAATACACTTCCTTTGTTTGTTCAAAGCTAGTAAAAAACAAACATGGGCAGTGATAGATAGGTCATTTACCTTCATTAATTTTGCTAGGGGCAATATGTAACTGTGTAGAAATGGCCTGCAGATTTTTTATTGCGTCAAGTAATTAACTCAGTTTAATGTGGGTTTTGTTCCCCTGAAATTTTTTTTGTTATACATAATCCTGTGTTTGTGCAGTTCTGCAAGGAAAAAAAGGACGAATGATGAACTGTATCGGATAATATGAAAGAATTAACTGCCAAGTTAAAACAACAAAAAACAAACAAAAAGTAGTAAATTCTTACGAAAAATTCCTTCAATTTAACATTGTGAAAACAATACAAATTGAACAAAATACAAATTGTAAAGCCTGGTTTATACTTTATGCGAATGCAAATCTAATTTCATGTCGTCCACAATTAAAGTTTCATTGTGACAGTTCTCTGTTATCTTAACGAATTCGCTTAACATATGCATTCGCCTGAAGTATATGAATTGGGCCTAATTAACCGCCATGCATACCGGTGTGCCAAACTGGATGCAGTTCTCCAGTGTGCGCACAAAGTCAGCGTCAGTCAGCTTGATGACGTGCAGGTTGTTAGCTTTCTCCATGTTCTTAACCCACTTGTTGGCTTGGCCCTGAGGATCAATCATCAATGGCCAACGACGGGCGTTGCTGCAAACACAGACAAAGTTTAGAATGTCATTAGACAACCCATGCTTAGATTCGGAATGTGCAAGTCTTTTTTTAATTTAAATTTAAGAAAGTTATTTACTTTAGAGATGACGGTGCAGTTGGCTCTACCAACTGAGCTGTCTAGACCTATGTTGGCGGTTACCAAAATACATGTAAGTCAATGTTTGTTCAAAAAGGCACGTTGTCTCTGATCAATCCCAAAGTCACGAAGCTACCAAAACGAGGAGTACTCACGACGGTGAAAAAAAGAGGATTTCTACCAAAATGTTATTACCCTTGTGCATAATAAAAGGAGTCAGATTCCAACATATAAATATATGTAAATGGCATTTCTTATGTAATATGTAAGAGGATGGCTATATTTTATCAATCAAAAGGAGGCTATTTAATAATTGACAGGGTGTCTGCAGAAAAGGAAAAAAATCTTGAAAGCGTGTTGTGTGGATTATCTCATTTAAGCCTGCCAAATGCCAACATAATGGATCCTGACAAATTACCGGACAAGCAAACTCATTATTAATACCGGTATCTCTTCCATTTCACTACTTGGCTAATGATGTAAATGTAACTATGGAACTTGACTTTGGTTGTTTTGTTTTATGTCATTTCTCTGTTGCTTTTATAGTTACTCCCAATTTTATTTAGTCCATAATGTCTTAAAACATTTTTTGAATTAGAAAAAAAAAAACTGTCCAAGCAGACCTACATGAACATTTGTGCTTTTCCTAGGTATGTTGTCAAAGGTGGAATAAATTGAAATGACATGGAGTACATGCCATTAAAGTGAAACCATTCCTATCAATGGCTGTTGCACTCTTACCAGCAATTTTAAAAAAGAGAAGAAATTATCACTAGATTCCATCCGCATGATGAATATAAAGTTCAGGTAAACCTACACTTTCATCTGTGGTTGCATTCGAGTGCTTCTAATTTTGAGAGATTTTTCAGGAGAGAGTAGACAAAAATGGCTTGGACTTTAAATTGTGGCCAGAAATGGCGGATGCTTGACTTTATGAGGACTCGTGCAGCTGTCAAGCTGAAACGTGTGCCAATGGCCAACCATACATGCACCAGGTACACATGAGTCAATGTTGAAATTGACTCTGTTCAAAATGTGGTATTCGGAACGGGCAAATTGCTTGCTGTCTGGGTACTCCAAAGTGGCAATAATAATTGCCGTGCTCGTTAAAGATGTGCGGCAGTGTGTGACGGTCTATACCCATGGCAGTATAAAGTGCAGTGCCCGTTTAAAATGTGCGGCAGTGCGTGGCGGTCTATGCCACCACTTTTGAAGACCTCGGATATTGCTGGGTTTTTTTTGGCAGTTTTTTTCAAACAACTTCAAACTTGACACTGCACATCATTGGGTCCTTAGCAATTATACACCTGCCAATTTTTAGCTTCATACAGTGCCTGGTTCTGGAGATGATCAAATTACGGACAGATACACAGCCCGACAGACAGACAGACAGACACCAAGACAGACAGACAGACACCCATTCCTGGAATTATATTTTGACGGCTGGAAACTCACAGTTCTAAATACAGACACATTAGAAAAGAACATTGAATGTACACACAAAATTATTATGTTCGCAATGATAATTCTGTTCCGTTTGACATGATAAAAAAAAAATTATAATAAGAAAAACGTGTGGACAAAAATAATAACGTGGCCTTGCGATTAACAAGTTAATAACTAATGAAATCTTTGGAGATACACTATGCAAGTAGGTTTGTATGCGTTTTCTCTGCCGGTATTTTATCTTAGAAAGACATCTGATTTCCGACGCTTGTAATATAAGTGGCAAGGTCTAAGAGGCAGAACAACTACAACTACACCATGTGTGGAAAAAATTGTTGCAAAAAGACACAAATGAAAGCTTGAAAAAAAAAAAGCCTGATTTATATAATACCTGTCGGTTCATCTTTGAATTGTAAAATTAAACTCTAGTACTGACTAGTATAGTTGATCACCTTTACATGAGACAATGTAAGGAATAGTTTGGGGAACAATTTGATGACGTTGACATTAAATGATATAAAAAAAACGTCAGTGAAAGGCAAAACCAAATTTCCCCAGATTCAAAACGGATGACGCATAAACACGCCAAGTTCAAGTTCGGAAATGTATGTCAGCAGCGGGCAAGGCCGAAAATGCGTGGGTGTGCTTCCCGTCACTATCAGCCTGAACACGCTTCGGATTGAGTTTCGTTAAAAATAATCCCGCCCGTGGGCTCAGCGATGTTAAAATAATCCCGGCGCGAACTGGTTAAAACCTGTGGTGGTTTTGAAAAGAAAACGTCTGTGTTATAACATGACGTTTGGTCGGTATATTCCAACTGTTATTTCGGACGCGGTTTCACAATCAGTAACCAAGAGATCTAGTGTTGCTTTAGTTTGTCATTAATTATGTCTACCTGATAATGATGCCATTCTCGATTGAGAAGCTGTCGGTAGGCAGGCCAGCAATGTTCCACTGCCTGATCTGCACCTGGTCTCCTAGGGTGGAACTGAGTGAGAACTCTGGTGAGCAAGGGATGCCCATCTGACTGACTTCATCACACCAACTCTTGATCTGGTCCTGAAAACAGAGAGAGAGAGAGGAAGTCAAGTTCCCGCTTTTTTTTTCTCAGTTAGAAATAACTAATAAGTAAAGTACATGTAAGGGCGTAATAATAAATGTGATGTGTGGGTAATTGAATGACATTCAGATTGAAATATGGTATGGTGATACGAAAATATGTCTTGTAATGCTTGCTCATGAATCACCTACATGCAATAGACAAGACTATCTCAAGCAGTAGGGCATCCCTTTGTATTTGTTGGCTCTATTTTCCGACCGACCCTATTTTATGCTCCCGACCCAAAAAAGCAACAAACTAATTTTATTACCACCAACTCTGTCTATAGAACCCCATAATAAAATTCAGGCCATCAGGCTCCATTTTATTGAAATAAATATTGTAAAGTATGGCGTGTGTGTATAGCAACCAGTGGGGACGGCCTAATAGTTAGAAGCCGTTATTTGTAAAAAATAACATGTCTTGGAACTGTGAACAAAAATTTAAAAAAGACTTGAGATTAACAAAAATGCTGGTCAATCTACACTGTCATTTCATTCTATATTTTGTGGAATCTTTTACAATTTCTAGAATCAGGTAAATGCTCTTTCTTAAATGTGAAAAGCGGGAAGATAAAATACGTGCACTCACTGTGAACAAGTAACAATGGATTTAGTGCCAAGTAACAACGGATTTTCATTTTAGGTGCACCATGTTTATTGTTTGTTAGATGTTCACATAGTGACTGTACAATTGTACACGTCACAAGCAAGCTTATCGACTTGTGGCCTTACTTCAGTCTTTAATTTCTGTTTTATTCCTGGTTTTGGTTTTTTTCTGTCTGATTTGACAACTGGTTTGGCAATCTGTGGCATGATCACGACTCTCAAATTCATGTGTCAATGTTATCAATGATTGATTGTACAATGTAGGCATATACATTCACTTCAGATCTGGAGGGCTTTCAAACACATTCACATGAATGGAAGGAGATAGAATCCTATGTTGCCTAGTGGGCAACAGCCGGCCAGCCTGGCCTGGCGTGGCCGATGGGACAGCTCTTGATAAAGTAGGCAGCTGTACATTATCTCCTGCTAATAAAAGACCCACCGTGGAGGACTGAGCAAACACGATTTGTTGCACAGATGAATTCCCCCCATCAACTCAACGTGCTTGTTTACAAGGAATTCAGCAGATCGAGACACTAGCAGGTGAATTAGACGGACAATCTCAAACAACAGATGAAGCAAATAAGGCAAGGGTAGACGCTTGCAATCTCGGTTTAACTGCAGATGGAGATCACTGGCTCAAACAATCAATTTTACTGGTTTTTTTAGGAGTAGAAAACTGAGCCAAAGAAACTCCAGTGTTCTCCACACAGAGCAGGCGGCACAAACACTGATATCGCATTCAGTGGCGTAACTAGGGTGGATTTGTTTAAGGGGGGACTGAATTGGCAACTGGTATTGTTTGTGTGTAAATCAAAGTTTTTAGAGGGGGGGGGGGGCCTTTTTTGGAGGGGCTGTATAGCACAGATGGTGTTCTTTCAAGAAAACCCTATTGACCATAACATACATTTTTTTGACAATAAATTATACCCTTTTTACCAATTTTAGCAGGGCAGCATAAAAAAAAACCTTGTGGAGAACTCAGTTCACTTACATGAGCTGGCATGCCAGTGTTGTATTCAAGTCCCTGCAAGTCATTGCACAAGTCCTTTCACAAGCCAGTCACAAGTCCAGTCAATAAGCCAGTCATAAGTAACTGGTTGAACAATGACAAAGGAATTCGTTTGTCAAAGTTCATTTGAATAGCTTGTGATTTGAATTGGAACTGGAGGACTTGTGATGGACTTGCAGGGACTTACAGGGACTTACAGGGACTTCTGATGGACTTGACTACATCCCTGTGGCATGCATATATGTAACGGTAAAGACCCTAGCTCCATGTATCATTTAAGATGCAATTCTCTCAGCTTATTTATAGAAGACCGATACACTATCCCTATCCATCATTAAAGAAACTATAACGGGCTGATGCAAACAAAGCTGAATACATATTCAGGAAATGAGATATGCCAACAAGAGCTCAAAAGTAAGCCTTCTGCTAAATGTCTACTTTTTTAATAACTTATTCACATCAATTTACATAAATCTACATAAATTTATGAACCTGACTTCAATGTGACCATGAACGTTGTTTTCAAGGAATCTACTTTGGCATCTTAAAATGTTAATATTTGGTGTAACCTGCTAAGCAGCATAAGTGTTAGAATACAAACCAACATGCGCTTCGATACATTTGAATGGTGATTAAAAAACAAACCACTGCCCGACGCCAGTTGAAAATGATCGCCATTTTTCTTACTTTTCTCAGCATCCGCGATTGTAAAACTACGGACAGGTTAGTTAAACGTTATTTACTATAACAAATACAACCCCCCCAAATACACCCATTCATAATAATACAAGCAATTACCAATGGTGTATTCTACCTTTAACCTTAGTCAGCAAAAAATTGGTTCAGATTTTCTAAAAAATAAAATACAAATTAATTAATAAATGTAAAATGTGAACTCTGTCCTCGTGTTTATGATTGATCACAAACACGTCTCTAATATTATGAAGTAAAGGCAAACAATCTTGGAGAAAAAAATTGTGTAGAAAATCAAGTTGCCTTTGTGGCACTTTACTAACAAACACATCAGTGATTAAAAAAAATAAAGAATGGCCGTAATAATGTTGATTAATCTTGACCTCTTTGCACACACCACGCTGATTAAACAAGACGTATTTCCGGAGTGACGTCGCACACAAACGAACGGAATCAAGTTCAATTTGCCCGCAACAGACGGACCGTGCTTCAGACAAAAGAAATTAAACTCGGATTCTCGTAACTCAACGACAGCAACTGAAAATGATCAGTGTATTCTGTGTTTCTGCATGTACATGTACGTGGTGGTTGTTGATCGAAGTGAAAAATATGCCCTGGAAAATGCTCATATAATTAAGAATTTTTACCATTTGATGGTTTTTTTATTGAGTTGCTTCACAGTTGTCAAGGTGTTTATCAAATTCTACTCTTTCAAATTACATTTCAGGTCCATAATTTAACCCATGGTTCTCCTGCATCCACACAAAACCTAAAAATAAAGCTTTCAAAACCATTTTAAGCGAGTCTAGACACTTTCGCTTAATTTCTGACATCCTATTTCTTTTCTACAAAAAAATTCACTTCCTTTTACCAAATTATTGAAAAACAATAATAACATAAGAATAACTGCCCGACGCCGGTTAAAAAACAAATGCTGTTTTTCGTGCTTTTCTTGGCATCCATAATAATAATCCATGGCATCCATGATTATAAAACTTCAGACAGATCAGTTAAACAATATTTACTATAAAATACAACCTCCAAAAGCTACCCATCCATGATAATTCAAGCAATTACCAATGGTGTATCCTACCATTAAATAAAGCAAATTCCCAGCAAAAACTATTTTTTCTTTATAACATTGAGGCACTGACACAAGTATGTTTAATGAAATTCCTATTCTGATGCCTAATAATTATTCATTTACTAATTTGCATTCATATGTGACCCGCTCCATCGTAATCAGGAATAAGTCGCTGGGGCCGTTTTACGCAATCGGCCGTACGTGAACGCATGGGTGAAAATCGTGACCAAGTCATTTTTCTGAACATTGTATGTTTAGGAAGTGTAGTTATCACAGATTATTGTCATTAATGTCTTGTATGTAAAAACGATCAATAAAGATGAAAATTAAGAGGATTTGTGTGTGCTGTCCGTATGATTTTGGTCAATTGTGTTTATTTCAAAGCTGTTTTTCTCGGAATGTGGATTCGGCAAATAAATATACACCTGTCATCTTCATCAGACCATAACTCGTTAACCTAAGAAGATACACACTTGTGATGGGTATCATTAGAAAGCTTATGAAATTTCCTTTCTCACCATGTGCATATTTCAAAAGGTCATTTCGAGACTTATTCCTGATTTCGATGGAGCGGGTCACATATGTGATCCACTCCACAATAATGGGTATTATGTCACAAAATAGTGAAATTGAGTTATATACATGGCTGGAAAGCCCACATCGTAAGCTTCCAGTTGGTATATCATAGAGCTCCATAGCTACTCCCGTTGTGGAGATATGACATGTTAATTACTTCCTTGGAGTTCAAATTACAAACTGAGAAAACAGGCTTTGAAAAAGCTGGCTTTGTTGTAGAACAACAGAACGATGAACACAAAATGGGCGTGTTTTCCACTTTAATCATCAAAATCAACATTTATTTGAATAAAACCTGAAAATATTGTTGTTAAAGATGTCATTAATGGCAACAAATGTAAATCCCATTTTGATGAAATGTTTACCCTCTCAACTTTGAGTGGGCCATTGACATGATAATGCACAGCGCGACTTAATACCCTTTTTTGTAGAGCCGGTCACATACACTTACATGTTCTTAATTGGCAAAATGTCATGACAAAAAAAGGAAAAAAAAAATATTCTGTAACGAGGCAATGTAACCCAATCAGTTCTGCATTTATCTCATATTTCAGTAGCATGAAAAGACTGAAAATATTTATATTTCCCCTGGATGGGATGCCACTCCCCAGATAATGCTGGTACCCATTTATACTCATTTGGTGGTGAGAGGCAAGTGTGGGTTAAGTGGCTTGCCCAAGGACACAACATATGTGACCTGTCACCACAAAATGAGAGTAAAGTTGCTTGATGTGATTCTGAGATGTCCATCCCAAGTCAAAATATGAAGGGGTGGTCAATTTTAAAATTTTGCGTAATTTGGAATGCCCAAGCTCTCCTCTACATTTTCCAATTTTTTGGGTAAGATCAGATGATCGAAAACTTCTTAAATTACACGATTTTGCGTAGTTAGTGTTTTGATTAAAGTCCATTAGTTGTCTAATTAACACGGTAATTAAATATGCAAATCAGGGTTTCGTAAGTATCCCACGTTTTTAAAATTTAGATATTTTGTTGTTTATACAACAGTTTGTATGTGTGAAAAATTTCAATAAGAAACAATGATAATAGAACATAGACGAACATAGATATGCTCAATCGAACCTTACTTAATTGTCCTGTTTTGTAATCTATTGCGTGTTTTGTTTAAGATGTTTAAAGTAAGTTTTCTCACAAACAAGTTTTGTGAAACCCATGAATTTCTAGACTGCTGTAAAATATATTTATCGCACAACCCCCAAGTGTTATATACCATTGGAAAGCTCTCTTTCTCAAGAATTGGAAAATACCAATATCTAAATTTTTAATATTTCCGACTTTACTCTCATTTTGTGGTGACAGGTCACATATGTCCTTCTGGATTCGAACACTATTACCACTAGGCCACACCCCCCACCATTCAGAAATAGCCTCAAATCCACCTTAACTTGAACATTATAATTTACACTCAAAAGTTGTTTGAGACCCTGACTTTTCGCTTGTAAAAGGCTATTTCTAAAATGCAATGTATTTTTACATTCATTTTACATCTACTCCATTTGGTCATTAATATTATTTTACACTTTCCTTAAATTGTTGTTAACTTCAAAATAGGCTCTATCTTTATGTATACCAATCAGGGTCAATATTTGTTTACTTACAGTAGCTGATACCAGGTACTATCTCTTACTTGCTGGGATTGGTACAGGATTTTTCATAAATAACCCTAAAGTTTGGAATAGTTTACCTTGAAAAATATTTTAGTTGCTACAATAGTTTTGTGTTGATTTGTATACCAAATACTATTTATAATTTATACAATCGCTTTTTACATGTATAAAGTGGCTTAATGATAAACAGAAAAAACAGCCTAATTCTTTTTATCAGTGGACAGACTTACTCTTTAAATTCCGAGTCGTGATTCCTGTGATAGTTAAAGCTACATACAACCCAAACAATTTCAACGTAAATGTTTATAATACTCAGGCTAATGGGGGGGGGGGGGGGGGGGGGGGGGGGGGGGGATACGGTACGATGTGTACAAATTTTCGCAAGACCAAGTTTTTAAATTACTATCTTCAAGTAGTGCTCCAATTTATGGATGATGACTTCCACGTCTGTCAGCCATGCTCGTCCCAAAGTTCTCGCTGACAGATCCTCCTCTGAGCTTACGCTTATGACACATCCGCCACGGCCAGAGCAGAATATGCCTAAACGCCTTACGGAAGTTGCGCATCCGGAAGGCGTAGACGTAAGGGTTCATTCCTGAGGACATCCAGATGAGGAGGTTAGTGACCTGGTTGGCTATCGGGTGAACGGTCCGCTGGCTGTCAGCGAAGACGACGATGCAGTAGGGAAACCAGCAGATCATGAATACCAGGAAAAGGAGGAGTAGCTTCTTGGTCAGTTGCACTTCCTGGGGGCTGAGAGAGATGATGTGTCGGTCATTGGCCGAGCCATTGATGGACTGCAGTGCCTTGACCGTACGCTTGCTCTTGGCGACGGTGTGGAAAGTCAACAGGTAGAAGGTGGGGATGACGCCCACGTTGACGATCATGCACAGGAGAAACAAGATCAGTGGGTACCAGTAATCCCCAGGGTTGCAGTTCACGAACGTGCAGTGGCTTTTGACTTGGCTAAAACCAACGTTCCCGATGTTCGACCACAGTGGAATGAATAAGATCGTCAGTAAGAAAGCAAGAATTACGATCACATAGACCACGATGAATTTGGGTTTGAAGTAACGGGCAAATACGTTCTTTGGTTTGGTCACAATCAGATAGCGTGTCCCGGCAAGAAGGACCAGTGTTAATTCGGACGTCGCCAGGCAAAAGATGGTGATGTACCCAATGGCCGTGCAGACTATGTCATGGTAAGGCCACTCTCCGTTGACCAGCGTGAATATGAATATCGGTGCAAGCACACCGGTGTTCACCAAATCGATGCACGCCAGTAGAAAAATGAAACAGTTGGCAACGGTGCACAGGCTCGGCGTTATGGCCACAGCGGCAATGATGAGAGAATTTCCAAACACCCCGGCGCAAGCGACGATAAAGAGAATGACAATCTCTACGATGGCCTGTGCTCCCGTGGGGCCACTATCAGAATGGCAAATAGGGGCTTCACTGGTAGCAGGAGCAAGACTACCGGCAAATATTACGTCAACGGCTGTAGTTTCGCCAGCCATGCCGACTCAAGTCTCGTAGAATGCTGTAAAGGCACAGAATAGGCAGCAATTTGGATTGCAGAAAATTAATACATGAAGTTGCTTGTTACGGTGAGATCATAGGGTCCAGTAAATGTTTGCACATCCGCACAGACAAGTCAGCTTTAGAGATAAGTCTGATGTCACTTTAGGCCATCTTCAGACTCTGAGCACATCTTACAGGAGCGCGTCGGGGACAAAGTACAACTGTGACCGTGGCGTGATGTGTACAAGTAGCGTGCGTAAATACCACGACAGCCCACAGAGGCTGCGTTCTCGCAGAACTGAAGTACCGACTCTGCCAACTTAGAAGCTATGCATCATTCATTCCTAATCTCCCCAGAAGACAGAAAACAATTCCAGCTGTGATCAGGAAACTGGTAAGCTGACAGAACTGGAATGCACCTGCACTCCAAACAACAACTGAGGTCAAGTGATTCACTTCAGTTTCACTCCAAACCCAAGTATAAATTGCCCGTGAAGATAAAAACTGTAGTCCTGCCAGAGTTGTTTCCATGTGCAAGTTCCAATTCACCATTGGAATAACAAAACGGTACCGGTACTCATTTTACTGTGCGGCATGTATAACCGCTACTACAATCACAACTAAACCTCATCGGCAAGCTAGATAAGTTCAACCGTGCAGAATTCCTGTATGAATAAAGCGTTTCTAAGGAGACCACAAAAAAAGCAACAAGAGCTGACACTAATTAAAACGTCGACTTCAGTATCGAAGGCATAAACACGGTAGGACGGAGTGTTGTCTCATCTTGTCTAATTGAGAATGTGACAGATAGCTCGAGCCATTTAGGCGTATGCAGTCCACTTAGCAGAGATGAGGAATGAACTGAAATAGTGGTAGATACTAGAGTGTGTACTGCGCATGGTCAGAGAAGAATTAGCAAACAGCCTAATCAATGAAAATAGTGGTGGCACCTTATTTGTCAATTTGGTGACGCCAATGCATACATGTACATGTACGTATTTAAAGGTAGTATACACCATTGGTAATTTTTTGAATTATCAGGAATGGGTGGATTTGGGGGGTTGTAATTCATAGTAAATATCGTTTAACTGAAGTTTTACAATCATGGTTGCTGAGAAACGCAAGAAAAACGACGTTCGATTTTAACCGGAGTCGGGCAGTTTTTCTTATGTTGTTTTTGTTTTTTTTGCGATCGCCGTCCGGCGAGAATGAATTTTGGTTTATACAATTAAATTTTTTGGAACAATTACAGGATATCTAGGGCCCTCATTTTGCTGGATGCCTACAATCATTATTTACTTTTAAATAAGTAAGATATTTCTTAAGAATTCGGTAGTAAATTTTTTCGATATCTGCAAATGGTGTATCCTACCTTTAAGTCAAGGGACAATTTGTACAGGTACAAGGGTAAGATGGCACGTAATAAGTTAAAAGTTAACCTGGAAATGGGAATTTCTCTTCACCCTTTTTTTCCCCCAGGGAATTCGTTTTCATTTCACAAAAGGTATCGATCTGTGACAGAGCAATAATGAAATTGCAATAAATACACATAATACTCCTAATTTAATAAATAATGAATCTGTCTAAAACTTTTAATTGCCATGGCAATGGATTATATTATGATAAACCAGGAATCCTTGATGCATAATAGAATAGCTTTGGTGCCAAGGCCAAACAAATAAAATGGTTTGTTTACGCAACCCGCTTGACCTGAATTTTTGGCAGCCAAATTGCCCACCTTAAACTTTTTATTGCCATTTTGACAGTTTATAATTCTACATGAATGTAGTTTCAATTATTTGCAACAACCATAATAATTTTCCACACTTAAAACTTAACTAAAATACAAAAACAAAAACAAAAGTTTAAGGGCAAGTATACCTTTCGTAACTATCAAAAAGGAACCAAATTAAAAGTAAAAGTAACCAAATTATTGTTCAAAAGCTTATTTAATGTAAAGATATTAATGACTCAAAACTCCCTGAGAAATTATTCCTTCTGGTATGTTGTTATTTTGAAGAAAATAAAAATCAAAAGATGTGATGCAGAGAAGCAGTTTTGGAAAAAATTCATTCATTTCTCTCAGAATATACAGCATTCACTGAGCTAAAACTTTGTCAGGTCAGTTGTCAAGCACCATTCTCAATTTAATTCTTCAAATCAGAACTGAAGTACAGTTGTCAAGTTTCAAAAACAAAAACGTGGGTCTTTAAATTGTATTCATCCGCAAAAGGGTGTTATGGTCACTGTTTATATTGATCTTAATTAGGTTGTTTAGAAAGAAGTCTGAAATGTCTGCAAAATGCATATCTTTATGTACAAATAATAATGTCCTTCTTTGAGACTAAAAAAGTCTGATTTCAGACAAAAATCTGAAGAATCTCATCCTTGTTACTATCAATTTTCCAACATCATTCAAGTGGCTCTCTGTATGATACTAAAAGAAACACAAAGGGTGCCTGCTCTACCTGTATAAAGCACACGTACATCATGTACAGTCCGGTGGTTCAGTCAATCACACCAGAATTTTATGTAAATAACCTTTAAAAATAAGTCGGAGACAATATTCACCAGCACTGCACACATAAAAATGCATTCCAATTGTCAATTGTTTTTGAGAAGTTTGTGTTTCCAAAAATGCTACCTTGTGGAGACCTGAACACAATGGGAGTGAAAAGGTCTCCACTTAGTATAGAGGAATACAAAGGGTTTCAAAAAATAGATTTTTTGAGTTTTACTAAAAAATTATGATTTTTTTTTTGTACTGTTGCAATCGGTCGCAAAAAGCTCTAGGGACGAATGGGTTAGGTTTTTTTTAGCCCAGGAAAACAACTCTAGGGTGAATAGGACCACTTTGAAAATAGGACCACTTTAAAAATAGCCCTCAACGTTCCGAGAAATTTTGTACACGAGAACAAAGCGATCGATGTCTTGACAAGGATACAAATTTGAGAATGTGTGGGTGAGTGCATCAATAAGATAGCACATCTTATTTGCGATATTGATCTTCCAGGAAAAATCCAGTGGCACTTGTTCATTTAATTAAACAGAAAGGATGTATACTTGCTTTGCTGGCCTACTTGCATCCCGGATGTGTTGCCTGGGAGACGAGTACATGTACATGTAGATGTGGATGTACATGTACCGGTACTACATTATCTACATGTACATGTACATGAGATACTCTCATTGCAACAAAACGTCTCGGATAACAAGCATTTCAATTGGTCGAGTTAGAATTTAGCAGACTTCGGTTCCATTGTAAAGGGACAATTTTTTTAAAGGGATACAAGTTTTTTGCATTATGATGAAGTGTTTGTTTGTACAAAACCAAAATGAATCTTTAACAAAAAATTACACTTGGATTAAATGAAGTGATAACATTCACAAAGTGGGGGATGCTTATTAAAAAATAAGTCATGCATGTGTTTTAAAATGGCTGTAGTTAGGAAATGTTGACACGTAATTTTTTGTTATTCTGCTTTAAAGTTTATTTTTGCTCCTTGAATTTACAAAACCATATTTCTTTGTTACAAATTGTCATTTATTTTTTAAGTTATAATATACCATTTGTCAGTTGTGCATTTGTTATCGCTTGAAGCAGCAAAGGTTCTCAGAATCTAAGGAATGGTGATGGACAACTGTCCTGGCGAAGGGTTTACTACTGTGAATGCTGTATATTCTAAGGAAAATAATATTCAAAATTTCAATTTTGAACCAACTACTCAATGAAAATTTTCCAAAAATGCGTCTCTGAGACGCATTTTTTGACTTCTTGTATTATTTTCTACAAAATGACAGCATGCTAGAAGGAATAATTTCAGAGGGAGTTTAGAGGCAATAATATGAGTGAGTGAGTGAGTTTAGGGTTTAACGCCGTGCCGGCATCAGTGGCCATATTCACGGCAGGAATGTGTACAAATATAAGACAATAGGTAGTAATAAAAAACAATCAAGTGAACTGTGGAGAATATAAAAACTTGGAGTCGAAAGGAACAATTATCACAGAGGAAAAGAATGAGAACGTTTCAAAAGAATGAAAGAACTATTGTATAGAAGTGTAACGATAGACTGACTCTAGGCAGTTTTCCAGGAGAATCCCAGGGAAGGTGGGCCACGAATGATCCCCCAGACACACAGCACCCTGTCTAGATGGGTCCCGCAAGGCCGGCCGTTTCCCTTGCAGTTTAAGGGCCTGGGCCCCGCCGGTATTTTCACAGGTCCACGGCAATAATATCTTTACATCAAGTAAGCTTTTGAACAGTAATTTGGTTGGTCACTTTTTTGATATATTAGCTACAAAAAGTATACAATAAACTATCCCTTCAACTCATACATTCTGCGACGCTCTTGAAGCTTCACCAGACCTATGAAAAGGACCCTATGAAAAAAACATAGTAATTTCTTACGAAAAATTTCTTCTATTTAAAGGTAGGATACACCATTGGTCATTGCTTGAATTATCATGAATGAGTAGATTTGGGGGGTTGTATTTATAGTAAATATTGTTTAACTGATCTGTCCGAAGTCATACAATCATGGATGCCGAGAAAAGTACAAAAAACAGCGTTTGTTTTCAACCGGTGTCGAGCAGTTATTCTTATGTTATCTTTTTTTTCGCGATCGCAGTCTGGCGATCGCAAATTTTTCTTTATTATATTATATTTTTCAGGATAATTACAGGATATCTAGCGCAATCATTTTGCTGAATGCCTACAATCATTATTTACTTTCAAATTAGTAAGATTTTCGGTATTAAATATTTTCGATATCTACAAATGGTGTATCCTACCTTTAACTTTGTATTGTTGCCGTTTTTGGCAGAAAAGTAGGCAATAGACTACACTCCTTGTGATGAGCAGATTGTTGTGGGGGGGGGGGGGGGGGGGATTATCATGTCATCCACAGTTATAAATGGCTTTTCATCAAAGAAACAAGCCGGTGCTATTTACCGGCATCAGAGTCCACATCACGACAGTTGGTGGCTTTAATCGTCTTTGCCTTGGAATTGTGTTGCCTGGCAACTGCATCTCTGCAATTCCCTTTTTTTCATATCCTTCTAGTAATTTCCTTTCTTGCAATTTATTCTGCTAGCAATACCCCTACAATGTTTGATAGAGGGTTTTATAATAGAGGGAGAAATCTTATTGAGGGTGGTGTTAATTTTTTTTCATGAGAACCCACCATATAGCTGAGGAAGTTTGACAATTGTGTTAGTCTTGTTGGTTTGGGAAAAGTTATCTATGGATGGACCTAATAGTGTAATGGATTTATATCAAGCTAACTGTTTAAAATGTGGGGGGGGGGGGGAGGTGTGGGAGGAGGGAGGAGGGGTGGGGGGGGGGGGGGGGGGAGGGGGTTGGAAGGGGTGTTTGCCTGCTCATCATTCCAATATTAACCAGTTATTATTAACAAATATTAACCAGGATCCTTAACCGCGGTTTTAAACTAACGCTATTAATGTAAAGGCTTCGAAAGACTGAGTAAGAACTAACATCAAGCAATGTTCTCCCCGCATAGGGCCTATTTTTATTGTCTGTATTAAGTATTTAGCAATCACTGGTGTACCGGTATTACTTTTCAGTAACTAATCTTGATGAATTTATTGCTGTTGAATCGTATTTCATACTAAACGAGGCATTTACGACCCTGACAGCATTAACCAGCTGCTGAATTCCTAGGGTTACGGGGTTGTCATTGTAAACTAAGTAACAGCAGCATAGTAACAAATACTAATCACCTGGAAATTGGCGTTTTCACCGTGTATTTTAGGGGCAGGGTTGAGTGGGCTAGGATTGGCGGGTGCGGAGAGAATGACAGAAACAAAACTCAACTCCCAGTTAATAGTACTCTTACGTACCGAGTATGACAAACTAAGACCCTTCGAAGAAATTTCATGTGCATGTAATTTACACTCTACAATATGAAACTTGAGTGATAAATGTCCACAATGTTTCCCCTGAAAGGCTCTGTATAATTGTCAGTATATGAAGATTTATGAATTTATGGTTTGTACATGTACGTGTACATTTAGCAGACGTAGGATGCCCTTGTGTATTGCACACATATCATACAATGCCAATGAATTTGGTTTTAAAACTAAATAAAGCAGATAATATGTGACCCAGCACGAGTAAATGAGACACTTTGAGGCAAAAATGAAAATTGAGATTTTGATTTCATCATTTAAAGCTAAAAAAGCTTTAAATGATGAAATCAAAATCTAAATTTTAATTTTTGCCCCAAAGTGTCTCATTTATTCGTGCTGGGTCACATATAATGTGAACATTTGATAATTTCAAATTTCCATTTTCCCAGCAGGAAAATATCAACGTTTTTTTAGATCACCCAATTCCTTACAGAGAACAAATCAAACAAGTGGTACTTGTTAATATGCCACCCTTTCAAAAGTTTTGCTTGTTTAAAATGTTTAGCTTAGGATTAATGTCTTAGGGTTTTGTATCTTGCTTGTTTTTATGTATTTTAAGCTATTGTTGATTGGATTGTAATCCAACCCTAACAGTTGCCAATAAATTAAACTAATTAAAAGAAATATATAAAAAAAACACCAAACACCGCTCCCTCATAAAAACTAAAACAAACAAAGTTGACATTCAACTTCACTGTAACATTTCCGCAATTGAGAATGGGCTCATAAAACATCCTCTAAGATGCTTTAAAAAAGGTGCAAATTATAGTGCACACTAGTACATTTTAATTCTGCTTACATTGTACATGTACATGGTCTTAATTATGTACATAAGTTCTGAATGTGACACTGCATGGTATGGGCAGACACGTTTGTTTATGGTGTAAATCAAGGATTTCTTGTGTTCCTCTTGACAATTTCCTTTGTTTCGATGGCTCTAGTCATTGGTTTTGCACACGAATCTCAATCGAGGACGTCCTCGATTACACACCTAAACCCGATTCCCCAACATGGCTTCAGTAAAGTGTGCTCCATTCACACCCTATTAAACATGTCTGATGTTTCCAGCACTGACACACGCTATGTACCGTAGTTGATTGATGTGCGTGTACATGTACATACACACAACTTTCACATAACAGAAAAAATGACTTGTACATGACTCGCAACATTGACAAAATGTCACGTTCCAACATGTACACATTGCAAACGGTGACTTGCCTATCTGTGACTTGCTTAAGAAGCCTCCCTGAAAGCTAACAGCAATTTACAACAAACAAAAGCTAGTTGTTTCTTTTACAAAGAAAGATGACATTATCAATAAATGACATCGTGCAAACTTGGAGAGTCAGGGTGTAGGTACTCAAGTCTAGATGGCAAGATCGATATGGTACGGATCAGAGCAGACTGTCTTTATGGTTACAAAATTGTGGAAGTCGGTGATATACCCAGCTTACATGGTTAAAAACCTACATCAGCATAGAGAATATATACTTGTTTGTAGATGCCCACCCATGTTCACAGCATCATACTAGCCTCATTCAGTATGTTGTGCACTCACAGCACTTGTGTCTTATCATCAACTGCAGCTCCTGGGAGTACAGTTGCAGTACTCCTGCACCCAAAGCCCTTCATTGCGTTATTTATATATGACAGTGTGTAACACTGATATGAACAAAATTCAATCAGATTTCAGAGATATTTTAAGATACAAATATGTGACCCGCTCCTACGAAACCCGACATAAGTTGCACAGGCTATTTCGAGATACAGCTCGTCAAAGTTGAAATGGGGTGAAAAATCTGGCAAATATTTTCGTTATTTTTGTATTCTTTAATATGTATACTTTAACCCTCAGTTAGGTTAAACAAAATCAACTATATTGATGAGAAAGTACAAAAATCATGCATTTATTGAGGCAAACTATGTCCTAAAAGTGGTAATTTATCTCCCAAATACATTGGAAAAAAAAATCTTCATAAAATTGGAAGCTTAAAGGTGGTTTTGGTACCAATTGAAAGCTGAAGATGTGTACTAAATGGAAATAACAATATCTCACTTTAATTAAAACAAAAAACACATATGTCTGGTTTTGTGGAAGCAGCGGCCGATTTCACCAATGTTAGGATTAATCCTAGGAAGAGTAACTCCTCCTAACTTGCAATAGATCCAATGCAAGTTAGGATGAGTTACTCATCCTAACTCGAGATAGGATTAATCCTAGCGTTTCGTGAAATCGGCCGCAGGTCACATATACCGGTAGTAGGACATTTTTAGAAATAGAAGGAATTTCAAGACAAAAGCAAAAAATGTAGGAGCCAGGTAAAACAAAATTTAAAAAAGGAATATGAAATAGTATGAATACTTGAAAGCCTGCGACATACATCAGTGTATAACTCTGAGGATTTAGGCTTATAATCTGGAGTGTAGCTCTAGGATTGAAATCCACGATGACATTTTGCAAAGAATGGAATATGTGACATGCGTCAGCAGCAGAACATTCCAAAAAGGTAATAAGCTGCCAACCAATAATTGTATTGTTTGCCGAGGCACTACAAACACGAGGGTGCAATTATAGGTTGCCGTCGAATCGCAAAGCGACGCAAATTTGACAACAACCGGTTGGCACGGTGCGCGAAGTGCAAACAGAAAGAGATTACCGTCGCTGATTTGCCCACCTTGACATAAACAACCAATGTTTTTTCCCCCCTTGATGCACAGTCTCAAAGTTACTGTTTAACCATGTTTGACAATCTGCTTAGCTGTAAGAGCAACGCTTGTCCACTAGAATCTTAAAAGCAGCCGTTTGACAACTCAAAGGCCATCTGCCAACAGGTATGAAACAATTTTTTCCCACTTTTGGACATTTTATAAAATGTACGCCTTTGAGACTGTTTTTTTGTTCAAGTATAAACCGTGAAAGGTGAAATATTGCATGTATAGGTTTATGTATGAGTAAATGTTTACCAGCCTGGAGATACAAAAATGTCCGTCACGATTCATTGGTTAGTGGTCGCATTTGTGACCGGCTCTACAAAAAGGTGTATTATGTCGCAAATAAAAGAAATTGAGTTATATACATGGTTGAAAAGCCCACAACGTAAGCTTTCATGTGGTATATAATAGAGCTATATAGCCCCTCTTATTATGGAGATATGACGTGTTTATATATTGATTACTTCCTTGGAGTTCAAATAACACAACTGAGAAAACAGTCTTTGAAATAGCCGGCTCTGTTGTACTACAACATAACGATGCACACAAAATGATATTTGTTCCCACTTTATTTATCAAAATCAACATTTGTTTGAATGAAACCTGAAACTGTAGGTATTGGAGATGTCATTCATGACAAAAAAAAAAATAAAATCGCATTTTGATGAAATGTTTACCCTCTCAACGTTGAGCGGGTCATTACATGATAGTGCACAGCGTGACTTAATACACCTTTTTGTAGAGCCGGTCACATTTGTTCACTTTTGTGAAAATTTTGTTCAAAATTGCAACGAAATTTAGTTCGATGTACTCCAAATGGGGATGGGTGGGTGGTTGGTTCTCTTAGGGGCACCACTCGGGGGATCTCAGTGCCATGACAAATAAGTTGGGGCTGGTCCAACAAGCTCGGCCAATCGATCGGCTATGCTCGGTTTGTTGGGGTGTCAATTGGGCCAATCACTTTGGGGTGTCAATTGAAACCAAAAAACAACACTTTGAAGGCAGCTTGGATGGAAAACAACTCGAGATAATTTTGTCCGTGTATCGCAGTTTAGCTGTAACTTGTTTGTAAATCCAATGTTTATGCTATTTCCATTGCAAAAGCATTATGTGCAAACATCTCAAAAAACCAAAATTGATTATCAATAAATATTCACAACATATGCTCTTATAATAATAATAATAATAATAATAATAATAATAAATTCCAAACTTGTATAGCGCTGGTATCTAGAAAATCTATTTACTACTGATATACACGAGTGAAAAGGTAGGTTTTGAGATGGGTTTTGAAATAGTCAACATCTGGTTGTGATTTCTTCCATCTGTACTTATGTGGCATCTTTCTGTCGTTACCCTTGATTCATGGACTTATTCAATGCTGTAGAAATGCCAACCTCCTTCTGAACATGTACCCAGCCACACTCGTAAACACGAACTCTCAAATTTGTATCCTAGTGGAGACATCTCTTTGTTCTCGTGTACAAACTGCTTAAAAAGTCGGGCACCTTTTTCAAAATGCTCCTATTTCAACCACAATTAATTTCCTGGGTTGAAATTTCGACCCAATATACCCTATATCATACCCTAACCCAAACATGTAGCTTTACCTTACATACGCACTGTGGACATTCCTTTGTATTCGTGTAGTTAACAAACTTTGACTAAATACTCATTTTTCTCGCTTCCCCAAAACAAATTTACCCTCAAATTAGGATTATGGGCCTCTCAGCTGTCCCTTCTATCTTTTTTATATATAACCCTAACCCGTTTTTCCTCTAGCGCTCTTTTTCGGAAACTGAAAAACGGATTGTGGACGTGTGCAAGTCCACACACCGTAACCTCTTCCCGCATCGTGTGGACCTATATTGTTCGGAGGTCCACAGTGCGTATGCAAGACTAACTCACTAACCCTAACCCACATCCTAAACCTAGTTTTTGAGTAATTTGAGGCACACTCCAAAAATCTAATTCGTGAAATTCCCTGTGGCGACCTATTCATCTATAGAAATTTACCCTCCGGCGTCCTTTTGTCTCCATTATACACATTGCGTTCAGGTCTCCAGAGGGTACAGAATTTCAGATCACGTACCTCGATGTAAACACAACCTAATGTGTGTCACAAAAATGCAGGACTTGTTTGGCAATGGGGAGGGCTTGGACCTACCTGTCTGTAGGCTGAGGTGAAGGCGCCTAGGTAGGCTACTAGGCCAGAGGAGATGAGGACATCGCCCGTCAAGTTGATGTACAACTCCCCCAGATCTGCAGCTGATTTACGCCATCTGTACAAAACAAAAAACAAAAGTTAGATTCATTCTTTATGATGTTCCGAATGCAATGAAAGTAAAAGCCATGGTGAAGTAGGGTCTGCTCTGAAAAATCTCTCGTTTTTAATAAAAAAATGAGAAAAAATTCCATGCAAATTTGAAAAAAAAAATGAATTGCGGCTACTGTTGAGTGTTGAATTGATTCAAAAAAATAGCGTTTTAAGCTTTAAAATGATACATCACATGCACCAGTACCGCTATGGAATGAAAAGTAACGACGCTTCAAAAAGTGACATTTTGTTGCCGTTTGCGGCAACAAGTTTGCTCAATTTGAGTAATAGCAACGACAACAAAAATCAGGAGAAGGCCGATATTATCACTTTCGGGATTTTTAAAAAGGTTTAAACATGAACAGCCTATAATTTTTTTTAGTTTTAACTAACGATTTATGGAGAACAAAAAACAATCGACCGGCAACACATTTTGTGTGTACAATGCCATATCTCGAAATGGCATTTGCCGACTTCCGCCTGGTTTTGGCCTGGTGGGTCACAATTATGGAATAGGTTAGCATATATGCAAAAATGTAATCAACCATTCAATTGAATCACAGTAACTGAAAAGGAGTTCCAATAAACTGATTACAACATATTGACTTGCGAGCCTTGTTGTAATCTTACTAATTACCCACCTGTCCTTTTCCCCACCTAGCCCACCGATGAGCTGCTCAGCACGGTCTAGCTTCTTAGAGCACAGGTCCACCTGATTCTCCAGGTCAATCTTCTTCTTCTTGTTGGCTTCCAGTTTGTCTTCCAGCTTCTTGAGTTTGTCTTGGACCTCTCGCAGTACGGCTCGTTTCTTCTCCAGGCCCCCCATGGCGACGCTAAGCTCCGCCTCTGCGGCCTTTAGGGCCTCTTTCTTGGGCGCCACCACCTTTGCGACTCTGCAGGTGTGGAGGAAAACATATAGAAAAATACAAAGGATTTAGTTTTTCAAAGTTTGAGTTGAAAAAAAGTAGATTAATTTGATTGAAATGAATTAAGGTACCTAGCTAACACCAATTTGAGGCTTTGTTGTTATTTGAAACTTTGTTATATTTTTGTTTATAAAAAGGAGAGGCTTTGAAGCAGTGTATCAGACACAGGTATTAAAACAAACTAGAAAAAGAGGTGAATCAACATTTTTTTTAAAGGACAAAAATAGAACTTTGGAGAACAAGATCAGGATAAAAGTAGGATTTTGGCAGGCTTTCAAGAGTAGTTTTTGTTGATACTCGCCCATGTCCACAGCATTATAAGCAACTTGGCATGTTTTGTACTCGCAACACTTGTGCTCCGTCCTCAACTAAGCTCTTGGGAGTACAGTTGCAGTACTCCTGCGGCCAAGCAGATTTCATTAATTTTGTTTGCAGTTGTGGGACACACAAAATAGGAATCAGTAAGAATTTTCAGAATAAAGTAGAAGCAAGGTTTAGGAAAAGTAGAGAAAATAGGAACACTAGTAAGCTTCAAAGGAGAGTTGGGTGCAACCACTGGGGACCACTGTTAGTGTATAGAGTCCGTAAGGTCACAGCTGCAATACTCACTTGTCATATGATTCCATGGCCCGGACCCACTTACAGAGACCTTCAGCGGCCGTGGAAGCCTGTCGGATCTTCTCAGGAACAAAGTCTGGATTGGTTACGTACTTGGTGCGAATCACCTTGATAATGCTAGCCGCAATGTTGTCCTAAAAAAAATTACAAAAATACAAAAAAAATAAAATATCGCAACATTTTATTGAAGAATTCCTTTGTCTCAAAAAATGTTCTCAGTTTTGATATGCATTTCCCCCCCAGTATTATTCAGCTTTTTTATAATGCTTATTAAATTAATACGGTACGTTTTGATTTTTTTATTCATTTCTACAAACAAAAACAATGTTCTCCCGATCTTTAAAGCAAAAACTTCAGAAATCAGTTTTTATCATATTACAATCAGAACACCAAAAGTGAAAACCAGATTTTTTATTTTTTTTTACTAAGAAGGAAGAATTTTTTTTTTTGGCTGAAGCCCTAAATAAAAGCCCTAAGCTCGATGAAATACCCGCCTACCTTGTCGTAGTCATGCAGCGATTGCAGGAACTTCATATCACCCAGAAGTCTCTTGCTCGGAGGCCAGAAGTCTTCGATCTTCTTGCCTGAGCCTGAGGGGTCCGGGACGCGGTCGGGTTTGATGTTCTTCAGGATGCAGACAGCTTCAAGCACCAGCCGCACACCGGCGGGAGGGCTCTTCATGGTTTTGACCACTGTAATGTCCTGTCATCATGCAAACAGAAATTACGTTACTGATTAAAAAATCTTCACCAATAAATCTTCACCAATATCAAGGCGATGTTATTATAGGTCCGATACAACAATACTTTTAAGCTTGAAGCTTGAATCATACAAACCTACTGGATTTTCAATTTTTTTTTTTAGTTTTCTAATAATACAGGAACATATTGTGAATGCAAAACAAAAATAACATAGTATCCTGCCCGGCCACTCTTTTGGTTGTGTACAAAATCTACAAAGAGTCAATACAATTTTCAAAGTATTTCGTCACAAAATTGAAAATATTTCTCGGTCCCAGATTCATGTGTATTTGGGCGTGTATTACTAAGTTTAACCTTTGAGGGGCTGCTTCCTATGTTGGGCCGTGTCCAAAACGAGTCTAGAGCTACGGTCTACGTCTACAGCTACAGCTACGTCTACGTAGGCGCTAAGGCAAATGGAATTCGAACGTGGCTACGGTAGAGCCTACGGCTAGTTATTGCGCCCCCAAGCGATGCTTGAATTAGTGTTTGCAAAATTACGATGTAAGAATTTACAACAATTATCGTCTGCTAGATGTTACGCAATGTTTGTTTACAGCCAGTCGAAATACCTGATGATATTGACGTATTTGTCGATCTGTTAGTTTCAATTCAATGCACCATAATTTAAAAAAGCATGAAAATTTGCTCCAAAATTAACGTTAGTGCTGCCGTCATTTTGTTTTGCCTGAGCTAGACAACTTCTGTTACGGCTAGATTTTTGTGACGTTGTAGCCGTAGCTGTAGCTCTAGACGGCATTTCGGACAGCGCTACAAAATGGTCGACGCAGACAATAGCCGTAGCTGTAGCTCTAGACACCAGTTTCGGACACAGCCTTACTGTACCTGTGGTGTCAGCGTCTGTAGAGCAGACAGGGCCGACTCCAGGATGGGTATAGCCTCAGCCAGCTCAGCGTCGCATTCGTCCTTGATGGCCTTGGCTGCCATGGCCTGTTTGTTGGCCACCTCCTCGTCAGCTTTCACAATCTGGGATTGAAACAGAGGATGAGAAATTCAGTGATGAATGGAGAGCCAACAAAGTAGGGGGCCAGTTCCATAATTTTTTTGTGTTGCATTGGGCCATCAACGTCAGTGCACAGATTGCTTACTCTGAGACAATCGAAGTCGCATGACACATTGCCAGGGTTGTTAGAGTTAAGAACCACAGATTCTGAGGCAGTTTCGTTTGGTCATTTTGTTACCAGTTAGACCTTGTATATTCTCTGCAGTGTCGCATGTGGGTATCTAGAGGGTTCGGATTACACAATCTGAGGCAGTATTGTTTGGTCATTTTGTTACCAGTTAGGCCTTGTATATTCCCTGCAGGGTCACATGTGGGTATTCTAGAGGGTTTTTAGGGTACACATATCTCCAGATTGTCATCCTGCTGCGAGATAGTCACGAATCAAAATGGACGCGACGCGACGATCACCTTTTCAGTCTTTGCCACCTCCACCGAGTCGCGTTCGATGACCACCATGATATCATCCACCTCCTTGCTGGCGACCACCAGCTGGGGCTGCAGTGCCTCTAACTCCTGCTGCATGCTAGACACCTGCGAGGCTGCATTCTGCAGCTTGTCTAGCCCCACCTCGTAACGCTTCTTGTTGCGGTAGACGATGCTGCAAATGAATAAAGCAATGAATGTTTACGAGTGTAATGGTAAGAAGAATTTCATGAGGTGACAAATGGAATTTCCATTTTAACCAGTTCGCACCGGGATTATTATAACATCACCGAGCCGAGGCGTGGGATTATTTTTACGAAACTTGATCTGAGGCGGGTTCAGGCTGATGGTACCGGGAAGCACACCCACGCATTTCCGGCCTTGCTCACTGCTAACAGACATTTCCAGCCTTGCTAGTGACGTGTTTATGCGTCATCCGTTTTGAATCTGGGGAAAACTTTGCGATTGAATACATCATCCGGCGCGAGCTGGTTAAGTATTCATTATTTGTTATATACGCCTGAAAAAAATTCTTGTCATATGATTAGTCAGAGGGCAACCAATGGTGTGACCGTGCAATGGAAGTTCTGTTCACCGGTGAATAGAACTTTTGTTTTGCAGTGCGGCCGCACCGTGCATTGGGACGAATAATTGAATGCACATGTACAGATGTAAACACAGGTTGTCCGAGGGCACATCTACAATGCATTTCAGGTAACAACAAAACTAAAAATGTTGTGTAGCTTACTTTCTCTTCTTGCCGAGCAGCGACTTGAAGGTACTGATGAGCTCCAGGTAGGACGTGGGCGTGACGTAGTTGTGTCGTTCCAGCTCGCTCAGGAAGCGCTCCGACAGCATGCGGGTTGTGGTGTGGAAGCGCTTGCACATGTTGATGCAGCCTTGTTGGATCTCTGCGTCCAGCTCCACGTCATCCAGGAAGCGGGCTGCTACGGCTTGAAGGGCGTCCTCGGGCCAGGACTTGGTAGAGAGGGGTAAAGAGAGCAACGGAAGAGGCAAATTATGAATATGTGAAACTAAAATTAGGAAAGGACTGGTGTATGAAGGGATCAGCCTTTTAAACAACAACCTTGGTGATCCTATGTCTCACTCCAGTTTGAAAACATCCTTTTGGTCAAGACAGCCTAGGGGGTTAAGAGGGCCTTTGTTTAATAACTCCGTGGGAGAGCATGCCAGAGGAAGTTTGTTTATCCAAAGACTCCCTACAGAGGTTGAGAAGGTTGTGTCGAATCTGGCAGCATTTTTTAAGAACTTGATTCGTAAAGGATAGACACAACTAGAACAAGCGGGGTTTCGGCGGAAATCTCAAAGTGAAATACCATGACTTTTTCATGTCTTTACCCATGGAAAGTTTTCCATGACTTTTCCATGGATTTTCCAGGACTTTTCAATGATTTTTCCCAGGACAAAATGAGGGCTTTTTATTACCAAGTACTGCAAACACAGAGGTAAACTCATCCACACTGAACGGGAATGACAATTTCTGTTGACCGACTCTATTTACCTGGAACCAGTCGATGGTGCAGCAGTTCACCAACGAGGGGAATTTCCTGAGTCGGTTACGGAAGGCATCTCCGATGGGACTCATGGCCAGGACAATGTGCATCTGCTCACGGACGCGCTCAATGAACATGTTGAATAGAGACAGAGGCGTGCCGTCCGTCTGCTTGGACTTCTCTCGTTGCCTGCAAAACCAAAAAACGTTCAGGAGTTGGCAGTAAAACAACACAAAAATCTAAAAATTGTGTTGATAACTAGCAGTGCTCTACTGCTTATAGGTATTTTAGTCAGTTTTGGGTTTGAGCATAAAAGTCTCATCAAATCATTTAGCGGACAGAGATGTATCCACAGCTGCAGACAAGCCGAGCTTTGATAAATGCCTGTGTTTTCCCACTACCCACCTGTCAATCATCCTCATCTTCTCGCATATCTCTTGTTTCTCATCATTGGGGTACAAGTTGGGCACCTCACCGGCATTCAACAGGTTGTTGATATCCTCCAAGAACGATTCCTGCTTGATCTGAGTAGTGGATGATGAGAACAGGACTATTCCGTTCAGTTGAAGGTTTACTTTGATTTACTTTGAAATTGAGCCCAACTTCCATCAACATTTTAAATACAAGAAAAAACCACTGGGCAATTGTATGGGTTAGAATGCCTCTGCAATTTTGTAGGGGAACAGAGTCTATGAGGGTACGAATACCTCGTCTCCGCAGGGTTACGAAAATTAGACTGTGTGATTCCGCTCACCTGCGTGTCGCTGAAGAGGAACACCCCGTGCTGCTCGCCCTCCGTGCACTTTCGCAGGATCATCTTGAGGTCCTCCCGCCATTCTATCATGGTGTAGCTCTTGCCGATCTCTACCTGGAACAGCTCATACTCGGCCATGTGGGCCGCCAAACGGGTCAGGGACTGGCGGCCGCTGCCACCGACACCTACCAGCAAGGCGTGGCCTTTTGGCTGCTTGATGATGCGGGAGATGCGGGACACGTGCTCCAAGGCAAATCTGAAAATGGGAGGGAAGAATATCAAAGATTGACTGGCTGTAGTCTTTCTGTATGACTCCAGAGTCTAGTCAGTAGACAATCAGAACTTGAAGGTTACCTTCCTGAAAACAAAATCTAGTTAGGTCAATCTGAGTCAAGAGTACTTAAACATGGTAGGTTGCACACAATACTTGTGTACAATATACATCTGTACAATCTTATGTTCCAAAGGTACTGTGGACATTCCTTCGTCTTTCTTACATTCTTACAAGCGTTGCACAACGACTATAAAATGTACAAACAAAACTTTGCGTTCAGCGATCATAAACGTTGGTTGCCGATCGTCGCGCGACTGACTATAAACCAGGCTTTATGCAATTCTCCGTGTAAAGTGGGTATTAGTTTTTTTAAAGACTAAAAGCTGTTCACACTTCATGAGGAAGCAAATGCGATGCGAATTTGACATCACCAAAACTTTTGCTCCGAGAAATTCACTAGAGTTTTGCGAATTCGCAGCACGAAAACTCACCGTGACGTCACAAATTCGCGTTCGCGTTCGGGCACCGGGCTTAAATACAACAAATATTGCCACACCTGAAGAGAACCAGGTTCATGGGCTTCTTGCTGAGGTTGTTGAACTCGTCCAGGTGGCCCTCTACAATCTTGCGCAGCTTCTCCATGTCGCTGACCTCGATGTAGTTCTTGTTCTCATTCTTGGGGTCGGTGAAGTCGCAGAAGACCAAGCTGCGTAGGTCGTCCTCCGCCACCTTGCCGTCCCCGTCAAAGTCCAGGTGAGCAAAGAGCTGGTTGAAGTCCTCCTTGAGGTGAGTGGACACCACGTCCTGCATGAACTTGACCAGCCAGCTGTGGTCGTTGCTGTCGACCAGACGGTCGTAGTAGACACGGAACACCTTGGGGAGTGGGGACACACCATTCACGGTTAGTCAACCGCAAAGGCCAATGCATGCTTGAATGACAATTATATTGGTGATTTGTTTCGTCTCTGGCAGGATAGGAAGTCAAGTTTTCAGGAGTTAATTGTAAGTTATCCAGCTTCACGTCAAGTGACGAGCTCTTTAAACAACGAATGACCCCAAATGAGCAGTGACCCATATCATTGTACACATGCGCAGTTGAAATACCGAACTGGCTTATTTGATTCTCTGCCAGGGAATAAGGCTTACCTCGTGAACCCAGAGCCTCTTCATGACAGCCGGTGTCTCGCAGTAATCCGGCACCGACAGCAGGACTCCCTGAATGACGCGGGCAAAGTCACGCAGGTTGAAGAGGTAGTGAGACTTGGCCGGGGTGGGCAAGAGGTTGGCCATGGTTGCCTTGTATACCTGAGTGGTAGCGTAGACAATGTGGTTGCCTACAGGCTCAAACTCCTTGCCGAAACCTCTGAAGTGGGGGATAGGAGAAATGTAATCAATGGCAAGAAATGATTACACAAGGATTGACAACACAAGCAAAATAGGGCTCATGACGTTACAATTCTAGGTATGGCTTATTGCAGAGATGGTATACATGTTAAATGCCAAAAGAGTGATGGGTGGACCGTCAAAGTATCTGAGAAACCATTAAGTTACTCTTAAATACTTTGTGAACCTGGTCCTACGAATGTGTTAACCAAAATGGAACGGTAACGTCCCTGGATAGCTGTTATCAAAATGTCGGTGCCCAGTAATGCAATTCTTAAAAACTTAAAAAAAGAGGAAAAAATTGTGACGGGAAGTGAAATGTTACCAGTAATGTATGAACTTACTGGAAATATAGTGAACAAGATCGTAACATTCATTGTGTGAGTGGTCCATTAAAAAAAAAAGCTAACGACTTAGGAGGCACTGTTCATCTTTGTTTCTGACTTCGCCAACTTTGGCGACAAACAGTGGGTCCACTTATGGAACACACTTCACCAAGGCTTTCCTACCTGGAGGTGATGTGCCAGTTCAGAATGCGCTTGAAGATGGTGGCCATAGTGTCGTCATCAAACTCGTTGATAGTGATGTTGTTGAAGTGACGCAGGAAGCGTTGCGTGATGATGTTACGGCCTCCGCCCGGCGGCCCCATGGCGGCCATTAGCTGGATGTCCGTCAGCTTCATAGCCGCGCATTCCTTCACGTCATACCAGTTCCAATGGTCAAGCCACTGGCGGAGCAGCTCAATGGGGGGCTGGGCGCCATATTCTTCCCTGGCCGGCATGTTCAGATCATCAACGAACACGACCTAAAAAGACAGATAAAACAAAATCCAGAAATTCTTTCAAAATCCTATATTCGGGATATCCAGGGTAATGTTTCACCAGTTAAGATCGTGCAAATCACATCGTGCATCTATTTTATGAGAAAATTTGCTCTCTAAATGGATCTCAAATACAGAACTTCCGTATGGTGAGCTGTAAAGCAATGCACATTAATTTTCCTAAATACTGGTTTCCTGAATTTGAAATCTAGACAAAATAAAGCCGCATTCGCATTGGACTTTTTTTGGTAAAACCGACGGAGACTGTTGTCAACTTTAACCAAATTAAATCCAATGCGGACAGAGGGTAACATTGTCAAATTGTCCATTTTACCCTCCGCAACAGTAAGATCTACAGGCCCAAGCTTCTAGCGGAGGATTTAACACCGTGAACTTTGACAATCACGTACAGTAACTTTTGACAATATGTGACCCGCTCCATCGTAATCAGGAATAAGTCGCTTGGGCCGTTTTACGCAATCGGTCGTTGAAGTGAACGCATGGGTGAAAATCGTGACCAAGTCGTTTTTCTGAACATTGTATTTTTAGGAAGTGTAGTTATTACAGATTATTGTCATTAATGTCTTGTATTTAAAAACGATCAATAAAGATGAAAATAAAGAGGATTTGTGTGCGCTGTCCGTATGATTTTGGTCAATTTTGTTTATTTCAAAGCTGTTTTTCTCGAAATGTGGATTCGGCAAATAAATATACACCTGTCATCTTCATCAGACCATAACCCGTTAACCTAAGAAGATACACAGTTGTGATGGGTATCATTAGAAAGCTTATGGAATTTTCTTTCTCACCATGTGCATATCTCAAAAAGTCATTTCGAGACTTATTCCTGATTTCGATGGAGCGGGTCACATATTAAGTCCAATGCGAACGCGGCTTTTGAAACGTTTTTTCACTTGATGTTTACTGTGGGAAAACTTGCAGGGACTCCATTACATCTCTGGAGAGTCTCTAAGTTTGTTGCTGGGACTTACTGTTTTCTTGCCGAAGGGCGGGCCAAAGACTCCCTTGCGTCTCTTGTCCAGCTTGGACATGATGATGTTCTGTGTCTGATTGGCACTAGTCTGGGCAGAGAAGTTGATGATGATGGGTTTGTATACCTCCTTGTCTAGCTTGGTCAAAATGAAATCCTACGGAGAAACAAAGATGGTCATATGGGTTAGTCCACAAATAAGGGGCCCAAAAGTGTCCCGGTTACACTTGACCTGTGTAAATTGCCACATTTCTCATGCAAAAGTTGGTGGTAGGTTTTAAAAAAATTGAAAAATGTATGCATTTTAAATGTACAATAACAAAATTAAAAAATATCATTGATCTCATTTGGATAACACAGTAATCTGAAGGGACACACAGAAATAAGTATAATTATTTCAATGATACCTTTTTTTGGTAATTAAGTAACTGCGTAAACAAGTAATTTTGCCTAAAACACTATAATTTTTACAAACACCATTGTAGATCTTGTGAATAATGATGAGTCATGCATTATACATACATGCACAATTTAAGCTGCCCTGCACTTTTAAAAACAGGTTAAAAAAAATTACTGCGAGTAAAATACAACATTTAAAACTTGGAACTCTTTAATTTCAACGAAAATATGACCATGAGAATTGTTTAAAATTTTAAAGTTCTAATACTCAACGTGATGTAGATCTTGGAACTCTTAAATTTCCACGAAAATTTGACCATGAAAATTATTTAAAACTTTGAAGTTCTGACACTGACCGTAATGTAGATTGACTTTCCGGTGCCTGTAGGTCCAACAAACAAGCATGGTTTCTGATGAGTAACCAGCATGTTCATGAGTGCCGTGGCTCTCACTGTCTCGATAGTGGGTACGATGATCTTATTGGCCACGGCATCCTTGGGGATGGGTGCGGCGTCTTTAATTTCCTCCACCCAACACTCCCAGCGACCAATACCCTGTGAGGAGGAAAGGATTAGGAATATGAGTAGTTCTAAGAACAGAGCAGTGCCAATTGCAAACAAAATCCCTCGCTGATTGTAGCAGACAATTTTGTGCTTATGCGTAACTTGTGCGTATTTCACAAGTTAGGTGAGGAATTTTGGCTTCTGCACATGCGTACATCCCTTAACTAAGGTAAGGATTCTGTGCTTACTGGGGCAGGGGAGAATTTGTCTTGTGGTTGATTTATAATTGACTTGTAATTGACATTTGATTGAATTAAAATTGACATGTGATTGACATGCAACAACTTGTGATGAACTTATAATTGACTCATATGTTTGACATGCAATTGGGAGATTTAGCAGCACGTTTCCCGCCAAAATGTCTTGTGAGCTCGCGTTGACGTTTGTGTAATATGTGCTGCTGAACCTCTCTAATGACTTGAGATTGACTTCTGATTTAATGTTAATCTACTTATAATGGCTTAGCAATAACTCTGCGATTTCACTGCAACGAATCCCACATATTCCCCATCCCCCGACCCCCTACCTACCTCTTTGACAAAGAAGTAATCATAGACGTTGCCCTCCTTTGGGATGGGCACGGTGAAGTTCTTGAGAGGAGGGTCCACAAACTGGATGATGTAGTACTTGCTGCGAGACTCCTCCGATAGACCGCCTTCCATGATCTCCCGGAAGAGAAGGTCAAACTTCTTGCGTCCCTCCGTGCCGACAGTGGCTCCGATGGACCAAACGAAGGAGAAAAGAAAGATGCCCTAGGAGTAGAAACAATATTTAAAAAAATGAGTAATAAATTGTACATCACAATCACATGGTATTAACCAGTTCGCGCCGGATGACGTATATAAACGCAAAAGTTTCCCCAGATTCAAAACGGATGACGCATAAACACGCCAGGATCAAGGCCAGAAATGTCTGTCAGCAGCAAGCCGCGAATGTGAAGGGTGTGCTTCACTGTACCATCGGCCTGAACCCGCCTCGGATTGAGTTTTGTTAAAAATAATCCTGCGCGTCGGCTCGGTGATGTTAAAATAATCCCGGCGTGAACTGGTTAAACAGACTCACATGAAAATGTAGGACTAAAGTAGAACTTTGGAGGACAAAATCAGTATAAAAGTAGGACAATTGCAGGTTTTCAGAAGAACTTTTCGGTGATACTCAACCATGTCCACAGCATCATCAGCCTTATTTGGCATGTTCTGTACACCGTCTGCATGTAAACTCTTGGAAGTACAGTTGCAGTACTCCTGCACCTTATAAAGCCCTTCATTGTGTTAATTACATTAAACACTGTTATGAACAATATTCAATGGGATTTTTGCTTTTCTGAGTTGTGGGACAAAAAAGTGTTGGAAAAATTCGGAATTTCAAAAAGGAAAAGTAGGATCAAGGTAAACACAAAAACAAATAGGATAAATATAAACCTATAGATAAAACAAAATTGCAACTCTCAGTCCCATAACAATTCTGCGAAAATATAACGTAAAATCAATTAAAACAAAATACGAACCTCAATCCATGATATGATTTCTCTCTCGTCCATCTTGCTGACTGCAGCCTCGTCCTGGAACTCATCCATAAGACTGTCCATAAGATTCATCAAAGACTTAACCAGGTTGGTGTCGTTGGTCGGAGAAAGTTCCTAGAAAAAATAAACAAGCACAGAAAATTACCTTTCTAAGATTAAAAAAAAAAAAGAGTTCTCTTTTATTGGCACTGACAGAATAATTGTTTATTGTTTAAAGAATTTTTTTACAATTGCAAGTCAATTGGGAATTGTCAATAGGAGTTTACATCTGTATTGGCATTATTCAGCGTACAAAGCCAGGATACATTTTTGAGGGTGGGGTTTGTTTCGCTCGCACAAGGGCTGCATGTGTGCATTTTGACCTCTATATTGTTTGGAGGAGCACTGAGTATTATACAAATATAGTATTGTTTGAGGGCAAGTAGTGGGAATTACTGGTCCAGGATGTAGGTCAGCTCGAATACATCCCGACACGAAGCGGAGAGAGGTAATCGAGCTGACCTACACTGAGGAACCAGTAATTCCCACTATTTTCCAGAAATACGCCATGCTGTTTTACTACACCTCATAAATATTCACTGCCTTGTCGGTAAAGGCCTTCGTAGATTTAGCATCTTTATTCAGTACAAAATATTCAAGTTATTCCTCAGTCAATGATGGAAGTCTAGTAACGTTACTGAGACTGGTTCCGTAAAGATTACATGCCACAGACTATTAAATGTCTACGAGGCGGGTCCAAGAGGAAATTTTGTGTGCTACCAGAAAAAAATACCGCATGGCTGTGAGCTGGATACTCACCGGGATGACGTCACATGGCAGCGTATCATTTTTACTTCCCGGACGCGCGGCGGATTCGACCAATGGCGCGCTTCAATTTACTCATGAACTCGTGAATGTGGTTTCAACTCGGTAAAAAGGTCCACAGGCTTCACAATTACAGTTAACTAAGCAGATGGTGTCCTTGTATTTGAGGATCGTCAATTTGTTCACCTTGACTCCGCTCTTGCGGACAAACTCCAAGGAGGCAGGCAGCATGCGGTCAAACATGTTGGATATGAGCTTCTTGTGGTCCTCGGTCAAGGAAGGAGGCAGGGTGTTGAGCCAGGAGACCATGAGGGGGCGCCAGCCTAACATGTGAGGCTCCATGTAGATCATGCCGCAACGGGACACCTGTGGAGACAGGGAACCACACATGTTACTCAATATAATGGACTCTGTGTATTATGCATATTAGTGGTTGACTGCATCCAAGTATAAGAGAGCCAGGGACACTTTTCATGCCTGTCATATGCTATACCTTTATTGGACTGCATAAATTAGTAATTGTGTTAGCTGAGTAGAAATTTGCGGAGAACAGGAATCATGTCAAGGAAGAACCAAAACAATTCTGGGGTTTTTTTTAAGCCAAGGCAAAAAAAAACGTTGCCTAATACTGTAGAAACCTGTGAACTATGAGTAAGTATATTTCCAATGAAGGCAACCCAAACTCCTCAATTCTCCAAAATAAACAGGGTAGTTTAAGAGGATTTTGGAAGATTGAGGCCGTTATGCCTTTGAAGTGCCAGTTTATAGGGATAGATGTGTTGGGGTATTTAGCTACACCTTTGCATTGTTTATGTTTGTTCACACATACTACTTCTAAATTAATCCGCACCATTTAAATGTCTTAGAAGTAAGTTAAATGATTTTGATGGATTTAGGCAGTATTTGAGTTTTACAAGGCAGTTGGAGGACTGAGGAAGCATCCCAGCCAAAAAGGGTTTAACGGGTTCAGTTATTACGGGTACATCAAACAATTGATGAGCTGATGATAAATGAGCTATAGTGTTTTTTTCTCACTAAATCCATGGGCCACAGGATGGGTCAAGGGTCAACAGCAGGGCAGACACTCACCGTAGCCGGGGAGGCCACCTCCAAGTCCATGGGTTCAAAGATCAGGTTGGTTGTTGGTGCTAGCTGGATGATTTCTCCACTCATGAGGCAGAGTTTCTTGTTGTCGTCCAGGACTGTGTTCATGTTCTCAATCCAGATGGCGTCCACTGGGCCGTCAAAGATTAGCCACTTACGGTCAGGGGTCTATTATAACAGAAATATGGACCAATACTATCATCAACCGTACAAATTTTATGCCTATAAAGATGCAGCTTAAATGTTCCTTTCTAAAAGATGCAGAAGGTATTTTTTTCCTGTAAAAATGATCGTTTTTTTGGTGGCGAATCATTTTTGTTTTTTATACAAGTTCATAAACGTACTTTTTTTTTGTTTAATATTTTTGTTGAATGTCTCTATCTCACATGTACAAAGTTGTGAGTCTTTTAAAAACATTATTCTTTAAAGATATGTTTTTTACATTTTTACATTTGATGTGACAAATTTAACAAAATTTACATTTGGATTCATGGCAAAAGCTACGTAGACTCATTGAAAAAAAAAAAAGGGGGCCGCATTTGTCTAGAAAAACAAATTAACAGAAGAGAATGTTTTCAATAACACCGAGTTTATAATGGACTAACTCACCGTGGACGAGGCAAAAGCTCTGTAGCTGACAGCCAAGATTCCGTCTGACCACTCATGAGACACGGGGTCAAACTGACCGTACAGCTGACCCATGGTAATGGACTTGGGATTGATGACCGTTATCTGTACTTTGTTCTCCTCCATCAGACCCTGCAAAGCAGGAAATCAAGGGTTTGATCTAAAATTTCCTATCGGACTTGAAGGTAAATTCAATATTGAGTTTTTACCTTCAGTGACATTATACACACAGTTTTGTCTAAAGTGATTGGTGTTTTTATAGTGTTTTCTTAGTGTTTTCATAGTGTTTTCATAGTGTTTTTATAGTGTTTTCATAGTGTTTTCATAGTGTTTTCATAGTGTTTTCATAGTGTTTTCATAGTGTTTTCATAGTGTTTTCATAGTGTTTTCATAGTGTTTTCATAGCGTGAACATACTTTATACCACAGTATGAACACAGTGTTTTCATAGTGGTTTTATAGTGGTTTCATAGTGTTTTCATAGTGTTTTCATAGTGTTTTCATAGTGTTTTCATAGCGTGAACATACTTTATACCACAGTATGAACACAGTGTTTTCATAGTGTTTTCATAGTGTGACCACAGTGTTTCCACAGTATGGACACAGTGTTTTCATAGTAATAAAATCACTTAGGTGGGATTCGAACTCACAACCCTCATCTTAGTAGTGCAGACCTCTTGCCAATGAAAAGGTTTCCACAATGCAATTTTTAAGAGGATGGCTCTATTCTATTTCTTATTGCCTTCTCTGTGTACCTTCTCGGTGATGTCTCCAAGAGCTTTGGCCAGGACACGGTAGGCCGAAGTCTTGCCGCCAAAAGGCTCACCGACAATCATGAAACCGTGACGAACAATCATCATTTCATACACCTGCAAAACAAAAAACAATGGCTATTTTAGACTCTTTGGTAGAAATAACTACATAACAGAGATTTATCCAAATCAAAGATAACTGCCCGAAACAGCCCTGCCTATTACTTGCAATGGTTATAACCAGTTCGTGCCGGAGGACGTATATACACGCAAAGGTTTCGTCAGATTCAAAACGGATGGCACATAAAAACGTCACGAGCAAGGCCGGAAATGCCGGCCAGCAGCGAGCAAGGCCGGAAATGCGTGGGTGTGCTTCCCGGTACCATCGGCCTTGGATCGAGTTTCGTTAAAAATAATCCCGCGCCTCGGCTCCAAGATGTTAAAATAATCCCGGCGCGAACTGGAAAGAAATCATTGGTGAAAAAACACAATATAATACCATTTTAGCACAGGTGTTAATTAATTAAATCTGTTGGGGTTTTTTTGGTTTTTTTTTTGGGAGGGGGTCAAGGGTTTTAAGTTAACGAACCTGTTGTATCTTATCTAGGAAGACGTCTGTCATCTGTAGGTTCATCTTCTCACAGTTGTCTTGTATTGCATCAGTTAAGATGGCGTAGTCTGGCTTGGGTAGTACTACACCAGGGAACAGATCAGAAGTAATACCCTGCAATGGTTCAAGACAGAAAAAAATTGATCAACAACAGAATATTTGGAATAGCTCCTTTGCCGGTTTGAAAAAAGTATGTGCACAGACATATGCCTGTGATGTCATTTTAATCGTAAAGTTGCATTGTCAGATGACAGTTTTTTGTTGATAGTAATGTTTTGGTTGACATCTTTCTTGATAGTTATGCAGTAATTACTGCAAAATACTCCAGCAGCCCATGATATCCATTGCCTCATGCACATTTTAACCGGTGCACATTATAACGTTTGACCAGCTAGGAAGACAGCTGCAGTTGGCGTGTGTAAAACTTGATCGGCAAGTTTTGAATATTCAAATATTCGTTCAGGTGCATTTTCCAACAATTGAATAATAAATTATTTGAAAAGGAACATCCCTTGCAATTAATGTTTAGCTCGATAGCCTTGAATAAAAAAAATCATAAATTTAAAGGGGGAAGTGCTTATTAAAAATATTCATAAATACCTAAGGCTATTCCCATTGGTGGAAAGCCGTTCTTGTGGCCGGTTTTAAATGGATGATAAAGACATGGCTTGCCACTTTAAATTTGGACTTCTTTGAAATCCAGTGCATTCAACCGTTTTATTAGTTTTATACGCATGCACAATAAATTCCAGTGATGTAAGTATTTATTAAACTACTATTATAATATAATGTGAATGTTTGAACTTACAGCAAAAAGAGGCAGGTCGTGGGACAAGAACTTTGGCAGGTTGACGTCATTGATGGAGCGTAACATCAAAATATCCTCCTCCTCATCAGGGTATTTTAACTGTCAGAAAACGAACAAGGAAACAATGACAATTGACGATAAACATGTGGTTATTTCTCAGTTAAAAAATGTAAAAAAATGTCGTACATTTTTTTTGGTACAAAATGTTGGTCCTCAAAATTTGACCTGTTGTAGTGCTGGTCGTCAACCCAGTCTTGTATTTTTCTTTTTAACCAGTTCGCGAAGGATGACGTATATAAACCCAAAGTTTTCCCCAGATTCAAAACGGATGACGCATAAACACGTCACAATCAAGGCCGGAAATGTCTGTCAGCAACGAGCAAGGCCAGAAATGCGTGGGTGTGCTTCCCGGCACTATCAGCCTAAAACCGCCTTGGATCGAGTGATGTTAAAATAATCCCGGCGCGAACTGGTTAAAGAGAAACAGAAATACTCAGGACTGACCTTTAAGTTTCCGGCAGCGGTCAGCACAGATTTGACCGCCCTCATGCCGTAATCGTAGTGGTGTTGGGAGGACAACTGCTCCGAGCACAGACGGTAGGTGGCGACGATCTTGACCGACAGGGGGCGGGCTTTCACAAACCCACAGGAGTACAACACAATCTCTGCGATCATGGCGTAGTCAGGCACCATCATAGCCACAGTGCGGAACAGGGCCTGGGGTAAAAAGGAAAACAGACGTGCTGTGTCAAAGACAATGCAGAAACATTTGAATGAATTCTCGAGTGGATTTGTAGTAAATGCAATTTCTAACCCTAAGTTATAAAGAAGAAAGTATTATTTAGGTCAATTTGAATTGTTGATTTCCGTTTACAAAATGTTGATTCCTTTGTTTCACAAATCATTTTTATTCCGTTAGTTGCTTTTGTCGGAAGTAAAAGATATGCCTCTAAATACCGACAAGACTAATGGAGGTGAGGTACATTCCAAATATGTGACCCATTTATGTTCACCTTTAAACCCACGAACAGCAATAGTTGTGTAACATTCAATTTATAGTGAGATAAATTTTGCTCTGACTTACCTTGAGGTTGTCGGGAAGTTCGGAGCGGCCAGCATAACCGGGGTTCATGGTGATGAAGACAGAGCAGGTTGGGTCTAGTTTGATTTCTGTTCCCTCAAACAGCAGCGTAGTGGCTCCCGAGCAGATGCCTGCGATTCAAGGAATTATTAAAGCGTCAAGTTACAAAAACAAAGCAGTGTAGTAACAAGTACCAAGTGGTACAGCCAACGGCGGGTAAGGCGTTGTGCTTTCGTACAGCTACTGGCCATCACATCCCTGATCAACATTGTAATTGACCTATCACAGACAACATCGCAGGCAAGTAAAATATACCTCTCTGAATTGTGAGGATCTGCTGGGCCACCACAGACAGCACCTCCAGATCGATGCGGTTGAACTCGTCAAAGCAGGACCAGGCACCGCAGGAGGCCAGTCCCTTGAAGAACTTGCCCAGAGCCAGGTAATCCAGACCGTCGGAGCAGTTGAAGACCACGCACTGCTTGGCAACGGCCTTGGCTAGATCCTTGGTGGTCTCTGTCTTGCCTGTACCAGCGGGGCCCTCGGGAGCTCCTCCCAGGTGGAGGTGCAGGGCTCCAAACAGGGTTCTGTTGGAAGTAGAAGCTATTGCTGTTTACAGGAATCAATTTACACACATGCACCACAAATGTATTGTTATAAAGCACAACTGTGGTTGGTGCTTTTGTAAAGCAAGTAAAAAAAATTAAAAAGCTTAATAATAAACTTGGGTTGGACTGAAACAAAACCCGGGACCTTGTGCTAGAACAGTTTTCTAACCATTTCATTGCTAGGATTGGCTTTCCTAGGTGATACTTTTGAAGGAATTTGTTTTTTAAAGCAAGGTGGAAAAAAAGTCAAAGAATGCTGGTTATGGATTGAAAAAAAGCTCAGTTTAGTGGAGGGGATTAATAAGTAAGTAGATACTGATACTGTTGCTGAAATATTTCAGATTGTTTTGAAGAGTGTCCTGGAGATACTTTCAGATATAAAAGCTTCAGCAGTCAAATGTTTTAGTACCTGTAGCATCTGTCAGTGAGAGGCGTGATAACCAGACGTCCCGAGTTACCCAGGTACTCGTAGCCGTACGCCAGCATGGAGTTGATCATGCGAGTCAGCATCTGATCCTCCACCCAGTAGTAGCGCAGCTGGCTCAGCCAGCTGAAGTCGTTCTCGCTGCTGACTTGGTCCTTGACCAGCTGCGTCAAGACGTCCCGGGCGTGCACATCCAGCACCACCAGTGCCCCCAGCGTGGTCCGGTTCTGCTTGTTGAGCTTCCCACGCACCAGCTCCACGATGTCGTCAATCTGGGAGTTGTTGACCTGCAGGTAGGCCTCCAGGTCTGTCTGGCCCGAGCGGATGGCCTTGTGGATCTCGTCGGTCCAGTACTTTTGGGAGATGCACAGCACGGCCTGGCCGGGCCACTCGATGACCCACTTGATGCGCTCCCGCTTGGCGTAGGCATCCATGCACTCCTTGATGACCTGTAAAGCAAAAGCAGTGAAGTACAGGCAATTCATAACACAGAAAAACTAGCTGGTATAGGAGTGCAAATCCTGTTTTATTTCTACACGTAATGGATAACAAGTGACATTCAATGCTGCCAATTTGTACTAAGTGACAACAGCACAGACATGTATAATTACTTTGGACAAACCGTGCCTAAGTTGAAATTATTTCTGTACACAGTGGTGACTTTTATTATGAAGCTTCTGCACGCATTTGTGTTTGTTTTCCCCACGCATATAACAATGAAGGATTGATCAATATCTGCCGAGTCGCATATGCCGGAAAGAATCGTAAACTTCAGAAGTAGATTCCTTGCAGTAAGTGCTTAGTGGAGCATCGTATTGCTAATGACTCAAATTTATTTGATTGCGTTTAATTCTGTTAAACTATTTTCAAAAACTAATAGTATTTACATCTCACAGACCAAAGTCAAAATCATTTCACTCAGCCTGGTTTCACAATTTTGTTTAGGGTAGACACTAGGTGTCCAGCATATGCGGTGGACGGAAGAAAATAACAAAACAAACGTCACTGGATCAATAATGCCGACATAGAACAAAATCCTTTACTTTGTGCAAGCTCTTGATCATCTGTCCCTCTAGTTCCAACAGCCATTTCTCAACCTGTCCCCGCGCCTTGGAGGTAGAGATGGGCTCGTTGAGCTGCACCACCTCCCCCTCGCTGCTCTTCATGTGAGTAATGTCCAAAATGTCGGTGAACTCCAAGGAGGCGATGCCCTCAAAGCACTTCTTAAGATGGGGCTGGACCCGGGTCGGGTCCTTGGTCTCGGAGAGAATCTCCAGCAGCTCGTCGTTGGACAGGAAGAAGAAGCGAGGGAAGTAGAGACGCTTCTTCTCCAGGTAGTCGTTGAGACCCTGAGGAGGGAGGATGTGTTGATAGTTAAAGTGGTAACTTAAGGATCAACCCTGAGGCAAACTGTTAAATTTTTGGGTAAACTGTAAAACCCTCAGGTAAACTGTAAAACCCTCAGGTAAACTGTAAAACCCTCAGGTAAACTGTAAAACCATCAGGTAAACTGTAAAACCCTCAGGTAAACTGTAAAAAAACTCAGGAAAACTGTAAAACCCTCAGGTAAAGTGAAACCCTCAGGTAAACTGTAAAACCCTCAGGCAAACAGTAAAACCCTCAGGCAAACAGTAAAACCCTTCAAAACCTGGTACAACTAGGTAAAACACGAGTTACTATCTGTTTAATTTTGCATTCTCTTCTAATAACCAGATAAATTATACAGGGATTGTTTAATACATTCTGACGTGGGGTGGGTACCTTTTGGATGAGTTCCAGCAGCTCGTTAGACTTTTTCAGTTTCTCGAGTATCTTCTCAATTTCGGTGACGGCCAGCACATGTTTGTCCTAACAAGAAGAAATACAAACAAGTAGATTTCTCGCTTATGATTTTCAAACATTAGTAAAGTGTAGATTTAAGAACAGTCTATCCAGTTTTGGAACTGAGTTTTAAGAGTCTGACTACGAGTACCCACCACCACTGCTGCCTTCATGATGTCTCGCCAGTTCTTGTCCACGGTGGCGAAGCGTCTGCCCTCCTCAGGCATCTGAGCCATGATGTCTGGGGAGCTGAAGATGGGTTCCAGGTACAGCCAGGTGGCCTGTACCTTGAGCCACTCATCAAGGATCTCTTGTAGGAGAAGAAGCTTGCCTTCCCAGGATCTAGGGGTAAGGATAGAGGTGTATTTAAGGGAAATATATAACATTTGAAAACGTAAGAAACTAAACTACCAAATTATTATACATGAATAAGATTAAAACTGCCGCAAACTGCTTATTGGCTGGAATGACCTGAAATATACAAATCAAAAAGTTAAGGGGGCCTAATATTTCGATCTTAACAAGATCTTCTTCAGAGACATAAATTATTATACATTAGTGGACTGTTGGCGAATGACGATCTAAAGCCTCCTGTACAATTATGGCATAAAATTATAGTATTATTATATCAATTTCCAACGCTGGTCCACTGTTCAACGTTTGAAAAAAAATGGCTTCTTTCAAATACTACCCTCAATTTACCATATTTAGCAAGACCGCATTTTGTTAGCAATCGATAAGAACGGGTACGAGCCATTGTAATAAAGTGTATGTGCTTGGAAAAAAAGATTGCTTACTTGATTTCGTTTTCGAACGGCTTAATAAACGGGGAGCCTCTCATTGTCTGGGTCTTGACAATCTGGTCATCCAAGAGGACCTGGATGTCGTCAACTGAAGACAGAATCATAGTGCCGGTCTCACGGTAGGGAATCATGACAAACTCCATCTGTAGAATAGACATACACCAAGATGCTGGTGATTAATTGTTGCCTCTGCCAAGAAGCTTATGTTTTTGTCGGCGTTTATTTGTTTGTCTGTTTGTTCGCTTGTCAGCAAGATTACAAAAAACTACCAGATTGATTTTAACAAAACTTGGTGAATAGATAGCTTATGGGTCAAAGATGATTCCATTGAATTACATCAAATCTGGATTCACATCCGGAATCTGGTTCCATTTGGATGGTTTTTTTAACATTAGGAGAGGGCGGTTTTTTTCAGTTGGGGTACATTTTTGCGGTTGAGGTGGGGGTCTGCGCTTTACCAAGTGCTCTTTTTCTATTTTTTTTTAATATTTCATGGTCCAAGAGTCTGTGAAAAGAAAAACATGATTTTGCATATCCACTTTCAAAAGAAAAAAAAAAAATATTGTTTTTTTTGTTCTTGGCTAATTTTTGAAAAATAGTACGCCACCAGCTGCACCACGATTAAACAAGAAAATTTTCAAAACCAACACACCAAATATTAAAAAATGTGATTTTGCAAAATAATTATTACATTTGTATCTGTCAAACGGAACACAAGAAGAAATTGACATGTTTTGTGCTGAATTCTCGATTCAGTGTGTGAAAATAAAACTGGTACACGTCAAATTGGGAGATGTGGGCACCAGACGTAATCCCTTCCAACTCACCACATCCCACTCAGTAACCATCTTCTCCATTGCTTTCTCTAAGGAGTACTCCTTACTGGCTGACTCACTGATGCTGTCAAACTTGGATAGGAAGGGTTCCAGATTCATGTCAATCATCTTGGACAAGGTGCTGTCCTGAAACCAAGAAATCAACAGGCAAACAAATTCAATGACTAGTGTGCACAATGTCATGCGACAAACAGAGCAGAGTATAATGAAGGTGGGGAACAAAATTATTTAGTTCCAAATCAGATATCAAGTAAGGTATAGGTTTTTTAACCCAGATTTTACCCATCTAATCATGAGTGAAGAGAACGTGTATCTGAAACAGTGTTGCCAAAGCCGACCACGTTATAACTCAAGATAGGCAAACATTTTCAATTTTGCATGCACATGAGAAAGAGTATGCCCGAACCAGTGGCATCTTTGCAGAAAAACAATTATGAGCAAAGGTATAAAGTGCATTGTGGCTGAGGCCATCACAAATCCAATCAAAATAAATTAAATCATAAGTCCATTCGCAAATCCTGTGGAAAGTAACAGGGGATAAACGATTTGAAAGGAATGCCGCTGTTACGTTCTATTTAAGTGACCTGTCTTAGGACTGGATGACCTTGTGAGAACTTATACTTGATCTCGACTACAGCACTGATAATGCAGTAACAGTTCTTCAATCTCTCTATTTTCTCTTTTCATTGTGTACTTGTGAACACAGTCCAGTAATAATTCCAGGCCTACCTCATCCGGCTTCAGCGGGAACCCAACGATATCCGACATGGATTCCCAATGCCGGTCTCTCAAGCCCGGGTTGCAGAGAGCCGACACCAGCGGGATGTAGTCCTTGAAGGTCTCCACTTTGTCCTTCATGCGAGAGGCGATCTTCTGGGCTGTGGGCACCTCTCCCAGCGTCTTCTCCAGCTTGTAAAGGGTGCGCCAGTAGTTGCCCACGTCCTGGTCCACGGTGTCTGGGTCCACCTCGTGCATGGCACCGTCCATCCATTGTCTGAGTATCGCAAAGAGATGAGACAAGAGATAGTTTGTCATCAAGGAGCTTCTTGAGAGTTTTAAACGTTTTGTAAAAGGTTTTGACAAACAGAGATAGTAAGATATTCATAGTTATCAACTCTGATACTCGACTGTAGTTTCGTGCAACAAGGGCCTCTACAAGAGGGTTCCACAGAAGAGAAATTCCATTACTTTTCCGTGACTTTTTTAAGGACCAAAATTAGGGCTTCCCTGGTCCAATTCCTATGCCATTTTTGGCAACTTGGAAGCCCATATCAACACAGTCAGTCATCCCAATAAGGCAAAATACAACACTTTTAGTCTTCTGGTTTGACACAAGTCATGGAGCACCACTAAAATAATTAGTTTTAGAGTTGTGGGAAAAAAGAAGGAAATAGTAGAAATTTCATGAAAAAAAAAGTAGACAAAGTATGAGAGAGTAAACTAGAAAAGAATTAGGAAAGGTACTCACTTGTGTCTGGCATTGAATTCCACAGTAGTCTCATACAGCTTGTGGTAAGGCTGCAGTTTGTTCATGATAGTGTTACGTTGGGGATACGCCGATGTTTGCCAGCCAAAGGCTTCCTCCTCTTGATTGAAAGTTTCGATCTGTAATAAGTAACAGGTGATCCTCGGTTCGCAAGTGTCCTGTGGTCGATTCCTATATGTTTTGAGTTCTGAGAAAAGTCCCATCTTGTGCATGTTTAAACTACAACCTCAAATGACCCCGACATGATCTTTGACCTCAGTAATCCGAAGTGTGTAGAAGTTGTAGCATGTAGAAGCTATACATTTTTTTTCAAAAACTTAATCTGAAACTTTAACATACATACGGTCGTACAGAATTTAGAACTGTTAGTGCCCCCAAAACTCTGTTTAGGCGACACAAAATGAGGTTGGGGTTGTTGGGCTTGAGACAATTTTCTTTCTTAAAGCCCGGGAGTACTCTTTGAAATGTCCAGTTTTGTTACTTGAGGTTCTTTTTCTTCAGAAGGAGAAATTCCTCTAAGGTATTATACCTTCTCCGTTGCTGACTCCAGCCTAGCAGTCAGGGCCTGGGCCTTCTTCAGGTACCGGCCAACTTCAGACATGTCACCAAAGGATGAGAACTCCTCAAGTTGCTTGGCGTAACCATCCAATTCCTCCTGAAAACGCTCACGTCTCAACTAAAAAACAACAACAAAGTTTGTTATTCAACTCTGAAAATTATAATTTGTCATAGTGAAGTACCTGAATACCCGACTGTTGGTGTCAGGAACCGGTTCCAGAATATGGAATCCGGTACCTACAACCAACTTCACAAATTACCTAGTAACTTCTCAGACTACTCGTTGAGTACAAGTTACCCGAGATCGGTCGTTTACTCTCACTTACTGCGCATGTGCAACTTCCCCCGATTTAGAGGCACGAGTATACACAGGTGAGTATTAATCGAACACGCTGAAGGGACATTTTGTTGTCTACCTACCTTGAGACCATCCTGGTACTGCGAGGACTTCTCTGCCACAATCTGCTTGTGCTCGGAAAAGATCTCCGGCATGCGCTCATGCCACTGGAAGGTACTGCTGTTGAGTCGCATCTCGGCCGGGGAGAAGCTGGCGTAGTCCACTAGGAAGGCTAGCCGGTCCCGGCTCAGGATCAGCTGCTTCTCAAGCTCAAAGATAGTCTTCTTCTCCACGCCCTCAATGAACTCCGACAGCTCCATCAGCTTCTCGGTGCTGGGCGGAGTGGTCAGGGCCTTCTCCGCAATGGCTTCGTACTCGTCGCACAGTCTGAATTAAGATCATTGGCAATTAGCTTATTGTTTAATGAGGGACAATGAGGTAGCTTTTAATCTTAGGGTCCAAAATCTTGGATGTGTGACTCACTTTCTGTTGGCCTCTGCATGGTCCATGTTCATCCTGGCTAGCAGCCGACCGCTGAGAGTTTCCGCTCTCTTCGACATAGCACGGATCAGCTCGTCGCAGTGAAGCTCAAACATGCCCAGACGAATTACCTTCGGTTTACACAACAACTGATCCATTAATTGTGGATGGAAAAAGTATTTCAATATTTGACGTTTGATGAATAACAAAGAAATGCTAAATAAAGAAAACTTTTGAATGTTACATGACACATGACCGATCTAACCCGTCTAATTACTATTTACTGTGTTTATTTGTTAAGGATTGTAACAATTTCTTGTGTATTTTACAATTTCTCAGTTTTTACAATATCCCGAGGTTAATGTTGTGGTAGGATAGAACTTTTATTTTTTCTTAGTGCATGTTGCATTTTTGGTTAAAATTTTTCATAATTATTATCAAAACTAATGACTCTGAATTTTTTGCTGAATGTGAGAATGTATAAATCGTACACAAAACTCTGAGAAAACCATTCTTAGATAACCACCTTTTTATAGCAAGTTTTCTAAAAATAATATACAAATTTAATTTCCAAAAAGAAAACAAAATACTGTAAAATACTAAACTGGAAAGTGTTACCATTGGAGATAAATATGACACTGGAATTGCATCAGAATCATTATTATTATTGTTGTTTTTTGGTGTTTTTTAGGGAGGGGAAGTGCAAGAGAATGTTAGAAAAGATTTTCCACATTATCTAGATATTTGAGTACTTAGGAATTTACAAGATAAGTGTTCGTGAGTATGTAGTGAAGTGAAATATATTTTGGACCGTGCAATTTAGATAGTTAAAAAAACGTGTAGGGTAATTAAAAAATACCACGGAAAATGGGCTACGAGTTCTATGAAAGAAACCCTTGCTGGAAGTGAAGGTAGGACTAGTATCAAAAAGCACTTCACACATAAAATCCAGGTACGACATCCAATAATTCATATCTTTCGGTTTTCTCAAATATATACTGTATCTACTCAGGGTTCTGCCCATGGTGGTCTGTGCCGGAAAACCCGCCCTGCACTCATGATTCCCCGACCACAACTGGCGGAATTTTCTCTTTTTCTGACCACCACATATTTTCCAACATTTTGAAGTAAAATTGCCCATTTCCTTCCACATATTTGCAAAAACATGTGAAATGTTGTATTTACCAGTAAAAAGTTGTATCCAAAGCCGTAAGTTTCGAGGACTTCTTTAGTTTAAGTCTAGTATTATTCCAGCGAAATAGTACCGCATTGGTTTCGCAATGGTTCCCAGTTACGCTGATCATAGCTTTATGCTTGGCATAACATGATACCAGTTTCCTCATGTCTTGTACCCTATTCCATAGCGTTTAATACAAAGGAAAATGAACTACAGAGTGAGACCGCCATGCTATGCTGTCGTTAAAAAAATAAAAAATTCCACCACTAACAAAAATCCTGGGCAGAACCCTGTCTACTAAGTGAAAAGTCAGTTGTTTAAACCCTAATAAAGATTCTACACTACGTTGCTTTTAAGTGAAAAATTTAAAACCCAAATGATTCTACGTATCAAAAGACAACTATTGATTACAGTTATAACAGATACCCCAACCGCCGGTGATAGAAATGTGTGTGTACGAACATTTCCTACGTACTGTGGACCTACGAACAATTGATGTCCACAGGATGCGGGAACGAGTTTTGGATTGTGGACTTGCACATGTCCACAGTCCATTTCTCCCTTTCTAAAAAGGAGCTTTAGAGGGTGGGGTTAAGGTTATACATGTATGTAGAAAAATGAAAGAGAACACCTGAAGAGCCCAGAATCAAAATTTGGGGTTCCAAAAATTGGAGGAAGTGAGAAAAATGAGTATTTAGCCAATCTTTTCTTAAATACAATAGAATGTCCACAGTACGTATGGAAGGTATGTGTGCTCTTACATGGTATTACGACCAAGGATTGAAACACAAAAGAGTACAAAGGGAACACAAAATCCGCAAACGACGGTTTCTTTCTCAAAATCCTTGATCATTCGAGTACCCCAATGCAGTCATAGGTGACAGTACAGGAATAAAGGAAAACACAATAGGGGATCCTTGATCGTTATGTGGTTCATGACTGTGTGTGCATGGTGGGTAATACGGTACCCTCTGGAGACGTGAACACAATGGGGACAATGGGAGTGAAAAAGTCTCTAAAGGGTAATTTTTGTAGATGAATAGGTCTCTCCACTAGGAATTTACCAAAATAGATTTTGGGATTTTACTTAAATTACTCAACAAATTAGGCTTAGGATGTGGGTTAGGGTTGGTGTTTGGGTTAGGGTATAATATACAGTATATTGGGTCAAAATTTCAACCCAGGAAAATAATTGTGGTTGAAATAGGAGCATTTTAAAAAACGTGCTCGACTTTTAACCATTTTGTACACGAGAACAGAGCCATGTCTCCACAGTGATACAAAAACGCGAATACATGTGTGCATGCGTTTGTTTATGGTGTAAATGGAGGACACATACCGGATGACACGAAGGTGAATTGGGGTTAGGGTTATAGAATCGAGGACGACCTCGATTGAGATTCGTGTACAAAACCAATGAGAGCCGTCGGAAAAAGTTAGAGTACAAACAAAGGAAATTATCGAGAGGAACAAAAGAAACTCCTCGATTTACACCATAAACAAACGTGAGTGTTTGCGTTTGTATTGACCGGCAATCGTGGTCGTCGGACAAAAGAATTGGGAGTCAAACAATGGGTCCACGATTGACACAACGTCCACGATCTTTTCTCGTGTACAAATCCTATGGCGATCATCCGAAAACGTTAGAGTACAAACAAAAGAGGAAAGACGGTCGGACAATGCCCCGTCCACGATTGCCGGTCTATACATGACTGTGTGTGTGTGTGTGCATACAACCACCAAGCAATTTTTACGAACCTTTAGCTGCTCAAATCCATCCTGAGTTTACATGCAGGGAACAAATAGATGCAATAGACAAGGGGGCAAGTTGGGGTGAGTTGAAGTAATGCAATGGATTTTGTTGTTAAATACAAAAGAGGCAGCTATATTCTCTCTTACAGGTAATATAAACTCATCACAAATAGTATCTTAAAACACTTAAAAATGAGCCAATCATTAACAGCTTGAAAATGTATGGATTAATTGAAGCAAATAACCAGTGTATAATTTTGTTCTGCGTATTTTGACACCTCGATTGTTGAGATACGATGTTGGGGAGCGGAGTTATTGTCATTTCAATGGTCGTAGATCCAATTTCAAAAGTGACAATCATCCCTATAGAAGCAGGTTTGTATTGATCATGTTGAGGGGTGTCTCTCCTAAACACTAAAACATGTCCAACAGGTAGCTAATCTCATTCACTTCTAGAATTAATATCTTCATCCAAAAAATAACAACTATTCATCTTTTTTTCCCCCGCAAACTCCTACCTTGCGAGTGTTGTATTGTATCTCCTCCCCTAGTTTGTTGTACTTTCTGACCTCGCGTGCATACTCCTCAAATGAGTGCTCTTCTGCCATGAACTGCTCAACATCTGCGTCAGCCTGGTACGATACAAACAAATGCAAACAAACAGTGTGAAGAACAACTCATCCGGTGCGTGAAAGAAGGTCAGAAGGGCAACAAAATGGGTCAAAGGTCAAAGGTCAAAGGTCAACAGTCATTGGTCAAAATCAGGTTTTATTAAATACCGGCTTTCAAGCGGTAAAGTAGTAAAAAAGTAGAATCAAAATTTTAAAAAAACGCAGGACAAAAGTAGAACTTTGGAGGACAAAATCTGGATAAAAGTAGGACTTTGTGGGCTTTCAGGAGTATTTTTTCAGTGATACTCACCCATGTCCACAGCATCATAAGCCTTAGTTGGCATGTTCTTTCTTCACAACAATTGCGCCTCATCCTCAACTAAGCTCTCGGAAGTACAGTTGCAGTACTCCTTCAACCAAGCCAACCTCCTTCATCCAAGCCCATTGTGTGATTTACATAATGATGACAGGAGGTCATGGGTTCGAGTCCTGCCCGAATCCCTCGGGACAACACTGGGAATACAGTGTAATTACACGTTGGTAAAGGGCAAACAAATATTTGATTTTACATCTCCCGACGCAAATTCCATCTTATCAAATGTAAGTAACAGTGTGATAGCATCACGATGTTTTCTAGAGATGGACACAGTTTGTTTTTTCCTTTTTTTTTCTTTGTCTGTTTGTAATAAGTTTTGTATACAATAAAATGAGAAAAAGTTTAAAACTTTTGGCGATTGTTTCCAAATAACATGAATAAAATGAGAAACGAGAAACATTTTTTGTTGCTGAAGTACCTGTTTGTTGATGAGGAAGTTGTACTTGTCATAGATCTTAAGATGGTCCTTGGGCAACACGCTCTCCTCGGTAATGATGTCGCTGATCTTCTGCTTGTGTCTGTCTTGAATGTCTTCTAAGATGATTGGTCGGAGTGTGGCCTTAGACTTTGGTCCGCTCTGGGTAGAATATTGGCAAGAGTCATGAACAACGATATCAGATTTAGTGGTTAAATGAAGATCCTTAGAGTACTTTCAAGTCAAATTTTGCGGGTTGATAGATCTATGAACAGATGTAAAAACTGTATTTAATCCAATTAGAAAACATTACATGTTTAACTGAGATAAGGCCTTGCTATTTTAAAACACACTACAGATAAACGCAGAATCAACAAATTGACAAAAAGATCTGCAAGATCTAGCACCAAACTTGTTTGGGTATAGACACCGTGCACCGGTACCCCATCAACGGGTGTAAAAGGGAGATTTGGGGTGACAACTAGAAAACCCTGACGCTTCGGATTTGTGCCCATTCCGAATAAACTGAACCGTGAGTACACAATACACACGCGAACCAGTGTGCCAGCATTAAACCGCCATCTACTGTTTTATGCGTTGGACTCCTTGGTACCCACCCATTCCGAGTACAGCTTGGTTTCCACGCGGGGCACCACGCTCACCGCCTTCAGCATGACGTCGTAGACGTTCAGTAGCACGACCTCAAAATCGGAGAAGGTGGGCTCGAACTTGATGTTACTCCCGTCCAGAACCAGCCGCATGATGAAACCAGAGTGCTCATGAGCACGGATGGAATCCTGAATTGCCAACGGAAGGATAGAATTAGATAGTTGATGCACACCAAGTAAAAGCAGACACTCTTACCAGCACACATGGGGCCTTTGCCAATCCCTGGCTTTATCTTCGTCTTAACCCTAACCCTCCAGAGTATTTTGGCTAGAAGCCCTGTCAGACGCAACAGATTGCATACTTTGTCACATTGACTTGTGTGCAGAGTCCAGCAAGGTTAAGCAGTCACCACAGATGCACTGTGCTGGATTTGGCAGGGTTAGGGTTAATTAAGGCAGTTTTAGACTCCCAGCTGCGAGAACTCCAGCCTCATTCTGGTGCCTGTTGTGCTTCAGAAACTTTCAATCGATTGATATAAACCCAACAGTTTAAATACTTCTATTTGCTTCCATTTCTATTTGCTTCTCAGAGAACCAAAGTCCTAAGCTAAGCCGAAACCAAAGACGAAACAAAGGGCTGTCCTAAATATTTCAAATATTCGATCGTAAACCTAATATTCGAAAAGCTGATTGCCAGTTTGAATATTTAAAAAGAAAAAAAATATGAACGTGTATAAACGACTGTAATGTCGTTTCAATCCTAAAGTTGCATATTTTGGTTGACTTTTTTTGTTGATGCCTATTTATTGGACCACTTTTTCAGTAAAAGCCCCTTAAAGGGAACGCATACGTTTGGTAATTACTCCAAAAATTAAGGGCAATAAAAACTTACTTGGTAAGAAGTACAGCAGCTTTTGATATTATAATGCATTTTTTGAAACTTTTCACTTCGAAGTACTGCGGTTATGGAAAAAGATATCACTTTTTATCCCCAACAATTTGAATCTGAGAAGCATTATTGCAGTGACGTTTCTCAGATTGTGTATTCCATTGCAGATTATACTTCCTGTGTGGACATAACTGCTCCAGATTTTCGGCAATATCTCAAAATCGTTACCACCTTTTGAAATGAAACTTTTACAGGTTAGTTTTATGGTATATATCTATAACTATATAAGATTGAAACAAACAGTGGGTTCCAATTACCAAACGTATACGATCCCTTTAAAAGTTATACAGTGCTTACTGCAAAACACTCCAATGGCTTGCAATATTCATCGTCGCATGCACATTTAAACAGGCACGTTTTGTATCCATTCTACTCACGGGGGGCTGGCATATGAGATCGGTGAAGTCTGCCATGGAGTTCAGGCATAGGCCCTGTAGCTGCTCCGTCATGAGTGTCGCTGCACAGTTAAAGAAGGACTCCAGCTTGCGACCGTTGTGGTTGCTGGGTACCAGTTTCCGTCGGTTGCCCTGGTAGTAGATGTTCTGCACTTCGGGAAACCACCTGATCAAGAATAGGTAATCGTTTCATATTGGTTAACCAGTTCGCGCCAGGATTATTTTAACATCACCGAGCCGAGGGGCGAGATTATTTTTAACGAAACTCGATCCGAAGCGTGTTCAGGCCGATAGTGCCGGGAAGCACACCCACGCATTTCCGACCTTGCTCGCTGCTGACAGACATTTCTGAACTTGAACTTGGCCTTTTTTATGCGTCATCCGTTTTGAATTTGGGGAAAACTTTGCGTTTATATACGTCATCCGGCGCGAACTGGTTAATAATGATAATAACGTGTATTTATTTAAATAAACGTGTCCACCAGTATTGGTGCTCGAGGCCCTAAGTCGTCATTTCCTTACTCATTAGGCCAGTAAAACATTCCAAATACCATCTCAGCTCCCTGGGAAGTTTGCAGCTCGATGCTACCATTTTGGCACAAGGCAGCTAGCAGACAATAAAGAATGGCGTAATAAGAAAAAAGTCATGGGAAAAAGGAGGTGCTTACTTCTTAAGCAGTTTTTCTTTGGCGGCATCGATGTGCCTCATGACAAGATTCTGGAAAATGGCAAGCTCCATTGACTCTGTCTTCTCTTGAAACTCTGTCACATCCACCAACCGAAGATTTCTATGAAATAAATAAACAGGTGAACAAATGTCAAGTTATTTTATGTACATGTACAGAGGGTGAAGTTAAAAATAATTAATTACTGAAAATTAAAAAAAAAACATCAGTGATGAGCTGCAGTACGCACTTCTGATGCACAAATTTGTTTGGAAAATGTTGTTACCTGATTGGTAAAAATGTCCAGATATGAGATTCTTCCTGGTACTTTTTCAGTTAACCAGTTCGCACCGGAGGACGTATGTAAACGCAACGTTTTCCCCACGGATGACGCATAATTACGTCACAAGCAAGGCTGGAAATGTCTGTCAGCAGCGAGCAAGGCTGGAAATGTCTGTCAGCAGCGAGCAAGGCCGGAAAGGAGTGGGTGTGCTTCCCGGTACCATCGGCCTGAACCCACCTCGGTTCGAGTTTTGTTAAAAATAATCCCGCGCCTCTGCTCGGTGATGTTAAAATAATCTCAGCGCGAACCGGTTAATTGCAAATACTCCTACGTGGCTTATCTTAGCTTCTACCAAGAGTAAAAGGACCTACCCAAACGACACGTGCCACAGCTCCAGTACCTGCAGCATGGTAGGGTTGGTGATATCCAGGTCCTGGTTCATGCTAGTCTGTGATGCCAAGAAGGATTTGTACCACGGCTTGGGCACCACGAACAGCTCGGTACGGTGAGGCGGTTTAGAATCTTCTTTATCCCCTTCCTTCTCACGGGGATCGCGAAGCACAAAGTCCACTGGTTTAGGGAGGGAAAACAAAATCAATATTTCACCACTCTACAATTTAGCCTGGAAATCATTATCTCTATTAGGTTAAAGTTATAGTATCAGTGATGTGGTTTTTAATAAAGAAGATCTGAAAATTGATGAAATGTCAAAAAAAATACATATCTTTCTATTATAATAATTCAAATAAGTTAAGAGGGCCTAATATTTCGATTTTAACAAGATCTTCTTCAAAGACAAAATGGCTGTGTACATGAAACAAACATATAAAGGGGGACATACAAGCATATGCACAACATGGTTTGTAGAAGAAAAACATAAAAGAAATAAAAACAGAGTGGAGTGGAACCATCAACAAAAGAAGGATTAGGTCAGATTGGGTAGAAACAAAGACAGACCAAGGGGGTAAAGGGGTGTGAATTTGAGAGGGGAACAAAAACGGAAGGGGTAAACCACAAGGAAAGGGTCCAGGGTGAAGATCAAAGGGAAGAACCAACAAAGCAGTATGACTGGTTAGGCTGGTTGAAGTTGTCTTAATTTAGATAAATGTCTGAAAATTCTAATGCTTGTAGCATAATGGATTTTGTGCACATGATATGTGACCTGTTCCAACGAAACCCGGACAAAGTCGCACAATGTGTTTTGTCACAATGTACTCCTGAAGTCATTTCTGGATGGATTTTACCATTTTGAGGTTTTAGGTTTTTCTAAGTCACTCCACTATTAATCTACAATCTCCTCAAATTTGAACAAAATCCGTCTACCAAAAGTGTGTTTTTTTGTCAATTTTGTGAAACATTTGTGTATAGAAATAATACGCTTTTCTGAACTTCAAAGCTGTTTATCTCATAATTAGGTTGTCAGGGTTTTATCACTAAATCCAGACCCCAGGGAATATAGGGTGGGGGTACATATGTAAATGATACATCATTTTAAAGCTGAGAACCTAGAGAATTTGAAAAAAGCAAAATCTGAAAAACTAAAAAGTCGACTTTGTCCGGGTTTCGTTGGAACAGGTCACATATGTTACATTTTGGGACAATAACTATCCACAACATGCTACTTTGTGTGGCGTGACTGACAAATCAAATTCACTCCGTGGCAACTCACCAATGGCCTTCTTGACACTCAGCAAGTAATCTTCTCTCATTTCATCAGACAGGTTCTCTATTGTCTCCGTGTGTCCAGACTTCAGGTCCGCGGACACAAGATGGAGGACGTTATCCAGCCAGGAATCCTCCATAGGTGCCACGTGTTCCGTGTCGATTCCATTGTGGATGTAATAATAGTAGCGCTAGAAAACATCAAAAATACAAGTTTTTAATTTTTGATGAATTTACTAATGAAAAGGAAACATTTATAATCATGAAGACCGAGCCTTGCTGTGACTTTGGAGTTAATCTTCCCAGGGTATAGTTAACTTGATTCTTAGAGAGCTCGTGGGCCAGGCTAAATGGCCTCTTGCTTTTGACTCGGGATCATCCTTTTCAAAATGTTCAGATACTTAAGAAACCTGCCGGTAACCGGCGGTTACATGCCCGTTGGACCGATATCTGTTCAATTACCAATCAAAGAATCAGGCCGCGCAATTTAAGTTTTTGCTAGAATTGTGATAATTTGGGAAATCTCACCAGGATGTCTTTTTCGGCAGCTGTGGGTGAGCCCGTCCGTGACAGTGGAGGGAGGTCCCCTTCGGCGACGGAAGGTGGCCTGCTGTCAGGGGTCTCTTGTTGCCTGTGTGGTAAATGTTACAGGTACAAGGGTACGACAATAATAAAGAATACAAAATGAATAACCATGCAATGTACAATGTAGGGTTATTTACATCAACACATGGACTTTATGGCCGTTTATACACTGGTGTTGACTGCTGAATGCATCTCAAAGTGTAGCAGACTTTTCTACCACTGATACACTGTGCTGCGTCTGGTAGGGTTGGGGTTAACTCAACTCATCCCTGTGTGCACTGTCTTGATACTCACATGATGATGTTCACCAACGCATTGCGAAAGCTCTCCCTGTCTTTACGTGGATGGGAGAAGCCCTTGGTTTTGCCGGCACCGTTCACAGCGACATTGCTCTCTGGATCCCATGACTTGCTCCGACCGGTTCTTCCCTTCTTCTTAGCTTCTCCTGGGTTAGGAAAAAAAAATCTCTATTATTTCAATTTTTTTTAAAGATTCGCCCTGAAAATAATGGTGTGGCCTCGTGATCAGAGGGTCAGGGGTTAGAATCCAGCTGCTGGCCATATGTTTTGTCCTTAAGCAAACCACTTCATCTCCACTTGCTTCTTTCCATCCAAAGAGTATAAATGAATATCTCTGAAAAGTTATCAAATGTGATGCGATCAAGCAAAATCAGTCGGAACTCGGCAATTCTTGTTTTGAGATCGGGCCAAAATATGTTCGTAGGGGTGGAAAAATCAAAATTGACTTTTTTACAAAAACAGAAGGGGGAAATTTTTTTTTTTTATATGAAAATACTCTTTTAACCAAATTCAGAAGGGAAGTGATACAAAAACATGATTTTCTCAGTTTTTTTTATTTTTAACGTGCTGGTGTTCAAATGGTTGTAATTTTTTAACCAAAGGTCGTATTCACATGGGGTTTTCACTGAAATGGAGCCTGAAGTACGTCACAAAAGAATATGTAAAAATCCCAAAAATTACCAAGGCCTACTTTAAGACTGATTTTGCTTGATCGCATCACCAATACAAACAATTTCTATTGCCATCCTACGTGTTGTAAGCTGGGCTGCCACACTGAGTTTTTCTACTTGATCTTCTGGTGGTTTTCCAGAAAGTACAAAGGATGGTGGGTTGGCCTGCCATACAGGTTTACTGCGCTTCTGTAAGTCAAAGAGGAAACGAAAATCCAAGACTTGGACGTTGAAAAGTTTGTGCTAACCATAAACAAACAAATGCCTTTAAGATGCTAGATAAATCTGAAAGATAACAGGGTGAATAGTTAGTCTCTAAGAAGATTGTGAAACTTTAACCCTAACCCTACCTAATGCTACTTTTTACTACTAGTAGTAAAAAGTAGTATGCAGTACTCTCACTGACTTGTGTGCAATGCCTGTAGTAATTTTTAGTATTGGGTACTTCACCCCTAATTGCACTCGTAGTACTTTTTAGCATTGGGTCCCCCTGCTTGCTGAGTGTGCATGGCCCATGTATGCTGTGTAAGGTGTTCTAAACTCTACAGCAAAAATTGTCACTTGGGACACAGCAATGGGTCAAGGTTGGACTACTGCATTTTTTGCCAGGTAAGTATTACTGACCTGTATTGCCACTGTAGTATTTTGTAGTTGGCAGTATCTGTACTCTGTCAGTACACACCCAATCATCAGTCACGGAGAGACCCAGTGCTACAAAATACTAAGTATTCTGTAGTACGTAGTTCTTTAGCCCAAAGTAAGGCCCAGGGGGTTAGGGTTAAGGAACCATTTGCAAAACAATGCACCTCAAACCTGCGGTTGAGTGATTTAGCTTGAAATGCATTAGCCTTCACATTTCTGAATTCGTCAATTTCAACACTAATTTTCACACACCTTTCGGGTTTCAGGGTCAGTCAATGCTTTACTCACTGCTTGTTTTCATTACTTACTGCTGGTAACGTAGGAAGAAATGATGTTGGTGTTGCAGCATTCTTTCCTTTGTTTTTGAACGAGGCAACATACTGCAAATAAACAAATGTATGGAATTGTATACATGCTAAGCAAAGTTGTATTATAGGCCTTAGCATACTGTACCGTGGCTATTCCTATGGTAGTGCATGGGGAAAGGAGGGTAGTGCTACAGCCATGCTAGCTTCAAGTTCAATATGAGCAAATTCTTCTTTATCTCTTCTATAGTTTGACATAACAAATATGCACAGATAAATATGCACAAATGTCCTGAGTCCAACCTTTTGCATGTGATTTTATGGGTAACACAATTCTGCACACAGCTTTAGTGTACAAATGCTAGGCACAAAAAGACAGTCTGTGTATTTTGTGCTGCTGAACAACGTAACTGACCCAAATAGTGACTTCTGCATAGAAGGTTTTAAAACCATAAAATTATACCGTTTCAAACAGTGCCCGAGTTAGATTATAATGCAGGAGAAAACTACCAGAATCAGAGACTTCCAAACAGGGAAAAATTGTGAATTTGGAGTAAAATGATGAAGATGACAAAACTCTTATTAACGTCTTACGTCACGCCCGCCCTAGCCCTAGTCTATGGCCCCGCACTAGAGTACACTAGACTGTGTACAGCACAAAGTGTACTCTAGTGCGGAGCCATAGTAGACTAGGGCTAAGTCACGCCCTGCTGTGCCGCTGACGCTGTACACGTCAAAGTGAAAGTCGAGTTATCTCAACAGTCAAGTTGTCCCACTGGTCCAATTGTCCTCCCGTGCTTGCAACATCATGTTCTTTATCATGTTTAACATAGGCCTACTAGCCCTAGGCACCCCAGGCTAGCCCAAGAAAAATACAAGATTGTTTTAACTGCACATTATCACAGCCTAGGGACCGAGTTGAAGTTCAAGTTGGGGCCAAGTTGACTTGTCTTGACTTCTTGGGCGAGTTGGTTTGGGGCTAAATTGACTCAAAAGCCAGCCATTCCTACTTCCAAAAATGTAAGGCACCGCGGTGCCTTACATTCACATTGGCTTACTTCCAAAAATGTAAGGCACCGGTGCCTTACATTTTTGGAAGTAAACCACTTAATTAGCCAGCATTCCTACCTGAACGTCGGCCATTTTTGAATGAATGCTTGACGACTGACGTTCGATCCGTTCCGTTTGTTTAGTCTATTTCCGACGTTTACTTTTACATCACTCAACCAACCACTCTTACGCGTACGCTAAAATGCTCTCAATGTATTGTTTACGTAAAGTGTCGGTGATCGATAATTTCAGACGGCATTATTTCTTCAAAATGAATTAAAACGATCCAGAACTTCGTCGTAAATTCCATCAGTGTCGGCTGTTGCTACGTTACGTACGTCATCAAGTAGTCTGATTCCCTAATCCGACTCTTTTTTTAATTCCAGAAGTCTAGGAACCGGACTGTGGTCTTTGCCCTTTCAGTGCCGTTTTCCTTGTCCTAGCTTTGTCTTCTTTGGCTTCGTTCATGCACTTCGGCAATGGTGATGGAGCATGAATGAAGCCTCAACTGGAGTTTGGAAAACGGCCCAGCAGCCTCGAACATACGTCTATACATAAAATATAAATTAAAGTGGGTTCAAAAGTGAAATTAAAATGACTTCAAAAGTAATACATAATTAAAGATCAAATATAAATTTTAACATTTAATTCAAAATTGTATAAAATAAAAAATAAGTGGTTTGTTAACAATAAAATCGTATACAAAATTGTATGCAAGATGCAAGTCGAGGAAGCCATTTCGGGGATCCCCCCATTTCGGTCGTGTTCCCTGGCCTGAACAGCTGTAGTTTATAAATAATGTGAACTGTTGATTGGGATTGTGCCAGATTATTGCATTCTAGCCTTGTTTAATGTGGCTTATAATTTAAAGGTATGTTTAATCACAACTTTTGTATTATTCATCAGAAAAGACTGGTATTGATTACTAATATCTTTAGGTATTACTATTTGTTTCTCTCCGCAACTCGCAAGTTCCACAATTAAACGAAGATGTTTATAATTACCTCATAATTTAGTGGCACTGCCACTGGCAGTGGCAGACTCGTGAATAAAGGCAAGCAGTTCATTCTCGTCGTAGTCGGCATAACATTACAAAGTCAAAGGGGCGAGCCGTCCATAGCAACTTGTGTAAACCTAAAAATTGCCCCTTGCTTTGTGCAGTAAACAATGGTACTTTAGTTTTAGGCATTCTTATTCATTTCCCCAATATACACGAGTAGTGTTTTCACCAAACAGAAAGTGGCCCGAAAGTGTTGTCGTCCTATACGTGATGTATAGCCAAGACGTCCGTAAACGACAATGTTCTACGTATTTTACTACGTTACATAATTAATACAACAGTGCTTTAGTTTTCCTGATTATCCTAATATTTATATATTGGTTTTCTTTTCAGATTCCCAATGTGCGATGTGGATCATGCCCCATCTTAAGTGGGTGACTTGTTTTGACTTGATTGTCGAGGCTGTTGATTGGTTGTATATATAATGAGTTTGCCTACTCTCAAGAAGATTGCAGCATATGGTGGAGTGTTTTCTGTTGTAGGATCCGGGTATTTCTTCAAGAAAATTCAAGGTGAAAAGACGAGTATATAATCGTGAACAATTTTGTTTACTTGGTTCAAAATGGCTCACTGGAAATCTGTTCATTCATCTGACCTACAACTTAGGCCAAATACAAATTAAAATAGTTCCTCATCAGAACTTTTTAGGGAGGATAAGGGAATTTGTTTCTGTTTGCTATATGTATTTGTTGTATTGGCTTTAACCCTAACCCTGCCAAATCCAGCACAGTCCATCTGTGGTGACTGCTTGACCTTGCTGGACTCTGCACACAAGTCAATGTGACAAGGTATGCACTCTTTGATCTGTTGCGTCTGGCAGGGTTTCTAGCCAAAATACCCTGGAGGGTTAGGGTTAATGCAGAATTATCATTGTGATGCATCATAATTACGATAATAATTAGACTTCACCCCTGAATACTGCATTCTAAAAGACTGCAAAAGTCAGAGAGAAATTTGAAAATGACAATTGACGAAGATTTTAAGCTAATGTACGTGTTGTGTTCGTTAATCTTTCCGAGTTATAGATGGGCTTGCTGCTGGCTCCTACTACCCACAGTCCATGAAGATCCTCCAGGAACACCCAGGAGCATCAGAGGTTCTGGGCCCCCCCATCCGAAGCAAGTTTCTCAATCTAGGAGACTCTTTCAATGCCGTCAACGCAGCTGAAGCTAAGGTATTTTTAGCTTGATTTCCACTGTATTTTACAGTTGACATTGCCCTGACTTGAGGGTTTTTAAGTTTTGAATGAAAAATTTCAAGATCAAATTGTCTTCTTTCCCGAGGCAAATTTGTTGACCAGGTAGTCTTCAAGTTTGGAAGGTAGTGTGATTTTTAATGTTGTTACAGTTTCCACTGCGAAAATTGTGCTTATTTACATTATGCAACTGAAGGAAATAATACTGACGGCTTCTGGCTTGTGTGGTAAATCTTGACTCCGCCCATATTTGGATTCTTGTTTCCAGAATAAATGTATTCATACTTGCAAGGAAGCATTGAAGCTCAGGTGCAGTGCCTTCACATGTTTACTATCTAGATCCTAAAGTATAACAGTTGATAGTGATTTGTTATTGCGAGTGTCGTTCATTTTCCTAATTCAGCTTGCCATACCTGTGAAAGGAAGCAAGCGGAGAGGAACACTGTACACGTGGTCCGACAGACAAGGCCAGGGGTAAGATTGTTATAATGGAACTTGCACATAGGTTGTTGTTACACAATGAAATTTAAGGGTAGTTGAATTCAACAGCTCTCTACTAAGTGGGCTGTTGCCTGCGTTAATGGTTTGGTACTCTGTAAGGGTCTGAAGCCAAGAATTACACTCGGAGGCACAGTACGTACGGGCTTCGTGCACAGGTACCTGTTCACCGGCTAGAAATGGATTTAGGGGAAAACATCTTCATGTTCAGACATGTGGGCTTTTGCATTATGTGTTCCACTTTAACCCTAACTTCCTAGGCCTTACTTTGGGCTAAAAAACTGCCTACTACAGAATACTACTTGGTATTTTGTAGCACTGGGTCTCTCCGTGACTGATGATTGGGTGTGTACTGACAGAGTACAGATACTGCCAACTACAAAATACTAATAGTGGCAATACAGGTCAGTAATACTTACCTGGCAAAAAATGCAGTAGTCCAGCCTTGACCCATTGCTGTGTCCCAAGTGACAATTTTTGCTGTAGAGTTTAGAACACCCTACACAGCATACATGGGCCATGCACACTCAGCAAGCAGAGGGACCCAATGCTAAAAAGTACTACGAGTGCAATTAGGGGTGAAGTACCAAATACTAAAAATTACTACAGGCATTGCACACAAGTCCGTGAGAGTACTGCATACTACTTTTTACTACTAGTAGTAAAAAGTAGCATTAGGTAGGGTTAGGGTTAACCATTCAGATGTATTTCTAACCAGATGTCTTGATACCATTGGTGTTTGTTTGTTGAATGGGTTAGGTGGGAGGTCAAGATGTTGCAGCTTCAGTTGAAAGGCACAGAGAGGAAGGTGACCATCTATGCGGCCGGGGCAAAGACAGAGGACGGCAGTGTTGACAACCAAGATGTAGCTGGGGATGAGGTAGTGGATGACTGAATGCTGGCAGGAAAGGGGTACATACGATGGTGAGAGGGTTTGGGCTCTGTGATAAGATGACATTCAGATTTGGCCTTATCAATGGAGTGCCTTGGCCTCGTGGTCTGGATTAATTGAATTCATGGTCTGGGGTAATTCTGCAGGTGGTGGGTTTTGAGTCTAGCCTAGGGTTGTGGTGCATATAGTGCCCCTGGGCAAGGTACGTGTACTTTGTCACAACTCAAATTGTCAGCACAATCTGGTCTGTAGAGAGGCAATTGTAGTAAAGTGTCTTGCCCTAGACACAATCCCCATGTTCCCCGTCAGGGATTGAGCCCATGTCACATGGCACATGGGTCGAACATGGGAACCTCTGGACCACACCAAATGTTTTAATCAGAAGTCTGGTTACAAATCCAGAGATGGTTGACAGAGAAAAAAAAAAAAAGGAAAGTCAAGAGATAGATTCAGGACATCATCTTTTATTGAGATATTCGTACACTCTGAATAAACACCTCACACATAAACTCACAACTGTGCTCAACCCACCAACAACCTTTAAATTTAAATATTATACAAGAGTTTACATCCACATGCGATGTTCAATGTCAATCCTGGGGCCATGTGGGATATAATATCCGTGTACCTCTAGATGGTATTGTAGCAGTTCACAAAAAAAAAATTCCTTTAAATAATTGGGAAAAGAAAAATAGTAAATACAAATTGGACATTTAAATTAGACCCTGGAACATTTTGAACCATTATTCAACCTAATACCCACTCGGCTATTGTGACTACTTGAAAATTGCCATTCTTTAAACTAGCTAGTTGACTAACAATCCTGTGATGTAATCGTTCTTGTTTTGTTGTGTCGGCATCACAGTCAAAGGGCCCGTATTCCGCCAACAGTTCTTAGGGTGGCATGGGTGGCTTGTGTGTAAAGCGCTTGCCTCTCACCAATGTGGCCCGGGTTCGATTCCCTGCCCGGACCATATGTGAGTAGAGTTGTGCGTTGGTTCTCTCCTGTGCCACGAGGGTTTTTTTCTCCAGGTCATCCGGTTTTCCTCCCTCCTGAAAAATCAAACACTTTCGATCTCAGGCTGTGCTCCGTAGTCATATATGAGTCGATGTGGCCGGCTGCCGTAGGCGCCTTTACGTGCCAGCGACTCGACCACGTTGTAGCCGCGTCCTTCGCAATTCAGCATACCAGCTGCGAGTAAAGATGATTAGCCTCCCAAATTATTATTATTATTATTTCTTTCTTCATAAATAAACATAATTCTTCACCCAGTTACTGACAAAATAATTTACCGTTCTACAGATTAGTAATTTATCGTCTCGCATACCAGTTGATAGCACATTTTTTGCCAAGAATATACCAAAATCGACAACACACTGTGCATGATTCAAGAGAAAATTAACAGTCGCATTCATCAGTAGAAACAATACATTTTACACTACACAAATACTGACTCCCGAGAGTGGTATAGTAAAAGACTATTTCCAGATGTGATCAATAAAACATTCCATTTTCCTCAGGCAGTCAATATTTGTTCTATAACGCCTCGCCTACATCATTGTCTAATTTTTATTATTAGAATTAAAAACCAAAACCAAATATAGATGAACTTCTATTTGATAGGAAATTAGTTTTAAAAAAAGAAGTTATTTGCAGAATGTTTTGCTAAATATAAAATAAGTGCGAGTTTCACTCGTGAATACAAATATTTTGTGGGGTGAATTGGAAAAAGAAAGTGGGGCTCTTTAATTCTAACGATCCCCATCCAGCTAAACTCTAATACAAGGGTTTGGTGGAGTCCAGGAGCCAATTCCATAAAAGCATTCTAAGCCTAGTTGGTTGCTAACTTCCTTTCTATCTCTAGTTCCTTGCTAAATCTATTCCATAAAACCATTATATGCTTAGCAAGGTTCCTAGTTGCTTGCTAAAATTATAATAGGTTTGGGGTATGTCTAAATCCTTAGCATCATTCTAAGTCACTTTCAATCTTTCATCTTTCGGGAATTTGTATTGACATCCTTATGCGCAGAGTCAAGGACAGATTTTCCTGAGTCGAGTAATTAGGCTTCTTTCCTCTTTTTTGAGTTGAAACACTCTCTGAATTAGCCATTTCTGAAACGTGCTTAGGCCGATGTACATACCCTAAATAGGGTACAGAGGAATGCATTGACAATACAACCCACAGCATAACCTGATTTGCACTCTTTCCCTATTGTTAACTCAAACTGACCATGTACTTTGGCGATTATGCAAACCCCACACCATTCTTGCAACTAGTAAGAATGTTTAATAGAATGGTGTTATGGAATGCGATTTAGTTGATTGCTAGCAAACAACCAACTAGGCATTTGGAATCTTGCTAAAACCTAGTAATATACTAAGTTAGAATGCTTTTATGGAATTGGGCCCAGCTCAGTGTTTAGTGCACATGTAGTAGCACAGGGTATTTGGATTTGCAAGGATGAGGAAGGTTCTTAGGAAATCACCAAAAGGAGTTAGGGTTAATGTAAAATACAAGAGGGAATTTTGGGGTAAACATTGCCACATTGTGCTGCACATACATGTATGTAATCTGTACTTTATGTACTTAAAAGAAAATCCATGCTCACCTAAGCAGACTAATTGATATGCAGTTACTTTTACCACACATTCTCTTGAGTGTTACATCACGTCCCAAGCTCAATCCTGCATCTCCCAAATATACAGCATACAAATCTAAAACCCTAACAATATTAAAGTGATATCCGTCCCCAAAAATACACCGCTTCTGTACACAATACTTTGCATAATATACACGGATTATATAATCATCACACATGCATTTTGTTATTTCATAATATGTACAGTTTGTACCCAAGTATGTACCCAAACTCTCTATATCAAACATGATTTACTCCTCAATTACACCCCTACGGAAACTTTGCTGACAAAAGTTCAATTTACCAATGAATAATTATACTAGCTACTATTAAAAGTAAAAAGAAAATCATAAGGTTTTACATATTTCAATTGTAAAAGCCCACGTACAAAGCTGTGAAAATGACAGTACCATGCTGTAGCCTACCAGTATTGTTATTGAAAGAAATATATTACACAATTTGTACATTATAAAGTAGACACGGCAATAATGTGAAAATATCGTCTTGATAAAACAATGTAAAATGCATGTGTGCTGTTTCTATTAAAGGTAGGATACACCATTTGCAGATATCGACAAATTTTACTACCGAATTGTTAAGAAATATTATACTTAGGCATAAAAAAAAAAAATGTTATGTTGGCGTAACGGGCCCAAAAAAATAGGGTAGGTAGGTCGGGATTCTTTTTTTTTTTTTTTTCCTCCCGGCAATGAAAATGATACGTTTTCTAATTGTTTCAGCTGGTAGTGATACACGATAGCGTGTCCAGGTTCAATATATACACAATCCACACACACAACAATGAGAAACGGTCAGAAATGGTTTCAAACGTAAAAATAACTAGATTTATATAGATTTTAATCATTAATATTCGTCCCTTGAAAAAAAAAATATCCAGGGTCGGCCGTATTTTTAGGGTCGGTCGGGTTACGCCAACATAACATTTTTTTTTGTTATGCCTTATTTGAAAGTAAATAATGATTGTAGGCCTCCAGCAAAATGATTGTGCTAGATATCCTGCAATTGTTCAGAAAAAATGCTTTTCTCAGCATTCATGATTGTAAAACTTCGGACAGGTCAGTTAACCAATTTTTTACTATAAAATACAACCCCCAATTCACCCATTCGTGATAATTCAAGCAATTGCCAATGGTGTATCCTACCTTTGACCAGTTCGCGCCGGAGGACGTATATACACGCAACGTTTTCCCCAGATTAAAAAAGGATGACGCATAAACACGTCCCGAGCAAGGCCGGAAATGTCTGTCAGCAGCGAGCAAGGCCGGAAATGCATGGGTACGGGTGTGCTTCCCAGTACCATCAGCCTGAACCCGCCTCGGATCGAGTTTCGTTAAAAAAAAATCCGCGGCTCGGGTCGGTGATGTTAAAATATTCCCGGTGCGAACTTGTTAGCAAAGAATCAGGTCTCAAAAACATTTGTTATTGAATTTTGTTTTTAACATTGAAGCCTTGAATTATTACACTGTAAGTTGTACAAGGGATCGTTTAAATTAGTAAGGACAATAAAAAAAGATGTTTAATAATATGAAGATGGAATATTAAATACTCTACAGTTATACAAAATGTTTACACTAACATCAGACAATTTAAATAAAAACAAATAAATTTCACACTTTAAGTGTGAAGACTTAAACAAATCATCATTATTTTTGACAATCTTAACGTTTTGCCCCGTGGCATGTAATATGGTGTAATAAACATCCAACATTTAAATTTGAAGGTTTCTGTTTGTTAAACCCGGCATTTCCCTTATTAATGCTTGGATGGTTACGATAATTAAACTTGGAGTATACAGATTGGTCAATTCTGACTCGTCACACAATCCATTTGCTTGGAGAATCAAGTGTAGAAAGCATTATTAGTAAAATAAAAAAGGGGAGAAAATCTTTCTTTTTTTAAGGAGTACACGAATGTAATAGGTATATGTACATGCGCAAGTTTAAAATTGGAATATATTCTATCAGCATGTCTGTTCTTCATTATTAGAACTTAATTAGACAGTTATTGTGAAGAAATTACTTAAATACATGTAGATATAAAGATATGAAATAAATATTAAGACATTGTAATATCTTGTTCGTAAGGGCTCACTCCAAACTTAAAAAGTATTCAGAGCTATATGAATGTGTACGTACTTGGTTCTGCGTTCAGAGAGTGAATTTCTTTTATTTAGTTATTGCACATTCTCTGTTATAATATAACAGAGAATGTGCAATTATGTGCAATCAATGTAATGGGCTTAATAGTTTGCAAATATTTCAAAATTTGCAAATATTGAAGTGTTTTGGAGAGTGCAATGCTTTACAGTGGGGATAAGTGCAGAATTCCAAAAATTGAAATACATTTGAGGAGAGCTTAATTGTCTGTTGTTTTCGGCATTAGGATAAATACTAAAAATATCCTCTTCAACTGCAATAAAAAACAACAACTTGCAAACCACATTAATAAAATTTAAACCATCTGTTCAAATATTTTGTACTGGTAGACTAAAAAAAAGGGTACCTCTTAAAAAATACATGTTTAGCATTTCAAACTATTTATAATTGATTTTATTTTTTTTTGCTGGCAGCTGCACACATATTTATTACAAGATTTATAAAAAGAACCTTGTCGTGCACATTATGTATGCGCATAGTTGAAATTAATGATCTGTATCATTTGTTACAAACACAGGTTCTAAATTATAAACATTTGTAAGAAAAATTATGCGTTTCAATGTAAAGAATGTGTACATTTGGACTAATTAAACCTGTACATTGACGTATCTAATTACATAAAATGTTCTTATAAATTCTTACAATTCTTTTAACCAAATGTTTTTCTTAAAAAATACATTTTTGAACGCACTAATTTTTATTTTCACTAGAATTTTCAGTTGTCAAACTTATCAAAACATCAGTTTTCACTCATTCTTCACTAAATTATAAATATTCAAAATGTCTTTACTTTATTTCCTTTGATGGGTAGCCCCTAAGTGTATGCGAGTTTGTTTTTTATTGAAATAGGGGACGTACAACAATATGGGGAGGACAATGCGGTTCCTAATCCCGATTCGTGTATAAAACCTAAGGGAAGCCTTCCGAAAAAGAAGGGACAACTAGACATGTGTTTGTGGACAAACACAGAGCTGTTTCGAGTGTTTAAAATTACTTTCAATATGTGTGTGGTGGTCTTTTGTGTGTGCCAAGTCTCAAGTCGATCAGATTTACTTTTATTAAGTGTCAAAGGCAATAGTCTAAAGAAAAACGTGTACAAAACCTATGGGGTGAAAAACGAAACTTTAACGTGACGCCCCGTGACCTCGGAATGCCGTAATCGTGCCGAATTTCTTCTAGGGCCGTCTGTGGATGGTGGTCTCAATACACACTCGTTTCTTACAATTATGTGACTCGCATGACAGACTTGAACCAAATGACTCAAAGTCGACCTAATTAAAGGGACCTGACTAAAACTCTGGTGTGGACACACAATTGACATGATGCTTCATGTAGAAATGCATATTTAGACAATTTTTTTTCAAACGGGCTCATTCTAGTTTTTATAGTATTTGTGAATCGAATGTGTGATATGTTACATGCAATCCTTGCAAAAGTTCTTTGCCTAAAAGTATATGTACAAGTTTACAATGCTGGATGTGAAGTAAGTCTGACATGGAAATAAACCAAACTATTGAAAAGTAAATCAAAAAATCTATTGAGGTTTAATAAATAGAAGTTAAAACAATGTACCCTTCTGAAGTTCATCATGCTAGTATTTACACATAGATGTCTGCTGACTTTACATATATGTTTACATTCTAAAGGCCGGTTGATACTCGCCACAATGAAAGTTTGTGATGTCAGGGGAGGTTTTCAACTACGACGAGGGCTTCATAACATCAAATTTGGTATCGCATTCCGGTGAAGTATGAACCGGCCTTTACACTGCATGCACCGTGAGTTCCTGTCATTGTTGACAGAGCCACTTTTGGCTGCTGCAGTGTGATTGGTCGGTCGGGTCCACGTGATTCACCCGGTAGTCGTGCAGCTCCACGGCTTTTCCCAGACTCTCGTTGCTCCGGGCGATCTCAGACGACCGCTCGCTCTCGGAGTGGCCGCTGTGGGTGCGCAGGCTGTAGCCACGTGAGAAGCGTCGCGGTGCCCGCCACTTGGAGACGTTGCTTTTCTTCTTGGACGGCAAGTGAGGGTTGTCAATGCGTAATGACTTGGTCTTGTAGACCTCAAGTTGTGTGTAAAGTCGTTTTAGCTCCTCCTGTAAAGACCAAGACATTAGTGCAGTGTACCTCTGTCAACTCATTGGGAGGAAAAAAATGGGTGAGGTTCCAAGGCACCTCTGCGGTCGATTTCGCCAATGTTGAGATCGATCTTAGGAAGAGTAACTAACTTGCAATAGATCCAATGCAAGTTAAGATGAGTTAGTCTTCCTAAGATTGATCTTAGTCAAATCGTCCCAAGAACCTCTGGAATAGCTCACACGCCTTTTGACTTATTTCCAGTGGGTTCTCTTGGTCGATAAGGAAGAGGAAATGGCAGTTTTAGCAGTGGAAGGAAAACCAATATCTTTGTCCAAAGGCACTGGTCAGAAAAAAAAGGAAAAAAGGGGTACAAGTGTAGGACTTGAGTCAACCTACTCTTACCCTGACATCTTCTGGATTGAAGTTGTGGTCATTGGTGATATTTGAGGAGCTAGAGTTAGGCCGGCGGAATGAGTTATGCCACTTGCCGTCGTACACCACTCGCGAGTTGACACGTTCCCGAAACGACTCGTCGTGCAGTAGCTTGTGTATGACTTTGATCTGGGATTGTGCAGACCGAAAAAAGATCATAATAATGGGAAGATCATAATATGGCTCAAATAACTGCTGCTTGTTGGATGGAGTATATCATACAACTGTTACTCCAAGACACATTGACAACCCCGCAAAGTTATTACATGCCCCCTCATCTATAGTTATTAAACTGCACAGTTACACCATGTGTCTCTGCAAGTTTACAGAAAATAAGGTCAATGCGGACAGAGCTTATAATTCCACAGCTTTACATACCTTTGGAATAAAGATGAGTGCTAGCATCACGGTAGTTGTTAGTTGTGACCGAAGGAAGTACATCAGATATATCCAGTCAGGAGCTACCTTGCCCCAAATGAAGTGTCTGTTAATGATTAAAAAAATACAAAATATATAACTTGGGCACAAATGTATGTGAGGTATTTTTAACGTACTCCATATTAAAGAGATCGTATACGTTTGGTAATTAGAACCCACTGTTTGTTTCAATCCTACATAGTTATAGATATACACCATAAAACTAATCTGTAAATATTTCATTTCAAATGGTGGTAGTGATTTAGAGATATTGCCGAAAATCTGGAGCGGTTATGCCCACGCAGGAAGAATAATCTGCATTGGAATACACAGTCTGAGAAACGTCACTGCAGTAACGCTTCTCAGATTCAAATTTTGGGGGATAAAAAGTGATATCTTTTTCCATAACCGCAGTACTTCGAAGTGAAAAGTTTCTAAAAATGCATTATACTATCCATCCAAAGCTGCTGTACTTATTACCAAGTAAGTTTTTATTGCCATTAATTTTCGGAGTAATTACCAAACGTATACGATCCCTTTAATGTAGTGCATACCATTTACTGCCTGTTATTTTATCTTTAGTTTTTTTCTGTTAAAAAAAAGGTTGAAATTTACTAACCTAGAAATGTAAAGAAAAGTGGAGAAGATTGTCTCATTATAAATGGCTACGCTGATGTAACGAGTCTCGTGAAATTCACTTGGGGCTGCACGGACCGAGTAGCAAAGGTAGATACCAAACAGCAAAAACAGGAACTCGACTGGAACGAAGAAAATGAATCAATCATTTTAGAATATGCCCAATTATAGGAAAGGTTGGGATATAAGGGAACAAGAAAGAAGTCTTTGGGTTTTTTATTAACCAGTTCGCGCCGGGATTATTGTAACATTCACCGAGCCGAGGCGCAGGATTATTGTTAACGAAACTCGAACCGAGACGGGTTCAGGCCGATGGTATCGGGAAGCACACCCATGGCGTGTTTATGCGTCATCTGTTTTGAATCTCGAAAAAACTTTGCGTGTATGTACGTCCTCCGGCGCGAACTGGTTAAAACCCTAACTCCCTTTGGTGATTTACTAGGAATCTTCCTCATCCTTGCAAATCCCAACACCTTGTGCACCAAACAGCTGGACTTGACTCTACCAAACCTCGTGTTGGAGTTTGGCTGGATGGGGATCACAAGGGTTAAACCACATTTTCCGTGAAGCAATGTTAATTGAGCCGGTCGCTGACAGATATTTTCTTGACGTGTTTGTTCGTCATCCGTTTTGAATCCCGAAAAAAAAATTGCGTGTATAATTACACGTCCTCCGACGCGAACTGGTTAAAGACTTACTTATTTCAATAACGTAATCCCACCACTCCAACATGCACATGCTGAACTTCATGTCAGTGTCTGTGAAACCGATGGTCACAACGTCCACTTGGCAGTTTCTCGCACTCTGCACGGAGAACGCAGTCCAGGCCGCCAGGTAGCCGGTCAGTACAATGACTATGAGCACCAGCCACTTCAAGACGTCTCGGTCGCGCACCAGGACACGAGTGGCGGATCGAGTTTGGAAGATGGCGAGTTTCCTGAAGAAGACAAGACGTGAACAAAAAAAATTGAAACATCCACGTGGAATAACAATTAACAAATACCTTTCAATTTTGTAATCTGTTCCCTACAGTGGTTCTTCCCACACCTTAAACCTCTGTAGGTGATCCCGGGATCAATTCTTGCCCTAGTCAACAGGGATTGGTTATTTAGTCCCTACCTGATTCTATGGTTTTCTTCCAAAAATATTCTTCGTGCTTTTTTTTTTCTTTATCCCACTTACCTTTAAAACTGTAATTTCATTCATTTTATTCCCTCTATTTTTTCTCTCCCGGGAAATATTCTCCCTGGTTTTTCATCCCACCTCTGAAACTGTAATTTCCATTCATTTCCTCTCTCTGCATGTTTATTCGTGTTTGTAGGCTACAGTACAGTGGTGCTTTTGAGGAATCCTTGGTTTCATTAATTCCAAGACAATTTTTGCCATTTCACAGCTTCATGCCTGAAGGCATTTCATGTACTTTACATCTTTTTTTTATAATTTTTTTAATTTCTTGTACGTCTTTACTTCTTACTCAACCTTTTAACTTATACTTTTTTAAATTGTCTTTTAAATAGTGTTTTTTGGTATTCGTACGTTTTACTTTTTACTTTTTTACCTTTTAAATATAATGTTATTGTATACTTTGTATTGTTTTTAAGTCATGGCCCTATGGGAGACCACCTTATGGTGAATAGGTTATACCCTGGATAAATATGAGAAATAAATAAATAAATTAAATCCGTGGTTTTTTATCTAATATTTGTATGGAGACATTAACCAAATTTAACAAGGAAAGAATGTGAATTTCCTAGTATTTCCTAACAAAATTCTTCTCTTTTTCAATATTTTTGCACTGATTGACCTTCATTAAAATGATAATGAAAGAAAAAAAGTGGCGTCAGATTGCAATTTTGTATTTGTTGTGTGTACAATTTAATATTCAGTTTGTGATTTCTTCAATCAGAGATATCCTTCTATAACCATAGACTGTGATTAAAAAAAAAAAACATATTATAAAACACACCCCTTTCAACAACAGCACCATTCACAACTGATGCAGTGGTGATCCCTTCAATCCTGCCTTGCATATAAATATCTTCAAAATGTCGGAGGGTAAAATCGGATGTGCATACATCTTGAATCGATTTGGTCGGCATTCAAATGTCGGATGCCAACTGTCACTAGATACTATAGTGTTACTTGATGCAGGGCGAATGCATTTACCATGTTTACATCAATTCTCCTTCTTTTGTCAAGGGTTGTGGTGTTTTGTATATTGATTGAATATATTACCGTACATGCACCTTGAACATTGCTAAATTACAAATGCACTCAAGTATACCTAAGGGTATACTTACTAGTCTGTACATATTTTATGTTAATGTGATATGGATTTAATTTAAACATTTGTTTAGCATTCAATTCTTTGCATTAAAGGTAGGATACACCATTGGTAACTGCTTGAGTTATCAGGAATAGGTGGATTTTAGGTGTTGTATGCTATAGTAAATATCGTTTAACTGACCTGTCCGAAATTTTGGAAATCATGGATGCCGAGAAAAAAGCAAGAAAAACAGCGTTCGTTTTCAACCGGCGTCGGGCAGTTGGTGTTTTGGGTGTTTTTTTACGCGAACGCCGTCCGGCGATCATGTTGGGGTTTTTTTCTTTAATATTTCAGAACAATTACAGGATATATAGCGCAATAATTTGCAATCAATAAATTGAAGTGAGCAACCCTTAAAGATATAGTCCACTGTGCTGATTTTGAGTTGCCCCAAAATATCAGTTTTTGTTTTTTTGTTTTGTTTCAATTGCCATTTTTCTAGAAATGTACAAGTATTTGTTTTTATAAAACATAATGTACACATTGAACTTTCAGTAAGATGAAAAAAAACCCACATTTTTCGAGGGCATTGGTTATGCATCTTTATAAGTGCGTACATTCTAACATTAGTTGTTGGCCTACCAAACGTAATATACAGACATACTTGACATTTCCTGTGTCTCAATTTTTGACAGCCTGTTGACAGAATTGCTTGAGCGTTGCCCTAAATTCTTTGCACAAATACAAAAGGAGAAAATATCATGAAGTTGGCACTTAAAAGTAAAGGGACATTTTGTCTTCACTTTAATGTCAGTCAAGCTTGTATTTGGTAAAAGATCAATCAGTGCTCTAGGGTAGAAACATTCACCAGAATAGTAATTTTTTCACCAGCTGTCATTACAAGCCACGAAAACAGTTAACGGTCAATATTACATTTTTATATAAAGATATTTTGGTTAATTCTGTCTTTATTACAGGTAATTTGTGGATATTCAGTTTAGATTTTGTTGCCGTTGTCAATTTAACCAGATTTCTTAACAAAAGACCTGGGTGTTGTCCAGACAACATTTCCATGGAAATAAATGGCCCCAACCAAACGAATTAATAATTGCTGGATATAGGCCTAATACAATATCAACATAAATATTTGCTTGTTATTGATTGACAGACATTTTTACAGACATTCTCTGGCATTGAAATTGACATTGAGCATTGACATGCCATTCTCCCTTCAAGTTGAATTCCTGTTGGTTCAACGTGCGACTATAATTGAACAAATCTCACCAAGGGAAATTGTGGAAGTGAAAGTAATTCCTTCGCGTAATAAATCACGTCCGTGTTGTGCACATGAGCCTGTACCGTACTTATAGCCCTCCGGAGGCAGTTTGTAAAATCAAAAAGCTAATTTAATTGTGTCCTTGGAAGGGAAGGATCATTCATTTGGAAGTGTAATTGACAGCGACAATGAGGCTGGCTGTCCAGGGCTTGGGAACCGCTGGAGTGTTGATGTAATCGGGCAGAAATTATTGAAAAGGAATTTACAAAGTGACACTAACAAAACCTGCAGCGTATACATTCTGCATGTAGGCCTATACACTAGTATTTGTAAATATGCATGCATGTTATTGACGGCGATTGCAGAGTGGACATGTATTTCCGTGCATATGATTTTAATGCAAAGCTTTAAACCTCCCAAACATACATTTTCTGTTGTCTAGGGCCAATCGATCTATATCCGCCAGGCAATTCTTCTAACGCTATATCAATCATTAAATTCTTCAATTTGAATACGATTTTCTATACACTCGGGAGTATGGTTACATGTATTGCTTCGTCCTTTCGATGGGACGTAAAGTTGTAGGTCCCGTGTGTTGTATAATTTATAATGTGTGTATTATCATCTTTCTCATTATAACATTATAAAATTGTATAATGCACGTAAAAGAACCCAGAACACTTATCGCTAAGAGAAAGGGTTTGCCCCGGTGTTCCTGGATGACGCGCCTCTGTCTATGAGGTTCTTCTGGCTTACGAGCTACAGTGCCTTTTAAAGAATCGCTTTTAAAGAATCCTTGGTTTCATTACCAGAAATAATAACAATAATAATAATAATAATAATAATAAATACAACCGAAAGAGGTACATTTGGGAGACCTCTCCATAATGACGTGCACAAAATTTTCCATTTTTTACTGTAACCTAACCCGTTTTTACCTAGAGCTTTTTCCACGAAATTTCATATTTATGCATTTTGGACCCTACTCTATCGATCTGGACTGTTAAATGTTTAAAAAATATATCTCCTTCCTGTAGTTGGAACGTTAGGGAGACCTCAAAATGTCTCCCTAGTGACCATGGTCTCCCTAATGTTGTTAAAAGGGTACTTATTCCAAGATAAACATCATACAAACCTTTACCGAGTGAATAATTATTGAGCCAATGTCTTTTTATCATACAGTTATTGTATTCTGTATCTTTATAATGCTATAATTATATATTTCTAATAATTATAGTGGTGGGTGAAACTGTATTTTTTTGCTGACACATAATAGACCCATTTTACCAACCGTGAAACAATCCTCTCGATTAATCTGCCTTCTGGGCATAATTATAACACGCTCCATAAGGTTCGTTCATTTAACAATGAGGAAAGTTAGCTATTAAAGAGTGCTGAGTGATCAGAGGTGAAGATGGCACAAGAAGATGCTCGAACATGTTTTAATCAATCTAATGACTTTCTTGTTTTGGATACGGTCTCGACCTTTTATTTCTTCTTCTTTCCTAAGTTTCACAATCATGGATGCCGAGGTGAAAAAAAGCAAGAAAAACTGCGTTTGTTCACAACCGGCATCGGGCAGTTGTTTTTTGTTGTTGTCATGATTGCCATCTGGCAATCGTAATTATTGTTTTAATAACATTTAATTTTAAATTTTTAACTTGGGGAGACAATCCCATAGAGATGTACACAAACATAAAACAGTCCCAACTTGTTTACCCTAACCCTTTTCTCTAAGATCTTCGAGATTTATGCTATTTAGACCAAAATCTGTCGTTCTTGGACAAAAATAACTCCCAAATGTTATTTTTAGGGTAGCTAGACACTTAGGGAGACACTGAAATGTCTCCCTAAGTGCCACTGTCTCCTTATTACCTAAAAACTTACGCTAATTTGTCTCCCCAAGTGCCTATTTGGAAGAATTTGTGTAACAATTACAGGATATCTAGCGCAATCATTTTGTTAGATGCCTAGAATCATTATTTACTTTTAAATAAGTAAGATATATTTCCTAATAATTCGGTAGTAAGCATTGTTTTTGATTTCTGCAAATGGTGTATCCTACCTTTGAAACAAGTGAGCTTTGCAATAATAATTTGGTTGGTAGCTTTTTGGACATCAGCTGCAAATGGTGTACTCTAATTTCAAATATACACCATTGGTAATTTGGACACACCATTGGTAATTGCTGGAATTATCAGGAATGGGTAGGAGTAAAGGTAGGATACACCATTGGTAATTGCTGGAATTATCAGGAATGGGTAGATGTAAAGGTAGGATACACAATTGGTAATTGCTTGAATTATCAGGAATGGGTGGGTTTTATAGTAAATACCGTTTAACTGACCTATCTGAAGCTTTACAATCATGAATGCCGAGAACAAAGCAAGAAAAACGATGTTCATTTTCAACCGGCGTCGGGCAGTTGTTTTTGTTCTAGTTTTTTTTTGCGATCGCCGATCGTGACTTTGTTTTATACAGTTCAAATTTTTCGGAGCAATTACAGGATATCTAGCGCAATCAATATCTGCAAATGGTGAATACTACCTTTAAAGTCATCCTTGATAATAATGACTCGAACCGCCAAGGACAGTCGTACAGCAGAACCTGTAAATTAATTACTTTCCAAGCTTTTTAAAACGACCCTGGCATCTTTCCTCTCAGTAATATTTTAGAAGCCAGGCTGACAATACACGAATGCTTTTCATTTATGAGATGTATATACACAATTCAGAGTACCTGGTATTTAGTGATGAGAATGTCACTGGGTTTTTGTAATGCTCTAGTATTCCATTAGACTTGTTTTTTTATTATAGCCAGGAGTCATTGTTAGGGGCAAGGACAATGCATGGAAATTCAATTTGTTTTCTGTCCAAGTTATAAACTGCATGACATCTGAATTTCCATGGCAACTTCGTTGCTTAGTGTGGGATGTTTTTATAGGCATACAGTTTGTACACCCACACACAGTGCTCTTAAATGAATAACAAAACAAAAACCGACCAAATTATTGTGAAAAGTTTAATTCCTGGCTTGTTTTAAAGATATTAAGCCAGGACACTAAACTCCCTGTGATATACCTTCGGGAATGTTGTGATTTTTTTATTTTTAAGAAAACAATATAAGTAGGTCATTTTTTAAAGATTTTCCAAAAATGTGTCTCGGAGACACATTTTTTGTGTGGGACATTTCTGTTGGTAGTTTAGTTTGTTAACCGCGAATGATTAGTGTAAGCGTTGATACGATGCACATGTGCGCGAACATTTTAGCTGCAATCCACCGAACAAGAATGTCCAAGAAGCTGATTTCAGGCCCAATTCAAAATATGATTTAGCAACTTTGGAAAATGAAATTGAAAATCTCAGAATATTATTTTCCCATTCGCATTCGCAGAGATAAACGTTGACCGGGTTTATAGTTTTCAAACATGCCGTTAGATTTTGAGCACTTTTGCTGATCTAAATGAACAAAAAAAATGCACAAATAACAAATTATCTACACATGTACCTATACAAATAGGATACACCATTAGTAATGTCTCGAATTATTAGGAATGGGTGGATTCGGAGGTTGTATTTTATAGTAAATATCGTTTAAGTGACCTGTCCGAGGTTTTACAATCATAGATGCAAAGAAAACAGCAAGAAAAACGGCGTTCATTTTCAACCGGCGTCAGGCACTGTTGTTCTTGTTGTTCTTTGGGATTTTTCCCGCGATTTTTTTAAATAAAATTAATTTTTTCGGAACAATTACAGAATATTTAGTGCAATCGTTTTGCTTCATGCCTAGAATCGTTTTTTACGTTCAAATTAGTAAGATATTTCTTAATAATTCCGTAGTAATTTGTCGATATCTGCAAACGGTTTCCTACCAGTTTAAAAGCACACCTATGTGTAGGGATGTAGTCGAGTCCATCACAAGTCCCTGCAAGTCCCTGTAAGTCCCTGCAAGTCCAATACAAGTCCTTCAGTTCAAATTCAAATCACAAGCTATTCAAATCAGCTTTGACAAAGGCATTCCTTTGTCATTGTTCATCCATTTACTTGTGACTGCCTATATGAAAGGACTTGTGAACGGACTTGCAGGGACTCGACTGCAACCCTGCCTACGTGTAGGTGTTGCTTCGGTAGTGCCAACGCTCTCTGAACCAATGTGTTGTTTTCTCTTACCTGTAGATTTTCAAGACCAGCATGCCGTAAGCAATAGAAAAGCCCCATCCGCGTAGCCAGCGCTGCATAAAACACACCAGGACAGTCGGGGGGAAGAACATGGCCACAAGCTCACAGTACAAGAGGAAGGCTCCCAGAAGTACTACAATCAGCATCCAGGGACTGTCGCAGTTAATCACCTGTATATAGGTACATACATCGAGAGTGGTCTATAAACCGTCTTTGATGTACGTTATCAAGTTCATCATAAATGGGTCTGAAAATTCAGTCAGAAGTAAATCACTATACTTAAGAACAAGGAGAATAATGGTATAGTGCTTATGATATGTGATGTGTTCTGTCTCTCAAAATCGGATTCGTTTGGGTGCGTAGTCGAATTCTTTTTGATTTTGCCATTAATTTCAATATGGATTTTCACAAACCCCACCTCCAAAATTACCCCACGCTCTGTATATGTACGCTATTTTATGGGGCCTTGGTGCCCTAAGAATCAAAGAAAGGGCATAAAACAAAGCGCGACGTCTTCAGGGTAATAGATTGCACAGTGTTTAGCGTCATCAGCATCTTAATTAAATTACATCTCTCACCTTCAAGTTCTTGTACTTGAACACCACCCCTATCAACACCCCAGTCAGGAAGATACAGACGCCCTGGACAGACAGGATGAGAATCCTAAGCAGGAAGTCGTTCTCTAAGAAGCAGGGCGAGTCATCCAAGCATGTCTCGCAGCCCTCTCGACACGCTAGGCAAGCGAAGCCCTCCTCATAGCGGTTGGGCAGGCCCATTTGCAGCCAGCGATACTCGCGTTCCACATCGCCGCCTTCGAAGTGGCCCTCTGACTGCGCCCCCTCGCCGTGCGGGAAGTAGTAGCTGTCGCGGCAAACGCACCGGTAGGCACCACTTTGGAATCCCATACCGGGGACGTGCACGCACTGTTGGGAATAAGGTGTAACATGGGTTATTGGTTTCGCACCTTAAAGAAAGTAGCCTAATAACTTGCGCTTAAACATTAAAGGCTTTGGGGTTTTGACCAGGGTCCCTGGAAATTAAATATGTTCACAGTTTGGAAGACGACCAACATGGCTGTTTGCCAACCACAGATTGGCAAACTGTAAAAGAGTCAGTGCTAAACAAAAAAAAATATTTACACAGTGATCGCAATATTTTTTTGGTATTGTTGAAAAAAGCTAGAAAATATTTCAAGTACACGCCTTTATCTTCTGTAATACTATTTGTGTTGAGAAGAATGTTATACCAACTGGGGTTTTAATTAATGCGCTCGTGGCAAGCCATACAAAATGGCGTGAAAAGGTTGACAGGTTTATTGCTCCGGAGGTTAATGGAATCCCGATGCAGGTTTTTTTTCTCCATTAAAGAAATGTGTTTAATTAATAAACTAGTGACCTCTGAGATAGCAATCCAATAGGTACCGGTATCATTAGCAAACGAACGTCCTTTAACTCGGGCGAGTCTACCCGCTAATGATTGTGGCCGGAGTTGAAAAGGGTACAGATTTAAATACATGTACGTATAAATGTCGTGAAGGGTCATGAGTCCATGATCGATGTAGCAAATGTCACCTGACCTAGAAATACTTCGGCTGGTCTGTGTCGCAGTTCGACGTGATGATGTGCTGATCAGCGGCCAGGAAGCCCGAATTGCAATGACCCAATGCACTAAAGGTCAGTTTAATTAGTGCATCGAACGGTCGTATATACGTCAGGCTCTAAAAGTTGATGGATTTGTTTTCGGATACTCATTAACTCGTTTTCAATTGTCTTCGCCGTGAATTCTTGACTTCTTCCCGTCTTCCTATCAGTTGCTCCTGATGGTTGCTTAGTTACAGACTGATGAGCTTTTTCTTCTTCTTCTTCTGTAACGTATTTATATTGGTTTGGAACACTTGGTTACATGATACCGTCTGACCGCATCGTTTTGCCCCGAAGAATTTCGAGTCATCAGGGGTCTCGAGTATTTTTTTGCTCTTTGGGGGTCTGTTGGGCTAGGATGCATAATATTCATAGTTGAGATTAAGGACTTGTGCTACTAGTGCCCATGGACGGGCTGCTTTTATTGCCAATCGAGCATGGGCTTGCCTGTTTTAATTCGATGCTTAAAGGTAGGATACACCATTGGTAGTTGCTTGAATTATTATGAATGGGTAGATTTTAGTGGTTGTATTTTATAGTAAATATCGTTTAACTGACCTGTTCAAAGTTTTACAATTATGGATGCCGAGAAAAGCACAAAAACGGCGTTCGTTTTCAACCGGTTTCGGGCAGTTATCCTTATGTTATCTTTGGGTTTTTTCGCGATCGCCGTCCGGCGATCGCGAATTTTTCTCTATACAATTTTATTTTTCAGAATAATTACAGGATATCTAGCGCAATCACTTTGCTGGATGCCCAGAATCATTATTTACTTTCAAATGAGTAAGATATTTCTTAATAATTCGGTAGTAATTATTTTCGATATCTGCAAATGGTGTAGGCCTATCCCACCTTTAAACAAATGTGTCACTTCGGTTTTCTAATGTTTGTCTTTGGGACATTATTGCGAGAGTGCAAGCTCTTCATTCCACTGTCTTGTTCATTTTTTTTTCATTTTTTTTTTGGGGGGGGGTTAAATGCCATTTTGGAAATTTTAAACTAGCAAAAGTGTAGTTTGTGCTTTTATCATCGGCGGAGTGTTCACTTAAGCTGGGAAACTTGTTTTATTGTCCGATGGAAGCGCGGGGTCCGCTTTCATGTATAGTGGTATATCACACGGTGGCACCCTACTTATCTGCATGTAAATATCCCGTCTCCTAGTAAATCTACCAGATTCACATCGCCGATAAGTGATGAAAGGGGAATGCATTATCTGCCGTCAATTTCCAGCGAGGAAATCTGGGTAAACACATCACGAGATCCCCACTTAAAAGGTAACCGTGAAAAGTTGTATACATAGCCTAATTGAACTATTCATCTTGACAGCGTATGAACTATGTACGGGTAATACCACGATCGTGATAGGATCACCCGTACGCAAAATTCTTCCAAATAGGCACTTGGGGAGACAAATTTAGCGTAAGTTTTTAGGTAATAAGGAGACAGTGGCACTTAGGGAGACATTTCAGTGTCTCCCTGTTAAGTGTCTAGCTACCCTAAAAAACAAAATTTGGGAGTTATTTTTGTCCTAGAACGACAGATTTTGGTCTAAATAGCATAAATCTTAGAAGATCTTAGAGAAAAGGGTTAGGTTAAACAAGTTAGGACTAAGTTTGTGTATATGGGATTGTCTCCCCAAGTGCCTATTTGGATGACCAATTATTTTCATGACCAATCTTTTGTTGTGTCAGTCTTTGGTTTTTGGTGTGACCATACCAAGGACGCGCTGGGTTAAATAAAATAGCTGTCTTGTAAAACATCAATTTTGTTTGGACAAACCGCCAGACTATGTGGAACACCACTATAAGGGATGCGGTATCCAACTTCTTTTGTGCACAACTGGAGCAGCCCCGTTATTAAATAAAAATGACTGCGAGTCAGTGACAATTTGTGCGGGCGATTGGCCATGACATTCATTAACTTGAGCGGGGATATCCTTCCGCGCAGCCTACCCGTTCCTTGCACCTGCAAAAGGAAATGCACCGGGCAATGCACCTGTCCGCCTTGCTCGTATTCATTACCCGCCATGCCCCTTGGTGATTTCACATTCATAGGAGACAGTACCGTGTGGGTTATCGAAGAAAAAAAGTCTTGGAGCCGTTATTCCTGTTGGGGGCGGGGGATGGGGGAGGGGAGGCGGAGTCTGAAGCTAAAACTATATACTAGCCAAACTTAATCGAGATATCTTGGTATCATTTCGTTTGGTATAGGTAGCTTCGCTCTTGGGGTATAGTGGAATTAATTGCTTGTCCGTGGAGGTATGCTTGTCCGGTTTTTGGGCCACCCTGTATTGTTCAAATGTTCAAAATCATCATTGGCAGTAGCTTTTAAATTGGTACAAATAGCGTATACATAGTGACACGTACCCAGATTAGCGTATGCCGCTTCAAATGTTGGCAGTGTATACGTCTTATAACATATTATACGTTTTACAATGGCACACTGAATTCACTGCAGATTTCTGGTCTGGTTTATATTATTAAGCCTACCGAAAACGGCAGTCGAGCCGTACTTGCGTGTGGCATGGCCAGCTGCGCATTCATTCTCACAGTGCCCGCTCGGTATCCAAATAAAATATACCCGCATAAAAAAACTGCCTGCATGTTGGAATAAAGAGACCCGCCATTTTATCTTGCAAATTAACTTTAAAGGGATCGTATACGTTTGGTAATTGGAACCCATTGTTTGTTTCAATTCTATATAGTTATAGATATATACCATAAAACTAACCTGTAAAAATTTCATTTCAAAAGGTGGTAGCGATTTTGAGATATTGCCGAAAATCTGGAGCGGTTATGTCCACGCAGGAAGAATAATTTGCATTGGAATACACAATCCGAGAAACGTCACTGCAGTAACGCTTTTCAGATTCAAATTTTTGGGGATAAAAAGTGATATCTTTTTTCATAACCGCAGTACTTCGAAGTGAAAAGTTTCAAAAAATGCATTATACTATCCAAAGCTGCTGTACTTCTTACCAAGTAGGTTTTTATTGCCATACATTTTTGAAGTAATTACCAAACGTATACGATCCCTTTAAATATTCTTCAATTTTATATACCAAACCTAAAATTATTATTACCATTTTGCCTGTTATTTTATACATGTCATATTATAATGCTCGTTATGAACGTAATTGAATTTGCAGCCCCAGCAACGTTCAAGATGTAATGCTTAATATGCATTCAACCGAAGCGGTTTTCCTGGGGTTTTTTTCTTCAGACATGGCAAAAAGCTTTTCCTAAAATAAAGAGGGCCTAATATTTCGATCTTAACAAGATCTTCTTCACAGACATAATGACTGTGTACCAGAAACAAACATATATAGGGCAACATACAGCATGATGCACATCATGGTTGGCAGGAGAAACACAAAGGAAAAAGCACATCAGAGTCCTGTGGAACAATCATCAAAAGGAGGATTAGGCTGAGGAATTAAAGGGAGAGGTCAGTGTGGGTAGGATCAAAGAAAGAAGTATTAATAGGAGAAATGTGGGGGGGGGGGGGTAAGGCATAGAGCAAGGAACAGACAGGGGAAACCAGAGGAGTGAGAACAAATAAGAATATTTATCAAATATTATCAAATATTTAGGTGATGTTTATCGTTTGTGACTGATATTCAGCTGGTTTTTGCTTAGCTTGAAAAAGCACATGGAGTTTTGGCTGGTAACCAGTTTTTACTGAGCAAAACTATTTTTGTGCTAAGCAAATTGTTGTGCTTACATGTTTTATGAAATTGGCTCCTGTTTACAGGATCAGTTCTTCTATTCTTCCACTCCAGAGTTTCTGATTTGTGTTAGACGACAGTTCTGTGTATTGATGAAATCACCTAATGTTTACCGCATGGTGATATGTCAGTTTTCGATTGGGGTAGGACTGTATACAGAGGGAATTCTTCTCGGGAGCCACGAAGTCAAAAAACGAGTGGTTAACGTCATGAATACCTATGGCTATATACTGACGGTCAAAGCCTAAGACCCCCTTGGAGTGAGTTGCTGAGTTTCATCCAATCATTTGACCTCCCAGAGACTGATGAGATGATATGGGGCGAGATGGGGGTAGTTAGGTCGCGACTGTATGACGTCTCTACCTTCGTCGCCGGTCCCAATCAAATCTCTACCTACATGTCACTCGATCTCCCCCCACACGTTCAAAATCAATTTTATCCATAGCGACTCGCAAGCTGCAAATCCTATTAAAATTTTGTTTCGAACTCAAAGCTTGCGACCTTCGGTTTTTTTTCTTTCTCCTTAAACTCTAGCGCGCATGTTATTCTGCCTCCTTCGCCCCACCCTTGGTTTAGCTACAACCGTTTTTTTTTATAATGGGATGATTTTTGTGCCGTGTTTTTTTTGGAAGTGGAAATGGCTGAATCGCACGGTAAGACGTGATCAAAGTCGAGAATCAGACGACTGTTTATTTTCAAGTCCTTGGTATCGTTTTAAACATCCTTGTAGTCAGTTTACGGGTTAGTGATTTTGCCCATTTAGGCCTATATAATCCGTTGACATTGTCTGAAATCGGGACGTCGTGGACACGTACGCACCAATACACTCCAATTTATGGAACGACCCTGTTCGGCTCTGACGCTGTAAGTAGTTTAACCATTTTATTTGGCCCGGAAAAGTATCATTCTGACCCGGAACATTTCAGAGTAAAGACAAAGCCAGACAATTAAAAAGAGACCCTTTGCAAAAGTCCATTTAATTCGTCTTTTTTCATATTTTTGATCACATATTGCTTTTGAAATGGTAGCAAGTAGTTTACACTGTCGAGTCCGTATACCCGCATGAAAACCACAATTAGCTCGTGTACATAGGTATACAATAGGTACTGATCCTATAGCAATGTAATGGGTCTGTGGTCAACGTAATCACGTTGAGTTGTGGCATCGTTATCTTCCTACTCGGAACGTTTTTGTTGGCGTAATTGTTGGTATATAATTGAAGTAGGCGTATCGCTAGCTGTACAATGGACAACAGGGATATTAAGTGATCAAGTTTTGAAAGAAAGGTGGTTTCTTTTGTAAGTTATTCTCTGATTGTTATATTAAGTATACATTATATCATTTTTTTAAATGGCGAGACACAAAACAGTTAACGAAAAACTGAAAGGTACCAGTACATTGCAAGGGTGGTCTATTGTATATTAACCCTCCTATAGTTTGACAACACAATTATGCACATGCAGTCGTGTCTGACCATAGACGACAGAGGACACCCTATTGTGTTTCCCTTTGCCCAGAGTCCAGCAAATTGCAATTCCAATGAGGAACACAATTCTGCCCACAGCTTCAATTTACAAACTCTATACACAAACAGGCAGTCTGTGCACACAGTCGTGTTTTGCCATAACGACCGAGGATCCCCTATTGTGTTCCCCTTTGTTCCTGCACTAAACTAAACCATGTAGACTCATTGTAGGCTACACGTTAACGACAATACGACATAGGACACAATTCAACAACAGACGAACGCCCGTGGACTGAAAGAATTTATTGTTAGCCTATTGTACTTTTGTCCTCGGTGGCCGGTTTAGCACAATTCTGTGCTGCTGAACAACTGATCCAAATAATAGTGACTTCCGCATAATAGGAGGGCTTAACACGTATTATTAAAAATACTCCTGAAAGCGCTTTGGTAAATACAACAGCCGTTGGGTACTCGAATTGTATTAGAGGGGCAAGCCGTGCATCTCCAGGATATAGAACGCGCTGACAAAACATGGGTGTTTTGATAAGAGTGACCCTGATAAGGGAAAAGTGGGTGCATGAGCTAATGGGCGGCACTGCTACAATTATGATTGCACTCTCTATGATGGGAAAGCACGGCTGCTCTTGAAAGAAGAAAACAACCTATTGAAAAGTTAAGAAGATCGAAGTACATTGTAATTCTGGTGGATCCAAGATTTTTCTAAGAGTCGTTTTTCAAGTTGGGGACAAACGTGTTAACGCATACGAGTCCAACGGCTCTAAAGCAATACAACCAGATTGTACCAAATGGGACGTACGCTACTTTAGGACAGGAAATTCCAGATGTCTTTTTCAAGTACATATAGGATGATTTATAAATAATTATTTATTTATGTATTTATTATAATATCTTTAAACAGGATAAAAAAAAGGTCACCACATGCTGTTTTCCATCAATATCCTGTAAAAATAGACAATTAGCACAACAATAAAAAGTACAATAATTTATAATAAAGTTTCTTATAATTTTATAAACATTTAAGATTATAAAATTATGGAAACATCTGAATTGATGAAATAATGTAATTCCAGACATTAGCACCGGTAAACTCATACGACTGCTTAAAGCATCCAACATTGGGGAGACGACATGTACAATATCAGCATTTCTAGTATTAAAACCATGTCTATTAAAATCTAATTTTGTCATTACATAATCGAATTGGTGTAATCCCGTGAACACATTTAAACATTAAACAGGCCAAGAACTAAATCTCTTCCTTCTTCTGGGATTTGCCAAGATCATTGTTTATTAATGTCTTCACCATGAAAACTATAACTTTAGTCAAATTTATTAGAGATAACATTGACTGTCAATGAATTATGTACGAGGCTAGTCATATCATCGACAATCCGTCCTTACAACAATGCGCACTTGAGTCCAAAATGAAATATGTAACTAAACATTGTAAAGTTTCCTGAAAAAAATTACAGATAAAGAATTTGCTTACACCATGGAGGAAGTAAACCAAAAGGTATAGAGTCATTTTAAATATTTTCCACATACACGTAATACTGTATAATGTCCGTGGAAATGGCTTACATTATCGTTACAGTTACCCTTTTTAACTTTCAAAAAGAAAAAAAGTCAATAATGACCTTCCACAATTTCAAGTGTGTTTACCCAGATGTAAATAAGACCACAGGAGTATAAAACGCATGCCTGCTTTTACTTGAGGCTATAAATAAGTCTCAACATGACTCTACATGTTATAGTTCCCAAATTAATGGCTGTTGGAAGTCGAATGATCGAGCACGCCGATTACTGTGTTACTCCGCGCGCATGTGAAGTAGTTCCAAGTTTTTATATACGCACCACGTATCATCCCTAATCTAATTTGTGAGCCCCTTCCACGTGAACACCACGCGTGCGTTAGTTCACCTGTTAGCGCTCGCCAACAAGCTAATTTGACGGCATGCCATGCATGACTACGACGTGGAATTTATGCCTGAATTCTCCCGTTTGAAACGCTGAGCAAATTGAAGACGGGTGGTATTGTCGTCACGTGCCCGACTGAGCAAAGAGTCACGTGGTTGGCCATATGTTAATTTCTCTGAATAAAGACGAATTTTTAAAATTCGTTCGTTTAATGTTCGTTGATGATTTGACGTCGTCGGTTTGTAATTTCCCACTAGGGCGATTCCAAATAGGCACTTGGGGAGACAATACCATAGAGATGTACACAAACTTAAAACAGTCCTAACTTGTTTACCCTAACCCTTTTCTCTATGATCTTCGAGATTTATGCTATTTAGACCAAAATCTGTCGTTTTAGGACAAAAATAACCCCCAAATATCGTGTTTTAGGGTAGCTAGACACTTAGGGAGACACTGAAATGTCTTCCTAAGTGCCACTCTCCTTATTACCTAAAAACTTATGCTAGTTTGTCTCCCCAAGTGCCTATTTGGAAGAATTACCTAAACCATTGCTTGAACTATGGTGGTTACATAAAAAGGACAAAGCTTTGTGGAAAGTACATACCTTGGTTGTATTGCTGCATCTATGTGTCCCAGCGAAGACTCCGCCCCCATCATCGCATTGGTTGATATCGATAGTTCTGACATCAACATCTACCGTAGCCACGCCCCTAAAACCAATCATTAACAAGTTGGGTTGATGAAATCGGTATAGGTTTAAGACGTACACAGCCTAAATTTGAATGCACTTCATTACGAGTCGGTCGATACACCACGTTGTATAGATGCTGTATCTATGCTTACGTATTATTCATTTTGTCAAAAGGCTGACTTGTTTGCAGGGTTGTATTCGAGTCCCTGCAAGTCCTTGCACAAGTTCTTTCACAAGTCCGGTCACAAGTCCAGTCATAAAGCCAGTCATAAGTAACTGGTTGAACAATGACAAAGGATTGCTTTTGTCAAAGCTCATTTGAATAGCTTGTGATTTGAATTGGAACTGGAGGACTTGTGATGAACTTGCAGTGACTTACAGGGACTTGTGGTGGACTTGACTACATCCCTGCTGGTTTGCAGAAATGCACGATATGTACCACAAAGGTACGGTCGGGCGTCCCTTAGGCAGATTTTTAAAAAAATTGTTAAATTTAGTGATAAAATCATGGAATTTGACACACAGTCATAGTATGTTATGAACAAGTTATTTGGCTGTAGGGCCATCGCAGATTGGTCCTAAAAAATATAGGTAAATAGAATAAAAAGCAATTTTAAAAAAATTCAAAATGGCTGCCATTTGTTATTTCATACCTAAAAAAAATCTGCGATGGTGAACAATAATTCTATCATTTATTGTGCACCCATCTGCCCTACTAACTAACAAAAAGCTGGTTTAAACGAATTATATTATTACGCCTCGGGCCGATGCGTATCGTATTCACAAACCCGTTAGTAGCAACTGAGCTCAACTTAAAAATGTTAAAGTCTCGTTTTGTTGCCTCAACAAAATGCACATATTACAAATTATCTTATATTACCTTTAAAATAGATAATACGAATACCACTTCATTAAAGATTGACCAGTTACATTCATCATTGTATTTATAACATAGAATGTGTAGTGGACGAGAATATTGGGTTTTTTTTACATTTCGCATACCAGAAGATTGTGTGCACAAACAGGTTCACGTACCGGGGACAATTCGCTTGAAAAATGTGCATTATAATTTATGATGGCACATCGCAAACACAGGGCTTTCGTAACAAAAAAACCAGTGTTGGTGGCAGCAGTAGCGAAGATAATACAGGTTTCTACGGAGACAATTAATTGCATTGTCGCTTTTCTATTTTTATCCATTGTATTTTTGTGTGTGAATGTATTTTCATGCCATACGTAGGTTTTGTCTCGTATAAGTTGACCTTCGGGTCACGTTGAGTCGAGGTGAATTAAATTTAAATGAAATAAAGGCCGACCCGTGTCGGATTATTTATTAGATTTTCTTTTCAATATTCAAAACATACTGAAAATATTATTATTCGGAAACAAATTTTAAACAGCCTACAAAATAAATCCAGCTTTCCAGAATATTCATCCGAAACAGTCGTCGGACTTTCCACGTACGACCTATAACAAAATTATGGTCGGCCGGGGTCGGAGACACCCGGCCCGGCGTCCCAGAATCAAACTATCACGCTGAATTGAGTTTTCTCAACGGAATTACAGAAAATGCTCTTATGTCGATTGCCGCCCATGAATTATTGCCTGTGCATCGATTTGTGGAGTCGGATCGGGATTCATTTTTAGTTGGATTATATATAGGGCCTAGCCATTATCGCGGCGCTTACATTATGTTGATTCACCACACTAACCGTTTCGCATTTAACCACCGAATCGTGTTGTGCTGCCTGAACGACGTAATTCGCAATGAATCCTATAGTATAGATAGCGCTGCCATCAGGCGAAATAGTTAAGGCCTAAACCTCCAGGGTTTCGCCTCTCCGGTTTAGGAATTCTCGATAGCTGACGTGGATCTGGGTCAACATAATGATGAAGCTTACCAAGTGGAGAACACTCCACGAGAGAGTGGACTCAATTAAATAAGGTTGGGAAAACAGGAATTCAGAACAAAACCAAGTATTTAATTCAAAATCAGCGACTCTATAATTACAGCAAAACAACTAGATTGTGGACTATAATCCGATGCTATCAATATTTACAACCTCGAAAATGTTTTACAATCCAGTCTGCAATCTAAGGAAACTATATTAACAATCCAGGGAGTTTCACTAATCCCTATTGATTTACTGATGATACTCCTCAAGAAAGTCAGACTCGTCAGCCTGACTTCATCTGACTACTCCTGTCACGTCAGTAATCAATAACTATAGCTGATGTGATTTAACTCATAGCAACTAAACTAAACTGTCTCCCCAAAGCTTTGCTCCCCAAAGCTTTGCTCCCCAAAGCTTTGCTCCCCAAAGCTTTGCTCCCCAAAACCTGGCTCCCCAAAACCTGGCTCCCCAAATCTTTGCTCCCCAAAACCTGGCTCCCCAAAACCTGGCTCCCCCAAACCTGGCTCCCCCAAACCTGGCTCCCCAAAACCTGGCTCCCCAAAGCTTTGCTCCCCAAAACCTGGCTCCCCAAAACCTGGCTTCCCAAAACCTGGCTCCCCAAAGCTTTGCTTCCCAAAACCTGGCTTCCCAAAACCTGGCTCCCCAAAACCTGGCTCCCCAAAACCTGGCTCCCCAAATCTTTGCTCCCCAAAACCTGGCTCCCCCAAACCTGGCTTCCCAAAACCTGGCTCCCCCAAACCTGGCTCCCCAAAACCTGGCTCCCCAAAACCTGGCTCCCCAAAGCTTTGCTCCCCAAAACCTGGCTCCCCAAAACCTGGCTTCCCAAAACCTGGCTCCCCAAAACCTGGCTCCCCAAAGCTTTGCTTCCCAAAACCTGGCTTCCCAAAACCTGGCTCCCCAAAACCTGGCTTCCCAAAACCTGGCTCCCCAACTCAACTTGGCTCCCCACTCAACTTGGCTCCCAAATACTTAGTTCCCCAATACTTGGCTCCCTAAACTCAAGTCGTTAGCTCCCCCAATGAAATTGAGTTGGCTCCGAATACTTGGCTCCCCAAAATTGGCTCCAAAATTGTCAGTATCTTTGTTCGAAGGCGCTATAGTCAGAAGTCATAAACACCAAAATGCCACACGCCAGGGTTCACGCCCAATTTTACGATACGACATGGGAAGCGACATTACGGTGGGGGTCACTCAATAAGGATACGACTTTGTATTTGTTGTTAAATACTTTGTTTTAAAACCAATTTTGTCTTTCCAAATATTCGGATAAAATTACGGCCTCCCAATAAAGGCTGTGTGCAAATATCTTGTTCTACCACTATTGCAACACCGTATACGTTATCGTCACACCTGCGACTCCAGAGCGATTCGTCCTGCAATCTGATGTGGTCTAGTGGATGAGTTTACATTTCGATTCGCGAAGCCAATCCAGTCTCCTATTGCAAACACGGGGAGCCCAGATGCAGCTGTACCCCGGCGGCTTGTGGCCACTTCATAGAACAAACACATGATGACATGCGCAGATATAGTTTTCCAAACCCTAACTTCGTCTCCGTCTTTGGCTTCGTTCATGCACAATGGTGAGGAAGCCGGCTACGGAGCCCTGTAAGCTGGGGTTTGGAAAACGGCCAACGATACCAGGGCCGCGTGTTTACTTCGGCGTCTGATCCCGGGCAGTCTACATCTCGCAAGGGGATTCGCGTTGACGTCATTGTGTTTCGCTTTAATTCGGAGTTAGGTTCAAAAGAGGATCATGACAGTGCACGGTGTATGTGCTCAGGCAGAAGAAAAAAAACTACATCGTCAGACTTCAGTTCGATCGCAGCGTTTGTTGACCGCAATTTGTAGGCTATATCTGGCAGAACGATATTGATAAAGAATAGTTTGGAGATCGGAATTCAAGTGTATGTTCAGAACAGCAGGACGGGACAGCGACTCGCCTAACAAAAAGCCGCACCTGCATATCCATGCATCAGTCTATAGGGTTAGGGCCCATTGCTTCCAGCCGACTCATTAGCTAAATTGATATCGAATGAATTGGATAAGATCGGATTGGATTCCATACATGCCTTACAGCCAAATTACATGTGTTGATTAAAATAATGTAAAAAAAAAAAAAAATCGGCAATCAAACCACACATTAAGACAATTACACAAAACGACATCGTTTGTCCGATAGAAAACTATTATGTAAACTAGATGATATTTCAACAACAAAACAGCACGACTGAATAACCCCAGGAGCCTCCTAGAGGGATCGTATACGTTTGGTAATTACTCCAAAAATTCAGTAATGGCAATAAAAACTTACTTGGTAAGAAGTACAGCAGCTTTGGATAGTATAATGCATTTTTAGAAACTTTTCACTTCGAAGTACTGCGGTTATGGAAAAAGATATCACTTTTTATCCCCAAAAATTTGAATCTGAGAAGCGTTACTGCAGTGACGTTTCTCAGATTGTGTATTCAAATGCAGATTATTCTTCCTGCGTGGACATAACCGCTCCATATTTTCGGCAATATCTCGAAATCGCTACCACCTTTTGAAATGATTTTTTTTTATAGTTTTATGATATATATCTATAACTATATAGGATTGAAACAAACAAACAATGGGTTCCAATTACCAAACGTGTACGATCCCTTTAAAGCCGTACTGCACTTCATGTGCGCCAAAACTAATCCTGACGTCATAATATAAACCGCTCCTTAATAAACGGAAGCGATGAGCAAGCTGCAAGCTGATTGATTGCATAAATTGGTTCCTTTCGCGGCGAAGTTGCTGTCTAATTAAATTATTCGCTTATACCACATTTTAGCACATTGTACCATTTATTTATTTTATTTATTTATTACATTTTTTTACCAAGGGTTTGCCTAAACAGTTTGAAAACTGTTTTTCATTTGGCTGCGCTAATTAAGTCGTTACGCTTGCATGCCTGTGCACTCCAATGACCGCTAACACAGGACTGGTGTATAGGACTATAGCTTTGAGTGCAAAGCTGTGCTAGTATCTGAAACGTATTTACATGTGATCGGCGTGGGCTGTATGTACATACTGGATGTACATGTACACATTGCGTTTGTTTATGGTGTAAATGGAGGACACATACCTGGCGACACGAAGGTGAATTGGGGTTAGGGTTAGAATCGAGGACGACCTCGATTGAGATTCGTGTACAAAACCAATGAGAGCCGTCGGAAAAAGTACAAACAAAGGAAATTTTCGAGAGGAACAAAGGAAACTCCTCGACTACACCATAAACAAACGTGCATGACCAGACCTAGTTGTAGACACACACTTATGGGCGTCATTCACGAGTCGGCCATACAAACATGAGGTAAAATCTTCGTTTTAGAAACTTGAGGATAGAAATGCAAACAATGACATAAAGTTAATTAATCCTTTTTTTTTAATGCCAGTCTTCTCTGATAAATAATAAAAAAATTGTGATTAAACGTACGTAAATGTTTTAAGCCACATTGTAAGAAATAAAGCGAGGCTAGAATGCAAAAAATAGTCTGGCACCATTTCATTTAACATATAAAATATATAAAAGACATTCAGGGAACACGACCAAATTGGCTTGGATTGCAAACACGGCCGAACCTGCGAATGTAGCTATCACGTGACATCATTAGTGGCGCATGACCGTTTAAAGCCACGACGATGGAAATAAAAGTGCATGAATAACTTAGACAAAAAAATGCTAAGCCAAAACAGCTGTCCCTAAATGACCACAAATTGTATATTAGTACGGTGCTGGCTTCAAAGTGCGTTTGTTATTTGACCAAAATCCATTTAATTAAGTTCTCGGTATTAAAATAATCTGTCCTGATGACAACGCGTACATCATGTTTATGACGAGTGTCATCGTACATTATTTGTTTTATCATGTAATGCATGTTCATAGTTCAGATTATAAAGGGTCAATTTGACGAAGATTGTTGCTGTGTTACCAGGGAATATTTATAGTTGGTGCCCATGCAGTGATGTATTAAACAGTCACGTGCTTTATTGCATCAACCTTTAGTTTAAAGGGATCGTATATATAAGTTTGGTAGTTAGAACCCACTGTTTGTTTCAATCCTAAATAGTTATAGATATATACCATAAAACTAACCTGTAAAAACAATATTTGAAAAGGTGGTTGCGATTTTGAGATATTGCCGAAAATCTGGAGCGATTATGTCCACGCAGGAAGAATAATCTGCTTTGGAATACACAATCTGAGAAACGTCACTGCAGTAACGCTTCTCAGATTCAAATTTGTGGGGATAAAAAGTGATATCTTTTTCCATAACCGCAGTAAGTTTTTATTGCCATTAATTTTTTGAGTAATTATCAAACGTATACAATCCCTTTAACCCATACGCAGCACTACATCAGAGACATGATTTAGGATTAGGTAAGAGATTTAAAAACCAATCATATAATTCAAGGGCCTCTGACTTAGCGCCAACTTGAGCAAAATATTGACGACATTATTGACGACCGCGTCTATGCATACCGAGCCTCGCAGGTCCCTGTGTATTTTGTTCCCGTGTTGCATATTCCCGTTACGTTTATGTTAAATGTCTTTTCTTAACGTAACACTTGCCCATTCATTCTCCATACTTTTAGTCGTGGGAACGTCTATGGCCCAGAAACAAACCGGCAAAGACTGAATATTCACAGCCATTCCCGATCGATTGTGGCACAGTTATATATCCGACAACAAATCGCAATGCCTAGCCTACAGCTTCCGCACCCGACGTGAACCCAACGGCTGTTTCAAGCGCCTCGCCGGTATCGTAAACGTGAGACGTTTTCTCAAAGCCTAGCCCCGCGTCCCCAACCTGTCTCGGGCTCCATCACTATTGCCAAAACTACATGAACGAAACCACAGTCGGAGACGAAGCTGGGGTTTGGAAAACAGAGTATAGTTGTCTACGCAGACGGCGCGACCATTGTCGGTTCATCGTTTCCCGGGGTATCCTGCATGTAATAGATGACTGGCTTATTTTGAGATTGCTAGTCCGGGTTCAATTTCTTGTCTTCATTATGTTCCAGATCGTCCAAGTCAATCTGTAATCGGCAAAAGTGTGTTGTTATGGCAACCAGTGCGTACATAAGAGGCCGCATTATTGTTGTGGGACGAAATTTGAACAGCATCGGGTTTAAGAATCACTATAGGGTCTTTAAGGTTTAAGAGAATATATCTACACATTCAGTAGTATTTTTTTTTTATGATTTGAAGATGTTTTTAATATTTGTTACTTTTATTAATTGTTTTATTAATTGGGGCTCTCTAAAACCCTGCAATAATACTCCTGACTGTACTTTTAAAACTGTGGTTCATTAAAACATTTTCAAGCCAAACTACTTTATAATAGGTTCGATCCTCTTATTAAGTTTAAAACTGTCTCGGGTAGCGAATAACAATTTCTTTAGAGGTACAATACTTATTTTTTGGCTGGCCCGAACATTTGGTTGAAAGGCATGGATACTAAATTCACATGAATAAAAGTCACAAGTTACCCTTTACAAGTATTGATATACTAAATATGTTATATATAAGGCATGCAGTTTGTTGATTTGCCCTGTGGCAATATATAATTGGGTTTGTTCTGCTGTTCCATTACCCAGACAAGGGTTCTCATATTAGCACACGCCACGTATTCACGCCTATATCATCCCGTGTCGTTTAGAATGCCTTGCGGGTAGGTCTTTGTTTTTCACACGAAGGTAAGCATAGATTTCTCGTTCAGAAGTCATCCCAGTACGTACGTTATACCAACTCAACTGCGCCGTGTACATTTAGCTTCCCTCTATATAGATAGGGCTTACGTGATTTCTGTGCAAAACCACTTTAGGACATCCAGATGAAGCGCAGTGGGCAGATGATGCATATAAATAGTAGGCCTACTTGTTTTCTACAAGGGCTAAATATAAACTTCCCTCCGATAATTGCATTTGATGCAAGCGTGCTTTTCATACGGTCGTACCTACAAACTGCATAACCAATGCACAACTATGACATAACGCCCGACCTTTTAAGAAAACTTATCGCATCATCTAATGGCTCAGGTTTGTCGTTTTCACACCTGCTCAATCATTATATTCACAACATAGCAGTCTCAATCAAATAGGTTTTCCTTAATACTTGCGTCAGAGCCTTTTTGAGTTGCCAACAAAATAATTATTACCCTTTTCAAGTTCGTCCACAAAACAATTCGACGCCGTTTAATACAAGACCCTTCCTTCCGTAGACAATCAATTGATATAGTTATTTCATACACTCAAAATTATACCTCTTCAATAATGAAATGTGTTCACACCAACATGCAGTAGCTGCTGCAGTATACCGAGAAATGCTGATCGACCGACGCCGAGATGCAACCCGCCTTAAGGGCGGTGAGAGTGATAATCCTAAATGGCGTCGTCTATCATGAGGGCTATGACTTTATAGCGCTGTGTTTAAAGTAAAGTATTCCCAGGGAGATAAAGTGTGAAGCTAACAATTCAATAAGGGCAGAAAAGGTCGTAATATTATGGTCTTGAATAATTGCAGGCGACAATGCCTATATACGTGAAGGCGCGGAATACATCATTATTTATGGTCACCGTATATACATCGTGCATTATAATGTCTGGCTGTATAATGTAACACGACCGATACCGTACATTGAACATCGCAGGGGCTATGTTCTGATGGTAACACTTCTTCAAAATGAAGCGCTCCTTTGCATTTGAAGTACTATTCTCTGTAATTTACCCTTTGGTTTAGAATGCCGTTAGCTCCATACCAACCCACTCGGCTGAACCATCACAACAACAACTATGTGTATCTTACACTAGAGATTTTGCACATGCAGTTTTCTGTCTAGTGACTTTCATTAGACCAAACCTAACACTTTAGTAACAATGGGACTGTGTACTTGTTAATCATTTTATTAAACACATTTCGAGAACAAGTGGCATGCGATGTAGCGTGAATTTCAGACTCCATAAGATACGGTCTCGTTGGTATTGCGCATGCCTACCAGTCACGTGAGAGGGTTCAACCAATCATAGGAGGAAAGAGTCCGATTTTCACCGGATTCCTATTTTCATACGACAACGGCACTCCCCATGCTATGCGGGCGAGTTAGTATATCAAGCCGTATTGCGATGAGCTTACCAACAACAAGTGCGACCTCCGGGTTGCGATAATTTTTTCTGCAGGTAGGTTGGTGCATTAGCCAATTAGAACACAGATGGTGTTGACGTCATCGATGATGTAAGAGTTGTCTGGGACAACCCTAACCCTAACCCCTAACCCTAACCCTAACCCTAACCCTAACCCTAATCCTAACCCTAACCCTAACCCTAACCCTAACCCTGACCCCTAACCCTAGTCAGATCCCAGACAACTCTAACATCACCGATGACGTCAACACCATTTGTGTTCTGATTGGCTAATAAATGTACACTATGTACCAACCTACCTGCAGAAAAATATTATCGCCTCCGGGTTTACTGGGAACTGTGATGACGACAAAGCACTCTTGTTGTTGTTGGTGTTAAATTTCAGTAAGGGTCACCCGAAACCCTTCACGTTTCCATGACATGAATATGTGGCGGCTCAATAATAACTGGTGGTAGGCTCGTGAGCAAAACTAATGCAAGACGAATATCACCGTACCCTATAATATACCTTCACCCAAAAGCCGTAGACTCAAAAACAAAGTATCCATTAAACAGTTGTAGATGTGACGAGATGCACATAAGTCCATACAATTAGGGAGGCAAAAAATGTGGCATATTTTTGGGGTGTTTCGGTTACTTTGTGTGTAATTTCCCATGAAAATGTCACTGAGATTGACTTCAAATTGTATTTGTTTTGCAGGTACATGTATTCTGCTTTATGTAAACACTCTTGAAGACAATACTATGGGGTATTGTGTGATTCGTCGGCAAATTCGACACTGATAGAGTCACAACGGCGTATAGTAACGAAACTGCTTCATCACTGATGGGTGATATGTTTGTAATCATCGGCGTCTTATCACGACAGCAGTGCAAGGGACCGATCCTATACCAAGTACGAAGCACGAACGTTTCTCATAATGATTCCACTGTGTTTGCTTCATTGACAAATGTATGCAATAAAACAACTAGTATGGGTCGACAATAAATATTGATCTAAATGAGACGGTAAACAGTTGTCGGTCATTTTGAATGTTACCAAGGCAAATATACCACACGCGACCGCCACGGTATACAGCACGTATAATGTTGGGCCTCGTATATACCAATCAGTCGTGAATGGGAACATCATGCCGGTGTTTCACGGCAATTTGCGACCGGCGGATTTAATTACGATTTCTAGGATATTGCCCCATATAGAGCGGGGGAGGTTTTGGGGCAGTAGACGGTGCCGTCATCAGGCGTATGTACGCCGGCGACTACGCGGAAGTTGAATGTGCCTGGGGGACGGGGGCCACAATAACGGAGTAGAGCTTGTATAATGCTTGGTGGAGTAGAGCTTGTATAATGCCGTATGTACGGAGTATATACCCTACCATCACTTTTGGGTATTAATGGTACATTTGCGACCGAAATCTCCTCACATAATACAACCATTTGTTTGCATACAAATCTTGCTTTTAGCGCTACTCTTTCGCACCATATCGAAGAATGCGCCATGGAAGTTTGCTAGTTAATGCATAATGCTAAGGTATCGACTTCCGTTATCCACGCGTTATTGTGTTATAAACTTGAAAACATACTAGAAGAAAGACATCCACACCGCGGTGTGACAATGAATGAGCGTGACATCCAATTATTGATTGGACTGACGATAGAAATACAGGCCCTTTGTTTCGTGTCCCAATATAATTAGCATAACAATAGGGAAAGTCAATCACATTTTTTTGTTAGGCCCTAAAGTTGGGACTTAAGTTGCAGCAAATGTGTGGGCTCCTATTTTGGTAACTTAATAAAGAAGAAATAATTATTTTCTTGCCTGTCTAGCCCACGGCACCATTCTTATATAGGGACATTTACAAAACGGAATGCCCTGCTTATATAGGCAACTGTCGTGAAATGTGTCGCCCTTTAAAAAATAAAAGAGAAAACCTGATTATGTAGGCCTACTGCTCGGTCCGAGATCGTAGCGTGTGTTGCCACGAGCAATGTACGCTATAAAGTAACGGGTAGTATACAATGTACTTTGGCCAAAAAAACCCGCACACACCACCGAATTGGATGAAATTACGGTTTAGAATTGCTTTGCAATCTCGGAGATTGTTGGTGTGGAGTACTTGACAGTGATATTCGGCAAGGACGTGTACGAAAATGTCAATGAAGGGTTATAGCAATACTGGGAGTTTGATTGCTTTATATACCCTGTGTTTACTTTAAACGGTTAATGTGTTGTGCTCTAAGAGTAAAACGATACGTGCTGAATGTATAATTATAATTACAATGTTGCAGTAAAACTTGGGGACGGAGTTTCACTCCGGCCAGCTCATATATTTTTTTCTCTGACGCTTCAATATGGCCGCCTATACAAACACACTATATCGGATGACCGAATGATATGTGAACCCCAAAGGTGATTTGTCTTCAATGATTGTATGATGTGGTGGCCGGATATATAACTCTTTCTGGTTTTTCTTCTATTTTTTCATTTCTGCGAATTGTTTAATTCTTAGTATGACTTAAATATACAGTTTCAGATTGTACTTTTACCTTCGACAATTCCGACAATTACATCAGGCAATGTTTTGGTTCTCACATTAACTTTGTGACTTCACAAAATTCTTATGGACATACAATTTTGCCAGTCTGTTGCAACAAGTAACTAGGCCCGTTTCCAAATATGAAGCCCTCATTGTAAAGGGCAGATTTTCGAACATAACTTACAATGATAATTCTTCAAAATGATCAGCAAGCAACTATCCTGACATTCAGACCTTATAGAAAATCAATTTTAGATTTTAATCACGAACTGCCACACGCTATACAATAGCTACTGTGTATAGCCACTCATTGTTGGCAATTGATTTTACGCGCCAAAAATAAAAGCAATTTTGCTGCAACGTCTAAAATGTCACTTCCTTAGTCAGTCAGGTCTGATATAGGTTAATAGTGTTTTCCCCTTCTGAGATAATACATCACAGACTTGTGTCGCTACAGCCAAGCCGAGGTTTCAAGAGATTTTCGCACCAAATGTATTTGAAAACGAAATCTCTTAATTTTCAGTCAACAAACTCCGGGTCCAAAGTCTGGCCAAAGCACTCAGCAGCAGTGACGCGGCGGGACATAAGCCACTTTGCCGGCAGCGTGTAGCTAGCCGCAACGGAAACCTGGCCTGCAAATTGCCCTGTGCCTCTGGGAATAACAGCTCGGAGACTATGATAAATTCGGAAGAAGGTATACAAAAAAAAAAAAGGAAAGGAACGAGAATCTGCAAACAGGAGCGTTCAGTGTCAGATATTTCTAAGTAATTTGGCTCGTCGGACATTACAGTTGTTATATTTAGCACTTGTAGGGGGTGTGAGCCCCTTATGCCTACATCGTGGTGGGTATGTCACGTGACACAGTTGCATTACATTTCTAACCACGCAATTTAGGAGTTGTTTATATGAACAGGTTCTGTCATTGTTTTGGGCAGTTATAGATGTTGGCTTGGAGTTCCAATCTGACAAGAAATAATGTGTAGGTCATTCGCACGTTTGTCAATTTGACTTTACGACAAGATTGGCATGCTTGCCCAAATATACGTCCATGTAAAGTGTACAATTAATGCATGCTATGATTTGTATATGGGAGAATTACGGTAACAACATAAATAGGCACAATAATTGCTATTCATGACACATTCCTCTCATGTGATATGTTTTTGTCACATTGCGGCGGTTACCCCATATACTCATGTTTTAACAAGTGCTACAGTTCCACTATACCTTGTAATGCAGTCAACCAGAAAAAAATATGCGCGGTTTATAAGCTAAACCGGATGACAGGTTTACAATTTTATACTATTTATCAGTTGGATTGTTATCGTTCGGAAGCAGCAAAAGTTCTCAAAAATATAAAGAAGGGTGCATGCTTAGCAACTAACCTGATGAAGGTTTAGCTCTGTGGATGCTGTATATTCCAAGAAAATAATATTTCGATTTCGATTTTGTACCAATTATAACGGAAATATGTTTATTAAATGCGTCTTTGGGACGCATTTTTGGACTTCTTTTATTATTTTATTTGAAATGTCAGCACCCCAGAAGGAATCATTTCACGGGGAGTTTACATCAAGTAAGCTTTTGAACAATAACTTGGTTGGAAGTTGGTAGTTACACTCTAAGAAATAAACGTTCTATTTTGCACCATATAGTTGATACAATAGCAGCACCCCTAAGAGTGCAAAACATAACTTATTAGGGTTAAGCTCTAACACATTGTACCCTTAGAGGGCCAAATTCGCACCCTTGAACCTTGTTGAGGTTCAATTCATTACTTTATTTGAGGGGTGCTGCTATTGTATCAATTAGGGAGCAAATTTGAACCTTTATTTCCTAGAGTGTAGGTAGTTGCAAATGTCTCCATGACAATATATAGGCCTAGCGGATTCCTCAACGGCGATAATACCTCATAACTGTTTTTTAATTCAGTTCGATTCAATACAGCATTTATTCCTATTCAACCATATAAACACATTTTAAATAAAATAAAGTAGCATGCTAAAAAAGAACACTAGAAAACGAATCACCTAATGGATTTGTAAGACTCGCAACGTGTAGGGTTACTGTTGTCTTGAGCGTATTCAAATTCGAATTGTGTATACGTCGACTGCATATAGGAGGCTAATCATTTGCAAGTGGCTGTCTCTAATTGAAATTCAGTTGCAAAGAGAATGAACTTTATACAACAAAACGGTGGCATGTTCTGCATCCAAACCGAACGTGGGTCACTCTTTTATGCAAACAGCCTCCCAACAGCAGGCCTGCCCAACAGATGTGCGAGGTAGACTGGCTTGAAAGAAAAGCTAGACCTAACTATTCTGCCTTTCGAGGAGGAGGGATTTTCTTTTTGACAACCCTGTAAATCGGACTCGAGGTCCAAAATAGCTCCTTTATCTAATACTCTGACTTGACCGCTGCAAGGGACAAAGGAAGACCCGATTAATTTCACGGCATTTGATATGCAATACACGGCCTCGTCAAAGAATAGAGAAGCGTAGGCCTATATAGTCAGGCAGGGAAGACTTAAAGACATTCAAAGGCAGATAATAGTTTAAACGACCCCAACTCGATCTGCACCGTGGGTACTTTAGTTTTTCGTATGAGGTTGTTAAACTCTGGCACTTTTTTGTTATGTTAAAGGCCGAATCCGCCATTGGATTTCAGGCCTCCCCTGAAAGAAAACCCTATAAGAAAAAAACTACGACACAGTACCGTATGTAACAGCTGACATATTATAACGTGTTTTGTTTTTTTATTGATTTTTTTTTTGAATTTTTTTTTTATTGATTTTATTTGTTGATATTTCACCCCATTCAAAGCAACAACAAAATAATGTCAAACTCACCGAGTCTGACCCGAGTTTTAGGTCTCCCTTAAGATCGTTTGTAGACTAAGTAGTTGTCTTTGGTGTGTGTTTTTAACGAATGCGCAATTTTGTTATTCTTACGTGCCCCTGTTAATCAAAAAGCTCCCATCATCTTGACCTTGTCAACAAATTACTGCAGTGCACACACAACCCGTTGTCCTAACTCATTAAGGGCATTATGACCGAGTCCAATAATAGTTACATATAGACTACTAAACCTATAACGTTGATTGATTGATTCACTACAAATAACAAGTAAAATAAGTCTAAAAATGGATAGGCATGTAGTTCCCTAGAGCTTTAATTATAACGTCTTCTGTTGGTTTGACTGGCTTCTTCTGTTTAATCTGCGTTGATCGTGTTCGCTATTCATGCCCAACCGAGTTATTTTAATTGGTCAAATTTAATTAAGGGTTTCTTTCTGTTTATTTTCAGCGGACCGACAGTGTGGGCTTACGATCGTCGTCATCATTACGAGCTGTAATTATACATGACCTTGTTTCGTACCCACCAAAGTTCATCAGACCTCAACAAGAGCTTCACGGCTTTGCGTCATGAACCTAGATTATTCAGGGAATAACAGTGCGAGGACCCGGTCATTATACCGCATGATAATGACCGGGTTGGGAAAGGACCGCTGGTAATAATTCCCTCCACGAGATCGAGTCTCGAGCAACCAGAAGCCATCAACTCTCCTAGGTATTTATTAATATTATTTCAAATCTAATGTCGTAGTGTGCAGATGTGCATGTGCTTGTAGGCGCATCGAACCTGATCACATTACTTAGCCATGGTTATATTTGAATGAGCATACCGAATTATTGTATACAAAAGCAATAATTGCACATGGTAATGTAATATGGGAGTAGAACAGCATATGCTCAGGTTTATTCACATTGTACGACTCGAAACTAACGTTTCACTAATAAGGCTGTGTTCGATTTACTTGGCTACGGCTGCAAATTACACACGAGTCTATGTGTAGTGGCTGCAGCCAGTTCATCATGTAGACTCGTCTCGTGTGTAATTTCAAACCGTATATAGCCAGGTAATTCGAATACGGCCTAATGGACAGCATTGGTACCGTACCGATATACTACATTACCACTGTTTATTTCAATGGCTTATAACTAGCCTATTAAACAAATGCAAATTTAATCGCAAAGTCCCATTCAACATGGAGAACCTGGACATTTTGATGTCGTAAATTTCCAATTAGAGCCGGCTGCAAGATAATAGCATAATTATCATGAGCAGGTGGATTTAATCCAGCTACGTGCACCGTCTATATACACCGCTATAATGTTTTGAGTTATTTTATATCAGTAATTACGAAGCAAGAGATGTGACAGAGCCCCCTTTTATTTAGTTGGTCATTGTGTTCTCGTACGTTCTCTGGAATTCTTCTCAGATATCTATAGGGTGATTGATGTGTTAGGGAACAATAGTCTGGGGTGTATATTAGGTATAAATGGACAGCAGGGGGACCCCTCTGTCGGATATTGTGCTGGATATTATCGTAACTATTTGGTAGTTTCGGTATAACCACTCGACATAATGCATGCTACATACTATACCTATCAGTGGGATACGCGCAAAGACTCGTAGTCAACTATAAATTCAATTTTGATTTTCACGTTACAAAGCACTTGAACCACTACAAATTAAGAACAAAAGCAACAAATAATAAATAATAAATGAAATAAAAATACAGAAGACAGGTCCCTTACATATAAACATTTTGATATAGTTTTGATCGCATTACCGACTGTGAAAATTGGCAATTGAAATCTCACTGTACTGCGAACTTTCTAAACTGCACGAGTGCCCTTAATAATCACATCAAGGGCAATCACAATAATCTAGCTACCCCTGGCCAATAAATCCGTTTTTTCACAATTCTTGAAGCAAGATTGACACCTGTTTTTTTGTCTTCTTATATACATTCACACTAGTTGCTGCTGTATTAAAGCTCAATGTGGAATTTATCGCAACGTTTCAATTATAATCTGAAGCTCGTCGCATTTCTAATAACCTCATAGTTTGCTCTTAATGTTTGCTTTAGTTTTAAATTCAATTAGATTCTTAAAATAGCTTCAAAATGGCAGTGCGGTCGCTTGTTTTGAATATTAAGAAATTAGTTTTTTGTTTTTAATTGAACCACAAAGAGTAGAAGGTGACATGTATGACTATGGCCAAGTATCATGCACATAATTAACGTAGCGATTAAAATGTTGTACACTCATCACGGGCAAATTCTCTCGTAGAAATAATAGCACACTTAACCCGCAAAGCATCTAATTTTGAATGCGGTCCGATATCGGTAATCCATGCGTCCCGTGGGTTGGAGCTTGCACAAAGCCACGGTCAGCGCGCAGCTTTTTCCCTTTTGCCTTGGGGATCACCTAGCTTGGCATATACAGACTACATGCAGCCCGTGAATTTCCACTGCAAAGTAATTCTCGATGGCTTTAATGCAAGCACATTATAGCGATAGCATGGCAAATTGAAATATGTGAGCAAGTGAGTCATTTGGGGCAATTTTTTGTTGAAATAGCAACAACAAAATGTTACTCTTATACTAGTGACAATAGCCATGGACGGCGAAGATACAAGGCTTGAAGTTAAACATGAACATTCGTTCGCATATTTTAATGAGCACATTATGCTGACACCATGATACCGTGTTTATTTTCCGTCCAAAAGCCATTATCGCTGGAACGACTGGAAATAGCCCACTAGGTTTACTCATTTGTTTTACTCAGAGTGGTTACCAAAATGCAGGGTCGTTACCCTATAACAGTCCTGAAACCTGCAATTTCAATATGATTTTGCACACACACGACTCGGCGCTTTAGGCCTAACGTGTCACCTTATATTTCCAGTGACATGGTTTTTTTAATTATGAGACTAATTAAGCATTTAATATAAAAACACGACATCGGCATTTATGTTTTGCCTTAGCTTGTAGCAATCACTCAAGTGTGTGATCCGATCTCCCAGCATACCGACTCTGGAAATCATCGCAAGCGATAGGAGAGGAAGGGGGCTTTATTAATGCATAATTAATATGACTAAGGACAGGTTTTGTTATGGATGACAATGCTCTCAGTATACAGGCTTTTGGGTCAGTTACATGTTCACAATATATTTTAATTAAATGATGGGCTTGACAAAAATCGCACTGGAGCCGGTGTTTGACAAACGTGCATTATCATGTTACTACCGGCCTCCTGTGCTAACCCGAGTCTGAGGCCAATTTTATAGAGCTGCTAAGCACAACGATTTGCTTAGCACAAACAAGTCTTGCTCATTAAAACAGGTTACCAGCCAAAATTCTACTGGTTTTTCATGCGAAGAAAAAAACAAGCTGATCAATAACAATAAAGACCACGTAAAAATTTGGTCTGTAACCTTGTTTTGGCCAAGGACAAATGTTCATGCTCAGCAAATTGTTGTGCTTAGCAGCTCTATGAAATTGGCCCCAGCTGGTGATGGCCGTGAGGAATACGTAAACGACGTTGACTGGCGATTCAGTGTGTACTGCGCGCGTATTTAAAAAAAAATGCACGCCCTGAATGTAAAGCGTTCGCGCGTTCCTGAACGACACGTCGACGCGCACGTATACGAACCAAATAAGTCAAGACTGCGTAATACCTGTATAATATTGATCCTGGAAAGCTCGGTTTTTTCTTCCCAAACTGAAAACCCTGTATCTTACGTTGTAGAGGGACGACAGTGCCAGAGGCATGTACATTAAATACAAATCCTTGCTAAATAACTCGACGTCGAAAAGTCATTCCCCGTGAAAATATTGATTCCCCATGCATGAGTCTACAAAATAACAATTACAAAATGGCGTCGCGCGTTAAACGCATCAACTGCAGTCCTAATTTAAATGTGCCAATGTAATAACGTTGGAAGAAGGTCGCACTGGTGTAAAATTGGTCAAAAAGTCAAATTCAGTTTTTAAGGGTAAATTATCGATAGAGCTTTGAAAGATCTTTTATTTTTGGTGTATATTTTGTCTCAAAGGGAATACGTCATTCTGACGTAATTTAAAGAATATATAGACGGAAGTTGTCATTATTTCTGTCGCACCCAGCATAATAACATACGGATACGTTTACGTCTCCCATAAGTTCGAAGATAAAGCAAAGATTACTCCCAGAAGGTTGCAAAGATCAACATAGGACATTGACCCACAGTTGTTTGCATATTATACACAATTGAGTATCTTTTGTAATTGAGTAATATTTTGTTTAAATATCCAGAGTATTATTAGAATTGTTAACAAATTTCATCAGTCAATATTTCAACCTTGTGTGTTTTTTTAAGTTTGGAAAATGGGAGCACAACAAATCTTTTTACTGAAAACCTAATTTTAGCGAGTCTGTGCTCACCCAGCGACCTTTTAGGCACACGTCGTTCGTTTCTAAACTCTTTCAAGCTTTTGTATAATGGCAAATACATGTAGATGTCCTTGGCCATTGAACGCCACCTTATGTATCCTATACTATTAAAATTGCCAAGGTTCTTTCTTTCTCTTCAGCATCCGTGAAATACAAGAGCTATCATCCGAGGAAATCCCTTTAAAGCATATTATATGATTGTTATGAACAAAATATACATTACTTGTCACTGTACGTGTATTAACATGATGTGAAATCACTGTGACGGAGCCTTGGTGTGCTGTGGTTTCTAAGACTTGCTAGTGTTTGTTTATCAATCTTCAACGTTTGTCGCTGGCAATCGTTAGAAAAACCTGACTATTTTCCAACACTGCCCCCAATTTATTTAATGTATTAAGACCACATATTTTTTTTAAATACAGTAACACAAAACCATGAATAATTATACCCAGCCCGATATGTGGCAGAGGGGTACCCCCTCTTATCCATACTGTATACGCACTCAACACTATTGTAACCTAACCCATCCCCCCTTGAAACCTAAAAGGAATTCCTGAGATTCCGGGAACACAATGGCCAACACAAAAGAGGGGGGGTTTTCTCTGCCACATATCGCGCTTCGTACGCCATGAATGGGTGCAAGCCAACTAGTCTGGTTTCCTAACCCGATACATTTCTATTTCGTTTGAAGGAAGTCAAGAAACCAGACTACAAGACCATCAATCAATGAACACAAAACGTTGAACAGGTCATCCTCACAATATTTAAAATATGAATCCCTAACCCATCCATTTTCGAAAAGTACATCAAACTAAAGCTAAAAACTAAAACTGACTACCTTTAAAAATGATTCTTCGGTTTCCCAGGTCACAGTGCGTTGGCAAGGAGCCCTGGGAGTATCATGACTAAAACATTTATACGCCGTTGAATAAATGCATCATCTACATTATTATACGCTGCGTGCTCTGCTCAGATGTGCCACCCTTATAAATATGGAATGGTTCAAAGATGACCGTGGGTGCTTTTAAAGAAAAAAAGAAAATCGGTTGTTTTTTTCTTCCGACAATGATGTTCAACTCAACTCATTATTGTATATTAATCAGTGCAGAATATACCTGTTTCAATTTGTTTTGTGGTCAGCAAGCATCTTCTTCTCTTTCGTTCGAATGATGATGAGCAGCTTAATAGTTACTGCATACATCGGTTTGATGACATTGGGGAAACTGGGTGGACCGCGTGAACCCCCCCAGCAAGCATCTGAAAGGCTTCTATTTATAAGTTAATAACTGTGCGTTGCATTAAAAAAGAAGAAGCAGGGACAGTTCATCTTTAACGTTCACCTGGAACTTAACACAAATCGAGTTGCATCTCAAGGTTATAGACATGTAACCACGCCTCACTAAACCGATTTGACACGGGCAAGGCCAGCACAAAACCCCCACTCCCGTCTACAAATCTATGCCCCGCATTGCTTTGTGTACGTGGCGATTAACTTAATTTTATAATTTCAAGGCTGGGCACATCCAATCTTATCATATTAAACGCGCAATGCACTTGCTGAATTATGAAGCTGATAAAAGGCGGACATGACATTCGATCATCCGGAAATCATGAGCTTATTATTAAACCTCTCGTTAAATTTATGACCGGATATAATATATTAATGTTTTTTGATTAAAATAAACACCTTTTGAAGGAACTTTATAATATTATTATAAAGTTCCCTTAAAATGTGTTTATTTTAATCAAAAAAATGGTTCTAGCCTCTCAAGATTTTGCCATTTTATTGAATGTGATACTGTTTTTTTGTCCACGTATTTCATTTGTATGTTTATTTTCTCAGTAGCCTTCTTAAGTATCCCATGTTCTTCGAACGTACTTTTCCTATATAGTATCTCCTCATGTTCAAATTTCAAATTGGAATTTAAACTGAACGTGTGTGATTAGTTAAGAAAACAAAGATCTGACTTAGATATACAACTTGCATTCCAGACCATGCGGTCAACGTTCTATAGCCGTGACGTCACAGACGGCTCTGACCGTGACCAGAATGTTTTGGTTCCTTCTTATTCTTCCATGGTTTTAGTATTCAGGCTCACTGGAAACTATTTTGTTTGGAGATCAAAGACAACTGACTAGACTGGCTGAATTTCGGCCGTCTACCGCAAAGGTTCATGACAACAGATTGGGGTTTTTTTATGTTAAGAATTAAATGTTTAAGAAATTAGTAATGTTCTGAGAACAATTGTTTGGGTCATCTGTCTCACATGCATTTTTGTACAGCAATTAATTAAAGGGAGTTATGTAACTTTGCAGAGGTTGAAATTTGTTTTAGGAAATTGTAAGCAACCTATTTTTAAAACATTTAAAGGTAGCCACAACTTCAGTTGATAGTGTTTGGAAGTAGTTCTTAATGCTACGACCTTCATTTGATCTAAATCGGATTTTGGTAATTGATTAGATTCACACTGTATTAACTTAAATTGTCGAACAACTTTGATCAACCTTGCAACTGTAGCCATTAATAAAATGTGCTCTAGCCAGCGGGGCATTTTAAATGTTAAAATATTATGTTACGTTTGTCCAACACATAGGCAATATGAATCAATCCAGCTGCACACTTTAAACAGCTGCTAGTTGCAATACTCACCTTGTTATTCAAGTAACTTGGTGACATTTAGATAACATTAAAAAAGGCATATAAAGCTCTCTGCGTTGAATAAAGACGTTGCATTATTATACTCACATGAAGCTAAAGTTGTGGTCGAAGAATGGCACAGAATATGTCACCATCCATCGGTTGGTCCTGTTGCAGTCTAGGTACGGCGGCCCCCAAAAGCCATCATCCTCCCCAACAAACGCATAAGAAGTGTTAATGGGCCTAGCATTGGCTGTTGCGTTGAGCCGGGGTATAAGGCGTCCCCACCGTATCTCCGGGGGCTGCACCACAGGGCTCTTAAACTTCGTGAACCATTCTGTATAATGGCTGGAGCTACTGGTGGTATAGTCGTATATTTTTCCCAGTTCCTGCTCGACCAGAGCTCCTGAGTTATCGACGTAGACGCAGGGGGAGTACAGCTGCTTGTCCTCGGCAAACTTGTAGGTGTCGAATGCCACACAGGATCCAGAGACAACACGGTAATTCTCCACGTTATTCCTGATGGAAGCGTATAGATAATTGACGTTGTAGAACACACTAGAGTTGGATCTGTGCCTGGAGTAAATACTGCTGAGCAGGTTGGCCGTGTAGACGGCCGCCATTGAGTTCCAGCTGAAAGAATTATAAAAATCGCCGGTAAGATTTAATCCAAGATCGCCGGCGTCTATTGGTACGGCGCTGCCTTCCCTGCAGAGTTCGTTACTGTCCACGAGGGTTAGAAACCGCAAAAGAGATTCTTCCTGTTCTTGTCTTGGCTCCCTTTTCAGTCTTGACTGACCATTGCCATCGCCAGTGGGTGATGTCCGTCTCGTTCGCGATAACGAGAATCTGTCATAATGGCGACTTTGTAGAGAATCGCTGTCAACTCGAAAGTGAATATCTTGCTCGCTTAAATATTCCACCTGTTGTTGATTGTTTACAACTGACGCACTTGTTGGCCATTTTAGTTTTTCCTCTTCCAATGAGGTATAACTCCCTGTTTTTGCGTTTATCACCCTCGCTTTGATCACCTCTTTTTCTGCACGGTGTTTGGTTTCCTCATTTGGCGCGACGACATCTTTTTGTCCAGGGAGAGCTTCTGTAAACCCACTTTCATCTCCATTATGGCCGACCAGGGCATAACTTCCGTGAGGACATAAGACAAGCAAGTAAACACACAAGAGTACGGTGTGGGCTGCGTGAGGCGACATCTTGTCATATATCCTCCTGGGCCCCCTCATTGCTTCTTCACACTGAGATACAAGTAAGCTGTGTGCAATCCCGATAGCTGGTAACTCCACCAGGATGGCAAGTACAACCATCCAGTCAAAATAAGGGGGACCAGCGAGAGCTTATTATTCCAAATTCAGATGAAGATGATATACCTAGTTCCTTCCCTTATTTTCCTCTGTCCAGTGCTCGACATCGCAGACCCGCTGTCGTGTTTTCCGCGCCACGGACGTGATGTGTGGACCAAATTCAGCGCGGCCAGCTCTGGCTATACCCGTCATCTGCATAGCGCACAACATGTAGTATTCATGGCACACGAGCCACACTCAATGATCATGATGATGGCCGGTCTTCCTCTAGCGCAGTGCTGTAGAACAGCGGTACATCACACCCGTAGCAACCAGGCTCTCTTGCCTGTCTCTCCCTAGCCCTCTGCCTCGACCTACCTGCATAAATGCACGCTGATTCAGGGATATTATACTATATGTGAAATCCTGGCTCGAGGCGGTAGCTGTATAGAATGGCGCGTTCGTGCCGGCACAACAGCCAAATCAAGACGAACGGAGGACATTCCTCCGGTGGGACTCTCTTATTATGGCCACGAAACCCAAGCTCGCACGCGCATCAGAAGAAAAAAAACGTACCAGCAAATGTCGCATCCCAGTGCAGACTAGTTGGACTAGGCGTCGTCGTAGGTCGCAGTCACACAAGCCATCAATATGACAGCAATCACTATTGCTTGCTGTGAGTCATGTCAACTGCATATTCCTGCTCCTCACACACAAGAGGCGACAGGCGACAGAACTTAGCAAACAACGCGTCCAGCTTGATCAAGGAAATAGGGAGCGGACCAAGTGTCTGCACGTGTCCACTCATCACAGGTGATTTCGTATTTCCCAGACCTGTTTCATCAGTCGCTCCATTCACTCGTATATTCCGCTGCACAAACGCTCGTTTTCTTGTATTATAAGCCCCGCAACGTACCCATATGTGTGTGTTTTTTCCCAAATGATTAATACATTTCCGTAAACGATAATCAAATCGAAAATTCAGCGTGCACAAATCGTCGTTATACACTGCCTAGCGTATAACATCCCCGCGCCAGTCAATGAAAAAAAAAACTCGTCGTATGACCTCATTATTGGTCGTGGCTGACTGACTGGCGAGCCATCAGGTATGCAAAGCCCAAGTCGGATAGCTAGGTGCGTGCGGTGTTACACTCCGCTGTCCACGGAAGATAGCAATTTGACCGAGGCAAAGCTGAAATCGAAACGAAGCGTAGAGAATGGCAACGTGCTGACGTTCCATCAACTATATGCAGTGTTTGTATAACAAAGTGGATATTAAGAGCAATCGTGCAATCAAAGAGATTTGTGTGAGAAGAAGAAAAAAAGTCAACTGGTTTTTTGTAAAGGTTCAAATTGACCTACAGAAAAACCCACAATAAATACTTCAGCTGTCCCTATCCCTGAACCCAATCAAACGGCAAGTATAAATAAGGACGGGCATTGTGTTACCGACCTTCTTATGGTTTCCAATCGATGGCATTTTTTTTCAGTACATGTCGGATTGATTGACCGACCATAATGCGTGCGCTGTACAGTGAGATATATGCAAGCTACTGACGACCATATTGATTGAACCCTCAATAAAAGTAAAATAAAGAACTGAATTAAGCTTCATAACATTTGGTGGTTTTATCACAGTTTCAATTTAGGGTTAAAAGCGTTTGAATTAACTTGCATACTATAATTGTTTCATATCATACATACCAACGCGATACCAATTTAGTTGCGGATAAAAGCCAACCATTATGTTTTAAACAGATTTGAAATAAGAACTATCACTACCAATGTGGCTAGAAATATCAATATTTTGTCACCACTATAGGGCCACACGCAAAATTAAGCCCAGGTTGAATATATTATATACAAATCCTGTATTTCGTATCCTTATTTTGTTCTACCGACATGCCATTCTATATAAAATACTACCTTTATAAATATAGCCTTTACAAATACAAACGAAAGATATAGCCTACCGCAATAACTATTATGCACGAGCATTTCAAGCGGGCGTGCACCACGCGTGTGTAAGTGCTTATCGTCTTGGTTATCTAGATTTCAAAGAAATACAATTATTTGCCGTTTCCAGACCCCAGCTTAGGCTCCATTCTGGCTCCATTAGCTGGGGTTTGGAAAGCGGCCAAGGTGGAAGAAATTAGCCATAAGCGGACGTAGCCGTTGGTACAGATCAAATACCATAGAGGGCCGCGTAATTTTTTTTCCTAGGAGGGTTAGGGGTAATTATCACAAATGGGCGTATCTACACCACACTGAGTGGAAGACAGGTTCTCAGATCCTTATTTTCCTTTCAATTAAACTCACTCCAACAACAAACTTGGAGACCAAAATAGTCAATGAAAAACAGGCAGAGAGCGAATTCGAACCCCACTGTCGAACGATCTATAACCTAACCCATTATCCACTATAAGCTACCGTGAGAGGTCGACAGAAGCCGTTTTTTCAAAGTGCTTTAATGTACCTCTGGGCTATGTGTAACTAGTTGAAAGAGCAATAACAATGTATTAGCGTCATTGTTAAAACTACTGAATAATCATGACGCGAGGGGTCTAGAGCCGCCCGTTTATGATAATTGCCCCTAACCCTCCTAAGGAAAACAATTACGCGCGCCGCACAGCAGCGGTCTACGGTGTATGGTAGAGCGCCACCAAGCGCCTTCAGACTCAGGTGAACATTTGACCCATTTCCCCTATTATTGGTTAAACCCCCTCATGTGACCGGTCACTCGCCTAATTAGCATGATCATTACTTAATTAAGCAAGCGCAATACTACACTCTAAAAAAAATTCACAAATTATGCAAACAATTACCATGTTTTATATGTACAATGTACTACACAATTGCGTATAATTTCACCTGGTCCTTATGTAATTATATTTTACAAGTTTATATTAGGTATTGATCTTCAACTTGATCCTCCTCACAACTTGATCCAACTTGTTCATGCGTAGTAAAACCAGACGTATATTTCCTAACGGCATCTAGTACTACAGCCATCGTGATTCATTTCAAACTATGGATAGGGCCTACACGTCTACTACAGGTACGTGTAGCTAGGAGCTCGATATGTATAACACTGGTTTAATTAATAATAATAATACAAGCATTTGTAAAGCGCCATCTATCTATGTAGACATATTCCGAGGCGCTTTAAGAAAAGTTACTGTACAATAATAATTAATTTCCAAGTCGCTTGAAACAAAACAAGCATTCTAATTATAAGATGAGTTAAACATGAATGTTTTAAGAAGGCATTTGAAGGTTTGTAAAGATTGACAGCTACGAATTTCCTGAGGCAAAGAGTTCCATAGAGTGGGGGCCGAGACTGAGAAGGCTTGGTCACCATACAACCCATTCAGGGTTTACTACAAAGGCTGATTCGATGTGAACGCTAACCCCACCACATACACCTTATAACATGTTCTTGTTTAATTTTACACTTATTTTAATGTACTGTTATTAAAAGTTATTTTAAAAATCAGTCCGTTACATATTTCTTACAGCCTAGTATGCTAACGCGCAGCACATGGTTCTCTTTTGTATTATTACTATAATTAACCACTAAACCACACTAGGGAAAACTGACTAGGTAAATTTGCATAGATTTCAAGATGAACAAAGAATTAGGTAAGGCGGGACTTGATCCCTGGCCACGCGGTATTCTGGTATTCCGTTTATGGCTAGCGCCTTCAAACAAAGATACCGACACATTGAGAGACCGCCAAGATAGGGCAAGACTTAGTAGAGCGCCGCCGGTACGGTATTCCGGAGGTAGAAGGTTCGAGTCCCGTCTTGCCAATTTATTTGTTCATTTTAAAATGTATTACTATAATTGTTATAGTTTGTTAGGGTCCAAGCAGGTCTCCCCCCCCCCCCTGAATCCGCACCTGTGAATAAAGCCTGCGAGAGTTTGCCTTAATATTCCCAATGGAAAAATGACGACAAATCGTACTTTTTGTATCTGTCGTCACTGTAAGAATACATTTCAAGATATATTTTAGTTCTTGGAATATAACAAAAACTAAAATTCTATACTTTTAGAATGAAATCTTTAATCATTTGGGCTCGCCAATTTCATGATAAATATTACGTTTTCCGTCAAAATGTGACTAATTTTCTGTGTAAAACCCACTTTTGTATACTCCTAATACTACAACTATATGCTTCAACTCATCATAATAATTAATAGCGCCATCGTACGGCTTAGTTTTAAAACAAATGTTTCTTTAGCAAGTCTTTTGATTAGGCTCGCCTTTATTTCTTAAAAAAAAACTATCCATCGAAATTTGGCGTTACTTGGGACCTGACCTATGGTGGCTTTCTCGTCCACAAACTGTGCACGTGGTAAACAAGATGTACGGCTAGCGTGATTTTTTTTCCCAGCATGGTAAAGGCCAATTATCATAACTGGGCGTATCTAGACCACACTGAATGGAAGACACTTAGTTTCTCGGAACCTTGCTTTCCCTTATATTAAACTCATCCCACAATAAACTTACAATCCAAAAATAGTCAATGAAAAATGAGCACCATCCGAACTCGAACCCCAATCTTACGATCTATAACCTAACCCATTATCTACTTGGCTACTGTGAGAGGTCGACAGAAGCCGTTTTTGAAAGTGCTTTAATGTACCTCTGGCCTACGTGTAACTAGTTGATTGAGCAATAACAATATATTTTAGTATTATTGTTGAAACTACTGAATAATCATGACGTGAGGGGTGTAGAAACGCCCATTTACCCTTTCCCATAGTGGGGAAAAAAATTCGCGTACGGCTACATGTGTACCAAAACTGGAGGGTGGGGGGTGGTGGTTAGTGAAAGATTGGAACGTTCGTCTCGATTGCGGTATATTCTGAGCTAAATATATCAGTTGGTCATAATGTGTAAACAATTTGCAAGTTATTTTCAATAGTTAATCAAGTAAACAATTCACAAAGATGTAAAAATGACCCAACACAAATATAATTCAATGCAAATATCATTCGGGCAGTGACCGACTGATGACCCACCGATTCCCGGGCGGTCTCCCATCGGCCACCAGCAGTTTTTTAAGGAATCGCCCGGCGGCCGACAGATCTCCCATCGGCGACCGGGCAGCGACCGCTCGGCAGCCTTTGATCTATAGCGGTTTTGACTTTTGACCTAAATCCCTCGACGACGACCGCTCGATTAGGGCGGCGACCACCTGGTCACCGAGCGTATTTTGGGCGGCGAGTAAAAGGTGGGCAGGCGCCGCCAGAATTTTAAATCCGCGCTAGAACTTCAGCGGCGACCGAGCGATGCCCTAAAAACCAGCGGTCCCACGGCGGCCGCCGCTCGGTGCCTGGGCAAAATTGGCTAAAAACTCGCCGCCGGTGGCCAAACAGGCTAATTTGGGGGGTTGTGACCATAGCATTATCGTTTTTTAGTAGGTTCATTTTGGCACAAAAGGTTTCCATGTGAAACTATACTTTATACCACGTGATTTAGTTTGTCCTTGGAATGATGTTATGACAGCATAACCATAGATGTGATGCAGCTTTGGTGTAACAGAGCTAGTCCAATTCCTGGGAATTCCTCGAAATTACATGAATCTCTTAAACTTCCTCTACCATCATTTCAGTAGCCATGCTTGTTTTCAACCTTTGTTTTGCTGTTTTATTACGATACTATCCTTTCGGGATTTCGTTTGATTTAAATATATATATATATATTTTTATCACAAACTAGGATAGGTTTTAGTTCATCATATTTTATTCCGACAAATCTGTTTCGTGGATTCCTCCAATCCCTGACGAGTGGAGGAATCCACGAAACAGATTTGTCGGAATAAAATATGGTGAACTATTGATTTTGTACCGCTTCTTGTGTAAAGTAGAGCACTCTCTGAAGTTGAATCGGTTCACAAACACGTAGGCCTAAATATATATATATATATAACGACCAATCCGGGGATAGGAAGACCGGTCCATAGAAACGTACGGTAAAATTTACTTTTTTATTTGTAACCTAACCCGTTTTTACCTGAAGCTTTTGCCACAAAATTAAAAATCTATAGGGTAATGTACCGAAATCTATCGACATACTCAATAACATTTTTAAAAATGAAATTTTATCGAGTACTTGGGTGGTAGGACGACCACCAAACGGTCATCCTAACGTCGGTGGTCATCCCAATGTCGTAAACATACTGCAAACGGTCATCCCATCCGCGAAAAGGTAAGCATATGTATATTTCAATTCAAATAATTTTTATATACAGTTTTACAAAGCTTTTTTTGCATCTCATATCTGTTTCCTGATTTTTCCAATGATCAGAGGAATGATAGCCACAACTGGTATGATGCCCAAAATGACGAACGCTAGGTCATAGCTACCAGTTGTGTCGTATATCCAACCTTTAAAAGAAACAACAATAGAAACAACTTTAAAAACAATAATGCCGTTTTAAACAGTCGTTGTACTCGCATACTTACTTGTCTATAGATGGTATGATATATATTTTTTATAATGATTCGTGCGACTGCCTAATACTTGGCCTAGTTCCAAAAGGCCAACAATGCTAAGTCCAGACGGTTCCTGATGGGTACGTTTTCATTATAGTTCGGAATGCACCTGAATTCTACTATTACATGCACGTCATGCTGTGAAAGAATATTCGAAATCTTTTCACTGAAAATATCAACCTACCTGGTACAAATGCCCCGAGTATTTTTGCTGGCGATCCAAGAAATCCAATCCACGAGAACGCGCTAGTGAGTCTGTCTCTACCTAATAGTTCCTTAGTTAGGACATCAGAGAGCATGTACAGCGCTGATGAGGACAGACCAAATAAAACAGTCATTGTAGTCACAGTTAGTGTGTCTGTAAGCCATGGATCCACGACCAGCGACAGGCTCAAGATTAGGCTACTTATTATCGCTGCTGTCGAACACTTCAGAAGGCCTCTATCTACAAAAAGTGCAAACAGGATACATCCGACTAAGTAGCCGCCGCTCGCAGCCGAACAGATCGCTGCCGACGCTTGGGCCGAGAAACCCTTGGCTTGAAGATGAGAAACAAAAAACAGGAACCAACTGGTATCTACCAAGCGAATCGCAAACATTATACTAAATACAACCCAGAAATTGAACTGAAGAAGTATTCGCAGATCCACATTTGAGAAGGTACGTGTGAAACAACCGGCGCAGACCCTCCGAGGGCTGTTTGATTCTTGCTGGTCATTTTGATCTTCTGCAAGCTCGTACTGCGGTTTGTTTACTCTGGTAAGTATAGTACAGACTACTGTATGAAAACAGATTCCAGAAAGAAGCAAGGTGGCTCCCCTCCAACCGTAGGTATCGAGAAAAAGCTGCATCATTGGCGCAAAAACAAGCAGAGAGAATACTTGTCCCGTGTGGCTTATTCCACTGGCCAGAGTATATCGCTTACTGAAGTGGCGTCCCAAAGTTGCTTTGGAAATAACACTACAGATTCCCATCGGTGATCCTGAAAATAGCGGGAGAAATTGAAGCATAATAAAAACCTATATAATAATAAGTTATAATAACCTCGTCCCGGATACTGTAATTGCATCAACTACACTGCGTTGTATAGTATGAGCGATTTAGGTACGCGTACGGGAGACGTATATATGCAGCTCGGAAAAAGTAAAATCACCATAATTATATGGGCTGATAATTTTAACCAAACTAACAACACATTTCACTATTGTGACGCAAGATGTACATTCTCGACATATTAGTGTACCCAGCCTATGAACGCAAACTTGTGATTCATTAGGCGAATTCTTCAACTGAGCCGCAGTACATCTCCCGCCAGTACCTTTAGGTTTAATACGCGCGGGATACGTAAATAATGCGGCTCAACAATTCGCCAATTAACTTTGTCATTGCCTATCATCAACAACATTTGGTTTGTCATATTTTCTTACCAACTATGAAGGCTAAAATAATGGCGATATGTATGATACTCGTTGCAAGTGGAACCAGCACTAACCCCACACCAGTCATCAACGTGGCCAGAATTAGCATCCGCCGACTGCCAAACTTGTCTTCAAGGATTGTGCTTAACAGACCTGAAAAGGTGAATGGAAGAATTCAGAAACTAAAGGTTGTTTAACAGCTACGTTCGTGATGAAACTAGAGAACGCAAATACATGTAGTATATACGTATTTAGTCTTGGTTGCAAGACGTACTAGCAGCCGTATAGACGATGTGCCTTCTGTTTACATCTGTATTCAAAATGTGCCCGGCAGTATGCGCACGCATCATGTTTTACACAAATTAGGTTAAGAGATGACATCAGAAGTCACATAATTCAAAGGCGATCTGACCTGCGACGCCAGTCTTTAAGCACGTTTTATGTAAAACACGATGTGTGCGCATACGCCGGGCACATTTGAATACAGATGTAAACACGTGACGTCAGAGGGCACATCGTCTATACGACGGATATGCGGGCGCCAAAAACCATTCTACTACTATACGTCTTGGCCAACTCACATTTAACAGCGCGTGACCTTCATGTGTAATTCAACGATTGCGCACTGGGGGAAGTTCATGTTTTAGTAGTGAGCTGGTTAGTCAGGTAACGTATACATGTATTTTCTCGGATTACACTCTTAGCAAACCCAATAATATGGACAAATAAATGTTGGCCACGTATAAATTGACGAAAAGCACTGACATGACGACTTGTTAGCTTTCCAAAACCCAGTTTCTTTACTGTAACATCGATTGCTTCGTCCGCGATCTGTCCGACCATCATGGGTCTGACTTTGTTCACCAAACTACGCGATGCGCGCTAACTATGCATCATGTCCGTACACGTCGAGCGATTGGTGGGACGTACAGAGCCTAAACCAGTAAGTCAGCGTTTTGAAACTCCAATATGTTATGATTACATTCAGACACAATGTCCTTCCATTAGCCTCTGTCATGAATTGACGAAAATCAGCCGAAGAGGGCGTTTTGCGGAAATTTGTCAATATGGCTTCCGAGCTCTAGCGTAAGACTAAAGTCAACTATACCATGGAGGAAGGGAAACAGATAGTTAGTGAAGTGCGAGAAAATACCTAATAAAACAATGGCCAAAATCATAAAACTAGATTTGCTTTCCTGCACTTGAAAAGACCCGCCGTGTATTTATGCTTCTTAGAAAACCGGTTAGGCCCAACCTTTTAACTAATGCCTATTTTTTTTTAATGTTCAGTGGCACTAAACTGAAGCTTTATTTGAATGCCATATATTTGAATGCTATACAGTAATTATTTTCTGGGGCCAATTCATACAAGCAATATTCTTTTTGCATTTTGTAGTGTTTTTTTTAACATCAAATGTAAATTTGGGTTTTACACACAAGCACTTTGTTCACTTTGTTCACATAATTACTATATGGACGTTAAACCTCAACATTTCTGAATCCTGCAATTTTAATTTTAAAACCAACCAGTTTTAAACACTTTTTATTGTGTCACATTAAATGTAGACGCCTATAAAATCTAGTATCTTTCACCCCATTATTGACTGAAACCTCACATGGGTCATAAATGACATTTACTATTGAAAGAAGTTCGTAAATATTAAACTTGGATTTTCCAAGAATTATTCAATTGCGACACGACTTGGGAAACACTCGGTCGATTGTGTGCCAAATTTCTGGACGCCACCGTTTTGGGGGGTTTTTCGGACTAAATTTACACCTAAATTGTTAACAGAGGGTAAATAGCAAGCATTACAAATATAAACATGGTAAAGGCACAATTAATTTGCAGTTTGTCAACAAAGAAGTTTGGCAACATTGCATGAGGAAAGTCGGCCCAACATTAACTGTATAAACAATGTAAACGTCGAAGTACAGCTAGCTAGCTACGCACGTACGTTTAGCGCAGCACAATTTCATCAACTGACTTTCACTGTTTCTTTCTCTTTCGTAATTTTACGGTTTTAGATGACATTCAGCCTATGCCTTCGGTTTATTCTTCCGAAATAGCCACAGACTTTAGAGCTCCGTCGTAAACCATAAAGTTCTGACATCGACACACATGGTTGCTGTTACACCAGAACGTTTTAGGCCAACGCGTGAGTAGCGCGTTAAAAATAGTTGATACGCTGGCAAACGCTGAACTTCCACAGACAAATTCAAGTGGAATTGTGATTTCAGCGTGTCCATAACGCGTTGATAACGGGTTCATAGCGTTCGCCAGCGCGTGAATAACGCGTTAGTAACGCGCTCGACGACTGATGAACGACTGCCCAGCGAGTGAGTAGCGCGGTCCAACGCGCGCCAGCGTACGGCAACGACCACATGATTAGTTGTACAAAAAGATACAGTAATGGCCCTGTCACACCAGAACGTTTTAGGCCAACGTGTTGGAATTTCGGCAACACGCGGGTAAACGTTGACCAACGCTAGGCCAGCGTTCGCAACGCGCTGAGCGCGTTACCCACACGCTGGAACACGCTGTCACACGCTGAGGAAAAAAATACATTTTTCAACATACCTAAAAAAATCCAGCGTTTGCCAGCGTGTGACTGCACATGCACGCTGGCGGCGCGCAGGAAGGCTGTTACTCACGCGTCGAGCGCGCTAGGCGATCGTTACCAACCCACTACTCTCACGCTGGCGACCCGCTGTCGTATTTTTACTATAAATCAGTGATGCGTTCCTTATACGCTGAGCGCGTTCCTCACACGCTACTCACGCGCTGGCATACGCTATGAACCCGTTATCAACCTGTATGGACACGCTGAAATCACGGTTCCACTTGACTTTTTTTCTGTGAAAGTTCAGCAATTGCCAGCGTATCAACTATTTTTAACGCGCTACTCATGCATTGGCCTAAAACGTTCTGGTGTGGCAGGGCCATAACCAGCGTGTCGCAAGCGTACGCCAGCGTACGCCGGCGTGTGAGTAGCGGGTTGATAACGATCGTCTAGGGTGTTCGACGCGTGAGTAACGAACCTCCAACGCGCCGCCAGCGTGTGCAGTCACACGCTGGCAAACGCTGGAGATTGTAGGTATTTAAAAAAAAACTGTTCTCCTCAGCGTGTGACAGCGTGTCCCAGCGTGTGAGTAACGCGCTCAGCGTGTTGCTAACGCTGGCCTAGCGTTGGTCAGCGTTTTCCAGCGTGTTGCCAAAATTACAACACGCTACTCACGCGTTGGCCTAAAATGCTCTGGTGTGACAGGGCCATAAGCGCCGCCATTTTGACAATTTTCGCGCGTTGACCAGTTAGAAAGGTCATGACAGAGGCTAAAGTGGCCCATAACCATACCTGTTATGTCGCTTGACGCTCCCATGGCTGATAGTGCTATCCCAGTCAGCCATACGTTTTCGGTAAACTGATCAGTTAACGTGGGTAACAGCACTCCCAGACTCTTTAACACACCTCCCCACTGCATAACAATGCTGAAAGACATTAGGACGATAAAACAACCATTGGAGTCAAATTCTTTGGTGGCCTCTGCGGAACTGCTCCGTGAATATTTCCCCATTGCGTACAAAATGTCAACAGTTCCAGATGATGAAACTAAAGCAAAACATTAAAGATCAGGCATGTGTTTCGCTCACGCTGGAAACGAAAAAACTCTGTACAGATAAATATAGCTTTACCAAGGACCATAGTCCAGTAAAACCCATCGATAATATCGGACAATGAACATTGACCAGGTTTACTGCCGTTGACTATAGAGCAAGGAAGGTTAGCTTCGTGTACGTGTGCCAACAACAGGTAACAACAGATGCATCAGGTCAACTGCTGTACGTTTTACGTCATATGATATCCAAGCCAAACACGCCTTGCCGTTATACGCATGAACGACTCTGTTATGCTAGGAGTCCACTGGGCCAGCGCCAGTTGGTGCCAGTTCGCGCCAAAGATTATGTGATTGGCGCGTAGTGGCTCGCTGTGGCGCCGAATTAATGTCCGCTCGGCATGTGTCGCCAAGTGGAATAAACTGGGTGCCATATGGCGTGCGCCAAATGCCACCCGGCTTGCTCCAAAATGTTGCGCCAGTTTGCGCCAGTTCGCGCCATTACACGGCCATTTGATTCCAAAATTCACCCTGTTGGCCTCATTTGCGCCAATAGACGGCTACTTTGCGCCACTTGGTGATTAGTTTGTGCCAAAGGTCGCCAAATTGGTTTGAACTTGCCGCCGCTTGGCGCTACTTGCCTTTTGGGGGCATGCATCTTCGTTGAAAATTGTGTGAAATCTTGTAGAAATTGTGAAGGAAAAACTGCGTGGAGGTGTTGTCGAGTCGAATCTTGAAAGTTGTGTGAGAAAGTCCTGCGATGCCGCCCTGCTTTTATAGGCGGCAAGTGGCGCCGAATGGCGGGCAACCAGGTGGCATTTGGCGCGAAGTAGTCACCAATCGGGTGCCGTTTGGCTCGCGCCACTGCACATTTGGCGCGCTTTGGCGGGCTATCCGCCTCTGTTGGAATTATTTGGCGCGTAGTGGCGCAAACAAGGTGCACTTGGCGCCAAGTGGCGCCATGTGGCGCGAAATCTCATTGGCGCAACTTGGCGCGCGCCATTACATTCCAGTGGATTCCAATAGGCGGATTGTTTGCGCCAAAGGGCGATATGTTCGCGCCATTTGGTGCCACTTGGCGGACACTTGGCGCTGATTGCTCGATGCAAGTGGCGCGACGAAAATTTCAAACATTTTGAAATTTTCTTGCCGCCACATTCAAATTTGGTGCCGTTACGGGCCACCACGAGCCAGTTGGGAGGCAGTTTGAGCCACTACACGCCACTAGGCACCTTATTGGCGACACTAGGCGCCACAGCAAATTGCATTGGCGCAAACTGGCACCAACTGGCGCTGGCCCAGTGGACTCCTAGCATTACTTGGAATTATAAGTCTGGTTTTCTATGAACGACGTACAGTGCGCCCAAGCGTGTCACTTGTATCATGGAGAAAGGAAAACAGAGGGTCAACCTTGTGTGGTCTTTGAGCTTGCAAAATATTGTGTTTTCTCAGGAATTCTTTTTAGTTTTGTAGGGCGGGGAGGGGTGTGTGTGTGCAGGCACGCGGGAACGGGGGTGCAGGGGGTGCTGCCGCCCCCAGGATTTTGGGGTGGGGGTGCTGCAATGTACTAAAGCACCCCCTACTTTTGAGACCTAGTATACGCACATCTTATCATAAGTACTTGAATACTTACGTGATCAAAAATAAAGATCCTTAAAAATGGAAAACTATAATTATAAAATAGGCCGACAAACAAATGGTACTATAAAACTTCAAAATGTTCCACCCCTTTGATAGCCTTGGTCAAGGCGTTCATCGTTACCCGTCCGTACGTACAGCGCAGCGGTAATCGAAGCTCAAACAACGACCTCACGCGGCCACTATTATATGCAAATTAACTGAAGATACTTGAACGCCTTGGATCAATGGTTAAGTTGAGGTTTTTGGGGCGGTGCTCATTATGCTAATAGATTAAGCTGACCTTTATAGTCGTTTTCTTATTGGTCGATCGTTGCGTAGAAACTGCATAATTTGAGCTAGCGGTGAAAGGTCATAGCTAGCTCGCAAGTGTTTACGAACACCGCCATCGTTGACATAATTTTATCGGAGAAAATTGAGTGATTTTTACGAAGGGTTGTAGGAATTACACATGAAGGTTTGAACTGTCTTGCTTGATTGGTGAGGGTCGCAGTTTGTTTTCGCTCGTTTTGATGGGTATTTGCTTGAATGTTGACAATGTTATGGTCAAAACTAGTTGTGTTTAGCTGCTTAGTTTTGAGTTTTCAACCGCGGCAACTGGAGAAGGCCGCGACTCACTATTGAAACGTGTCGAACTCGGCCATACATTATATCGCACGCATCTAATCCAGCTAAAAACTTGCTTCGGTAAAACGCGGAACTCTGATAATTAAATGCCTTGCCGGCTGAATTTTGCCAAGAAAATAATTAGAGGAGTCATTGAGGATATAAGACACTTGTCCCTGTATAAATTACGATATTGCGATCATTTTGAAGGTTGGTTCTGCAGCCGTAAACATGCCCCCTCCCCACAGCGTTGGACCATGCTTGGACCATACAATGTGGCGATATCGCACAGACCAGCATGCCTGGGTATAATGCCGATTATGCGGCGATAAGAAACTGACCAAACACGCTGAAAACGCTGAGTACCTGGCCGTACGTGCGAGCTCCGAGCAAAATGGTGCTGCCTGAAAAATGACGGATTTCCCATAACCTGTCGGCAAATTCACAAAAACATCGTGACCACGAAGAAAGGATTCTAAGGCCTTTTGCTGCTCGGGTCTAAAATCTTCGAGGGACAACACGACAGATCTTCGGACGACAGACGACGCTGAATATCCGCCATTTTGTCTTAAATGTCATGCTGCAAATAAGTAACTGCATCAAATTTGATGACGTCGGGATTCAACCACGTTTTGATTGGACACTCCACATCTTAGCCCCGCCTATACTTATCTATGTATTCGCATACGAGGTCATGCGCTAGAAATGTGGCGCAAAATATAGGAAAAACATAAGATTTCAAAAACCGTTGATCCAAGGCGAAAAAGTAGCTTCAGCTGATTTGCATAAATAGTTGCCGTATGAGGTCGCTGTTCACGCTGTATCTTTGCACGGGGAGCGCGTGGCGTGTATTTCTGGACGGATAACGACAGACGGATAACGACGAACGCGCCTTGACCAAGGCTACCCCTTTGACGACGGCAGTCAGCGCCATTCAAATCCACCCCCATGCATCGCGCACTATGGCCAAAATGCATGAACAACGTCGTCCGTATAGCTAGCTAGCTAGCGATTATGCACGCTCGTGTGTTGGCCATGCGTGTACTGTATGAGCCGGGTACCCGGGAATAGCGTCTTGTGCACTAATTTTGTACATCGTGCAGCTGCATGAGCTAAATAACGTTGGATCCTACCTCCATGGATGAAGCATGGAGAAATTTCTCCATGGATGAAGCATGGAGGAATACAAAGGAGTCAGGCTATCGGAGTTTGAGAGATACCAGAACTTGAACGAGTTAATTTTTTCCTTGCAGTCTCACCACGTTTATGAACTGTTCTGTTTTGGCATTTTCTTCCAGTGGTGCATGATTTAGGGAGAGGTGGGTCGTTAACTAATTATTCCATGTCTCTCGAGTCAACTCGTACAGTCGTTTTCCTAGTGCCGGATATTTCCTAGTTCCGAATAGCTTAAGATAAAACCTACCTCTTTTGTTTGAATTGGTCTCCAAAAGCATTTTTGAAAAGGTGCGTTTTGAAAAGTGAAATGTAAGCTTCTTGGTGTGCAAATATCGTTCAGAGAAAATGTATAGAAAAGGGATTTTAGCCAGATGTCCGACTCGCACTGTGACCTTTTTGGACGGCTTGTAAAAACATTACGGGTGCCGCGAATTAACGAAAAAGAAATCGGGGCGGTACGTCACTCACAACGTGTGATTTTAAATAGTTTTTCCATACTCGACAGTCATAAACTCTTGCATCAAATGACTAACTAACATCAAACTAAACTTTAGTTTTCAGTATTTAAAAATTCGCCAAATTAAAAAGACCGAACGTATATTTTTGCTAGTTCCGTATAACGCGTGTAAAGTACGCACCCAACTATACACGCGCGTATATGATTTGGTCTTGGTCAAGGCGTTCACAGCTAGTCTTCACTCGCATCTATGACAAGTTGATTTTATTCATTAATTATTTTATTCATTTGTTATTAACAAATTTGTATCCAGGAGGTATCCTGCGCATTGAGATTATAACATAATATAATGCGCTATATAAGAATATTATTATTATTATTATTATTATTATAATACTATTAAGTAGCCTGATTGATAACTGAAGAATTCCCGCCAGTGCAGTCAAATACTTTAGGTTGCAAAGCGTAAGTACTGTACCAACTGTGACACAATTACGAAGAACAACTTCGAAATACACAAAATAACATCACAAGGACATCGCCCCTCCGGCCCCCCCCCCCCCCCCCCCCCCCCACAAAAAAACCCAACAACAACAACAACAACAACAACCCAAACAACCCAAACCCGAAACAAACAAACAAACAAAAACAAACAAACAAACAAAATCACGCGCAAGGGGTGATGACAGTACTATCATGGCCTAGTGGCCAACTGAGATGAAGCCTCGAAAAATTATAATGAGGGACCGCAATTCCCATCTGTACCAATTTCTTTATTTTGTTTAACCTGACACAGCCATGTGATTTATTTTATATGGATACACGCGGACGGCACTGACAGTGACATAAATGTGTTATTGTGTTACATACACATTATGCAAAAATAAAACAAAATCCAAAGAGTACCAATTTAGTGCTGGTATCCCCGTAATCAGATTCCTTTGGGAATTAAGCGTACGAGAGTTGCCTTAATCCAAATGGAAAAAAAATACGAAAAATCTTACTTTTTGCATCTATCGTTACTGTAAGAAGACATTTCAAGATATATTTTAGTTCTTGGGATATAACGAAACTAAGATTCTATACTTTTAGGAAAATCCAATAGAATGAAATCTTTATTCATTTGGGCTCGCCAATTTCATGATAAATATCTTGTTTTCCGTCAAAATGTGACTCATTTTCTTTGTAAAACCCAGGGGGAGTAATGGGGGAGTAATGCCACAGAAATACAAAATATAACCAGGAACATGCAGTACAATCAGTTCGCTCAAAAGGCAGGTTCACCTTTTGTTCACGGCAGTCACACTGGCACGTCAGGTAAACATCGCTGGTTATTTCCAGCACGATATGAGACCGAGGGACTCTACCCTTAGTACTATATACCTATACACTATTTAAACTAGAGTTACCTAAGCCCCCCCCCCCCCCCCTTCCCTAAAAAACTAAAAAGAATTCCTGAGAAAACACAATATTTTGCAAGCTCAAAGACCACACAAGGTCGACCCTCTGTTTTCCTTTCTCTGTGATCCAAGTGACACGCTTGGGTGCACTGTACGTCGTTCATGCTAGTAAAACCAGACTAATTAGCCGTGTTCGGCTTTACATGCAAATTGCGTGTTTGGCTTGGATATATAGTTTAGCTATTCATAAAATATGTATACCCAGCACGATATGTGGCAGAGGGGTACCCCCCTCTTATCCCTATACTTTATACGCACTCAACACTATTGTAACCTATAACCCATCCCCCCCTTGAAACCTAAAAGGAATTCCTGAGATTCCGGGAACACAATGGTCAACACAAAAGAGGGGGGGGGGGGGGGGGGGGGTTCTCTGCCACATATCTTGCTTCATATGAAAACATGACTCTAAACGTACAATAGCCGATCTGTTGCATCTATAGTTACCTGTTGGCGCATGAGGCTATAACCTTTGTCAACGGCAGTAAACCTGGTCAATGTTCATCGTCTAACTTTATTGATGGGTTTTACTGGACTATGGTCCTTGGTAAAGCTATATTTATCTGTACAGGGTTTTTCTGTATCATATTTATCCAGCGTGAGCGAAACAAATAAATGCCTGATCTTTAATGTTTTGCTTTGGTTTCATCATCTGGAACTGTTGATGTTTTGTACGCAATGGGGAAATATTCACGGAGCAGTTTTGCAGAAGAGGCTACCAAAGAATTCGACTCCAATGGTTGTTTTATCGTCCTAATGTCTTTCAGCATTGTTATGCAGTGGGGAGGTGTGTTAAAGAGTCTGGGAGTGCTGTTACCCACGTTAACTGATCAGTTTACCGAAAACGTATGGCTGACTGGGATAGCACTATCAGCCATGGGAGCGTCAAGCGACATAACAGGTATGGTTATGGGCCACATTAGCCTCTGTCATGACCTTTCTAACTGGTCAACGCGCGAAAATTGTCAAAATGGCGGCGCTTATGGCCCTGTCACACCAGAGCATTTTAGGCCAACGCGTGAGTAGCGTGTTGTAATTTTGGCAACACGCTGGAAAACGCTGACCAACGCTAGGCCAGCGTTAGCAACACGCTGAGCGCGTTACTCACACGCTGGGACACGCTGTCGCACGCTGAGGAGAACAGTTTTTTTAAAAATACCTACAATTTCCAGCGTTTGCCAGCGTGTGACTGCACACGCTGGCGGCGCGTTGGAGGTTCGTTACTCACGCGTCGAACACGCTAGACGATCGTTATCAACCCGCTACTCACACGCTGGCGTACGCTGGCGTACGCTTGCGACACGCTGGTTATGGCCCTGCCACACCAGAACGTTTTAGGCCAATGCAGGAGTAGCGCGTTAAAAATAGTTGATACGCTGGCAATTGCTGAACTTTCACAGAAAAAAAGTCAAGTGGAACCGTGATTTCAGCGTGTCCATACAGGTTGATAACGGGTTCATAGCGTATGCCAGCGCGTGAGTAGCGTGTGAGGAACGCGCTCAGCGTGTAAGGAACGCATCACTTTAGTCTTACGCTAGAGCTCGGAAGCCATATTGACAAATTTCCGCAAAACGCCCTCTTCGGCTGATTTTCGTCAATTCATGACAGAGGCTAATGGAAGGACATTGTGTCTGAATGTAATCATAACATATTGGAGTTTCAAAACGCTGACTTACTGGTTTAGGCTCTGTACGTCCCACCAATCGCTCGACGTGTACGGACATGATGCATAGTTAGCGCGCATCGCGTAGTTTGGTGAACAAAGTCAGACCCATGATGGTCGGACAGATCGCGGACGAAGCAATCGATGTTACAGTAAAGAAACTGGGTTTTGGAAAGCTAACAAGTCGTCATGTCAGTGCTTTTCGTCAATTTATACGTGGCCAACATTTATTTGTCCATATTATTGGGTTTGCTAAGAGTGTAATCCGAGAAAATACATGTATACGTTACCTGACTAACCAGCTCACTACTAAAACATGAACTTCCCCCAGTGCGCAATCGTTGAATTACACATGAAGGTCACGCGCTGTTAAATGTGAGTTGGCCAAGACGTATAGTAGCAGAATGGTTTTTGGCGCCCGCATATCCGTCGTATAGACGATGTGCCCTCTGACGTCACGTGTTTACATCTGTATTCAAATGTGCCCGGCGTATGCGCACACATCGTGTTTTACATAAAACGTGCTTAAAGACTGGCGTCGCAGGTCAGATCGCTTTTGAATTATGTGACTTCTGATGTCATCTCTTAACCTAATTTGTGTAAAACATGATGCGTGCGCATACTGCCGGGCACATTTTGAATACAGATGTAAACAGAAGGCACATCGTCTATACGGCTGCTAGTACGTCTTGCAACCAAGACTAAATACGTATATACTACATGTATTTGCGTTCTCTAGTTTCATCACGAACGTAGCTGTTAAACAACCTTTAGTTTCTGAATTCTTCCATTCACCTTTTCAGGTCTGTTAAGCACAATCCTTGAAGACAAGTTTGGCAGTCGGCGGATGCTAATTCTGGCCACGTTGATGACTGGTGTGGGGTTAGTGCTGGTTCCACTTGCAACGAGTATCATACATATCGCCATTATTTTAGCCTTCATAGTTGGTAAGAAAATATGACAAACCAAATGTTGTTGATGATAGGCAATGACAAAGTTAATTGGCGAATTGTTGAGCCGCATTATTTACGTATCCCGCGCGTATTAAACCTAAAGGTACTGGCGGGAGATGTACTGCGGCTCAGTTGAAGAATTCGCCTAATGAATCACAAGTTTGCGTTCATAGGCTGGGTACACTAATATGTCGAGAATGTACATCTTGCGTCACAATAGTGAAATGTGTTGTTAGTTTGGTTAAAATTATCAGCCCATATAATTATGGTGATTTTACTTTTTTCCGAGCTGCATATATACGTCTCCCGTACGCGTACTTAAATCGCTCATACTATACAACGCAGTGTAGTTGATGCAATTACAGTATCCGGGACGAGGTTATTATAACTTATTATTATATAGGTTTTTATTATGCTTCAATTTCTCCCGCTATTTTCAGGATCACCGATGGGAATCTGTAGTGTTATTTCCAAAGCAACTTTGGGACGCCACTTCAGTAAGCGATATACTCTGGCCAGTGGAATAAGCCACACGGGACAAGTATTCTCTCTGCTTGTTTTTGCGCCAATGATGCAGCTTTTTCTCGATACCTACGGTTGGAGGGGAGCCACCTTGCTTCTTTCTGGAATCTGTTTTCATACAGTAGTCTGTACTATACTTACCAGAGAAAACAAACCGCAGTACGAGCTTGCAGAAGATCAAAATGACCAGCAAGAATCAAACAGCCCTCGGAGGGTCTGCGCCGGTTGTTTCACACGTACCTTCTCAAATGTGGATCTGCGAATACTTCTTCAGTTCAATTTCTGGGTTGTATTTAGTATAATGTTTGCGATTCGCTTGGTAGATACCAGTTGGTTCCTGTTTTTTGTTTCTCATCTTCAAGCCAAGGGTTTCTCGGCCCAAGCGTCGGCAGCGATCTGTTCGGCTGCGAGCGGCGGCTACTTAGTCGGATGTATCCTGTTTGCACTTTTTGTAGATAGAGGCCTTCTGAAGTGTTCGACAGCAGCGATAATAAGTAGCCTAATCTTGAGCCTGTCGCTGGTCGTGGATCCATGGCTTACAGACACACTAACTGTGACTACAATGACTGTTTTATTTGGTCTGTCCTCATCAGCGCTGTACATGCTCTCTGATGTCCTAACTAAGGAACTATTAGGTAGAGACAGACTCACTAGCGCGTTCTCGTGGATTGGATTTCTTGGATCGCCAGCAAAAATACTCGGGGCATTTGTACCAGGTAGGTTGATATTTTCAAGAGTTCGAATATTCTTTCACTGCACGACGTGCATGTAATAGTAGAATACAGGTGCATTCCGAACTATAAATATAAACGTATATCAGGAACCGTCGGGACTAAGCATTGTTGGCCTTTTGGAACTAGGCCAATTATTAGGCAGTCGCACGAATCATTATAAAAAAATATATCATACCATCTAGACACATTAGACAAGTATGTATGCGAGTGCAACGACTGTTTAAAACGGCTTTATTGTTTTTAAAGTTGTTTCTATATTTGTTTCTTTTAAAGGTTGGATATACGACACAACTGGTAGCTACGACCTAGCGTTCGTCATTTTGGGCATCATACCAGTTGTGGCTATCATTCCTCTGATCATTGGAAAAATCAGAAAACAGATATGAGAAGCAAACAAAGCTTTGTAAAACTGTATATACAAATTATTTGAATTGAAATATACATATATACATAAATATGTATACATATACACTCAAGGAAAACTAGAAACGCAACACGTAAAATTGTCATTTTTTTAAAGGAAATAGGACCGGCATTGTAAAAATGGTACATGTTCTAGATTCTGAGCAATTTAGAGATAAACGTCGATCTTGATTTATCCGTTACGGCTGAGTGATTTGGATGAGTTCCAAAACTGTGTTTGTGCATTTTATGCTAATGGTTACACATGAGAGAATCCCCGACAAAGAGATCATCCCCCAGAGACACAACAGCATCTGAGGGCGGCACTGGAGGAAGAGTGGGCGGCTATCCCACAGGACCAGCTGCGACATTACTGTCGATCCACGAGGCGACGAATTACAGCTGTTCTTGACGCGAATGGAGATCATGTTAATCATTGAACTGTAAATGCCACTTTTGTGAGCGGTGGTGCTAACTTGGGTGTTTTTGTTTGTTAAAAATGAAATAAACATTAGATTACTGGGCTAAAATGTCAAGGACATATGTTGGATTCAAACACATACAGTTGATTTCACAAAATTCGGGCAAAACTATAAAAAAAAATCAGTGTGCGTTTCTTTTTTCCTTGAGTGTATATATTAAACAAAATCCCGAAAAGATAGTATTGTAATAAAACAGCAAAACAAAGGTTGAAATCAAGCATGGCTACTGAAATGATGGTGGAGGAAGTTTAAGGGATTCATGTAATTTCGACGAATTCCCAGGAATTGGGCTAGCTCTGTTACACCAAAGCTGCATCACATCTACGATTGGTGCTCGTCATAACATCATTCCAAGGGAAAAACTAAACCCTTTGGTATTAAGTATAGTTTCACATGGAAATCTTTTGTGCCAAAATTAACCTACTAAAAAACGCACAGCTAATGCTATGGTCACGACCCCCAAAATTAGCCTGCTCGGCCACCGGGCGGCGAGTTTTTAGCCAATTTCGTCCGGGCACCGAGCGGCGGGCGAATTTTGTTTCCGTAGGTGGGTGAGTCAAAATTCATGAATTATTCAGTAGTTTGGATGAAAAGTTATGTTTATTAATCGGAATAAAACATGACGTCACAGCATTGCTGTTATTTAGTTAACTAGTTACATATGATGACTTTAAAGAACAGCTGTTGTCGAGCTGCAATACCTAGTGTAGTGGGTAGTGGGATTGGCTATGGATAACAGATTTCTGGTTCGAATCCTGCTGTAGATCACCCCGTTTTTCCCAATTAAATTGATATCTTTGGAGTATTTTTAATTTAAGGGGGAAAAGAGACCTAGAACCTAAGTCTTGTACATTGATCAATGCAACTAATTAATAATTCATGAATTTTGACTCACCCACCTACGGAAACAAAATTCGCGAGCGGCGGCCGCCCTGGCACCGCGCTGGTTTTTAGGGCATCGCTCGGTCGCCGCTGAAGTTCTAGCGCGGAGTTAAAATTCTGGCGGCACCTGCCAACTTTTTACTCACATTTTGACGAAAAATTTGAGAGCTTCTTTTTATTGGATTTTTCTAAAATATATCTTGAAATGTCTTCTTACAGTGACGATAGATGCAAAAAGTAAGATTTTTCGTCATTTTTTTCACATTATTATAAGGCAACTCTCGCACGCTTAATTCACAGGTGCGGATCCAGGGGGTGGGGTGGGGGGGGGGGGGGGGGGGGGTGGGGTGGGGGGGGGGGGGGTGCTGCTTTGACACTAACAAAAGGTATACAAATTATAGTTTTACATTTTTAAGTGAACAAATGAATTGGCAAGACGGGACTCGAACCTTCTACCTCCGGAATACCGTACCGGCGGCGCTTTACCAAAGTCTTGCCCTACTATGTTGGCGGTCTCTCAATGTGTCGGTATCTTTGTTTGAAGGCGCTAGCCATAAACGGAATACCAGAATACCGCGTGGCCAGGGATCAAGTCCCGCCTTACCTAATTCTTTGTTCACCTTGAAATTTATGCAAATTTACCTAGTCAGTTTCCCCTAGGTGTGGTTTAGGGGTTAATTATAGTAATAATCAGGGTTGTAGTCGAGTCTCTGCAAGTCCGTTCACAAGTCCTTTCGTGAAGCCAGTCACAAGTCCCTTCATAAAGGCAGTCACAAGTAACTGCATGGATGAACAATGACAAAGGAATGCTTTTGTCAAAGCTGATTTGAATAGCTTGTGATTTGAAATGGAACTGAAGGACTTGTGATGGACTTGCAGGGACTTACAGGGACTTGCAGGGACTTGTGATGGACTCGACTACATCCCTGGTAATAATACAAAAGAGAACCATGTGCTGCGAGGTAGCATACCAGGCTGTAAGAAAATACCTAACGGACTGATTTTTTTAATAACTTTTAATAACTGTAAATTAAAATATCTTTTGAAGTGTAAAATTAAACAAGAACATGTTATAAGGTGTATGTGGTGGGGTTAGCGTTTACATCGAATCATCTTTTGTAGTAGACACCCTGTTAATTAAACCAGTGTTATACAAATCTAGCTTCTATAGCTACACGTACGGACCTGGGGCCAATTTCACGGAGCTGCTAAGCACAAAAATGTGCTTAGCATGAACATTTGTCCTTGGTAAAAACAAGGTTACAGACCAAATTTTCACATGATCTTTATTGTTTTTGATAGATAATCAGCTGGATTTTTGCTTAGCATGAAAGACACGTAGAATTTTGGCTGATTACTTGTTTTTAATGAGCAAGCCTTTTTTGTGCTAAGCAAATTTGTGTGCTTAGCAGCTCCGTGAAATTGGCCCCTGTGCATGAGATCCGACGGCCAGATTAAGTCTAGTCTGGCACCCCCACATACCCAATGATCCAAACAAACGATATGTTGAAGTCCAGGCATAAGACACTATGCGCATGCGTATTAAACCTAACGACGGCTGCCGTCGGCGTAAACAGGCTCGAAGTACAACGAACTAATCTGGCTTGCGTAAAGATTAACTTTTTAGTTGAGAACGGTGTAACATGTTTAATAAAATCATTCATTTAACATTTTAATGTATTTATGTGTTGACAAAAAGTACAAATAATATAACAATTGCAGCGTGGATTGACAGCAGCAGTAGTGGAAACGGGAAGAGGAACGGTCCGGCCCCCTTCGCTTCGGATCAGGACGTACGGTGTAGCATAAAGCATATCTCATCTGATTGGCCATTGGCCTTGAAAGGAAAGGTAACCTTTTTTCAGTCTTCTTAACAATATATAAAACACGAGTTTAAATCAGGTTATTACCTATTGTTTGTAGGCCTACGACTAAGAAACACGGATGATGATCGGGGTCGCGCGTCTCGCCGCCCGCGCCGCGCGCTATACATGACCAGCGTCACAATGATCACATTCGCGTGATAACACGGAGCGCTGGTAATAATATTCGGTATCCCAAAACAAAGAAAAACCAGTCCATTACTGATGTCACAGTTAAATTAGGTTTCTGTTTAGCCACGTGTACAGTTACTATGGTTTATGCATAATTGTTACGTAACAAGTGAAAGTAGGCGATATGTAGGCAGTTGTTTTTGTTTGTTTACTTAGTTTCAGTTATCATATGCATCCATTTCCAAATTTGCCTGTTGGAACAAATCTTTTATTTGTGATTTTGAAGATATTGAAATAGGCCTACTACGTACGGGTTGACAAACCAACAAAATGCCCAGAATAGTGGGAAAGAAAAATGCAAATCCTATAACGGTCGAGTTTAAGGCAAGCTCTGGGGATTTATCATCCGACGACGAATTCCAGGTTGAAGATGAATATGGGTCTCTGGCTCAGACACCGGTCTCGTATCAATATCAGGGCGAGACGGTAATTGTAACATTATTTAATTGTTTATCATGTGTCAAAACAAGAAGAGTATGCTTGCATGCAAAGCTGACTTAAGTTAAGGTAGAATACACCATTTGCAGATACCGAAACAAAATATTAAGAAATATCTTACTTATCTGAAAGTAAATAATGATTCTAGGCATCCAGCAAAATGATTGCGCTAGATATCCTTTAATAAAGTTAATGCATGTGATGTCACACGCGCTACGCGTACGCGCTAATCGCACGTACAACCGGGCGGAGCGGTGAGGTCAAACACACTTTGTTTGACCTCACCGCTCCGCATGGTTGTACGTGCGATTAGCGCGTACGCGTAGCGCGCGTGACGTCAATGCAACCCCTTTATTATTCTGAAAAATATAATTTTATAAAGAAAAATACAAATAACATAAGAATAACTGCTCGACGCTTGTTGAAAACAAACGCTGTTTTTCGTGCTCTTCTCGGCATTTATGATTGTAAAACTTCGGACAGGTTAGTTAAACGATATTTACTATAAAATACAACCCCCAAAATCCACCCATTCATGATAATTCAAGCAATATTTCTAGCCGAAATACCCTGGAGGGTTAGGGTTAATTAACAGACTTGCCATCAGTATTAACCACGGTTATACACAACGTAACTTCAGAACAAGGCAGTGCATTATTTTTGGTACACATTTTCCTACGTATACATTTCAATCTTTGCTGTACTCCAGGCTGGAGTTGTTAGCCTTGCATCCTTGGACTTTGACATGAGCCGACGAAGCAGCAAAGTCAAGGTGTTCGTCCGCACCCGGCCCACGGACAACTTCGCCCACGACCTGATCGACTTTGACACGGAGTCCAAGGCAGTCAACGTGCACGCCAAGAAGGATGCAAGACGGGGGGTGGTCAATAACCAGATGTTGGACTGGTCGTTCACGATGGACGGGATCCTACACAACTCCAGTCAGGACCAGGTGTACAACGAGGTTGCCTCGGATCTAGTGGCACAGTTACTGGATGGCTACAATGGTAAAAAAAGTCACTCCGGTCCGTATTTCTTAGTGGGATGCTGGCCCCATTTGTGTCCACATTTTTGTCCATAAATTTGTATAAGGCTAACTAAATTTACACTGAATTTTTCATCTCTCGGTCCGAGCCGGGTTCAGGCCGATGGTACCATGATGAAGCACACCCATGCATTTCTGGCCTTGTTCGCTGCTGACAGACATTTCCTGCCTTGCTCGTGACGTGTTTATGCATCATTCGTTGTGAATCTGGGAATAACGTTGCGTGTGTGTACGTCCTCCGGCGCGAACTGGTTAAATATTTGAGTGCATAGGACTGATACAATGAGGAATGACTAATTAATAATTATTGGCTTCCATAGACGAGGACAATTGCACCTCGTAACTCTACATGTTCTGGGGCATAGTTTTGTGGCAAGTGTCTTTAAGGATGATGCAGCATACAAATGCTAGAAAATGTTTTGGTTTTTTTCAGGAACGTTGATGTGCTATGGACAGACAGGAGCTGGAAAAACCTTCACCATGACAGGAACTACAGAGAACTACCAGCAGCGTGGGGTCATCCCAAGGGCAATATCTCAGGTAATGTATAACATAAGCTTAGTATAACCCTTGGGTATGTGGTAGATAGAGACATTTCATCAGTGCATTCGTACATTTGGAGTGCTTTCTCAAATATTTTTGTTGTTCACAACAGGAATTGCAGAGAACACAGGTGTTTGTGATAATATATGTGACCTGGCACCACGAAAATGAGTGGGAAGTCGCACATGGTCAAAATGAGTTATTGGCCGAAACTTCAATTTTTCAAGTGGGAGGTCGGTTTAGAGTTGTTAATGTTTTTACATACAAAAAAAGCTTCTTTATTATATCCCGAAATTGTATAGCTCAATTAAAACTCTAAAGTTTATTATTTATTAAAGTCTTATTTGGTGGCTGAATTGCACTGAGTGATAGTATAGTTGGCGCGGTTCACGGACTTTGAACTCCGTTTTTCTCAAAACAAAGGAGCTTGACTTCAGCAATTTCAAAATATAGCGGCAGCTAGGAATAAGCTTCACCAACACACAATACATCATTTGAAAGCTTAGGACTTCTTCTTTCCAGAAATGTAATAATGTCAATTTTGTTATTTTGCAACTTTCCACCCATTTTATGGTGCCAGGTCACATATACAAATAAGATCAGCAACCATTTTTCCTGTTGTACTGGGAATCTGTGTCCTTGCTGTAGACAGAACACACAAACTCATAGTATAGGAGACCCAGGCTAGGCTAACCAAATTCCTTATCTACTGCGCCCTGTTTAAGTGACATCTGCCCCTGATCTGTTACAGGTCTACAAAGAAATTGAGGAGCGAGGCGAGCAGGCAGTGACCGTCCGCATTTCCTACCTGGAGATCTACAATGAAACCATGTTTGATCTTCTGAGCACCTTACCGGACGCCATCCAGGGGCTGCAAATGATGACCATTAGCGAGGACGAGTTCGGGGTCAACATCAAGGGGCTGTCCTTGCATATTGCGCAGAATGAGGAGGAGGCACTCAACTTGCTCTTTGAGGTAAAACAAAAAAAGAATCTTAACCAGTCTGGTCGGGTGACGTTTATAAACGCAAAGTTTTTTTCCATATTCAAAATGGATGACGCATAAACAAGCCACGAGCAAGGCCGGAAATGTCTGTCAGCAGCGAGCAAAGCCGGAAATGCGTGGGTGTGCTTCCCGGCACTATCGGCCTAAACCCGCTTCGGATCGAGTTTCGTTAAAAAATAATCCCGCCCCTCGGCTCGGTAATGTTAAAATAATCCCGGCGCGAACTGGTTAAAACTGATCTGTGAATTGATGGCTTGACGATTGACTTTTATTCATTTCAATAACCGAGGCTTGTTTTGTATTAAACTGCCCAGGGCGAGACCAACCGAGCCATTGCCTCGCACACCCTCAACCAGGCCTCGTCCCGTTCCCACTGCATATTCACAATCCACGTGGAGTCGCGGTCTCGCACAGACTCCACAGCTAAGTACATGAAGAGCAAGCTCAACCTGGTGGATCTAGCAGGTTCAGAAAGGCTCGGAAAAACTGGGGTATGTTATTTGACTTGTTGTATATACATCTGTTTTGGGGGGTTATTGTTATATGTGACCCGCTCCATCGAAATCAGGAATAAGTCGCAAATTGACTTTTTGAGATATGCACATGGTGAGAAAGGGAATTTCATAAGCTTTCTAATGATACCCATCACAAGTGTGTATGTGTTTAGGTTAACGAGTTATGGTCTGATAAAGATGACAGGTGTATATTTATTTGCGGAATCCACATTCCAAGAAAAACAGCTTTGAAATAAAAATGACCAAAATCATACGGACAGCGCACACAAATCCTCTTCATTTTTATCTTTATTGATCGTTTTTACATACAAGACATTAATGACAATAATCTGTTATAACTACACTTCCTAAAAATACAATGTTCAGAAAATCGACTTGGTCACGATTTTCACCCATGCGTTCACTTCAACGGCTGATTGCGTAAAACGGCCTCAGCGACTTATTCCTGATTATGATCTTGAAAATAATACAAGTCCGATAAAACTGGCAGTCTGAATTTTAATCTCACAATTCCTGTACATCCACAGTCGGAGGGCAAGATCCAGCAAGAGGCGATGTTTATCAACAAGTCCCTGACCTTCCTGGAGCAGACCATCATTGCCTTGGCCGACAAGAAACGGGATCACATACCTTACAGACAGACCAAACTCACTCATGCTCTCAAAGACTCACTCGGTAAGCAGGCATGTCTCTCAATTCGTGTCCGTAATTTAACCACCAGGCCCCTGGTACCAGGTTCGATTTAAACTTGAGACTAAAGCCGTGTTCGCACTGGACTTTTTGTTGGGAAGGTTTTACTGTTCGCACTTGGACTTTCGACACGGGAAAATTTTACCGAGACCGCGGGAGAAGTAGCCGAGCTGTCATTATAATGACTCATGAGGGCGAATGTGATCACAATGCGATGTGCATGCATCAGCGCGCGCACGTAAACAATGCAAAGAGTGCATGCGCGGTGTCTTGTGTAGCATGAAATCGCAGTAGGGGGCCGGATGTACGTTTTCCTGGGACGCTTTTACCGAGACGCTTGGAATGGGCGTCAACTAAAAGAATATCTTTGTATTTTATTTGCTGGATTGGCCTTTACAGAGACTAATGAGTTAATGACTGGAAATTCGACAAAGATTTTTCCTTTTTCTGCTGTGTTGAGGTGGTTATTGCAACACCTTACTGATTGCCAATGTGTGGGGCGAGGCGGCACAGATTGAGGAGACTATATCCACTTTGCGCTTTGCCATCCGCATGCGGGGCATCAGCATTGAGCCGGCCGTCAACGAGTTCTTTGATCCTGTGGTGCTCGTCAAGAAACTCGGCAAGGAAATCGAGCATCTGAAGCACGAGCTGGCGATGCACGATACACTAGTAAGAAAATAAACAAAAAAAAACACCACGAATTAACTAAAAAGTATTCCTTTTGAATCCTGTCCAAGAGTCTATCCAAGGATATGCATCTGCATCTTACTCTCGGCTTGGTTATCTAGTATCTTTAAGGATGTAAACATTATATGGCCCAACACCGTATTAACAAATTTTTAAGTTATTTATAGGACGGTATCTGATTGACTGAAATTATATCACCTTAGTTTATAGACAAACCAATTGTAACATTAATGACAATTTGTCATTACATCTTAGCCAAGAAGCCATCTTTCTGATGGATACCGGCGCATTACAAATATTCATTATTATTATTATTATTATTTTTAACGAAACTCGATCCGAAGCGGATTCAGGCTGATAGTGCCGGGAAGCACACCCACGCATTTCCTGCCTTGCGCGCTGCTGACATACATTTCCGAACTTGAACTGGGCGTGTTTATGCGTCATCCGTTTTGAATTTGGGGAAATATTTGCGTTTATATACGTCATCCGGCGCGAACTGGTTAAGGCATTTGTGGTGTTTTTCTGAATGATTTCCCTAATTTTGGCAATCTGAGAGGGGAGTTTAGACCCCTTAAGTACCCCTTTCCGACAACCCTGTCAATCTGCCACTGGACTGCATCTTAGATCCTCTCTCTTCTACCATCTACGTCCAGGCCAACAGGAGTCAGGTCAACTATGAGCCCCTGTCTGACGCCCAGCAGCTTGAGATCCAGAGCCAGGCCCGGCGGTACCTGGACGGTGTCATCGATGAGATGGACGTGGTCAACGTCCGTCAGATCCAGACGGTCTTCTCCTCCTTCAAGAGTATCGTGGGCTTAATGGAGCAAGACGTGGAGGCTAGACTGAGGGGCAAGTACACGCTGATCGACCGCATGGACCCAGCCGCTGTGGCTGCTGCCCAGAAGGTGAAATATTTGCTTTCATCTGTGCGTGCGCTCAGGAAATATTGAGTAACCGTTGATATGATCAATCAATCATTCAAACATAATACGATGGGATTGGAAAGCTGAATCCAGCAGTCCCAAAAATGGGAAGCCCATCCCCCTGGAGGGGGAACAAAAGACATTTTATTAAAATTTCCCTTTACTGTATTTATACAAAATCAATAACCATACATTCTCTAAAAGGCCTAATATACAGAGCTGTGTATTTCATCTGAGATTGCTCCATAAGAGCTAATCACATTAACGTAATAAAACCTCCCTGTCTCAGTGACAACACGGAACAACCACCTATCAGAACTCGATATGCTATGAGAGAGGAAAGGGGTTGGTTTATTATCGATAGGTTGTGATAGTTATAACAGTTAAGTTAAAAGAGAAAATAACTTGGGAAAGATGGAATTACGGCAAGTTCTGTTCCCTAAAGTGAAACAAAACTTTTAAGATTGTCAGATTTTTTCTGATTTAAATGTTTAATATACTTTTGTGTGCAGTCATACACTTCATTAATTAAACTTCTTAGTGTGGTATTTTGAAGTGTTTGTACACTTTAGTCTGTAGTTGCATATCAACCACTGTGTACCAACAACATAACACATTTTGCCAATGGTGGACCATCTACATGGTTGATAAGAAGTCATAGATGTTCAATTCCCTGTTACTGAATAACACATCTCTTATTATATGTCAAATGTGGTATTTTTTTCCCTTAACATCACTAACTCCTGTTGTGTCGCCCTTATAACAGGCTGGCGTGGTGTTTGATGACAATGGAGGGGCTACCTACGTCGGTGAAGTCGATGGCCAGGGTTTCGGCCTGGGTGTAGCACCCTCGTCGGCCAAGCCCACTCACTCGGCCATTGTGTCTGCCAAGAAAGCCAGAACCAAGAAGGGCAAAGACAGGGCAAGGTTTGTCTCAAACCCAAAATCCAATTTTTATTTCAAAGTACATTTTTTTGTACAAAACACATTTCAAAAATGATTTTAGCAAAAACTAAAAGGTCGTTTTGAGGAAAGCGTAGAGCTTATATAGAGATCATGAAATGTCTATTTTAAAGCATATAATAAAATTATATTGTACAAAATTGTATCAAATAATAATAAAAATGAGACTGAGTGACAGATTGTCAAGTTTTGTGACTTATTTTTGGAAACAAGAAAACAAATTAGGCCTAGCTCCATACAAATATTTGATACAACCTTCTTTATACTCTAAGCATCGCACCCCTAAGAACACACAAACAAATTCTTGGCAAAAACAGGGTTATTTTCAGGTGATGTAAATTGTTTGTGAATAGTATTCAACTAGCATAGGGTTTTGGCTAATGAACTGTTTTTTACTGAGTAAGACTTGGTGCTAAGCATATTTGTGTGCTTATTAGCAGCTCCATGAAATTAACCCCAAGCCTGAAGTAAACACGACTTTCCTTTCCTCCAAACTCACAGCCCACAACCTGCCAAGGTGCCCCAGGGAATCACCAGTCCCGCACCAAGCACCCACCCAACGGAGCAGTCCTCGCCAGTACGCACGGCTCCCCTAGAGATGAGAGAGTCGGCTGTGCGTGCTGAGACTGCGTCAGCGGCCGGCTCAGGAGGACGTGTGTCGGAGCTGCCCCAGCCACCACGGGCCAGCACACCACCGCTGCGTACTGTCGCCTTTGAGGAGTTCAAGCATGAGAGAGGGAGCGAGATTAATAGAATACTCTTGGAGAACAAAGGTAGGAGATTTATTCTTACATACTACTGCTCACAACCTCTCAGATTATTATTATTTGTATTATTATATGTCTGGTACTATTACCAAGGAATCCTCAAGGACTCCCCTAGATGCACTGTAAGTTCGCAAGCCTTAAGAAACCCGCAGGGCTAGAGAAGACAACAAGAAGAAGGTACAGTTTTAGAGGTGGGAGGAAAACGCCAACAGAATATTCTGGGGGGAAACGCAAGGATTCAGGTAGGGACTGAAAACTCAATCCACACGTGGACCAGATCGGGAATCGAATCCGAGCAACAGCAGGGGAAGGCGAGGAAAGTAACCACTACATCAACCTGACTCAGATGACACTTGGTATACAATTCTTAGAAAATTACATGTGGAAGTACTAAATCCAGTATTGAAATTACAATTTTCAGCAAAAAAACCCCCAATTCTCAGCTTTTAATTTGTATATACCTTAAAAGACCACAACCCTCCTAAAACAAAATTCCCATGAATAAAGTACTCGGCAATCACATCACTATGGTTTTTGAAAGCACTGAAAAGTTTAAGGTAATTCCTTTTCGTATAAAGTTCCAGAAGATTTCTGGAGATGTGTAGTCTTTGAAATTCCAATATTTGTGACCATCATATCTTGCTTCCAATCTGAACCTAAGGGTGGCATTTATAACCACAAGGGTATAAGTTTCTATGTTTTTTTTTATTAATCCAGATATTCTTGGAACTAAAAAGAAGCAGTGTCGGGACCTGGCCAAGACTATCAACATGACGAAGGAGGAAATTGACCAGACGCGGCAGGCCATTGACAAAGTCAGGGATGACCGAGCTGAGCAGGGTAAGCGCATTGGTTGGCCTGGAGGCAGACAGGAGGATTCTGTCCTGGTCACAGAGGGCCAGCCTTGTACCCTCTTTGTACCTGTCTCACAGACTGACTTAATGTCTGACTGACTGACAGTCATTTGTGACTTAATCCCTGTTCGCACTGGACTTAATTTGGGCAAACTAACCGAGCCAATGGGTAACTTACCCATTTCAAGTCCAGTGCGAACAGCCTGGGTAACTTTCCTCACAGGTAACTTACCCACGCCGCGTGGGTAGTTTAACCGAGCCAAAGGTGCCCAGGAAGATTGACCAGGTCAGTTTAACCGAGCCAGAAAATCCAGTGCGGACGCGACGTCTCAGTTAAATCTTCCATCACCCGGTCGAATGTTGAGAGCTAGCGTCGGGAACAGACGATCCGGTCGTCAAGTCGCGGTCATAGGTCACGCAGGGCGCCCTCTTTATTGTTTTGGAGCCAGCTCGGTTAGTTTACCCATGGTCTCGGCAATTCTACCCGCGTCAATTAAATCCAAGTGCGGTTGGTGGGAAGATTAACCCATCGGAATGTTACCCAAAATGTGCGAACACGGCTTTAGCCACCTAATTTGCTGATGAAGACAGCCAGGATTACCTCGAATGGGCTAACTTAAATCTGACCCATTTCCTGTGCACACTTGATACCTGAAAGAGTAAAATAGACATTATGAATCAATCAAATAAAGGTAGAAGAAGACTCACAGTTTACATGGAAGCCAACAATTTAGACCTTTTATTTCGACTATTAAGTTTATTTTCTGGTAACAGGTCAAATATGAACTACATGTAGCTACAAATTTCTTGGTGATATTTACTGAATTTTGATGAGCTTTGCACCAATATGTTTATCTCTTTTTCTTCCCAATAGGAGATTTCGCCACTGAAAACGGTGAGATGGTGATTTCCGAGGAGGAATTCCAGCTGATTCATAAGCTGAAGGAGTTGAAGGCGGCTTACAGACAGGACTACGATGAACTACGCCAGGTCAAGTCCGAGGTGCAGTACTGCCAGAAACTTGTGGATCAGTGTCGACAAAGGCTGATCACAGGTGAGAGATAGATAATCAGAGTATATGTGACCTGGCATCACAAAATGGGTGGAAAGTCGCAAAATAACAAAATTGACATTATTACATTTCTAGAAAGAAGAAGTTCTAAGCTTTCAAATGATGTATTGTGTGTTGCTGTAGCTTATTCCTAGCCGCCGCTATACTCTTTTAAAATTGCTGAAGTCATTCTCCTTTGTTTTTAGAAAAATCGGAGTTCAAAGTCTGTGAACCATGCCAACTATATACTATCAATCAGTGCAATTCAGCCACCAAAAAATACACTTTAGAGTTTTAATTGAGCTATACAATTTTGGGAAATGATTTTGGGATATTTTGTATTTAAAAACGTTAACAATTCTAAACCGACCTCCCACTTGAAAAATGGACGTTTCGGCCAATAACTCATTTTGGCTATGTGCGACTTTCTGCTTATTTCGTGGTGCCAGGTCACAAATGTCAATTTTCCATGGTCGGAGCCCAATAAAAGTCGGAAAGTCAAAATCCAAAAGTCGGAAGAATCTCATTCCTGGACTTGTGTTGGACTCTACTATATCTCTGTCATTTTTGCACGCCGTAATAGGTTGTAACATGTTGCCAATGTCGATATTTTTGTCTTCTTTGTAGAATTTGACACTTGGTATTCGGATTGTTTCCTAAGTAGTGATGACCAACACACCAGTGCTCAGGCAGGCTTTGGTGTAAGATCAGGCACCATGTATAATGCAGACACTGTGAGTAGAATAAATTAAACGTCCTTAAAGCTAAAGTATACCTTTTGCATTTATTCAAAACCAACCAAAATACTGTTAGAAAGCTTACTTGTTATACAGATATTATCGATCTACTTTAGCTTTAAATGTTATTCCAAAAAGTTTAACAAGTTTTTGAAGATTTCATGAAATGTTTATTATAATGGCCGGTTCAATTGCTAATCAGTGAGCGCTTAGCACATCATTTTGGACTATTTCCAGTACCATTTGTGGCCTGTTCTCACGAAACCCGGACAAAGTAGCAAAAATTAAAAAAATAAGTTTTGATTATTTTTAAATTCTCTAGTTATTCAGCTTTCCAAATATATATAATTTGTATAGTTTATCCCTCCATATCCCTCCTATGGTTTCAAAATCTGCTTACTTGACAAAATGGCTATAAATAAGTATGAACCTTTTAAAAATGCTCTAGAATTTGTTGCTACTGCACTACTACACCTTTCAATACCTTTTGAAAGGTATTTTTTTCTCACACCAGTTTGTTCAGAAAGTTGTTTTACCTTTCAAAATCTTTCATAGGTTTCTTTTGTCAGACAGTTTTCTTGCCTTTCAAAGCATTTCAGTCCAAGAAACTTGAAAGGTATTTTTTTTTCTGACACCAGTTTGTTCAGAGAGTTGTTTTACCTTTTGAAATCTTACATAGGTCCCTTTTGTCAGACAGTTTTCTCACCTTTCAAAACTTTTCAGTCCAGGAAACTTGAAAGGTTTTGAAAGGTCAGACAATTCTATGGCAACTGCACTATATATAGGAGGGTTAAAATCCCACGAGAAGGGATTCAGACACCAGCTTCACCCGACCCATAAAACTTTTTTTACGAGAAAACCAGCTTTGTGTTCATAGAAAGAAAACTCAACAAACACACGGTAAATGCAATGCACATGTACGGTACACGCATCAGCGCACTGCACACGATTACTTTTACTTTAACAGATTTATTTTATTTTTAGAGTAAAATGATAGATGAATATGTGAAGAAGACGGTCATCCCAAAATTAAAACAAAATGGGCAATTCCACTCCAAATTACTTTGCACGCCGTTTACTCGAAATTGACCGGTGCGACTTTGTCCGGGTTTCGTGGGAACAGGTCACATTTGTAAACAAAATCTGTAACCTAAATATTAAACTATCAACACAACCAAATGTTAGTCTTTACTACCTAATTCCCAAGATTGTCTGAACTAAAAACATTCACTCATTTTATTTTTTTTCTTCTTAAGCCCGAGGATGAGGGAGAGAAATTTGAACGTCTCGAGTCGCAGCTTCTGATGGAGAATCCCGACTCTGCCTCCTTCTACAACGCCAGGATACGCACAGATAGACGGGTAAGAAAAGAACGAACATTCAATCAAAGCTGGAGGTTTTCTTTCAAAAATGGAACCTGGTTGGAACCTATTGACTCCCCATATATTTTTTTCAGAGTTTTCTAGTGAACCATTAACTTCACTAATAAGAAAAAGTTGCACACATTGTATCTGCATCCCAATTGCGTTGTGTTTATCGTGTTCACAAGTCTTATAATGGCGTTCTTATCGCCTGGTAACTCGTGTTCACCAGTGGTGAACTCAAGGTGGATTTTTTTCTTTCCATGCTCACGACTTCATAAACGAATAAAATACTCGCGCATGCGTGTTGGTTCACGTACACGAGTTCTCGTGCGGGAAATGTCCTTACCGCACAACTAACTCGACTGTGCGCGTGCCTCTTGGTGAGTAGCGTTTGGAATGCAACCTACTCGTGAACATGGAGAAATTCACGGTGAACACGACGCGATTGGAACGCAGCATATGTTGCAGGATTCTGAACAACTTCCCTACAATCTTCCTGCAATAATGTTATCACTATTGGCAAGTCATATTTAGGAACACAGCATGTGACTCTACTCGCGACTTATCGACTTGACTCGCAGGCTTGTTACAATTCTGTCTTGAGGCATTTTGTGGTGTACCATTTGTTTTGGTTTCTTTCGTAGCAAACTCTGGAAGCAGCAATGCGACAAGCTCAGCCCAGACCCCAGGCCGACAGACGAGCATTAGGCACACCCACCAGGACCATCCGCAATCAACCCCCATCATCACTCATGGCTGTCCAGAACTAAGTCTAATTTGTACTCGTTGGAAAAAAATTAATAAAATCAAAATCCGTCCTTAACCAGTTCGCGCCGGATGACGTATATAAACGCAAAAATTTTCCCAAATTCAAAACGGATGACGCATAAACACGCCAAGTTCAAGTTCGGAAATGTATGTCAGCAGCGAGCAAAGCCGGAAATGCGTGGGTGTGCTTCCCGGCACTATCAGCCTGAACCCGCTTCGGATCGAGTTTCGTTAAAAATAATCCCGCCCGTGGGCTCGGCGATGTTAAAATAATCCCGGCGCGAACTGGTTAACTTGGTTATATGTACATATAGCTATTCCCATTGTAGTAAAGATGGGCTGTTGTTATAAGATGATTGTACTCGTCTTACATTTTTTTAGCATAGTACACGAAGAAGACATAAATCAGAACATTACAAAGCTTTGTTTGTCGGCGTTGTATAGGGGAATTTTGTTTACCTGTCTGGATACATGTATATCATTTTTGTTTGCAATTCCCATCTTTAAATTAGTGAAATTTCTGCTATTTACGCGGTAACAAATAAGATTATAAACAAACCCCCAAGACTTTTGTTTCTTTGTTTTTCTTTGAACCTCGGTTACACTTGACCGTTAACAGATAATTTAAAGCCGCAAACTTGCAGGCTTAGTCCTAACTCTATTCTGTAAAGTGTGTGAAAAGTCATATTTAAATTGATGGATTTAAGCTCTTGTTTATTTTTTGGTTAGGGGAAATCTACCAACCTATTTACATGTACATGTATGTGTATAAATGATTTTCTTTAATTTTTGCAAACCAGCATTTGCTTTTCGTTTGTCGGTTAAGACAAGCATGAGACTCTTGGAGAGTCTTTGTAGAATTTTGTTCAAGAGATTAGTTAGGCCTTACGTAACATTCAATGTCGGGTGGTTCTTGGTGCCTCAAGTGTATCAGATGGCAAGTTTTAGGATAATGGCAAGCTTATGGACTTAAAGGTAAGATATACCATTTGCAGATATCGAAACAAATTACTACTTACTTATTTTAAAGTCAAAAATGATTGTAGGGATTCAGCAAAAGGATTGCGCTAGATATCCTGTAATTGAATTTTATAAAAACAAATTTGCGATCGCAAAAAAAACCAAAAACATACGCCGTTTTTCTTGCTTTTCTCAGCATCCAATTGATCATAAAACTTTGGACAGGTCAGTTAAATGATATTGACTATAAAATACAGCCCCCAAATCCACCCATTCATGATAATTCAAGCAATTACCAATGGTGTATCCTACCTTTAAATCCTACCCGCAAAACTACATGTATTACTGTGTGATTAGTATGTCTAGAGTAGTAAATGGTCAAAGTGCGTTGACCAGAGTATTGTTCATTCACTGCCTTTCCCATTAAAGTTTAAGGCATGGATGTTTAGTACACAGGCAAGTGTTATATTTTAGAATTATGTTTTCAAATTTTATGTTAGCTTTAGATATCATTGAAGCCGTCCCCACATTCATTTTTGAAAAAGTGTATTTAGCTAAGTGAAATACACTATTATAGATGTACAAATAATTGTATACATAGGATTCATTGACTTTATAATCCGTCCTCTTTGTAATGACATATATATATAATGTGCCTTCATTTCCATAACAGACAATAGGCTGGTATTTCTGTTGCTAAGAATTATAAGAGTGAATTGATGAAACTTGACCAATTTCGACAGCAGTCATGTTTGTTTTCTTTTAAGCTTTACGGGTACAAAACAGATTTTCAAGTTAAACGCATTAAGAATAGTTTGCCATTTTTAAAATGGTTAGAATACCGGTTGTGGGGAAAGGGTGTTTTCCCATTGTTGATATGTGGGACATTCAACACCAACCCCTTTTAATGTTTTGAAAAACGGACACACGTACAGAAATAAATCCAACAGATCCTTAAAGGTAGTATACACCATTGGTAATTGCTTTAATTATCATGAATGGGTAGATTTGGGGGGTTGTATTTCATGGTAAATATCGTTTAACTGACTTTTCCGAAGTTTTACAATCATGGATGCCGAGAAAAGCACGAAAAACAGCGTTTGTTTTCAACCGGGGTCGAGCAGTTATTCTTATGTTATCTTTGTTTTTTCGCTCTCGCCGTCCGGCGAGAGCGAAAAATTTTTCTTTATAAAATTCATTTTTTTGGGAATAATTAGAGGATATCTAGCGCAATCCTTTTGCTGAATGCCTAGAATCATTATTTACTTTCAATTGAGTAAGGTATTTCTTAATAATTCAGTAGTAAATATTTTCGATATCTGCAAATGGTGTATACTACCTTTAACAAGACCACTAGAAGTAAATAACACACTATTACAGAAGTTCGTTTATTTGAGCTTTACATGCAGGCATTGAATCAATCTGCACTTTGTGTATCAGTGTATCATACCTTTGAAAGATACAGCGACAGAATCAATCAAATAAAACGACTAAAAAAAAATTTAAAAAAATCTAAAACCAAGCAAAATCATTTTAGGTAGAACTATCTTTTTCAAATTTATCCTCAAACTTTGATTTTGTTTACTACTGATCCCTAGTGGGATATTAATTGTAATAATCATTCGCACAAAAATGTCCTCATCCAGAAGGAACTATGTACATGCCTCCATGGACTCCACAAGTTCTGGTATCGTAGACTGTGGATGACTGGGTAGGGTCACGGTGACCTGTGACGCATGCTCCATGGTCCAGGCATGCAGGTTGCCTGCGCCTAGCTCCGTCTGTAGGGCCTCGTGTCTCTGTTGATAGCGATCAACTTCAGCACTCATTCTGATGTCAAAAAAAAGAAATAATTACTATGAACCAGACTATTACTGCCATTTGCAACCTTGTTCCCAGGGTGTCGAGCTGTACGCGCCCAACACTACCCGCTCTTACTATTGGAGACGAGGTACGGTTGGAAATAAAGTGAGCCCTGGGGACGGGTATAATGCGACATCGCGTGAAAGGGTTTTGTTGCCAGCTGGTTTTAAACACTTCCAGCCATGTCTTTATCGTCCGTTTAATACCGGCCACGTGACGGGCTCTCGACCAATAGGAATGCCTAAACTGTCCCCGGTATTTATAAAAGTATTTACTACCAATAAAAGACACAAGGGAACTGACTGTCCCAAGTCCCCAGAAATACAGGACTAACCAGATATTATGTGGACACACGTAATTACCTTCCATACTGTGTTGGCTTGATCTTGATTTGATAAGCTCCAACTGGAGCTACAGGCTGAATGCTTGGTTTTTATTTCAAAAACAGGGGGGGGGGGGGGGGGAGGTTGACCTAATTTGTCTTGTACTGTAAAGATTCTTTTTGCGACACATAACCTTAATAACCCTAACCCCAAAATGCCTCTGCAGCTGTTTTTCAATAAAATTAATTGGCTAACAACAAAACAAAACCAAAACCCAAGACAAAAGTGTAAACTCACCGTTGACTTTCGCTGATTGCCCGCTGAAAGAAGTTATTTCTCCTCTCTTCGTCAGCCTGTGACATCTCTGTGCCAGAGACCTGTGCATGCACAAGCCAGATATTTGTTCATTAGTTTTAATAGAGGGATTATGCCTATTTTTATTTTCAAGGGATCGTATACGTTTGGTAATTACTCCAAAAATTATTAGCAATAAAAACTTACTTGGTAAAAAGTACAGCAGCTTTGGATAGTATAATGCATTTTTAGAAACTTTTCCTGGGCCTATAGTAATAGTAGTATTACAGTAAGGCTACATACAAAAAATTGATTGTTTCTCATCAGCGGCCGGGCCAATTATTCGTGCCGGGTGGATATTTGTTTATATTTTATAAACAAAATATAAATGTACCGGACGCCCGAAAATTCCGAGATTTTTATTTTTTTATTTTGTATATATGCTGTAAAAACACGCTGTTGAAAGCAATAACAGTTAAAACTCACGCGGGCCAAGTGAATGTTTTTAGTGGCCATACATGTTCCAGCAGAAGCAAGCCGGAAAAATCTAAATCGACGGCGGACAGGAGATCGGAGAAGCCGAGTATAATAGTAGTGAGAACGGTGTCTGTGGGCCTCTTTCATTAAAAAAACCTGGGAAAATAAATCGACTTAACTATATTTTTGTGTTTCTACCAACATTATTTGAGCTTTTATTCTATATGAAATGTGTGCATTGGTCAGTTTTGGAAAGTAAATCAACGAAAACAATTTGTAATTTAGATAAAGAATGCAATGTCCCAACGAATTTTTTGTCAACTAGCGCTTTCACCCCCGCACGCGGTGGCGCCCATACTATAACTGGGCGCTGGAAAACACCTGACGAGCTTCATAGATTTCTGTGTAGAAAAACGCACGGCATTCTGGGTAGCGTACATGCTCTGCCGCGCAGCTGAGCCACGGAAGTAGTAACCTACGTTCGCAGGTCGCAACAAAAATTATCCAATCAGAGCTAAATGCACATCAGCGCTTACCACCAACGCCCGGTTCATCAACATGTGTATGTATATGCGGTAGGCACGAACGAAACCAGCGCGCCTGTAGTTGTTTAGTCAGATACCGGTTTCAAAGATTCGGCGACATTTTTATTCTATAAAATATAAAATGCCCTGACGGACCATTTTTTCAAAAAGGTTCTGATGAGAAACAATTCATTTTTTTTATGTAGCCTGCCCTAACTAACGTTTATAGCTATTTATCATTTTTCATTTTTCATAATGGCAATGGTATTGGTAAAGTTCCTTTGCTTTGCGGGAGTTGCTGTGCATGTTTGGTTATCGCTTTTTGAACATTTGGACATTATCTGGCGTTAGTAGTAGTAGCGCCAAATAATGTCCAAATGTTTAAAAAAGCGATAACTAGACTAGGGGTCCAGTAGTCCCACTAGTGTGCCCCCGGTATACTGCGAATACAGGGTCACACATCGGCACATGCAAAAATTGGTTGAAAACTTTGTTTTTTCGTGCGCACTCTGTGCGAGGAATTGAGGAGTCGCAATTATACTGGGTGTATTCTCTAATCTCTCAGCTACTATCTGGAATTGCGCTTAATCTTACCTTCAAAATTTCGAGAAATTTGGGCATCTTTTTTTCAGTCGAACTGAGTGCAAAGCGCAGTTATAATCCAATGAACCGTGACGTCATTTGAGTGTGCAAAGCGCACCTAGAGGGCGCTTCACGAGTTGAGATGCGACGGCTGTTTTGTGTTGCATTTAACCTCCAAACAAGGTATAATGTTATCATGAACAGGGTTGCTTTGACAATTCCCCATTCAGTCGCTGTGATTTATAATCATCCCCACGGTACGATTGCGTTCCATGCCCATAAAATACGAGTAAATATACTTGGCAAATCTATTGCACACGAAACAGCCGTCGCATCTCAACTCGTGAAGCGCCCTCTAGGTGCACTTTGCACACTCAAATGACGTCACGGGTCATTGGATTATAACTGCGCTTTGCACAAATTTTGAAGGTAAGATTAAGCGCAATTCCAGATAGTAATAGCTGAGAGATTAGAGAATACACCCAGTATAATTGCGACTCCTCAATTCCTCGCACAGAGTGCGCACGAAAAAACAAAGTTTTCAACCAATTTTTGCATGTGCCGATGGCGATGTGTGACCCTGTATTCGCCGTATACCGGGGGCACACCACTAGTGGGACTAGGCCAGGCCAGGGTCCAGTAACTCGGTACGGACTAGTTTGGTTAATTTTTGTATTTACTCACTCTTTGGTCGTTGTAATTCCTTGATATAAAATCTCTAAGGCTGCCACCTTCCGCTCTACCAGTACCAGGTGCATCAAACCCATTTTGGTGGTCACTGTGAGTGCTGTCTAGTCCATTTTCAATCGGCTCTGGATCCCGATTGTTTTCATTAGCAACAGGTCTGTCGTCTGCCATTTTGGTTTTTTTTTCGTTTACCACCTGATAAATACCGCCCTCCATAGTCGCTATGCGGTTAGAATTGGGGACTAGACTGATTCCAAGTCCCCCCATCACCGATTCCGAGTCCGTGTCTGAAAAGATTGTCTGGCGCTACCGTCTATGTCTGGTATTTTTGTATAGTAGGCCGTGTCTTCTGTTTTTATTTCAAAATGTACCCGACTTTTGTGCCCGCTTTATATTTACAGACCATAGACATTTGTAGTAAATGGTCCGTGCTTTAATCAACCTAGACGGCGCCCGGACTAGACTTGAGCGCGCTGTTTAATCCTGACCAAGACCCGTTTTCCGACTGGATTTAGTTACATATTTTTGGAACGAACCTTATCATGAACGTTATTCTGAAAATATTGACGCAATTATTATGTCAGTTTGTAAGTTAAATAAGAAAAAGAACATCATCACAATCAGATTTTAATTGCTGCCATTTTTAATGTACCGGTAACAATATTGCAACATGGATTGTATAAATAAAATAAATAAAACAAGACTGGTTACTTTAGTCGGTTATATAACATTTTGACGCAAGGAATTTATACTGGAAGACGGAAAATTAGTTTTAAAGGAAGATGCGAGTGTTTATTTCTTGTTTAATTCCTATTTATAGTCGGCGTGTTCAGTAAATATGTTTTATTGATAAATTTGATGGTTGTGCCTAGTGTGGGACATAGCACGGTAACGTTGCATTGTGGGTGCCGTGTAGCACATTGTACACACCGGAGATGGTCGACGTTAGTCCCACTAAACAAGACACCACAATGACGAAACAAATAACAAGGATCTTGTACCATCTTAAAGGACCCCTGCATAAACGAAAGAGAAAGAATACAACTTAAATTTCAAGAGAGGATAGTTGAACTTGTACTGAGGTTGCACACACAAAATACCGACTCTGATGAACTCATTGTTTGCCGTTAGTGTTTTGCCGTGTTGTAAATACAAACCAAACATGGGATCCAAGCCCAGTGGCATATAATTGGAGCACAATTTGCATAACACAAAGGTGTGTAAAACCATGGAGCTATGGTAAAACAAACGCAGTAATGAAGTGAACTATTATGTACATGTAGTTGGGTAAATTAATACTTACTCTGGCTTGGCGCCCTCTGGGGGCGCAATACTGCATAGTTTAAGGTACAAAACACTTGGAAGAATGCCATTGACGGTTGCTGCCAGGGCGCCCCCAACGACCGACAGATAAACTGGAAAACTCGGCACAGAGGCAGCCACGAATAGCACCAGTGCCGAGTATGCAGACCTTAGCAATATTCGTTTCCAATTTGTGTCTGAAAAGAATTAAAGGTAAATTGTAAAAGGTACACGGGTTGCTTTCATCTTTTTCCTAATTCAGTATTAACTGGATCAGTGTAGATGCGAAGAAATTGTGGGGTACCCATAGAACTATACAACCTATTTTGGTGGCGTTTTGTAGATGTTCTCTATTTCATTTATAGGCAGGCAGGCAGGCAGCGCCCTCATTTAACACGATTTTTTGTTCTTATGTACGGGCAGAGGTTTTTGCAACGATGGATTGGCAGAATGTTAATGTACATGCCCAATGGCATGGGCGGCGATCACAGGGAGGGATGGGTATAGTGTACACACAACTTAAACTCTATACAGTTTTATGAACAACGCGGATGAATAACCCTACCCGCACTAAAAACACAATAGCAGCAGGAAATCGTCCAGTTTATCTGTAGTGGTAATGTTATCATTGCTGGCGCGCCGTGACTGCAAACGAACGGGCTTTACGCGGTGGTTCATATCAGCGTTTATGCGTTTTGCACGTTCGTAAGACGGTCATTAAGCCGTTGGCCAATGAAAAGCTCTGTTTTGCTGACTCCGCCCTAATTTCCAACCCTACCCGACCGTCGACGTCTATGAAATTTCACAATTTCTTTTCACTCGTGGATTTGTATCAATGGTACGGAAGACGGATAGTGCCACTGGATACTGATGAATATATTGTTTTTGCAAACGCGCGAGAATATTGTTTGTACCATTTATCTGGCGGCCGCCACTTAATTATCTGGCGGCCGCCACATAATATCTAATGTAAAGTAAAAGACGTACCTAAAAGATTGTGAGTATTTTCAAATGATACGTCGTCTATACAGATGTAAAGTAAAAGACGTACCCAAAGGATTGTGAGTCTTTTTCAAATGATACGTCGTCTATACAAATGTAAAGTAAAAGACGTACCTAATGGATTGTGAGTCTTTTTCAAATGATACGTCGTCTATACAAATGTAAAGTAAAAGACGTACCTAATGGATTGTGATTCTTTTTTAAATGCTACGTCGTCTATACAAATGTAAAGTAAAAGACGTACCTAATGGATTGTGAGTCTTTTCAAATGCTACGTCGTCTATAAATTAATGTAAACTTAGAGCGTACCCAAAGGATTGTGAGTCTTTTTCAAATGATACTTCGTCTATACACATGTAAAGTAAAAGAAGTACCTAATGGATTGTGAGTCTTTTCAAATGATACGTCGTATATACATTAATGTAAAGTAAAAGACGTACCCAAAGGATTGTGAGTCTTTTCAAATGATACTTCGTCCACTTAATGTAAAGTAAAAGACGTACCTAATGGATTGTGAGTCTTTTCAAATGCCACGTAGTCTATACATTAATGTAGCCTAAAGTAAAACACGTATACCTAATGGATTGGGAGTCTTTTCAAATGATACTTCGTAAAGTAAAAGAAGTAGGCCTACCTAATGTTCTGGTTTCTGGCTTGTTAAATTTGTCACGTGCACAAGAGGAAAGGCTGAATGCTGTGAATGTCCAGCAGATCACACGAGAATTCGTCGACAGAACGGAAACCAGACGTAATGCATTCGGCCGGTTTTAACTAAACCCCAAGAGGTAAGTACGAAGTTTATTTTTAGCATCCCATCATAATACCTGACTGATACTTCGTACTGGTTGATAACAATAAAACAAATTAAACAAATACAATAAGGGTGACGCCATTGCACAACTACGCATGGAAGTTGTTATTGGTCGTCCCCTCTAATATCGTGTTGTTGTTGTTGTTGTTGTTGTTGTTGGGGGGGGGGGGGGGGGGGGGGCGGCGGCTATGACAGTGTCCCCCCAATATTTTGCCACGGGTTATTGACTTTTACATGCACCAGTTTGCACCAAAACACACCCATATCAGCACACATTTTGCACAATTTTCCCAGAAGACACAAAAGACATCAAATTAAATTTCCGATTACATAATTCTCTCGTAACAGTTGAACTGATTGTGCGTTCTTCTGAAAGAGTATTGGTCAGGGATGGGTATGTTATCTCCAATATTTGCTGTTCGTATTTCTTTATCGGTGAACGACTGGTCTGGTAATTAAGCTATCCTGGGCCAGGGTATAATGTACACATAACTTGCCCTCTATAAAGTTTTATGAACAACACGGATGAATAACCCCACCTGCACTAAGGGGGTACATGAACTTTCTTTTTCCAGGCCGCGGAATTATTTTTTACACGCTAGCGCATAGCCTAGCCGGCCATTTCTGTAATAAATACCATGAAGCGACTGATATTAGAGTCTAGCAACCTTTGACATGGCGCTGTGTTATATTAGCTGGTACTACGTAAATTGATGTATGTTCCTGTGCGATGTAAACAGGGAACAGTGAAGTTAGCACTTTCGGCAACGACTGACGACCGCCATTGTTGTTTACACCGGCTTTCGTTTATGCTGTTCGTCTGCTTTTTTTCTGTTCCAATTTTGCCTTATTTTCTCCGTAAGAATCTATTACCGTGGTATAACAAAACAATTGTTGCCTGCTGTGACATGGTCCATGGCGTTTTGTACACCCTCGGGGGCAAATGGCACCCTCAGCGGCTTCGCCTCGGGTGCCATTTGCCCCCTCGGGTGTACAAAACGCCATGGACCATGTCACAGCAGGCAACAATTGTATATTGTTATACCGCGGCAATAGATTGTGAATTTTTATTGGTCGAGAAGCGTTCACGTGACATGCAACAAAAACGCATGTATCCGAGTGTGCCGATGTATGAGCATGGTATGAGTGATGTACGCCGAGTACGCGTGGTACATGAGTTCATGTACCCCACGGGGTACATGAACTTTCTTTTTCCAGGCCGCGGAATCTTTTTTTACACGCTAGCGCATAGCCTGGCCGGCCATTTCTGTGATAAATACCATGGAAGCGACTGATATTAGAGTCTAGCAACGCTGTGTTATATTAGCTGGTACTACGTAAATTGATGTATGTTCCTGTGCGATGTAAACAGGGAACAGTGAAGTTAGCACTTTCGGCAACGACTAACGACCGCCATTGTTGTTTACACCGGCTTTCGTTTATGCTGTTCGTCTGCTTTTTTTCTGTTCCAATTTTGCCTTATTTTCTCCGTAATGTCGGCAGACGACAGCATTAAGTCACCTCCAAAGAAGCGATTTCTGTCTCGTTCAAAAGAGGAGATCAGAAATTTGATTTTCGAGCAGGACAGCGCCAGTACGAAGAAAAACACGGAACATTCAGTGCGACTACTTCGGCAATTTTGCACCGCAACGGGAACGGACCCATAACAAACAATTCTTGCCTGCTGTAATCTATTACCGTGGTATAACAAAACAATTGTTGCCTGCTGTGATATGGTCCATGGCGTTTTGTACACCCTCGGGGGCAAATGGCACCCTCGGCTTCGCCTCGGGTGCCATTTTCCCCCTCGGGTGTACAAAACGCCATGGACCATGTCACAGCAGGCAACAATTGTTAAATGTATTGCTTTTCCGGAAATCGTCCAGCTTGTCTGTAGTGGTAATGTTATCATTGTTTGCGCGCCGTGACTGCAAACAAAGCGGAACTGGCTTTACGCGGTGGTTCATATTACAACCGGTAGCCTATGCATTACTTTAATGTGGTGCATGGGGTTCCGGTTTTTGGCTTCGTTAAATTTGTCACGTGCACAAGAGGAAAGGCTGAATGCTGTGAATGTCCAGCAGATCACACAGGAATTCGTCAGACGTAATGCATTTGGCAGGTTTTAACTAAACCCAAGAGGTAAGTATTAAGTTTATTTGGTACTTTTCTGTTATTTCCCGCCAAAATTTTTTCAACTCAAACTACTATAAATTCAAACAGAAAGTGAAAACAAGTGAAATACAAGTTTAAATACGTCTTCTACATCAACTCAAACTAAACTTGGCTTTGATTAACATTGAATAAACTGCTCAGTTTGGTGGCCAGTACACCGCAATGTCCGCCAAAATCCTGTCGAACAAGTTCAAGTTTCGGTGGCGCTGTCGCCAAATCCACTCGCAAAGGCGTGGGTTAGGGTTAGTGTTTGGGTTAGGGTTAGGGTATAATATACCCTATACTATACCCTAACCCTAACCCACATCTTAACACTAGTTTTTGAGTAATTTAAGTACAATTCAAAAAAAAAAAAATTTGGCGGGGGAATAACAGAAAAGTACCGTTTGTTTTTAGCGTTGACGAGAAATCGCCGCCGCTGCCCAATGGCGAAAAAGCGACAAATATTAATGCCCTCACCGTATGGGATATTGAGGTAGTTCTCCAAGTCTTGAAAGGTAGGATTGTTCAATAAGACGGAGGAGGATATAATATGGAATGCCAACAGGAAGATAACAATGATTTGGATCGCTTTGGTGGTCAGCAGAGCTAGCACGTTATCCGCCCCGTAGACTTCGTAAATATCCCCGTAGACCAGAAACGTTGGCAAACCGACGAGCAAGTACGCGAAACCGATTCCTGCAGTGGAACAAATTATAGTGACATTTCGGTCAACGTTTTGCCATGTTGAACCGGTTTCAGGTCCGTATAGAACGTAGGACGAATAAGGTACAAGGATGACAAATTTGCAATACATTTAGTGTGTAGATTGCCGTGTCTTTAGTTTTGACATTGCTTGGTTTCTAATTGTTTTCTTTCTTATTCTATTGGGTTTTTTTTGTTTCTGCCAAAAATAAAGGTCTAATACACTTTGAGGTCGGGAAGGATGTTCAAAAAAAAATTATCATTTTTAAAGAAGAGTTAAACAAAAATGTGTATGTTTAATCACAAAGGGAATTGTGAAAGTATTATGTTGACAAGGGATCATAGCCAAGTCCTCCGCAGTCCCAATTCAAATCACAAGCTATTATTCAAAATGAGCTTGAACAAAAATATTCAGTTCCTTGTCGTTGTTCATCCATCAGTTACCTTTGACTGGCTTTATGAAATGGCTTGTGACTGGACTCGACTATTCACACGGGTTAATACCGGTACAGTCACGCAACAGTTATTGTATAAAAACCCAGCATGTTTCTGCCAATTTAATACTGACTCGGAGTATAATGTTACTCGGTTCTCGGATTGGTTTACCTAATTAGCATAGTATACATGTACATTATACCATAGAGAAACCTGGAGCCAATTCCATAAAAGCATTCTAAGCCTAGTTGGTTGCTAACTTCCTTTCTATCTCTAGTTCCTAGCTAAATCTATTCCATAAAACCATTATACACTTAGCAAGGTTCCTAGTTGCTTGCTAAAATTAGAATAGGTTTGGGGTATGTCTAAATCCTTAGCACCATTCTAAGTCACTTTCAATCTTTTATCTTTTGGGAATTTGCATTGACATCCTTATGCGCATGAGCCAAGGATAACCTTAAACTCCTCATATAGGAACAGATTTTCCTGAGTCGAGTAATTAGGCTTCTTTCCCTTTTTTGGAATTGAAACACCCTCTGAATTAGCCGTTTCTGAAACATGTGCTTAGGTCGATACAAATGTACATACACTAAATAGGGTACAGAGGAATGCATTGACAATACAACCCACAGCATGACCTGATTTCAACTCTTTCCCTATTGTTAACTCAAACTGACCATGTACTTTGGCGATTATGCAAACCCCACACCATTCTAGCAAGCTGCAAGCAAGCAACTAGTAAGAATGTTTCATAGAATGGTGTTATGGAATGCGATTTAGTTGATTGCTAGCAAGCAACCAACTAGGCATTTGGAATCTTGCTAAAACCTAGTAATATACTAAGTTAGAATGCTTTTATGGAATTGGGCCCTGGTCTTCTCTTAATATACGTTTCTTACAATGGTATAAACATGAATCTAGTTTATTGCTCCATGGTATAAATAGCTGTGGTTGCACAAATTTACATAATAACACCCTCATTATGCAGACAATGTTTATTTGTATTCAGTTTTTGGTAGAATTTTATTGTTGGTTAGTTTGGTATATTTAACCATGATTTGTTTGCAAACATAATTAGTTTCGCTTTTTTTATGTGACGTTGGCCGCCCGAGGTACCAAAGCAAACAGAGGATCACGTGAGCTTCCAGGTCCCTCGAAAGATCACCCTAGGGGCATTATTTTCATTGGGTTGTCCAGATGTCGGTAACTATCGTTTTTAGGCATAATTAATTAGAAAGCAGCAGCTTGAACAAAGGTTAGCTGCAACTAAAAGTCTTGCATGACCAAACGACACACTTTGAACAATAATGTCCTACGACATTTTACACCATTATAGTGTCGCATTTTTAACGGTTATCATTATAGGCGGACTTACTCACCGAGATAGCCCAATACGGCCGATAGCTGCATGTCGGAGGGGCTTTTCATGTCGTGTTGGAGCGTAGGGATCACAAACTGACCGCCGAAAGCGCTCATGATCAGACCCAGCGACCCGCTGACGGAGACAAAGGTGGGTTCGACAGGGCTGGAGTCGGGGTACTTTCCAATGTCTAAAATGGTACCGATTATGAGCGCCAAAATACCCAGAACTGTGGTCGATCCCATGGCAATGCCAACGGCACTGTGTAATAAAACGTATTGAAGACAATCACACGAAGACCAAGATCAAGATCAAGATCAAGACATGCATGAACACAAAATAATGATGGCGACCTTACACTAGTTTTAGTACTGGTCGATGCCCCCCGCTTTATTTTGTAATACATTTTGTACATGTACATACTTTGGTCAATTGCAGCGAAGGAATATGTAACGTAACAATCATCCGTTTTCCCCGAAGTGTTTGTATTTTTTAGGAATACCAGTGGAATCTAAAATCTTAAATAATTATAGTGAATTTGAATTAAGCTTTATCGTCGCGGCTTTATTGATTAAGGTTCTACATTTATACATAAACATGATTTTTAGCACTGTTGATTTTTAGCACTGTAATAAAAGTTCCTAAAGGTAGGATACACCATTTGTAATTGCTTGAATTATCATGAATGGGTAGATTTGGGGGACTGTATTGTGTAGTAAATATAGTTTAACTGACCTTTTCGAAGTTTTACAATCACGGATTCCTAGAAAAAGTAAGAAAAACGGCGTTCGTTTTCAACCAGCGTCGGGCAGTGGTTCTTATGTTGTTCTTGTTTTATTTGCGATCGCCGTCGGGCGATCGCGATAAAAAAGAAAAATATATGCCTACAATCATTTGTCATTTGTAAGCTTAACTACTTACACCATATCCTTGGGAGTGCCGAACCACAGCACCGGCGCCGACCCAACAATAATCACTGGTATCCAGACACATATCGAAATTCGCACACCCAGAAGGCTAGCAAACAGCGACAAGCTGTCGGCGACAACCAGGTACAGAGCCACGCTAAAGCCGAATGCATACACACCTACTAAAATGGCAGTCACTCGCCTAAGAAAAAAAAATCACCCCAAAATAAAAAGTCTGAAATCGGTCACGTAATGTTGCATGCAGCTACATGTACTTGCATTACATAATAGTGTTTACTTAACTAATTCACTCAAAGCACCCCACCCCGATCATGTTTGTAAATACCTTTATTCTTGGAACCCATATTATTAAATTATCCCTAATTTGTCTTTATACTCTAACTGTTATGGAATACCTTCCCCTGCATACGAATCTCAATCGAAGACGTCTGTCAACGACTTCGTGAACTCTGCTGTCCTTTATTGTACACCGTCCACTATTTTGAATACGTTCACTTACTGACATGCATCTCAAAATGATCATGGACGTCGATATTCTACGTCAAGCCCTTTATGTCTATAAAAAAACAACTCCGACTAAAACCGGCTGACAATCCAAACTAGGTGTACCACTTTGTTTTGCAAACCACAGGCATTAATATATTATGAAACCATTTTCGCGGGTGAAAGCTGTAAACTGCTTTTTTCTTTCCATTGGCGTTTAAATTTTCATTCAACTGCATATTCGTCAACACAATAAACATTTCTGCAGAAGCTGGTTATGTTCGATCTTACTTTAAGACAGCAACTAGACTTTTGCAACAGTGCTACAAAAAACCGCGTGAATTTTAAACAATGCAATGGAATGTACTGTACAAAATGTACCGAAACCCAGAAGGCTAACCTTCCCACGTCTCCAAACGTCTCGTAGCCGATGGACGGGTACGGAAATCTGTTAATCTCGTCCCGATATTTGGTGGGAAACCAATTCATGAGGACCATCCAGGATCGCGCCAGGAGTACCCCGGTGAATGCCGACGTGGCCAAAGCGATTACCATGACGATAAATCCAAACCAACCTGCATGGATTGGGCAGAATAATAGAATGCTAGGAGGCAACGACCGTGCGGACGTATCGCTAGGATACACGTGGATAAGCATGTTTGTGTTCACTGTTTATATAAATATAATAAAGAATACCCTTTAGGACACGGTTGCTGACTTAGATCATCAGATCAGGTATGTACATGTACACATATTTCTCACCCAATCACTAATTCGCATTTGTGTATGGAGACATGGCTTTGTTCTCGTGTACAAAATGGTTAGAAAGTCGAGCACGTTTTTCAAAATGCTCCCATTTTAACCATAATTGTTTTCCTGGGTTGAAATTTCGACCCAATATACCCTATATTATACCCTAACCCAAACACTAACCCTAACCCACATCCTAATCCTAGTTTTTGAGTAATTTAAGTAAAATCCAAAAATCGAATTCGTGAAATTCCCAGTGGAGACCTATTCATCTATAGAAATTTACCCTCCGGAGACGTTTTGTCTCCATTGTACACATTGTGTTCATGTCTCCAGAGTGTATAGTACCGTATTTCGGAACACCAGCAACAAAACCATTGACTGCTTGGAGTTTTGGACGCAGCTTACCTGCCTCACTTAAAGCTTTCGGGAACCAGATTATTCCCCCGCCTACCACCTTGCCTATTATCATGAAAACGACGATAGGAACCCCTAGCTTTCGATGAATCTGAGAAAACAATAATAAAAAAAGAAGAGAGAATAGGAGACAATGTTTTACAAATTACAATTCATGTAGGCCTATAGTAGTACTAGGCCTACGTTCCAGTTGTTTTGGCGGCATTTTCGCTTGTTTACCCAAAAAAAGAGCTAAATCGTGGCCTTCATTGAACTGTACTCGCTCAATAAAATAAAACAGGGAAACTGAATTCACTGACCATGAAGCACTTGTCTATGTGTATGTTTATATGTCGTGTAATTAAAACTACCAACGCGCCAGCCGTATTAATTGCAATTTGACCCATAGCTAGTAAAACCTTTAATAAGCCGTACCATGCTTAGTATGTTAATTTATTTCTAATCGAATTCCATACCTTTGTGTTTCAGACCATCAATTTTATGGGACAAGTATAAATTATACGTATAGTAATCTAACTACTGCATCCCCAGCATGCACCATTTTGAAGTAATGGGCGATTCAGACTTACTGGTAGTTGCTGGCCGTCATCCCCCGCCGAGTCCCCGGCGCGTTTTTCGGTGGCAGTTGTCGGCTGCTCGGCGCTCATCAGTTCGATCTTCTCGGAGTTTCGTTGCTTCATCGCCGGAATTAGCCGTCGATTCAGTGTAGGTTAAACTTTGAAAACTTCCTAAATGCGAAAATAAACGACTGAAAAATGTTACTCGGTAACTTCAGTCATTATATATCCAGTATAATACATGAGACCGATGGAATCCCCTGAGTGTTCCTTTCTCTATTCGCCCACCGGTAGTTCGCCCATTGTTCACCTAACCCGCTGATTTCAATTCAATAAAAGACTTGGCACCGACAACGAACAATTAAACAAGGTACGTAGACGTTTGGCAGTACACGCTTGACGGTACACGCACAGTGCCACTGGTGCCCCACATAATGTGCCTCCTTAAACAAGTACCGCTTGACTGTCCCTATGCTATGCCGCATCACTGCGGTTAAAATAGGTCACGCTCGGTTTTGACAGGCGTTCCACAGTCGCGCCGAACCAAATTGAAATCAAGTCACTCATCTTGAGTCGCTCTAACAACTCCAGCAGTCGCCCTTATTCGTTCCAGACGTCGGACTCCATTTACTCACTGGTTCGGCGCGACTGTGGATGGAACGCCTGTCTGAACCGAGCGTCAGTCACTTCATGGAGCTAAACAAACAGTCAGCGCGCAGCCTGTTGAAAACACGTTCCGTTTATTTGCTACGTATGCATAGACCGTCCGGTTTATGCATACGTAATGAGATTTGACGTGCCATTTCCATAAAACATTTAAAATATGATAACGATTTTTAAAAACAATTAAAAGTATATACCAACATGGAGAATGATTCAAATTAATGTTCTGTTCATAACAATAAATTGTTTGATGATCAAAAAGAGAAATTTTGGAACGAAAATGAAGCCGTGAAAAATCAAATACAGGTCATGATTTGTTGCCAAGTTGCCTTGAGTTCCGATGGGACATGTATAGAGAGTTAAATTCGATGATTAAGTTGTTTTGGTGTTTTGAATGGTGCCTGATTCCGGAGTGGCAAGTTCATTATGTAATTCAATTATATAATATGCATCTGGTGGACAATTAATAAACTTACCTCGTTTGTAGCCCTCCCTTAGTCAAACCGCTCATCCGTTGTGAGTTAAAGTGCAGTGCTCGTGTGCACATGTAGATTCGCCCAGCCGTCAAAACAGTGTGCGCATGCACGACATGCGAGCTGTGGTTACCACACGCGCTAAAGCAACAAATTAGAGGGCGTACTCAATACTGTTCCCCTGCGTGTATAGTCTGGTTTCCAGACCAAACAAATCTGACTATTTCTGATGAATTATTTAATAGGTCCGGTCATTTAGATGTTTATGGGTTCTAATTCTGTAGCCGGCAATGTCAGTGACGAAAACGAACAGAAAGCTGCCCGTTTCCGAAAATGTCCTAAGTTTTCCGAACATGTTTTATTAACACCTTTCTAACGATAAGTAACTATTAAGATTTCAGCAACCTTTGAGTTACAGTTTCGGGATCTCTAACTCAAAAATTGCCATTTATAAAATTAAACGCCTCGTACTGCCTCGCTCGTCGTTCAACCGTAGTGTACACCTTTCTAACGATAAGACTTATTTTGATCTCAGCAAAATAATTGTGAGTTACAGCTCCGAGGGATCTATAACTCAAAAATTGCATAATAACGTATTTATAGAGCGCTTTTACAAGATACCGTCTCGCTCGTCGGAAATGAGTGGGTGTGCTTCCCGCCACTATCGGCCTGAACCCGCTTCGGATCGAGTTTCGTTAAAAATAATCCCGCCCCTCGGCTCGGTGATGTTAAAATAATCCCGGCGCGAACTGGTTGTACACCTTTCTAACGATGAGTAACCATTTTATTTTTCTCAACGTTTGAGATCGAGTTACAGGTTAGGGATCTATAACTCGTTGTTGGATGCCCTAAAGGTTTATGTGGTCGACGAAGAGAGTTTATCAAGTCCTTGTTTAGTCCACTGTGGTTATTTTGTTCACGAGAAAGATGATGAGATGCGGTTTCTGTTGAAGAATTTGATAAACACTTCCAGCAAATTTGAAGAAAATTGGATTGTCCTTTTGTTATAATTGCGCGTGATGAATAACACTTTCTTGAAGTTGACACAGGAGTTACTCATACAATATCGCTTAACTGTAGAGAATTGTTGGTTTTTTTAAGACTACGAACTTAAAGTTCTAGACGACCGGTTGGACTAAACTTATAATTATTTCAAAGCAATGGCAATTGGGTATTTTTTATTTAAAAAAAGTAACCTCAGATGTTTTCGTCCGTTCTCAGCTTGGTCTCTCATAATTGGTTCTCAATAGACCAGTTTTCTAATAAATTATAATTCATAGACTGGTATACACAATATGGACTGGCAATGAGGTCACTAGAGCACGTCTATTCCCCCGAGGGACTGTAATTGACCAGAAGGAAGACCTATTTCCCGAGGGCGAAGGCCGATGGAAATAGGTCACCCTTCTGGTCACTCACAGGCCCGAGGGGTGATAGACTTGCTCTAGTGACCCAATAATGCCAGTCCATGTGTTTTATAACACACCTCGGTCCAAAAGATCTAGACGCCGCCAATTTCCATATTAAGATGAGCCTGGCAAACCTCTTGAGGGCGCTGTAACCAGTCAAAAATGTTAAGTCTATATTGCCTGCTTCGGGAACTATTTCCTGCAAATTCACGGTGGCGCAAATTTCATGCACTAGCCTATTAGTTAACCCCTCGTGACCGTGTTTCAGCCAACCAGAATAGAGAAGTAGCAAGAGGTGTGTTATAATCCCTAATAATGGAGTGGTTTTAGATATCGTTCACCGTATTTTGGGGTGATTTTTTGTTCACGATTACACATCAAGACATCAGCAATATCTACAATGATGCGAGTTCAAGTTTGTTGGTTCGACAGTGTTATTGTGTTCATCGTAACTCAGCCAATTGATGGATGTCCCCCCCCCCCTTCCCCTTATGCGTCATCTTAGAAACCCCCTGCAACTGCTCTCCCTATAACCAACCCCCAAGAAACGCAATTACATGTAGTTTGCAATTGCAGTCACTATTTTTGGAGGGTTTGAATTAATTCCAGCATACAGCTGTGCAGCCGCGGCGACTGGAGCCGAGACCATTCAATTAAAAGAAGCTATTATTGGAATTTCTTGAAAACTTCAGGTATTTCAGGTAAATATAAACCTTTAAATATATATAAAGTACGAGTACATGGGTTTCTGTATTCGAAAAAACACACATGTACAGACAGAAATGTGTGGATAAAACATTACTGTGGTTGGACTTAAAAATGTAAATTCACGAGTTACACTAACAAATTTACACTAAAAAATTAAATAAAAATCCTTTATCTTTTAAGAAAGGTCCTCCAATTTCCAATCCAGCCAGTGAGCTGTTTTGCAGCAGTTCAATTTTGTAAGAATTATTTTCAACGCATTTTAAAGCAATACAAAAAGCACTTTTGAGCAAGCCAGCGAACAAATAAAGAGAAAAATGGGGGACTGGGAAGCCAGTCTATTCCAAGGGTGAATCGCCTCTTGCTCAAAGTGCAATCACAATAAATTAGTTTGTGTAACACAAGTGAAAATTCGTTTGGAGTTCAGAATTGAAATAGTAGAGCGCGGACAGTACAGTTCCACACCGTTCAATGGTTCATTTTAAATTAAACATATATATTTTTGATTCGATGTGGAGACAGCCATACTTCCAATGCATTTGTATTGTAGTTCGTTAACGTAACCGAGTGGAGCAGGTAACAGCCGTAATGTTATTACGGACTCCATGCAGTAATGTTCTCAAAATGTCCTTCGTCAGTTTTGCGCTGTCATCGAGCTCCGACCGGTGGAATGAGGTTGAAAAACAGATCCGTCGGGAACTATGAGTCGGCATCAGATGAAGATGGGACAAGACATGCTGAATACATCTGTATACAAGGAATTAAGCAGACAGAAATCATTTTAAAATCTATTTTTTAGAAGGCCGCTTGAATTGACGGCAGCTGTATGTAGCGAGAATTTCAGACTCCGTGAAATCTGGACTCATTGATAGTATTGCGCATGCTTAAGTGGGATAATTAGAAGCGTGACCTGTCACGTGAGAAGATTTAACCAATAAAAAGGTCTCCCCACAATTTGCTTGCGCCGTGACGGGACAGTCGGCATCCAAATGAAAGTCACGCCGAGGTTTTTAAAACTGCAATAGTAACCATAGACGGGCAGTGTCGCTATAGTTATGAGGTAAATGCATGAGGTATGGCACAACCCAATAAAGTCAATGTTGCCGTCGAAATCATCGTTGCCATGTCGGCAAAACCGCACGTCCGTCGGTTGGCATTGGTGTTTTGTCGGCAAGTTTGTCATCACCCCTCTTCCCCATACGGTCCTACCGACGATCTTGATTATGTCACCCACGAGTGACAATAACATTGAGGATCTAGAAGCACGCACGACGTCGATCGTAACCACAGATCAACTGCATTTTTTTTCGCCAATACTTTTGGTCGTGGTGCCCAAAACAAAAAGCAAAAACAAAACCCTGGCATCTTCGGTACAGCGTATTGGCCGTAATAAAATACCAGAAAAGCCCTCAGAACTCATACTACTACTTAATTCCCGGCCGATCCAAACAGGAGCGAGAAATGGATTAAAAGAAATTCGGCATGCGCCGCCTGAATCGCATTTCATTTAAAATAAGTTAGTGAACGTGCAAGGTGGAAACAGATAAGGATAACTGTGTATTTGTATGATCGGCGTATGTCTCTGTCCACTTTCAACATCCAGATGACAGATGTTTAAGATGGGGATCTATCTCCTGTCAATTCCTCCATGTGATCGGCGATAAAACTTAAATATGTCTGTAAACTCAGCGACACACAAGACTAACATCTTGTAAAAAGAAATGCCCTAAAATAGCGTTTCTACGGTCATCGATCGACTGTCTACACCAAGAAACTGGATAACCCCGTCGGTCATCACTTCAACCAGCCTAACCATTCCATTTCTGATATGATTCTACAGGGCATAGAATCACTTGGCCATCGGAAAGACTCAGTCCGCTTCAGCCGGGAGAAAGTTTGGATGAATCGTCTTCGGACTAATCAACCACATAGGCTCAACATCCAACTAGGAAATGATTAACTTCTATTTTTTGTTATCCTATTTGTCATCTGTTTGTTGTATGTTGCCCTATATTATGTGTGTTTCTTGTACACAGCCATTATGTCTCTAAAGAAGATCTTGTTAAGATCGAAATATTAGGCCCTCTTAACTTATTTGATTTGTACATTTCAGGTCATTCCAACCAGTAAGCAATTTGCAGCAGTTTTAATCTTATTCATCTTGTGAACATGTTTGCCCGCTGAACAGTAATAAGACAAGTAATAAGATAAGTATACCAAAGACAGTAATAAGACAGACTTAAAATAAATACATTTGCATTAATGTTTGCGGGGATAAAACCGTCGTTGTTAAAGTAAAATCCTTCGAATTTTTGTTCTGGTAATGGAAAATCATGTGAGCAACACAAATATAGGATGGAGTGTATTGTTGAACTGTTCTTTGCACTTTAAATTATTTTCGCCCGCAACGAAATGCATACACAATTTAATTCACCAAATTAAATCAATTTCCAATTTCGGGTACTAAACAATTTCTTTTTTTTACAATATTGATTTTGTTTTCTTCAGATAACCTGTAATTGTTCAATTGTTGCCTAATATATTGCCTGTGGTTTTTTCTTCTTCTCAAACCCCTGTAATTTCTTCTCATTTTCTTCTCCAGGTTTGCAGGTTTCTTCAGGTTTGCGAACTACAGTGCCTGGGGCCACCGAGGAATAGATTGGTATAAGATAACCACTTTATACGCATACGATCGTTGCCTAATTGTTTTCACTAAAAATGTATGACTCTTTGGCAAGAAAATATTTTACTTGAAAATGTTTCGCTGCATGCGACAGTACAACGACGACGTTCGATAGGTGGATCGTGCGCATGCGCTGCTTGCCTTATTATCACTCACATCATGCACCTTTTCTCATATTTTCAGGCATATAATGACTTAATGCCGTGGTTCCACTCGGAGCGCAGGGCCCACATTTTGCGGAAGTTAGTGGCCGCGTGTTTATTGGCGTAAATTCTCCAGCAAGAATATAATCTTCTATTAATGTTGGAGACGTAATTTCGACCCAAAGGGGTGAGTACCATTTTGAAGCAACGAGAATCTATAGTTTTAGTGTGTTTTAAGGCGTTTTAAAGGTAGAATACACCATTTGCAGATATCGAAAAATATGTACTATACCGATGATTATTACGAAATATTTTTTCTTATTTAAAGGGAAATAATGATTCCAGGCATCCCACAAAATGATTGCTCTAGATATCCTGTAATTGTTCTGAAAAATAGAATTATAAACAAGAATCCGGCCGGCGATCGCGAAAAAACCCAAGAACAACATAACAACTGCCCGACGCCGGTTAAAAATAAACGCCGTTTGTCTTGCTTTTTCCTCGGCATCCATGATTGTAAAACTATGGAGAGGTCAGTTAAACGATATTTACTGTAAAATGCAACCCCCTAAATCCACACATTCATGATAATTCAAGCAATTACCAATGGTTTATCCTACCTTTAACGTAGCAAATAACGTGATATAATTTTCCGAAATGGATAGATTTGGGGCGTACGTAACTCACAGGGCTGGTAACTCCAGGCGCTGTCATTATTATACCTGCTCATTGGGTCCATGAAACATTCTAAATACCATCTCGGCTCCATAGGGAGTACTGTATACAGATATCAACGCTGTCGTTTCGGAACAAAGCAGCTATAATCATAAATAACCATCTCCGCGCCCTCACAGGTACCCATTTACTTCTTGGTGGTGGATCAGAGAAAAGCAATTAGCGACAAAGTACATTGTTCAAGGCATGAACTAGCCAAAGTGTCTTTCCCAAGGGCACACGCACCATAGTCCGCGGTCGGACTCGAACCTACAACCTGCAGCTTACATTATAGGCCCATACCCTTGACCTGCAGATGGCGAATTCAATACTCCAGACCACGAGACCACGGCACTCCACCTTAAGAAACAAATTGAATTAAATACATGTACAGGTTTTTCCCGGCTATTTTAAAACGTTAATGGTCCGGGTTCGCCGGTAGTATGACCTGCTCTCACAAAAGCATACATAGCCTAGGTGGGTAATTTTTTTAAGTGCGATATTTTTTATTAACTCATTATTTGATTCCGGAATCGCGTGTACACACAGTCTTAAAATCCTCATAAAATTGGAAGTATGTGGTATAAAGGTGATTGTGGTACCAAATTAAAGCTAAAAATGTGTACTAAATGGAAATAACAATATCTCATTTTTCCAAAAACCATTATGTCTTGTTTTGTGGGAGCATGTCACATATAAACAAATTCGTCCAGCAAAATCAATTTGGCGCGATTCCTATTATTATAATATCGACCTTTGTTTTAGTTTTAACTGTGAAACCACATATGCCAGATGCCACACAATTCTATTAAAATGTTATTGTTGTGACATCTTCAGTACAAGGCATATAGACTGCTGATAAGGAATGTTGTTCACCTCGATTCCTCACTAGTTTCACTCTTTCTTTTGATTTCATTGTCCTAAAAATACAAGTTTTTACATTTCCTTCGTAAATTTTAACCCTTTTTATTTTCGTTTGTAAATTTGTATTTATCTTTACATTATTGTTTCATTAACAAATTTAAATAATTAGAAGTTAGTATTTAACATGTGCAAATTATAAGAGATAAACTAACTCGAAGATTTTTTTCTATATTTGGGTGAAGAATTTTGAATAGAAAATAAACCAAAAATAAATACCAATAACAGAGAAATAAATGTTACATAATAAGCAATGGTTATCAACAATGTTTTAATTTTTTTTTTTAAATTGGGGGGGGGGGGTATTTTGGTTTTTGTTTGTTTGTTTGTTTGGTTTTTTTTTTTTTTTTTGGTTTTTTTTTAAGCATGCAGTCAGTGCAGGAGCAGTATAAATGATAACAAATACAATTTTACGTGATCATAGACGTTGGCTTATCTTTGTCAATTTATACTGCTGTTCCGGGATGTAAATTATTTTCATAAAATCATGAATTTATTTTCTTTTCATTCGGAGATTTAATTCGGGGCTGCCATCTTGAATTTTCGCCTATATATAGCTGTATTCCGAACGCACTTGGTCGTTCGTAATTGACAACCCGAGAACAGTGTTTAGAAGAGTATACATGTACCATAGCGACCCACTCCCCAAGTAAGCCATGGGAATGACATCCCAGCTAACCGAGCGGCAATGTTTGATCTTATTAGAAATTGTAAACTCATCCCCCCGTACAATTGACAAATTAACGCATCGCAGCTTCAATGCAATTACTTTTTAAGTTTTTTCCTATTGGCTGCCACAGTGCCAGGCATAACAAAATTATGTTACCGTCCGTGGTTTTGTTTTTTTGTACAGGAGAGGCTTTTTTACAAATGTCTGAGACGAGTGTCGCAGTTGCAGGCGACATGGTATTTTGGCAAGACTGATTACCAGTACTCAGAGCAAATCCTTTCTGAGGTAAAAGAAAAAGAGACTTTGACTAAAGAACTTCTGCTTTTGTACGATAATTTCGCCCACAAGTCAGAATGGGTCCCCGTTCTTCTACTGCATGTGTTTGCACATGTGTGTGTATTATCAGTCTGGTAGTGGTAGACGCCGTCAACGACTTCTCCTTGCCTCAGTGCTACGCCTACCGCCGGCCCGGCGATCTTATCCTGGGCGGCATGTTCACGATCGCCCGCACATCCGAGCTCTCGTGCGACATCAACGACGACGATATTTCGCTGGGCATGTTAATGCCAGAGGCCATGGCGTTCGCTATCGGCGAGATAAACAAGCGAGATGACATCTTACCAAACATTACACTGGGGTTCGAGATTAGGGATAACAGTTGGAAGGAAGACATAGCTGTAGGTATAGCCTTGTCTTTCGTGAACGACTCGTCTTGCGTTAATAATGGGGTAGGCCTGGGGTCCATGGCAGATAAGGTAGTTGGCATCGTCGGTCCTCCATCCAGTGCCTATAGCGTCCTCGTCAGTAAAATCACTCAGCCGTACAAGCTTCCAGTGATATCCCATTGGGCTACTAGTAATGAACTGTCCGACAAAAATCGCTTTCCCTACTTTCTCCGCACCGTGCCACCCGATAAGCTTCAGGCTGGCGCCATCGTGGATCTCCTATTGCGTTTCGATTGGCATTACGTTGCTGTCATTTACTCGGTGGACAGCTACGGAATTCACGGTGCCCGTCAGCTGATCACCCAAGCCGAGGAAGGCGGGGTATGCGTAGCCCTGTCGGCACCGCTGTCTGTGCTGGACACAAGCCGGGACATGCAAGAAATCGTGCTGAAGCTGAGAGGACTGAGTTTTGTTCGTGTCGTGGTCGTCTTCGCAGCCGGTGATATACCGGACAAGTTTCTGCAGCAGGTGTCAAAGACGAGTTTCCCGTACAAACTGACTTGGATTGGTAGTGACGGATGGGGGTACTCGCTGACATACAACGAGCAAATGGCAGGACTTGTGGCAGGCGGTATCTTCATCCGATTGAACAGCCCGAAGGAACACGCATTTGAAGAGTACCTGAATTCAGTTGATCCTAGACAGGAGAACGCTGCCGGTCAATGGTTTACTCGTTACTGGAAGGGAAGACTTGCTCCCAATTGTTCTGTGACAGCCCCCCTGAAGACGTGCGCTACCCCTCTACCTGACGGCTTCTCTACCGAGTACAACACCGCAGGCCCAATAGACGCTGTAAATATATTCGCTCGGGGGTTACACTCACTGCTGATGGAGACCTGCTCGCCCAAAGGATCTCAGCCCAACTGCTTTTCTAACCGATCCCAGATTAACGGGGAGGATTTAAGGAGACACCTTCTGCGTGTCAATTTTACAGGATCCACAGGAAAAGTGCACCTGAATGAAAACGGAGACCCCGAGGGAGTGTACATCCTGAAAAACCTAAGGTACAGTAACGGTCGTTACCACTTCGAAGACATTGGAACATGGGACTCTAGGAAGAAACAGAACCGGCTTGAGTTGGATATCAATAGAATCCAGTGGCCCGGACAGGACGCTGCAGTTCCTAAGTCAATATGTCGTCAAACATGTTCGGTTGGGCATATTGTAGTTCCCCTGGAGCAGAAGTGTTGCTGGGGCTGTCGGAGATGCGACAACAACGCTATTGTCAAAAACGGAAACGTGTGCATGGCGTGTCCAAAAGCCCATTGGCCGAATGATGCATATGACACTTGTGTCCCTATTGTGCCCACGACCGCCGACCTCTCAGATCCACTTGTCACTGGTATTTTTTTTCTGGCCTGTTTGGGGTTTATCCTGTCCTGTCTAACGATGGTGGGTATGGTGTATCATCGTCAGACCCGACTGGTGAAAGCTACTAGTAGAGAACTGAGCAGTATCAACCTTCTAGGCCTGACCACAGCTTTTCTGGCGATTATCCCACTTCTGCAACCACCAACAAGTGCCACATGCGCGGCGTCTGAAGCACTGATCTCTGTGTGTTTCACTACGACATACGCACCGACGCTGCTCAAGGTAATTCGTATCTACCGGATCTTCTCTGCTGGGAAGAGAATGGTGAGACCTCCGAGATTTGTTCGACCAATGCAGCTGGTCACAGTGGCTTGTATACTAATTATATTACAGGTAAGAACATTTTGTTAAAAGGAAGGCGATTAAATATTTCTCCCACCGCATTTTTACGAGTTACCAAACAAAAATACTAATGAATTGATAATTGATTATTGAATTCAAAGAGTCCGCGTCAAAAAGTGTCCTGGATTATTATGATCTAGCATAGTTCATACGGACGAGACTAAATGCTTATACACTTGTATATCCTCGACGTAAATGTACCTTTGAACTTATAGTTTATTGAATTTCAGATCTAGTTTGACGCGCAACATTGCGGTATGCTGTGACCGCACTCGTTGTTTTGTAACGCTGTTTAATGTGTTATAACGGTCCTTTTCTTATTAGCTCATCGCCGCGGTCATTGTCGGGTTCCTGGATCCTCCACACCCCGGCCTCCTTTACACATCTCCACCTAGCGATCACATTGAGCTGTACTGTGTCTTCAGCAGGGCATTCCCGGGCTTCTGTGGCTACAATCTTCTCCTCGTTCTTCTGTGCTGCTACTACGCCTTCCGGGCCCGTAAGGTCCCGGACAACTACAACGAGTCCAAGTTCATAGGTGTCAGCGTCTACTCCACGCTAGTGCTATGTCTGGCCGCGGTGCCGGTCTATGCCACGGCCCTAGAAGCTCGGCAGAAGATCGCCGTGCTGGCTATGGCGGTTATTGCTAATTCCTTCCTCACCATTTTCTTCGTCTATGTCCCCAAACTGTTCGCTGTTCAGTTTCGATCAAGAGTTCAGGACGAGGAGACCAACACTACTACTGTCAACGCAATTACCTGATCAAAAAACGACAACCCGCCCGCAGCTTAAAGGTCGGATACACCATTGGTCATTGCTTGAATTACCATGAATGAGTAGATTTTGGGGGTTGTATTTTATAGTAAATATCGTTTAACTGAGCTGTCCGAAGTTTTCCAATCATGGATGCCGAGAAAAGCACGAAAAACTGCGGGTTTTTTCAACCGGCGTCGAGCAGTCTTATATTATCTTTGTTTTTTCGCGATCGCCGTCCGGCGATCGCGAATTTTTCATCATAAAAATATATTTTTCGGAATAATTACAGGATATCTAGCGCAATCATTTTGCTGGATGCCTAGAATCAACATTTACTTTCAAATGAGTAAGATATTTCTTAATATTTCGGTAGTAAATATTTTTGATATCTGCAAATGGTGTATCCTACTTTAAACACAGTACGTCCTGTAAAGATTAAGCCAATAGGAATCAACAGCAGGCCTAACCTGTGAGACTTAGCAGGGCGACTCCACCCCCTTCCAAATCTCAGAACACCCGCCTTTCAAGATAGTTGATGCCCCAAAGTGGCGTAATTACAGGGGGCCAACAAGGGCACGTTGTCCCCCCCGACCCCGTGCCTTCGGGTGCCCCCGTTTGAAATCTTGGATTGCACACAAGCAGTGTATCAGTTGGCCTTTTGTGCTCCCCCCCCCCCCCCCCCCCTTGGGAAAAAATTTGCACCCGGATGCCCCAGCCCCTGTAAGTTCAACCCCATATTACACCGCTTTACGTTGCAATTTGGTACATTCTACAAAGTTTACAGAATTTCAAGTGAGCATGCATTGTTGCGTATAGCCGACTACAGAATCTATACCCAGCACGATATGTGGCAGAGGGGTACCCCCCTCTTATCCCTATACTTTATACGCACTCAACACTATTGTAACCTAACCAATCCCCCCTTGAAACCAAAAAGGATTCCGGGAACACAATGGTCAACACAAAAGAGGGGGGGTTTTCTCTGCCACATATCGTGCTTCATAATGTCAGAATCAGACTTGAATAAGTTTCAAATAACTTTGATTCAGTTAAATAAGCAACAAAACTCGGGTCCAGTAATTTTGTACTCTAGTCACACAACCACTTTGTAAAATAACCACCCTTCACTCGAGTATTGTCGTATTATTAAAAGAAAAAAGAAAAAAACAAGTAAAACAAAAACAACAACCCCCCAAAAAAAAAAAAAAAAAACAACAACAACAACATCGACTGCCAAATCAAAACATTACACGTAATTAATGAAATTTACCGTCCAGTGACATCTCCGCAAACAAAGTCATTGAAAAGCATGAAGTAAGTGCACAAGTCCTAATTCAATTAAGCAATGTACTTTCTTTGTTTGCTTGTCGCGCGGTTCCATCGTAGCGTCATTTCACAGTGTTTATTCATTACTTCGCTTACAACAAACAATGTTTACAGTGTAAGCGAACAGAAGCAGAGCCATTTTGCCGTGTATTTTTGCGCATAAATGCACATTTGTTTAAGACAGACATCTCTGACTTTATTTTTCAAGAAACTGAAGTAGATGGCACGACGCTGTACTAATTTAACTTTAACAATGTGTTTCTTGTTTGTTTGTTTTTAAAATTCTGAAATTGTTTATCTTTTGTCAAACTTCCGCGTTAGCTTTCTATGTGTTTTCTGCGGTCTAAAAAAGGCCTAGCAAATTTTATACAACAATATTTGTCTGTATATTTTCTCACCGGCAAAAGATCAAAGAATAAACAGCCGCTGTGTGCGGTGATTAGAATAAACACAAAACACAAGAGGGCGGTAGTTCTTACCATCGACATCTGACTCGTCGAAATCCAGAGCGCCGGTAACGTCACCGTACACAGTTTCAGGGTCGCTACCCCTCCGCCGCCGCAGTGGCGATAACCGACTCACAATGTCCCGGATGTCCAAGTGCCCGGATCGAGTGAGCAGGTCGGTCACCTCGTCGGGCATGATCGGCGCCTCGTGCTGGTTGCTAGGTGACCGGTCCTGGACGTTGCCATAGAGATCGTTTATCATTGCATAGATACGTAGAAGCTGTCGCAGTAACAACTGGTCCTGCATTTGCATGACCTTCTAAGATATTCAAGGAAAAACCATCGAAACTGCAATTGTATTTTCTAATAAAAGAAAGAAGATATTTTAGTGTACTACAACCCTTCCCCAAAAAGGTGTGAGTTCATCCGTTCATGTCTGCACGAAAAACTTCCGAATACGATTGCTACTGTATTAATACATATTTTGCTTTGTATCTGTAATAATTGTAACGTACCTGAGTATCTTTTAAAATCTACACTAGTAGCATTCTAAATTTGCACACTATGGCACTTTGCAAGAATGTGATCAACATGACCGGCTGACCACATAATACCATGTACCTGTTAAAATTTGTAATAAGGTCAAAAACTTGACAAAGTATATGTCACCGAGATCAACATTGCCTCATGAAAACAGTCAAATTCTACTTTGAATTTGCGTTTTGTCGTTGGATTATGCGTTAGTACCGATTGAGTTAGCATAAAGCAAGTCCACCCAAAGCTTTGAGGGTGCTTGAAACCCACTCAGCGCATACGCTTATGCACACGCCTGCAGCACGCGTGCACGTCAAATATAAAATGAATTTTTAAGAAGGGGAAAATATAACATGACGTATTTGCATCATCGACCAGCCTCGTACCATTCACGCCTGTGTGTTCTTCTATGGTAAAAAAAGCGAAATCGATATTTTTCCAAAGCGTCCACCTGGGGTTTTATTTAATATAGTGAGAACGGGGTTCCTTTATTTATTGTTATGTAACACGGTGAGTTAAAAAAAACAAGGTCATTGTATTGATTGTGAATAGAAGATATTTTGATTTTATGCACACGTGTTTTCATTAGGAGTCACCATTGCGTCGTATGCACATTGGCTTCAAAAATCAATTGTATAGAATTGGTCGTTTGAGATACGCAAACTACTTTACTACAGCTGGAGGTTCAATAAAACTTGGAGAAAAAAATACAGGTGCAATAAATGACTTCATTGAAAACACGTACCTTCACACTTTAGTGTCATAAATAAACAGTTTCACGCAAGATAAGACAATACCAACAAACAGTAAAACATTTTGTTTATGATCTTTTAAAAGGTCAAATACAGGTGCACTTCCAAAGGGACTATGGTGCGTGTATTATCACAACAAGCTGTACATTTTAGCATTTTGTCTTATGATCATGATTATAATAACTCCCAAGTAAAACATACTTCACATAATTTATGGTGTAGTTTTAAAGCTTGTTTTAAAGCTTGTTTAAAGACTAGCTGTTAGTTTATGACATTTAATAAAAGCCCGCGGCAACCCATTGAGTCGTTGTTTAATTTAGGTTTATAGTTTTTTTCCGATATCTGTACCACAAGGCGTTGGCTTAACCACAGGAGACACTTTTCAAAATGATGTATTGACTTAGTATTGTAAAATATTATGTGAAATGATTGAAATAATAATATACACAGTGTGTAGATAAAATACATATTGCATTTTATTTTAGTCATTGTGATAAATTTGTTTGTCAGCATAGGTTGAGGTAAATCTTGGGATTGGAGTTATTAACAATGACCCGATTTAGATGTGATGTATGGAGAGACTAAAAGCACGCCCGCTGCGTTAAACTATAGCTAGGTACTCTCAATTTACAAAATTGACATGAAAAACGACACTGCAAGCTGTCTGTGCACTAATATGAAGTCTAACAACGTAATTAACATAATGCACATGCACTGTACAGCGAAGTTTAAAAAAACAATCAATATACTGTAGTACGGAATAAGCCATTTGCGTGTTAAATTTGAATAACATTTGGTACACTGACTTACTTACTCAACATACATGTATGTTTGGCACATTTTTTCCTTGAATTCTTTAGACCAAAGAGACTATTACTATATCACGTGATTCGGGGCAAGCGCTTACGCTAGCAACCACCAGTTCCGGAATGGTCTGGTGTCTTTGTGCCAGTCTCGCCCATTGTGAACAATGTATTAGTGCCAAGCGTCTCTTACGTATGTAACTAAGAGCTTGCCCCGAATCACGTGATACACAGCAACAGTGTCTTTAGTCTAGATAATTTAAAATTAAAATGTGCCAAACATGTTGAGCGAGTCAATGCATACCAGATGTTATTCCAATTTAACACGCAAATGGCTTATTGTATTAAAGGCGCTTATTTTCATAACTCATTTCCTGAAACGCTCCGTTTCCTGCATGCCCTTCGTTCGTGGATAGCTAGCTATCTGTCGACTGAAACAATGCAGCCAAGACCAACAACAATGGCACTAATGAAAGTGATGTGTCAAAACAAAATGAGTCATACCAGGAAAAACGCAAGTGTCATTGACTTTCTGTACGATTGTTAGACAGAAATAATGATCACCAGATGAATTTATTTTCAATTATTCCTTGTGGTTTTGTTTTAAACCAGACCAGGGCATCAAATGTACTGACTTACGTCGAGATAACCCGACCACGAACCAGAGTTGTATTCGAGTCCCTGCAAGTCCTTTCACAAGTCCTTTCACAAGTCCTTTCACAAGTCCTTTCACAAGTCCTTTCACAAGTCCTTTCACAAGTCCTTTCACAAGTCCTTTCACAAGTCCTTTCACAAGTCCTTTCACAAGTCCTTTCACAAGTCCTTTCACAAGTCTAGTCATATGACAAGTCCTTTTATAAAGCTAGTTCCAAGTACATGTATAACTAGTTGAACAATGACAACAAAAAATGCTTTTGTTAACAGTTTATTTGAAAAGCTAGTGACTTGACTTTAGACTCAAGAACTTGTGATGGACTTGCAGGGACTCGAATACAACTCTGCAACGAATGCACAGCAATAGTATTTCCTTCCCAAACAGGTAGCTTGTATTGGCTTTTAACTACCTTTCCCTTTTCGAATGCAATATTCCTCTGCTATCCGGCGTGTATAAATGCTTAAATGCATAAGGCAAGTTGGGAGCACTCTACGAAAGCCACCCTTTAAATTTATCCCGACCGATCCCAAACCTGTTTTCGAACGTCTCACATTTCCTTCATACAATTATTAGTGAAGTATTATGTCAGAATAACCCAAGTAATTTCCCCTGGACGTTTGCCCTATATGGCGATCCCAATCATATTGATGTATTTGGCAGGCGTTGTAAATTGTTACCAGGCACTTGTTATACATAATGTGCACGGTATATCAAACAAAAGTATTCCAATTTTCCCCAGGGTGTCAAGATTCTGGGTATACATGTACATGTGTACGAAGAGGACAGAGTTGTTTCTTTTCACAAGATCTTTTATAATCCAGTCGTAAGTCCTTCATAAAGCCAATATCGCAAGTAACGGGATTAATAATAGTGACAAAGGAATTGAAAGCTGATTATTTTGAAAAGCTTGTGATTTGAATTGAGACTGCGTTGGTCTTTGTGATGTACTTGACTATACATCGCTAGTATAACTGAAGAGTTAGGGTTTGATGATGCCTAGTTTGAAAGTTGTACTAGATCAAAGCTGTTCCCATAACAAATCAAGGGTCTATATTAATTATAGGTATACATCGTTAGTCTTCGGAGTCGAACCTTTGGGCAGAGGTAAGGCTTAAGCAAATCTAATTCAAAGGTAACAGTGTTCTAATTCTAGTGAAGTACATGTAGGTAGGAAGGGGGAACTATAGGTTAGCCGTCATTTTACCCGATTATCAAGACAACAACAAAATTACCAGAGAGATGATGTAGGCCTAGTACGTTTGTACCGGGTATATACCCACCAATTCTCGTCGCAGCAGCTTCAGTTGGCAGGTCACCCTTTCTTCAGTGTTGCTGCAATTTTGCACCATCAACTCGTGCTCCTCTCTGAGTTCTTTGCCCGTGGTCAGGCTAGGGATGGCCTTTCTCCCAGCGCCCCACACACCCTTCCTGGGATGCGGTAAGGTTGAGGAATACTTGACGAGCGGTATGGTGTCCATCTTTCGCGCGGGATGCTCAGCCTTGTTGTTGTTCACGTTGAGGGGTGCCAGACTATGATCCATGTCTAATGTGCATGTAGGTTTGATCACACTACGTTGGGCGGAAGATGTATCAGCCGAACATCTTAGGACGAGTCAATCACACTAATATAAATCATGCCTGAAAATGTACACTCGGATCTATATCAATCAGGTCCATAGCAGATGTAAACAGCCCGGTATTATAACATACCTGTTGCTATTTCGGTTTTACAATATTGACACTGCAGCGTTGCAGCAGCGGTCGTGCACTCGTGTGATTGCCGTTCTCATTTCCCGCTATTATTATCAGTGTACAAAGAAAGATGAGAGTAGTGTGTACCTAAGTGATCAATAATGAGATAAACACAAGAGCCAACATCCATGCGCACACAATCAGAGTAGAGCCATGGGAGTAGGTAGAATAATACACAAACAATACACGGAAGAATACTCTTTACAGATACTAGTACGTACATGTACGTACACTCTCATAGTACATCCACATACACTCGCCCTCTATACGGCAGCATAATGAACTCATCATGATGCATGCTAATGTCGACGGAATTCTGTATCGATAGACGCGCTGCAAGAAATCGAACTCCCCGTGTAGCGCAGTACGTGGCGGCACATACATGTACTATACTTTCCCGCCTTTTTGTGCGCTACTGATTTTGTTAATCAGACTCATATAGAATATAATTATTACATGTGCATCTTCCTTCGCTTAGGTTCACTGTATTGGCGGGCTCAAAACCTCACATGTTAGAGTTCGGCGCTTGGTAAGTCGACCTGCCCGTGGCCGGCCCGGAGTGGGCATTCTTAAGCCCTAAATCCCGATTCTTGTGCGTCGGGTGTAGTTCTAACTCCGCTAAAATGTCTTCTAGTGGTGATCCGTACATGTCTGAGTATATAAATACGTTTGGAGATATGTTGTGTCATCCTCAAGAACTGACTTGCCAATTGTTATTTATTTCGATGGTGATTCAAACCGGTATTTTGGGACATGATGATTTATACACCAATGATGATTTATACTCCAATGAGGATTTATACTAAAGCGGTAGATACAGAGGTGAAGAAACTTCCTACACTCGTGGCTGATTTGAACTCATTGTAACAGATCAGGAAATTATTTAAAAAATAAGCAGGACAAATTTAACAAGAACTTTTATTCTCAAAATTTTGCTCAGCTCAGCAGCTCATTTTGGCTTATTATTTATAGCCCTTGGTGTATCCATGTAGCTATCATGGTAATTCTTTACTAGCGTCAGTAGTCATTATTCTGTGTTCAAAGTATATCCCGGCCTTTTGTTGGTTTCAAACCAGACGGTTAACAAAATTAAAATTGTATTTTATTAAAAGATTTTTTTAAGATTGTACAGTTTACTGTACATTCTCAAAAAAGAATATACAGTTAATTACATTCTTTAAAATAATCGACACTGTTCTAAATAGACAGACGTCACAAGAGTAATTTCATATGTATTATTGTTAGTATGGGACTAAATATGCGGCCATTGCCCGGTTTGAAATAAGTACGTTTTAGTTATAGGGGCCTGGACGTTGATAACAGTTTTTAAAAAAAATTAAAAAATCATAGTTTTTGAACAATTTTGTCTAACAATGTTACCTCATATTTTGTGTGAAACGCCCCTTTTCGTCGGTTTGCGGTATGTGTTTCCCGCACAATTTTTTTAATTTTTTTTTGCGGGCCTGAATGACTGCAAATACTGTAATTGTTTCAAGATGATCTTATTTTGTTACGGCCCAAGAGAGAAAAGTAGATACCAGTCCACAGCTTTTATCCATCCGATCCAACCCTAATACATGTACCAACTAGTATACCCCCGGGAAAAAAATCACAAAACTTTTCTTAAATAGCGCCCTCATCCGAGTGCAGCGATGCTCACGATCGCGATCGCATGATGTTGACAAATTTTGACGTCGTCATAATTTGCTGCGCAGCTCCGAATCTGATGTAATGAAATTCTATTTGATTCTCACTAAAGATTGCAAACGTCAGCTAATAACAGGCTAGGGGTTGCAACTGTATTTGGAATCTTGAAAGTTGAAAGTGGAACATTAATCTGAAAATGGATGGTGAATTGGAGGTAAAGAAAGACAAAGTGCCAATGGGATTGGAATCGAACGGGTCGGAGAAGCAAGAAGACGCCTTTGTACATTTACATGTAAGTACTAGTACTAGCTGCGTGTAACTTTTATCATCATACATCAAATAGTACATGTACACACACACAACAATCGCAGAGAAATGCCAGCCAAGGACAAGGCAAGGGCCCCTGTGGTTCAAACAACGGAGGTACATGTACATATAAGAACAAAAAGTACAGTACAACTAGCTCTAGGCACACAATGAATACAAAACCATGGGGAATATGGCCGGTTGTGTGGCCATAGACATGGAGAGAAAAAAATAATCTCCACGTGGCCTTATTATTTCCTGATTTGCATAAAAAGGGTTGTGCATGGGTGTGTCGTACATAGACTGTTGTGATTGGTTATCTTTATCATGTCATTGTTAATGGTATATGTAGGATGTTGGAAATGGCTTAAAGGATCCCAGAAATAGAAAATAAAAATTACTTATATGATATAAAACATAGGTTACAGTATCAATACACCCAATAAAAAAAATTGTGTGTGATTTTAGGGTTATTTGAGCCATTACAAATTTCAAATTTCTCTTCGATTGCCCCGCCCAGAAAAATTCCTCCTGTCGAAGTCGTGACGTCACGTAAAGAATAGCTTTCTTCGCGATTGATCGCGATCGCGTGCGTACATACGTAACATCGCAATCAAATATTTTCCTATTTCTGTGATCCTTTAAAGGTAGGATACCATATTGGTAATTGTTAATGGGTGGCTTTTGGGGGTTGTATTTTATAGTAAATACCATTTAACTGACCTATCCGTTTGTTTTCAACCGGTGTCGAGCAGTTTATTCTTATGTTATTTTTGTTTTTTCGCGGACAGCGATCGCAAATTTGTTGTTATAAAATTATATTTTTCGGAATAACTACACGATTTCTAGTGCAATCATTTTGCTGAATGCCTAGAATCATTATTTACTTTCAAATGAGTAAGATATTTCTTAATATAATTCGGTAATCAATATTTTTGATATAGCCTGCAAATGGTGTATCCTACATGTACCTCATGCAGGGCCCACTGACAACTCTCAGTTTAATTTACCCTATGACATAGAATGAAGTGGCCCTGTATTCTATGGGTATTTGGGCATACAGGGTTAGTGATAGGGTCAGTCCATTCTATGTTCTAGGCTAAATAAAGTCGAGAGTTGTCAGTGGGCTAATTGCTCTGTAAACAAAATTAATGTCAATGTATTCTAGGTTTATTTGTTACACCCCACTTTTATACCAGTACATGATCACACATTATGTACAAGTTTCAGGCTAACTCCCCCCCCCCCCCCCCCCCCCCATTTAATTTGTGATTACAGCACCATATGCTACAAAGTAATAATTTATTTTAATAGATGCAGTTACCACTACAACACAATTATATGACTAGTTCATGCATAAAAACTCCAGTTTATTTACTCCAGGCTAGGGTTAAAAATAGGACACACCATTGGTAATTGCTTAAATTATCAGGAACGGGTGGATTTGGGGGGTTGTATTTTATAGTAAATATCGCTTAACTGACCTCTTCAAAGTTTTATAATCACAAATGCTTAGAAAAGCAAGAAAAATGGCGTTCATTTTCAACCGGGGTAGGGCAGTGGTTCTCATGTTGTTCTTGTTTTATTCGCTATCGCCATCTGGGCTTTCTGGCGATTGCAATTTAAAAAAATAAAATTCAATTTGTTTAAATAAATTTTAAAAAATAGAACAATTACATGATATCTAGTGCAATCATTTTGCTGGATGCCTAAAATCATTATTTACTTTCAAATTAGTAATATATTTCTTAATAATTCAGGAGTAATTTGGTTTTTTTATGTATATAATGCAAATTGTGTATGATCTACCTTTGGTGATAACAAATAACTACTAGCGAATAGTACAGTGTGATTGTTAAATTTATTGTAGGTTTATTATGATTCGATGGCTACTTGCTAATTTTGTTTGGTCTTTTTTAGCTTTAATTAATATTTAAAACATATTGCCTTCTTTTTCTGCGGGTATTCAGTTTGTATTGCATCACATACCCAAGGGCTGTTAAATTTATAAAGGTTTTATGATTCTAAATACTGATGTACAATGTACATAATTAATAGGGAAAGTGTCTGTTTAAACTTCATATGGGTATAGCACAATACTTTTTGCTGCAGTGGAAATTGTCTGGATTCAGTAAAGAAAATCTCTTTTTAGACTTGGAAGCAAAAGTTCTATTTTAAATTTGCCTAAATCATTATGTAAACCTACAGGTACATATTGTATTGGACATACTATTTAATACACCAGGTTTCTTGGGATAAGTTTTGATCGTCGTATTTGATTGTCATTCTGTAACGACATTCTGTTAAGTATTTTAGTGTCTGCTAATTAAAAACCATTTTTAACCCAAACTCCCAAGTGTAATTTACTTCAAACCATGTACCTATCCTTGCAAATTTTAACACCATATTGGCAAACTGTACACAAACTGGATGTTTGATTCCATATGGAAGTACCATGACCAACCCATTGTAAAAGACTGTCAGTTTAGAGGTCATTTAACCATCCCAACAGACTCCAACAAAACCTGGTGTTGGAGTTTGACTGGATGGGGATTGTTAGGGATTATAGAATGCAGGGCCCACTGACAACTCTTGACTTTATTTACCCTATGGACTGACCCTGTACATGTACATTGTATACCCAATACCCATAGAATACAGGGCCACTCCATTTTATGTCATAGGGTAAATAAAACCGAGAGTTGTCAGTGGGCCCTGTATGGGCACTGCATTCTATAGTTAAGCCCAACTTTTAATTTCAATCTAGAACAAGCATTAACATTATGTATGGTATATGTTGGAATTTGACTTGCGTGCATATTGTACTTTGTTTTTGCGTCTATACTTTTGTTGTTTTTGAACCTGTTGATTTGAACCATGGAGCAATAAATGCTCTTATGTCTTGGCTTTTGACAGGATGGTCAGCAGAATGGTAATGGCGCTGGAGGGAATAATAACCGTACGTCTCTCATGTTTGGCTTGAAGGAGGAAGTCGGAATACTTGCCCGAACTCTCAAGTTGTTTGAGGTAGTACATTAAACTTGTGACGTGCGACTTTTTTTTTTAAAGTCGCTTGTATTTTTACACAAACTCGTGTCAGTACTTTTTTTTTAAAGTTGCTTGTATTTTGTGTAATACCCCCATGCTGTTTTGTTTTATAGCTTTATATGTCAACACAGCTCTTTCCCACAGGCCAGACACCCAGAAACCAGCTGGTGTTGTTGAATATGGCAAGGCAACAATAGCATGATCGATTGCTTGTGAAGGTCTGGTGGTAAACTCCACACCTCAAAGATCCTTTATGTACACAATCGCGAATTATTCTCTAATAGAATTCTATTTTCAGAATAATTACAGGATATCTAGCGCAATCATTTTGCTGGATGCCTAGAATCATTATTTTATTTATTTACTTTCAGATGAGTAAGATATTCCTTAGTAATTCGGTAGTATTTTTTTTGATATAAATGGTGTATACTACCTTTAACACAGGATGAAATAGTAATCTTTGTTTTTACGGCGAAGCGACTTTGAAAAAAAGTTCGGCAGCACGTCGCAAGGTTTAACAAACGTTAATTTATGCTGATTTGTTATTTCGTCGTTTTGTTTAGATGAATCTTACAGTTAAACCCCAGCGGTACAATTATGTTTTACAATTAACATTATCTGTCACCTCATGAAATTATTCTCCTCGTCGCACTCACAAACATTCATATTATTTGTATACCATTTCTTAGTTGTTTAATGTTTATCGTGTGTAGCAGCAAAAGTTCTGAAAATTGAAGAATGGTGCTTAATTGACAACTATTAAACCTGGCAAAGTTTTAGCTGTGAATGCTGTATATTCGGAGAAAGTAATATGACCGCATGCAAGAAGAAAAAATTCCACAGGAAGTTTTGAGTAAAATATCTTTACAACAAGAAGCTTTGAACAATAGTTTTGTTGTTACTTTTTGGATAGTGAATATATGTGACCCGCTTCATCGTAGTCAGGAATAAGTCGCTGGGGCCGTTTTACGTAATCGGCCGTTGAAGTGAACGCATGGGTGAAAATCGTGACCAAGTCATTTTTCTGAACATTGTATTTTTAGGAAGTTTAGTTATCACAGATTATTGTCATTATTGTCTTGTATGTAAAAACGATCAATAAAGATGAAAATGAAGAGGATTTGTGTGCGCTGTTCGTATGATTTTGGTCAATTTTGTTTATTTCAAAGCTGTTTTTCTCGGAATGTGGATTCGGCAAATAAATATACACCTTGACCTGTCATCTTCATCAGACCATAACTCGTTAACCTAAGAAGATACACACTCGTGATGGGTATCATTAGAAAGCTTATGAAATTTCCTTTCTCACCATTTGCATATCTCAAAAAGTCATTTCGAGACTTATTCCTGATTTCGATGGAGCGGGTCACATATATATGTCTTAGATACCTTCTTATATATTGCTTACAGGAGCATGACATCAACCTGTCGCAGATCGAGTCGCGCCCATCCAAGCGTAACGAGGGGAACTACGAATTTCTTGTCGTCTGCGAAGAGAACATGGACAAGTTGGATGTCGTTCTGGCTAAGCTGAAGGAGAAAGCAAAATACGTCCACGTGCTGTCGCGTTCTCAAGATGAAAATACAAGTGAGTTACCTAGTAGATGTTGGAATTATTTAATGATTGAAGATACTTTTCCTCCATATACATCTATATGGGGAGTCTTGCCATTTTAGTTCCCGTTCTCTCATCCTCAGATTTGAACCCGTTGAGTCATTCTTGCCATTTAGGGTATCCAATGCTGGAACACTAAAACATTTTCTATTTATAAAGGCCATTTTATGAAGAGTAGCCCAAGCTGAAGTACGAGTCTAGACAGAGGTTTGATAAATGGCCTCAAATTCCTTGATGGTTTTATGGCAGTATGTACGGGGAACTGGGGAAAACATTGGACACATGAACATTCTATTGGACAGTGGATTGAATGTGATTGGGGTTAAAGGCATACTATAGACCATGTGCCCTCTGTTTACATCTATATTCAAATGTGCCCGTAAATATGCGCACGTTCGGTTTTACAAAAATTTGGTTAAGAGGCGACATCAGAGCTAGGTCACATAATTCAAAGGTGGTCCGACCTGTGGCGTCACTCCTCAACCAAATTTTATGCAAAACACGATGTGTGCGCATATTGAAGGGCACATTTGAATACAGATGTAAACACGTGACGTCAGAGGGCACATATGTGACCTGTCACCACAAAATGAGAGTAAAGTCGGAAATATTGAAAATTAAGATATTGGTATTTTCAAATTCTTCAGAAAGAGAGCTTTTCAATGATACATAACACTTTGGGGTTTTGCGATAAACACTTTTTACAGCGCTCTAGAAAGTCATGGGTTTCACAAAACATGTTTGTAAGAAAACTTACTTTAAACATCTTAAACAAAACACGCAAAAGATTGCAAAACAGGACAAGTAAGGTTCGGTTTAGCATAGCAACGGCTATGTTCTAATCATTATGTCTTCTTGAAATTTTCCACACATACAAACTATTGTATAAACAACAAAATATCAAAATTTCGAAAACGTGGGATACTTACGAGCACATGTGAATACAGATGTAAACACGTGACATCAGAGGGCACATACGTCTACAACATTTTGAGTTGAATTGTATTTGTTAAATATAAGTATCTGTTTTTTGTTACAATCGGTATCATTTCCGAACCCATGCTCATTACCCTTTGTGGTGTCACCCATGCATCATGCTCCTCCGACCCATCCCTGCATCTTTTATCATTGCACTGCATCCGCCATGCCCAAGGCTCTGTCGAGAAAAGTAAGTTGAACCATCTGTTGACCAGGATGATGAACGTGATTATAACCACATATTTAGTAATGTTTTGTTTCTCTTTGTTTCTCTCATGTGAAGGGAATTCCCATCATTTTCTCAACTATTACAATTTTATTTTCTTCTCGCGTGTACAAATATTAGTCGTAATGTTCTTTGCAGCTAGAGCACAATTTCTTATTGATTTGGTAGTTTTTCAGAACTGTCATATAACTAGATGCTGGAACCTTAAAGGTAGGATACACCATTGGTAATTGCTTGAATTATCATTAATGGGTAGATTTGGGGGTTGTATTTCGTAGTAAATATTGTTTAACTGACCTGTCCGAAGTTTTACAATCATGGATGCCGAGAAAAACACGAAAAACAGCGTTTGTTTTCAACCGGCGTTGGGCAGTTATTCTTATGTTATCTTTGTTTTTTCGCGATCGCCGTCCGGCGATCGCGAATTTTTCTTTATAAAATTTGATTTTTCGGAATAATTACAGGATATCTAGCGCAATCATTTTGCTGGATGCCTAGAATCATTATTTACTTTCAAGTGAGTAAGATATTTCCAAATAATTCGGTAGTAAATATTGTCGATATCTGCAAATGGTGTATACTACCTTTAAGATGAGTCTTAAGACACTGGCTATACATGGGCTTGACAAATCGTGCAGGCTACTTCATTAAATTCATTGTGGCGGGGAGAAAACAATAACGATCGTAATGTTGAATTTTCTCAATTTCTAGTCCCTTGGTTCCCGAGAAAGATCAAGGATACGGATGAGTTTGCCAATAACATCTTGAGCTATGGATCCGAGTTGGAATCTGACCATCCAGTAAGTGTGTACATTGTCAACTTCCAGATGTGACCCAGCACATCAAAATAAGGAAAAAGTCGAAAAATGACTTATTGGAATACAATTATGTACATAGTAAGATTGGAAATTCCAATAAGCTTTCTAGAATGATATCCATCACAACAAGCTTGTAGTTCAGGAGTTTTTGTTTATGAGCTTAAATTAAAAAAACTTATGGAATGTCTTACAATGTACATATCTCAAAAAGTCATTTTCCGAATTATTACTTATTTTTTAAAGGGATCGTATATGTTTGGTAATTACTCAAACAATTATTGGCAATAAAAACTTACTTGGTAAGAAGTACAGCACCTTTGGATAGTATAATGCATTTTTAGAAACTTTTCACTTCGAAATACTGCGGTTATGGAAAAAGATATCACTTTTCATCCCAAAAAATTTGAATCTGAGAAACGTTACTGCAGTGACGTTTTTCAGATTGTGTATTCCAATGCAGAATAATTCTTCCTGCGTGGACATAACCACTCCAGATTTTCGGCAGTATCTCAAAAACGCTACCACCTTTCGAAATGAAATTTTTACAGGTTAGTTTTATGGTTTGATGGTATGTTAACATATTTTATGTTAACAAATTTAACATTCACTGAAAAGAAAAGCATAGAAAAAAGGCGCTTCTATTGATAAATGAGATCCGGATCTATAAGCTGCAACACATCATGCAGTTAAAGTTAAACTTATAGTTAATTTGGATGTTTTGAAGATTAGGCTAAAAAATAAGGCATGAGTGGATTTACTTTTATTCCCCCCTTGATTGATTTTATAAAATTGTTTGCACATTGGAAGGTTTATATAATGCAAGTGCATTGTACCGGTACATACCTATATTTAATAAATGAATATTCCAATTTATTTGTGCATATTGTCAAATAGGGTTTTACTGATCCTGTGTACCGTGTCAGGCGTAAAGAGTTTGCAGACATTGCGTTCAACTACAAGTTGTGAGTAGCATTTTCTGGAGAAACCAATTCTAACTCTTGGGTTTTTTTAAAGTTTTTTTTATATAACCTTCTGGCAACACTGGAACCTTTAGAGATGCATGAGTTGGTACATGTACCCTCAGTTTGTCACTGTCGAAAACACAATACAAATTTTGCATAATTGTTTTCAGGGTCATTTTACTAGGGTCATGTAAAATACCAACTAAAAAAAAAATTTGTCATGTGTATCTGTTCTATTTTCCTTTTAGCATATTGCATATTTATATTTTTTTTTATTTTTGGTTTTTTTGGTTTTTTGCTGCACATTTTTTTGCACACTTCTGCATTTAAATCAGAATTTATCATAAATCATAAAACTACAACTTGGATTGGGGAGCTATTATTTATATCTCGTGGGATACCACTGCACCATCTTGGCTCTCCCAAACATTCAAAGACCCGCCTCTCACAAACTGCGACTAAAAACACTCAAATTTCCCATCATATGGCCAAACAATTCCAGCAAATTTAAAGAAAATCTGTGAGATTGACGCAGAAAAATGTTTGATTTGACACGGAATGACCCACGCACCACTGCATCAACAAGGGTTGTGCATTTACGGGTAGTACGAAAACCGAGTACCCGATTGAATAATATACAGGTATCCGGGTATTCGTCAAAGAAACCAAACCTCAAAATTTAAAAACTTTGAGCTTGCTGCTTACAGTTATATTGTAAGACCAATCAAAACTTGAGTGACTTAGCATAGTTTGGTCTATTTCAGAATCATAATTTGTTCAGAGTTAAATCAGAAGAAAGTTGGGCGTAGGTAGTGATTCCTCATTCACAGGGGCCAAGGGTTGTATTGAGCCAATGAACCCTGTTTAGCGGTTGTTGAGGTGATCATTGCGGAAATATCTTTCTTTTTCATTGTCTTTTCATTGTCCTTTCAATTTGTAAAGTTGCCGGGTTACAGATACTCTATTTCATAATCTGGAACCGGTTCCCGACGTCAACAATCGGGTACATGTATTCGCATTTTGGTATCACTGTGGAGACATGGCTTTGTTCTCGTGTACAAAATGGTTAGAAAGTCGAGCACGTTTTTCAAAATGCTCCCATTTTAACCACAATTATTTTCCTGGGTTGAAATTTCGACCAAATATACCCTATACATGTATTATACCCTCACCCAAACACTAACCCTGACCCACATTCTAACCCTAGTTTTTGAGTAATTTAAGTACAATCCAAAAATCTAATTCGTGAAATTCCTAGTGGAGAACCTATTCATCTATAGAAATTACCCTTTGGAGACGTTTTCACTCCAATTGTCCTCATTGTGTTCACGTCTCCAGAGGGTACCGTATTTCTCACCTCTGATACCCAGTTTCAATACACGTACACCACTAACCAGTCAACATGACTCCAAATTTGTTATTGTTTCCATCATTAGCGGCACGCCGATTCCCACCGTTACCTACACCCCGGAGGAGATCAAGACATGGGGAGTCATGTTCAGAGAGCTGACCAAGCTGTTTCCGACCCACGCCTGCCGGGAATTCAACCACATCTTCCCTGTGCTAGTGGAGAACTGTGGCTACCGAGAAGACAATATTCCCCAGCTGGAAAATGTCTCTAACTTTCTGAAAGGTAAAGTGAGACGTAGCTAGACCACTCTCGTCAGTTAAATCTCAAGGGAATGGGTAACAAATTTGAGATATTTGAGTTGGAACTTCGCGATTTGTCCATAGTCGTAGCATCAACACTTATGTGTGTGTGCGTTTGTATTGACCGGCATTCGTGGTCGTCGGACAAAAGAATTGGGAGGCAAACAATGCCCCGTCCACGATCGAAGGCCTTTACACACTTGGGTGTGTGTGTATGTACATGAATTGCTCCACACATTTGGCACACTTTAGTATTTTTAATAAATCTAATGGTGGGTTGTTGTTTTTGTCCATTAAAAATCGTTAATTTACTCAAAATCATTGTCTTACCTAAATGTCTGTTATATACAGATAAACATGACAATAAATCAGTAAAATGTTGTGTAGCTGAAAAATTGCCTCTGAAAACTTGTTAGTTTTTTCTTTCAAAGTCCTACTTTTGTCATCTTTTTTTGGTAATTATATTTTGATCCTACCTTTATCTTACCTTTGGCTGAGCAGATTGTACAGGTTTCATCCTGCGCCCAGTGGCCGGTCTTCTGTCGTCACGTGACTTCCTGGCGGGGCTAGCCTTCCGTATTTTTCACAGCACTCAGTACATCAGGCACGGATCCAACCCTTGGTACACACCCGAACCGTAAGTTCCTCAGCTAGCATCGGGCATCTCAACTTAAGCTGCCCTCCCCTGTATAACCCGGAAAAAGTATTTGTCGTTTTTACAATTGCTAGCTTTTTGCGGAATTTTTTGCGAAATTTGCATTGCGTAAGGCAGCTTCTGTGTACTGTGAATTTGTTCCATAGTTACACACTGGAAGGTTTACTTGTCAATCGCCTCTCTTTTTTTCCTTTTTTTTCCAGCGATGTTTGCCATGAACTGATTGGCCACGTGCCATTATTTGCGGACCCAAGCTTCGCCCAGTTCTCCCAGGTGAGTGTTGGAAACTGTTCTCTGATAGTTGGAGTATTGGAGCCACATGTAACGTCTGATGTATCTAAGTGTAACATTAACACTGCGGTCAACAACTGGGGCTAATTTCATAGAGCTGCTAAGCACAAAAATTTGCTTAGCACAAAAAAGTCTTGCTCAGCACAAAAAAGTCTTGCTCATTAAAAACAGGTTACCAGCCAAAATTCTACGGGTTTTTCATGCTAAGCCCCAAAACCAGCTGATTATCAATCAAAAAAACAATAAAGATCACGTGAAAATTTGGTCTGTAACCTTGTTTTTGCCAAGGACAAATTTTCATGCTAAGCTAAATTGTTGTGCTTAGCAGCTCCGTGAAATTGGCCCCTGCTGTTGCTACGCTTCCAGATTTTGAAATTGGATACCTGCAACCAACTTTTAAAATTACCAAGTGACTTCGAAGATGATGAGAGAAAAAGATTTGTAGTGTTACGTTTGGGAATTTTCAAAAATCTACACCTATAATATCGCTGTACACACTTGTATTTCGCACTGATGTGGCAGTATTATATTGCGTGGACATTATTGTTATGAACAATCTAAACAGAGACTTCCGAGTTTTCGATTTCTTTTTTTTTTAAAAGTTTTTTACTTATTTAAAGGTAGTATACACCATTGGTAATTTTTTGAATTATCAGGAATGGGTGGATTTTGGGGGTTGTATTTCATATTAAATATCGTTTAACTGACCTGTCCGAAGTTTTACAATCATGGTTGCTGAGAAACGCAAGAAAAACGACGTTCGTTTTTAACCGGAGTCGGGCAGTTTTTCTTATGTTGTTTTTGTTTTTTTCGCGATCGCCGTCCGGCGTGAATGAATTTTGGTTTATACAATTCAATTTTTTGGAACAATTACAGGATATCTAGGGCCCTCATTTTGCTGGATGCCTACAATCATTATTTACTTTTAAATAAGTAAGATATTTCTTAATAATTCGGTAGTAAATATTTTCGATATTTGCAAATGGTGTATACTACCTTTAACGTAGGATACACCATTTGCAGATATCAAAATAATTTACTACCAAATTATTAAGAATCGTCTTACTTATTTGAAAGTAAATGATGATTGTAGGTATCCAGCCAAATGATTACGCTTATATCCTGTAATTGTTACGAAGTTTATATAAAAAAATCACGATCGCGGTAAGAACAACTGCCCGACAGCGGTTGAAAATGAATGCCATTTTTCTTGCTTTTCTCAGCATCCATGATTGTAAAACTTCGGACAGGTCAGTTAAACAATATTTACTATAAAATACAACCCCCCAAATCCACCAGAGCCTTGGTGCTCTGAAAAGTTTGGGGACTCGGAAATCAATTTCATCATATCATCTTTTCTTCATATTACTCATTAGGAGCTTGGTCTAGCCTCCCTCGGTGCGCCTGACGAATACATTGAAAAGTTGTCGACAGTAAGTACAAGTAGGCTCTCTTGAACTCGGCTACTAGTAGATGAGATTCTGGTTATAAGATGATCATGTTTTGCTATTCTGAAAAACGTCTTTACCTAAGAAGTGCTTTTGGATAATACAAGAAAAATTTACTATCCGGGGAACTTTATATAAGGAGAGTCAACTGTACATGTATGCCTTTATTTTAGTTTGCCCCTTTCCATCTAGTAAATTGTGGAGTGCCTAGGCCTCGTGGTCTGAAGCATTGAATTCGCCGTCTATGGGTTAAGCTGTGGGTTTGAGTCCGGCCGGGGACTATATGGTGTGAGCGCCCTTGGGCAAGGCATTTTGTCACTCATTGCTTCTCCCCACTGTACCTGTGAGGGCGTAGATAGTTATTAGCTGCTTTGTGCCGAAACGGCGGCATTGAGCTGTATACTCCCCAGGGAGCTGAGATGGTATTTGGAATGTTTTGTGGGCCTAATGAGCAGGGATAATGTAATGACACCGCCTTGAGTACCAGTCTTGCTAGATACATGTACTACAAGAGTTTGAATTATTATTTTTATATTAGCGCCTACTCGAGAATACCGTATATTTTATGCTCGGTTATTCCGGAGTAATACTGAGATGTCAGAAATATCTATAAATTGTAGACAGTTCGATTTATCTACCATACTGTATACATGTATTTTACACATCACTAGGAAAGAAATGTTCAAAGTAAGCAATTGACATAGCTATGTTCATGTATGTTCAACACTGTTTCAGTATTTTTAAAACCCTTTGACATGTTTCTCACAGCTTTTTTTATGATAGCTTTTCCTTGACTTCTTGATTTTGACATTTCTCTGTTGCAGTGCTACTGGTTCACTGTGGAGTTTGGGATGTGCATTCAAAACGGCCAGCACAAAGCATACGGTGCCGGACTGCTGTCTTCCTTTGGGGAGCTAAAGGTATAGGCCTATGAGATCAAAGACATTGCGCCCACTTAGTTAACCAGTTCGCGCCGGATGACGTATATAAACGCAAAGTTTTCCCCAAATTCAAAACGGATGACGTATAAACACGCCAAGTTCAAGTTCGGAAATGTCTGTCAGCAGCGAGCAAATAGCCGGAAATGCGTGGGTGTGCTTCCCGGCACTATTGGTCTGACTCTGAACACGCTTCAGATCGAGTTTTGTTAAAAATAATCCCGCCCCTCGGCTCGGTGATGTTAAAATAATCCCGGCGCGAACTGGTTAAAAAATATTTGACAATTTTGTATTTTGAGAAACTGAGCATTTAGCGTACTGTACTAGCTGTGGCATGAAATGCTTGAACCAGTGTATCTTTGCTAAAGACGAATGCGTTCGAATGGATCGTGTACGATTTTAGACCAGCTCCCTTGCTCACACATACGTCTTTGCAAAAAGCTTCTACTGTTTTCTAACTTTTTTCTTATTTCCACGCAGGCTTTCCTAATGAGCCACTCGGCGATCACAGAACTGCGATTATCAACACGTACTACGCGCACGCAAGAAATTCCTATGTGAAGCAGCGCTAATTAGATATGCAACGCAGGCCAACGCGACCGTTGAATAGTAGTTGACTGCGTGAAGATGCTATGCCTATTATTCGAATGGTCGAATTTGCATAAAAAAGATCACGCCCCATTTAAGCAATTTGCAAAGACCACTGCATGATCGATGGAGCAGGCGCACAAGCATACAAGATGCAGCAAAACGTTAGTGCGGATTCACATAAAAGTGGGCAGCTCGTATGTGGTATGCGTGGGACTGAAAACTGATCATAATTGCCTGCATAACACGCACTAGTTTGCACTAGTGCGGGGGAAAGTTGTCTAAGACATTACTGGCAGTCTGTGGGTGTTACATTGACAGCCACCTAATGATGTCTTCTGCAATTCCCATTCCTGTATTCTTATCAATATCAATTTACTATTCTTTCCTGTATGTGATTTTCTTTGGGGGGGGGGGCAGTACTGCTTGACTGACAAGCCTGAGATCCGACCCTTTGACCCAGCAAAGACAGCCATGCAGAAGTATCCCATCACCTCCTTCCAACCCATGTACTTTGTGGCCGAGAGCTTTGACGATGCCAAAGATAAAATGAGGTAAGATACCAGAAAAGCAGGTCGGCTCGGATGAGTAGGCTTGATCAAAGACAATGTGGGGATGATGATTATCAAACCGTGTGATTTTAAGCTTTTGAGACTGTCATGACATGCCTATTTCAGCGATCGAGACCTGTACGAAGCCCTGGGTGCTGCTATTGTTCATGAGTGATTTGATGTCCAACCACCGAAGCCCCGTCAGCCTTCCCCTGCTTCGTCTTCCCTCCATGAAGCCCAGCATAAAAACTTTCTTCAGACTGTCGCAACCCCTTCTGGCGATGCTAATTGACAATCTCACCTCCGCTGTGTACAAAGTGGAACCTAAACTTAATATTTTGGGGTTTTTTCCGACAGGCAATATGCTTTTAGCATTCCCAGGCCATTCTCTGTCCGCTACAATGCCTTCACCCAGTCGATAGAGGTCTTGGAAAAGAAGACGCAGCTGAAGGAGCTCGCCCAGTCCATCAGAGGTAACGTTGTTGCCTTGTCAGTGTAACCTCTTGCCACCCCCCCCCCCCCCCCCCCCTCCTCCCAGCAACCCCACCCACCAGCAAACCTCCCTCAGCAACCCCCCCCCCTCCCCCCAGCAACCTCACCCCCCCCCCCCCCCCAGCAACCTCACTTCCCCCCCCCCAGTAACCTCATCCCCCCCAGCAACCTCATCCCTCCCAGCAACCTCATCCCTCCCAGCAACCTCATCCCTCCCAGCAACCTCATCCCTCCCAGCAACCTCATCCCTCCCAGCAACCTCATCCCTCCCAGCAACCTCATCCCTCCCAGCAACCTCATCCCTCCCAGCAACCTCATCCCTCCCAGCAACCTCATCCCTCCCAGCAACCTCATCCCTCCCAGCAACCTCATCCCTCCCAGCAACCTCATCCCTCCCAGCAACCCCTCTCCCAGCAACCTCATCCCTTCCAGCAACCTCATCCCCCAGCAACCCCTCTCCCAGCAACCTCATCCCTTCCAGCAACCTCATCCCCCAGCAACCCCTCTCCCAGCAACCCCTCTCCCAGCAACCTCATCCCTTCCAGCAACCTCATCCCCCAGCAACCCCTCTCCCAGCAACCTCATCTCTCCCAGCAACCTCATCCCTCCCAGCAACTTCATCCCTCCCAGCAACCTCATCCCTCCCAGCGACCTCATCCCCCAGCAACCCCTCTCCCAGCAACCCCCCCCCCCCCCCCCCCTTCCCCCCCCCCCCAGTAACCTCCCCCCCCCCCCCCCCCCCCAGTAACCTCCCCCCAAACAAAAAGCAAATTACAACCTATGAGTATACCACCAAAAGGGGGGTTCGGGGGAAAGAGGGGTCGTTGATATGTCCGACTGCCAAAAAAACGACCGGTGGTTGTACTTAACACCCCCCCCCCCCCCCCTAGCAATTCCTCCCGACCAACTTAACTGGAAACCCCCTGGTGTCCTCTCACCCGTTTGTTTTTCTTTTCTCTCAAAAAAGATGACCTGAATATTCTGATTGATGCGGTCAACAAGGTGTCCTAAACCAAGATCGGAATACCTTCTTGAAATGGAATACATCAAAGAAAACTTATCAAGGAAATTCCCCAAACAGTAAGAATCAGTACTTTGCACTTTAATATGAAAATGAAAATGAATGACACCGCAGTAAACTGTTCACTGATTGAGTCAACCTGAACTTTGTCAATTAAAGGGATCGTACACGTCTGGTAATTGGAACCCATTGTTTGTTTCAATCCTATATAGTTATAGAAAATATATCATAAAAAACTAACCTGTAAAAATTTAATTTCAAAAGGTGGTAGCGATTTTGAGATATTGCCATAAATTGTTGGAGTAATTAACAAACGTATACGATCCCTTTAAACAGTTGAGAGGATCTGATGACGATGTGTCATTTATAACAGTGACCAATACAACTCCGGAATTAACGGTAGGATACACCATTTGCAGATATTGAAACATTTTACAACCAAATTATTAGGAAATATCTTACTCATTTGAAAGTAAATAATGATTGTAGGCATCCAGCAAAATGATTGCCCTAGATATCCTGTAATTGTCCCGGAAAATTGAATTAAAACAAAAATTGGTTTAAAACGAACGCCGTTTTTTCTTGCTTTCCTCAGCATTGTAAAACTTTGGACAGGTCAGGTAAACGATATTTACTATAAAATACAACCCCTCAAATCCACCCATTTATGATAATTTAAGCAATTACCAATGGTGTATCCTACTATTAAGGCGCTGTATAAATATATTAATAAACTGTGAGTTCAACTTTGAAAGAGAGATTTGCTTTTGAAAGTGCAGCTTTTTTTGGGGGGGAGATGAAGTCGAAAACTATATTTGTTGTTACCATACACATTTGTCCACTGTGGAAGGTATAATGTACTTTAAACCTAGTTAATACCATAAAAAAAAATTAAAAAAAAATTAAATTCCTAACCTCCAAGTGTCCGGTTATCCTGTAATAATCCTGAAGTAGTCTTTATTTTGGACAAACTAAAACAAATGTAACAATTTATACGGAAGAGAAGTAAAAATTATATAGAAATTCCTGTGCCTTTTAATTACCCTGTGTACATTCTGTCCATCGACTGGTGTTTCTTCAAGTATAACTTGGCATGACGAATTACATAATAAATATGTCTTGTTTGTTTGTCTTAAAATCATATTGTATTTGGCAGCATTAACGTACATGGCAATATGACAGCGCAAAAGTAATCATTAAACATTTTGAAGGTTTGAAAATATATAAAGAATGTACACAAATATAATCATGCAGCTGTATACGATTATAGTGATTGCCATTAATCTTTGTATATACTTAGTGCAGCGCCCATTTGAAATGTGCCTGTTTAGAATAGGCAAATTGCTTGGCTCCGTCAGACCCACAAACATATGGCACTATAGAGAGCGTATTTGTCTCACTGGTTGCAATTGACCGTTTGCGTGTGGAATTTCAATAATATCTGGTACACTGACTTGTTCACACGGTCGTGAACCACATAACGACCGAGGATCGATATTGTGTTTTCCTTTCTTCCTTTACTTAACCCAATCCCCATTGCTTAGCGCTTGCATCGTCGATCGAGGACAGAATTCGGACAAGCAAACCGTCGATCGAGGATCCTTTGTTCCCTTTGTTCTCTTTTGTGTTTCGATCCTCGATCGTAATGCAAGACAAGAACACACAGCTTGGCACAGTTTGACTTTAAATTATCCAGACCAAATACCCAGTTGCTATATCACGTGATTCGGGGCAAGCTCTTGCATAGTTACGTTAGACGCTCAGCACCAATACATTGTTCACAATGGTTGAGAATGGTACAAAGACACCAGACCATTCCAGAGCCGGGGGTTGCTAGTGTAAGGCTTGCCCCGAATGACGTGATATAGGAACAGTGTCTTTGGTCTGGAGAATTTAAATGTAAACTGTGCCAAGCTGTGTGAACAAGTCAGTGTACCAGATATTATTCAAATTCCACACACAAATGGTCAATTAAGATGGGTTACCATAATTCCCGAAGTTACTGTGATTTTTTTCATCAGCATTTTACTATTTCCTTTCTGTATCTGGTAATTTATCGAGACTGATGATACTTTAAGTCTACAAACCCCCAATCTAGGTACATGGATTTATATGTCAGATCGACATGTTATTTCGGTTTATTTGGCTATACACATTTTCAGAGTCAATGAGAATTAACTGGATCATTTGTTTTTAGTGGCAAAAGTGTCATATTTTACCCTAAAAATGTCAGTGTTATATGAGTTTGAACACTGTTAAAGTGTAGTCCATTAGCTTTTCATTGATTATGTTAATTGCATCTCTTTTGATAGACCGTGGAGGAATAAGTTCTTATTTCTCCATGGATAGACCATGTACATTAGTGAGCATGCAGTGATGACTCGTCAATTCTAGATTTTACCTAGTCTTCCATTTAGTCGTTTTTCATATTTTTGTACAGTGTATCTAGGCAAGTACATGCATGCAGCTACATTAACTTGAGCTAATTTTGTTCATTATTCTTGTCTTTTATTGCGAGCTTTGAAGGAAGTCCTTTATTATGGCATAAGATTACACACATATATAAATATATATTTTTTGAAGATTTATTTTGAAGACATTAGAGATTTAAGATCTTACTTTAGCGGTATTCTTGCCTTTTGGAATAGTTGGTGACGGGTTTGTGTTTTCATGAGATGTTTTTTTCTCTGTTGCATTTAATGCTTTACATTTTAAGGTAGGATACACCATTTGCAGATATCAAACATTGTTACCACCGAATTATTAAGAAATATCTTACTAATTTGAAAGTAAATTTGTAGGCATCCAGCAAAATGATTGTGCTAGATATCTTGTAATTGTTCTGAACAATTTAATTATATTAAAAAAAATTACGATCGCCAGACGGCGATCGCGAAAAAAAGAGAACATTATAAGAACCACTGCCCGAGCGGCCGGTTTGAAACAAGCGCCGTTTTTTTGCTTTTCTCGGCATACATAATTGTAAAACTTCGGACAAGTTAGTTACACGATATTTACTATAAAATACAACTCCCCAAATCCACCCAGTCATGATCATTCAAGCAATTACCAATGGTGTATTCTAGAGTGATGTTATGTGTTTTTGTTTTAAAAAGTATATTATTTTTTTTCACACTTTGTGCTATACATTGAAGCGGAAAAAACTATATCTTTAAATACCTTTATTCTTGTAACATTTTGGTGAAAGTTTAAAATAAAGTTTTCTCATTAATGCATATTGTTTACAATTTGATTTTTTCTGTCATTGTCGGGTAAATGTTTTACCACGCTGGAAGAAAATTTACGCCACCCGCACACCGCATACACGTCACAAATCGGACCAATTCTTACCTATATAGTCTCGTATGAACGTAATTATGAGCAAGTATTGTGTTCCCGGAAGCGATTTTTTTTCCCGTACCACTAACGCGTCAATTTGCCCGTTTCATTCGAGTTGGGCGACTTGAATGGAGACCAAAGCGCGCGCTTCAATACGAATTGATTTTGATAGGCGCGGAACGTGTGAAGACCAACGACGTTGACAGCCATAATTCACAAATATTTATGGATACAGTCCCTAGTTAATTGTATACATTCCCTAGTTTTTCGTATACACGACTTTTATACATTTTTCTATTAACCCAAATTATTGGTTAATAATCTCATCTAGATAGGGTCTTATAGAAAAAGGTATAAAAGTCTCCATTCAAGTCGCCCCATTCCAATGAAACGGGAAAATTGACGCGTTAGTGGTACGGAAAGAAAAATCGCTTCCCGGAATCCCACTCAGTGATTTTTTTCAGATATAAAGGGGGGAGGGGGGAGGAAGACATGCGACTTTTCCTCGGATCAGCTGATTTCTTATATAAAGCGCGACATGTAACAGAGAACCCCCCTCCCCCCTTCCCCCTTCTCCCCCCCCCCCCTCCCCCCCCCCCCCTTCTCCCACCCCCCTCCCCCCTTCTCCCCCCCCCCCCCTCCCCCTCCCCCTCCCCTCCCCCTCCCCTCCTTCGTGTTGATGACCATTGTTTTCCCGGAATCTCAGGAATTCTGTTTAGGTTTTGAGTGGGATTGTGCTATAGGTAACAATAGTGTAGTTGTGTGTACGGGGTATAGGGATAAGAGGGGGTACCCCTCCGCCACCATATGAATCACGATATGTGGCAGAGAAACCCCCCCCCCCCCCCCCCCCCCCTCTTTTGTGTTGACCACTGTGTTCCCGGAATCTCGGGAATTCCTTTTAGGTTTCCAGGGGGGATGGGTTAGGTTACTATGGGTGCGTTCGTTTAGCTCACCCGGGGCGCCCCGGGTAAGCCCCGCGCCGTTCTTTTAGCTCTGATGTGTACTCGTGGCTAGCGGGTCAGCCACCAGAAACCCCGTAGCAGGGTCTCTGGTGGAATGACGTCACACGCATGCGTAGTCGAGTCGACGACGTCTAGGGCGGCGTAAAGATGGCGGAAAGGTAAATATTTTGTTGCAAAATATTCCGATTTTTCATTTTGTTTGTTGTTGTTGTTGTTGTATTTGAAATGCATGCAACTAAAAAATACAACCATGCAGAACATTTAGTGGAAAACACGAGTGCGTTCGAATAGCTTCCCCTCGTGCCATCCCCCGAGTGTTAACCCTAACTCCCCCGGGTAAGCTAATCGAACGCACCCAATAGTGTTGAGTGCGTATAAGGTATAGGGATAAGAGGGGGGTACCCCTCTGCCACATATCGTGCTGGGTATATCCGCCACATATCGTGCTGGGTATAGATTTTCTTGTTCACTTCACGCGAATTGAAAAATAACATGGTACAAAGTCTTGTAATCAGTGGAATTTGTTTTAATTACAAGTTGAATGCCTAGGGGTATGTGTATCGGATACATTAAGTCGTGCAAACAGGCTGTTCCGTTCCCTATTTATGGTAAGGTGCACCAGCCTAATTATTCAAGTCCCATTGAAAACAGTGTAAAATAAACAATGTTCAGGACCAAGTTTCATGCACACCGACATCACTGGGGTTTCTCAAACAACAATCAGATTATTGTCTTGGTCTTTATCTTTCCATTTCTTTTCAATTTTTAGTGGGTTAGCCAATTACATTTTTTAATATTCACACCAATATAAACTCACCTACCGAAAAGTGATACTTTCCCAGCCTGCACGCAGCCATTTTACAAATGGCATTCCTCCACGTTCTAGGGCAATTAGGACCCATTTTTCAACCGTAATTTAGTCAATTAAAGCTCAGAAAACAGGGAGTTGATCTGAGGCTATATTTACACAATCCCACCGTTTCTTTCACCAAACGGCCTTCTTTTTCCAAAGTAATTGTGGGCACATTTCATGTAAATGAGCTCGCGTAGAAATTCTCCTTTCAATTAGGGTGGTGCACCCATAACCATGGAGCTATAAAAAGGAAGTAGGTCAAACAACCCGGAGACAACTCCCTCGCCGCGCTCGTTAAATTCCATGCGGCCGTGAATAGAATTAACCAGGGCGCAACGGCCTTGCGACCGCAAAGCATTTAATATGAGACGTGTAGAGCTGATCCTGCACAATGCATTGTTATGTTGGCAAAAAGCGAGCGGCGTACGCAAAGCTATACCACAACACCGAGTCGGATTTAGCGATTTGAACAAAAATGAACGATGTTTTTTTGCAACGTAACAATTACGTACACCATCATACAGTAAAGCCACATACACGAACGGACAGAGAAAATTATCCACAACACCCTTTGTAAGTTCGATCTTTAGGAAGTTTTCTCATTTTTTAATATTAATAAAAATATCATACCATAAATTCCCATGATTTGATATATAACTTATCGTAACTTGGCAACGGATGGTCCAATTTTGAAACGGAAAAGTCTGGCGAAATAATTTTGTTTTGGTACAAAATGCAGAAATAACAATGGCGCATAAAAAACACACACACGCAAAGCTACTGCGCATGTGATAATTATATTGTTTCAGCGTTCACTACTTCAATAAAATAGGATTGTGGTGGGCCAGACAATAGCTCTATGCGTCACCATTATTGGCGGACAATTTCCTTGGAAAATTCCTTTCTTTTTATAGCTCCATGGTACACATGTACATGTTTAACCTAGTTCATACGAAGCAAGGTAGAGGGACCCGCTCTTCTTTATGTGTTTGTCTCTATATTCCTAAAATTCCTCTTAGATATCTGAATAAGGATAACACTGCTGCAAACTGCTTACTGACTGGAATGACCTGAAATATACAAATCAAATAAGTTAAGAGAGCCTAATAATAGTAATATTTCGATCTTAACTTCTTCAGAGACTAAACTTTGTTTAGTCTCTGAAGAAGATCTTAGGTCGAAATATTAGGCCCTCTTAACAACAGTCCAGAGTAGGTATTATAGAGGGATGTTATCACTGGGCCACATGTCGTGCTGGGTGTAACTTCGATCATTTGGACGTGCAGGATTTTTGAACAGGTAAATGATCCAATATACCATTTACATGTACATGTACATGTACCAATGTGCTAGCTAACTTCGATCATTTGGACGTGCAGGATTTTTGAACAGGTAAATGATACATGTACATGTACGGTGTACCATGGTGCTAGCTAGGTATGTGGTGGGAGCGGTACGCGCCTGGGCACCACGCATCGGACCGATGACGGAACCACGTTAAAAAACACTGCACGGAATATTTTGAACCAATATTGACGCTAAAGTTAAGTGCCATCAGCTGTACGAGTTGTTGGCTAAAATCCAAGCCAGGACCATAACACCTGTGGTAGAACGTGACCTAGTAAGATTTTTGCTTTTGGGATAAAAAAATCAGTCAGGACTGATTATCCTAATCAATATCGGAATTAAAAGTACGTGGGTACACACAGTCGTACAAGCCAATAATTGTTTAACACTTGTGAAGTTGGCTTGTGGTGGAGATCAAGGCAGCTGTATTTGGAGCAATTATAGAATGCGGGGCCAACTCACAACTCTCGACTTTATTTACCCTAGGACATAAAATGGACTAACCTTAACCCTGTATACCCCAATACCCATAGAATACAGGGCCACTCCATCCTATGTCATAGGTTATAAATAAAGTCGAGAGTTGTGAGTAGGCCGTGTCCCGTGATAGTGCTGGGCCCCTGTATTATCGTATGTATAATGGCAACAAATGGAGCAGAACAAAATCGGCTTTGGAATCTAATTCGATATTTTGTAATGTTTTCGTCATTTCTTTGCTTCGCCATCCCCATTATGGTAACTGGCCCTTTTGCTGGAATCGAAACAGACGAAGAATAAATCTATTATCTACTCATCTACTACAAACAGGTGAGTGAGCGGTTGGGGGTATGTGTATTTGTATACGCAGACTCGTGTGCGAGTCTCGTTGACAAAAATTATTATCAAGTAAGCTTATGTTTAAAGAGCGTATATGTTTGGTAATTGGAACACACTGTTTGTTTTAATCTATATAGTTATATATACCATAAAACTAACCTGTACACATTTCATTTCAGAAGGTCGTAGCGATTTTGAGATATTGCCGAAAATCTGGAGCGGTTATGTCCACGCAGGAAGAACAATCTGCATTGGAATACACAATCTGAGAAACGTCACTGCAGTAACGCTTCTCAGATTCAAATTTTTTGGGATAAAAAGTGATATTCTTTTCCATAACCGGAGGACTTCAAAGTGAAAAGTTTCTAAAAATGCATTATACTATCCAAAGCTGCTGTACTTCTTACCAAGTAAGTTTTTATTGCCATTTTTTTTTTTTAGTAATTACCAAACGTATACGATCCCTTTTAATGCATGCTTACAGTGTAGCAGCTCGCAGCGACTAATCAGTGGTAAATGCATAGATAAACGTCAGTGCCCAGCGACCAATCACCGTAGCGCGTTTCGCTACTTGTGCGCGGCCGGCGTGGGGTTTTAGTCAGTTCGTAAAATGGTGGCGTTGTGAAGTGACCTATCGATGTACATGTATGGTGTGTGCGATTTCTGCGACTTGAGACCAAGCAAGCTTCGGGTGGTGAGCGGTCAGCTCTGGTGTTGTTGCTAGCTGTTGTGTTTCCGTGTAACCGACCGGTATAACTACTGCGCGGTCGGAAGTAGGAGCCGGGTGAAGTTGACGCTCTGGTACGGCTGGGTTCGGAAGTTCGTAAAGCTTAGTGAGTTTACAGTGGGCTTGGGCATTAAATGGGCAAGATGTATGGGTCCGGTGTGGGGATTTGGTGGGCTAAGTGGGATGTTTATAAACTGGGTTTTGTGTGGGATATAAGTGGGCCCGGTGGGCTGTATTGTAAGTGGGGTTTTGGGAGGGCTGGCCATCAGGGGGGCTAAGTGTGGGATATAGGTGGGCGAGGTGGGCTGTACAATACTGTTACGGCGTGGGGTCCGGGGCCCGCTTAAGGGCCCCGGAAAATTGTGGATTCTAAAGCTCTGAGGTGCAATCTGAGGCGATTTCTGGCCACTTTCCTCCGAGTTTTTTAGCAAAAGTTTTAAAAAATAAAAAATAAGAGATAAAATGGAGAATTATAGACATTTTAATGGAGAATATATATATATATGTAAATATATACTATATATAAATTTATAAAATGCGAGCGCGAAGCGTGGGTCCGGGGCCTGCTTAGGGGCCCAGGGAAATTTTAGATTCAATATGTTTTGTGGTGCATTCTGAGGCGATTCCTGGTTTTTAGTAAAAATGTAACATAAATATATGGAGATAAAATAGAGAATTCTGGATAGCTTTCTTTGAAAGGAATGTTAAGTTACATGCAGAGAAACAGTCTGTTCATTTTTATTCAAATCTTATGCCCAATTATCCACTTGTAAAGTTTTACGACATGGTTTAGATTACTTCAAAATTTACACTGCTGCAAGGCTTTTTGTGAGTGTTGATCTGTGAGTCAACCTATTCATTAATTATATTTCCATGCAACAAACGGCTATATTTTGGCATCATTTGGTCAATTTTAAGTTCGCTCGGGTGGAAAAAATAATTGTAAATGGGAATAAGAAAGAGACGACCATCTTTGTGGATTGCAACTCGGTCAGCAATTTTGAACTTAATCATGCTGACTGTTTATTTGTTTAAGTTCTTGTTGGCCTACATTTGGGACATTTCGCGACTGAAAACAGCCTTGATAGGAAAGTATAATGACGTGTGGAAACGCACTTGCACTCAAAGGACTACAAAATAATGTGCGCACATTTTTCAATGCACTTGTTTATTTTACTATTTTCAGTGACTTTTTCAAGGCTGTTTTGGGGATTGATTCCTGAGCATGTATTATCCACAGCAGGTGTGAACCTATAGCTTTTCGTCTTTTCATCGCGTACGTGTCTCATCTGCTATGACTGTGGACTCGCCCGTATATATACCAGCACGCAATCCTATAAAAAGAAGCGCCATTCGCTGGTTCCGGGGATTTCAAAGCTCAAAAGCTTTTAGCTATATCAGTAAGCCAGTTTAGTATTCTAACTGCGCATGTGCACAAGATTAGACAATTTTTCTCTCGGGGAAAAACAAGACGAACATGAGTATCTCTTTACAGTTGTGTATGCTTTTGCACGCATAGGATAACATGTTTTTCTCGACAATAGTAAATCTTGATGTGCACATGCGCAGTTGAAATACTGAACTTTTCTCTAAATAATTGAGAGAAACAGTGCGGACATGACTGATTCATTTCAGGCTGGTCGACATTGCTACCAAAAAAATCAAGTTTATTATTTTATTTAGGTGATTATTTTATCTAATTTGATTAATATTTGTTTTCACACCAAACAGATTGTTTTCGAGATGTCCGAGTTGTTCGGAAGCGGCCGCCGAGATATCGACGGGTTGTCCCGCGGGTTCGATGGAGTAGGTAGGTGTTCTGTTCTCGGCCAGCCTTTGCCAACAACTTCAGAACGCAGGCTTATTTGTCTACTTTTTATACCGGATTTTATTCAAATACCCGGCCATGCTGCTGATTAAGTAAGTACATGCCAAAAAAGTGGACCATGTTTCGGGGATGATTACCAGCCTATAACAACACCAACCGACTGACTGAGGGATAATTTGTTGGAATACAATTCGGGCAACAATTAGTCTTAGCCCGGTTTTGAAGCAGAAGCAGTTATGGTATAAGTTAAAGGTAGGATACACCATTTGCAGATATCGAAATAATTACTACCAAATTATTAAGAAATATCTTACTCATTTAAAAGTAAATAATGATTCTAGGCATCCAGCAAAATAATTGCGCTAGATATCCTGTAATTATTCCGAAAAATTGAATTTTATAAAGACAAATTCGCGATCGCCGGCCCGCGATCGCGACAAAACAAAAATAACATAAGAATAACTGCTCGACGCCGTTTGAAAACAAACGCCGTTTTTCGTGCTTTTCTCGGCATTCATGATTGTAAAACTTCGGACAAGTCAGTTAAATGATATTTACTATAGAATACAAACCTACAAATCTACCCATTCATGATAATTCAAGCAATTGCCAATGGTGTATCCTACCTTTAAAGGCTAATAACAGAACGAACAGCAAATCAATAACTATCCGCATCGTGTATTTAGCTTTCATCCTATATCTAAACTGGATATTGGAAATCAATCAATACCGCTATTTTCTATTTATTTTTTACATGTACATGTATATGCATTTTGATGGTTTGCTTTTTAAGAATTTCCGAGAGATTTTACTGAGCTGGATAGCAACTTGGTCAGAGATATATACGACGTTATTCAACCAAATGTTAAGGTAATTTTAAACCGTTTTCAGTTTTACCCGTTTGTCAACTAACGTCTGTGGTGGGGGGGGGAAGCTTGTCATAAAAAAAAAGATTGTTCTTTGGATATATAGAACTAAAAGGGTAGAACTAAAAGAAAAATTAAGGCCGCATTTTTTATGTTTTTCTACACTCCTCGACGTCGGCGCAACATAAATAATATTAACACAATAGGTTCAAGCAACACTGTGACTTCGCGCGACATGTCCTTCCCACAGCAGAAACCCAAGACAAAAATATGGCGTACAATATACCTAAAAAATGAACTCCGATTTTGGTGGTTTTCAAATGAAAGATACTTTACGTTGGGGACTTGATTTCGAGACGTTCCCGGTATTTAACCTGTTCGCGCCGGATGACGTATATAAACGCACAGTTTTCCCCAAGTTTAAAACGGGTGACGCATAAGCACGCCAAGTTCAAGTTCGGAAATGTCTGTCAGCAGCGAGCAAGGCCGGAAATGCGTGGGTGTGCTTCCCGGCACTATCGGCATGAACCCGCTTCGGATCGAGTTTCGTTACAAATAAACCTGCCCCTCGGCTCGGTGATGTTAAAACAATCCCGGCGCGAACGGGTTAAACAAAATAACCCCAAACAAAATAAACCCGCACGGTAATGTTCATATTTTTATGAAAGATAAGAAACACTTACGTGTACGCTATATAGACAAACTCAACCAAAAATGGAATACAGAAAATGTTGTATTTGTATCCACCACTGTTCAAACATCCACTTCAGAGGCTCTGAAAATCAAACTTTAAATTCTTTTATAAACATCGATTGATAACAAATTGACAGTATTTTAGTGCCGCACAACTAGATATTTTTTATTATAATAATAAAATGGGGGGGGGGGGGGGGGGGGTTACTCCACCAACGACAACACGCATATAATTTTTGCCTAATTTACTCCTTTTTAGGGCTTCAACGATGCGGAATTTAGAGACATTCGGCGGAAATGTCTGGTCGTGACGAAACTCTACAAACTGTGAGTAAATGATTTTCCGACTGTATACATTCACACGTGTAAGCTAAGTAGAAATTGATCCCATAGGTAGAGTGATATTCTGGTTATCCCATTATCAAATAATAACATGAATTGTTCCTTTCTATGTAAAAACACGCTCCCTTAATGTCGGCTTGGATTGGCTAGGCTGGTCTTGGTCGGGCTTTAGCCTTATGGGCTGGGCTGAGTTCGATTTGTTTGGCTGAGTTAGGTTGCGTTTAGGTTGTATTTTGTTGTATTTTGTCATCGGGATACGGTCATTGGGGTTTGTTTGCGTCACATCTGCTGGGAACGGTTGCGTTGGTCGGGTTAAAACAGTTCGTTGTAGGCTACATTATTTTAACCAGTTCGCGCCGGGATTATTTTAACATCACCGAGCCGAGGGGCGGGATTATTTTTAACGTGAACTCGATCCGAAGCGGGTTCAGGCCGATAGTGCCGGGAAGCACAACCACGCATTTCCTGCCTTGGTCGCTGCTGACAGACATTTCCGAACTTGAACTTTTCGTGTTTATGCGTCATCCGTTTTGAATTTGGGGAAAACTTTGCGTTTCTATACGTCATCCGGCGCGAACTGGTTAAGTTCTGGGCTTGTAAATTTAAATTTACATTTTTGGTCATTTATATTTTTTTCATTTGCACGGTTAAACGATTGTTTTTATTTTACATTCTAATTTTAGCGGAACACCCATTCCCTCCATGGTCTACCCGGCTAGCCAGCGGCAGACATGGACCAAAACCTTCGAGCGACTGACGCGACTCTATCCCGCGCACGCTTGCAGTACATTTAATCGTTTGTTTAAAGCGTTCGTAGACGCATGCGACATATCGGCTGATAAAGTCCCGGATTTGGAGACGGTGTCTAATTATCTTAAAAGTAATCTTTCTTGTATATAGGCAGTGTAGTTTTTTTATAGAACCTTTTTTTTTTGAAAAATGAGTTAAGTGACGTTGAGAAACTCAAATAAAACTATTCGATTTTGGATGGCAAACCTGGTATGTTATATTATTATATGCACTCTTTATGAAAACTTTTTGTATCAAACTTACCTAGAAAATGCCATTTTGACCCGGATATTGGACTAAGCTAATTTAGTTTAAGATTTTCGGTCAATCTAACCCAGCAGTTTTATTTAGTGTGGTAACATAATTATTTTGGTGTGTTTGGGTTACCTTATAGTTTTACCGCTTGAAAAGAAACAAAAGCGCCCCTATATATTTAACTTAAATCGACCTATCTCGACATGTATAACAACAATTATCACTTGTGGGTTTAGTCAAACTCTATCATTCGAACATTTCCAAGCTCCGGTCATGCACACAAATTAGCAATACATCTCGGTTAGTATTTTCTATCGACAGGAAAAACTGGTTTTCGACTTCGTCCCGTTTCAACTTTCATGGAACCACGCGACTTCATGGCTTCGCTGGGATTCCGTGTATTTTGCTCTTCGCAGTTTGTACGTCATCGCGATGCGGCTTTCTTCACCAACGAACCGTTAGTATAAAAAACAGTCTACATTACTCTTTGGTGCTGCTGCTGCTGCTGTTGATGCTGCTGATGCTTATGCTGCTTATGCTGCTGTTGATGCTGCTGCTGCTGCTGCTGCTGCTGCTGTTGCTTATGCTGCTGTTGATGCTGCTGCTGCTGCTGCTGCTGCTGCTGCTGCTGATGCTGCTGCTTATGCTGCTGCTGCTGGTGCTTATGCTTATGCTGCTTCTGCTATATTATATGGATTAGTAATATAGATGTTGCTGCTTTTTCTTGTGCTGTTGTTGTTGTTGTCGTTTCTGTTGCTGCTGCTGATGCCAGAACGCGATTTCAATTACGTTTAGAACACACTAGGGACGAGATTAGGACGTGGAGAGAACGAGGTGAACTGTCTGGGAACGAAGTGGTCGAGTTAAGAAATAGTTAGAATGGGTTAGGACGTATATATAGGAACGAGGTAGAACAAGTTCAGAACAAGTTCAGAACGGGTTTAAACTGACTTACGGACGGGCTTGGACTGCTTGGAAACGTTGTCTGCACGAGGTGAACGGGCAATTTTACCCGATCTGAACTGGATACCAACGGACTGCGAACGGGTTAAAGGCGATATGGACATATTGAGGACTATTTCTGAACGAAGTAGCATCGTTAAGACATTATTTTGCCAAAGTTACACGTCCTACCCCCAGCACAGCTAATGTTTGTGCTGCTTGTGCTATTTTGATATGGATGAGTAATAATGATGTTGCTGCTTTCCTTGTGCTGTTACTGTTTCATTGCTGCTGTTGCTGCCGTTACTGCTGTTGCCTTTCGTCTGTTACAAGTTGCTGCTACTGTTGTTGACATGGATGAATAAGGGTCCGGATGTTGCTGTTTTCCTTATGCTGTGGTTGCTGTTTCATTCCCGCTGCTGATGCCGTATTACCACGGTTTCTGCTGCTGCCGCTGCTGTTGCCTTGCCTTGCTGCTGCTCGTTGCTGCTGTTATCTTGCTCTTGCTCTTGCTCTTGCTGCTGTTGCTGATGTTGACATGGATGAATACGGATGAACACGGTCCTGGAAGCTGCTGCAGCTGTTACTTCTGTTGCCTTGTTGCTGCTGTTGACATGGATGAATAAGGGTCCAAATACTGCTGCTTTTACTTTCCGTGGGCTGTTTGATTGTTGTTGATGTTATCGTTGTTGGTGCTGCTGTAAGTTTAGTTAACTTATACTTGTGTTGCTGCTACATCCATGATTTGGTTTGTTTAGTGGTTGTTTGGGGTTTGGGGGAAAGGGTCACTATAATCGTTCATGGTTTTGTAAAAATCGTCATCTTGCTGTTCTTGTTCATTAGGGATATTATTCATGAAATACTTGGACATGCTGTGCTCCTCTGCGACCCGCAGTTTGCTCAATTTGCACAGGTAAGCTATATAATTATGACAGGTAGTGGCACGTGGCATTTAGGCCAACCAAGAAAAAAAAACCAAATCAATTACTGTATACACTTTAGTTGTGACAAAGTATTCAGTGGTCGGTTTTCATGAGGATCAATAGAGCTTGGAATTTGAATCAAAACAACGACACTTCGTGATTAAATGGATCGATTAGGGAGTTTGGACTAAACACGTGGCCCGTGGGTCCATTGTTAACATGATTATGATTTATATTATTTGTGTATTTGTCTTGCAGACGTGCTATATGGGATTATTCCATACCTTCGAATGATGTTTATTTTATTAAGCCATGCGGAGTTCCCCTGTGTTTAGCAATACCGTTTACATTTTGTCAAACGCGTACCAAAAAAACTAGCCACAGTATACATGACATGTGTGGTATATTATTGTTGTAATGTTTACTATGGGGTTTTTTTATGGGGACCTACTTTTATTATTAACATATCATTCAGTCGAGTACTTTTTTGTTTACACTGTTAGGATTTGGGGCTTGCTACGCTTGGCACTCCGGATCACATTTTGGACAAAATCGCATCGGTAGGTTTCCCGCCTTTCTCACTATGATAACTCGTGTGCCGTGTTCTCGTCAAGATCTTAATACTTATTATATTATGGGCGCCATGATATCTGTTAGGGGGATATGGCGCGATATTATGACAAATAATGAAGGCTGTGAGTGCAATTGGTGACAGGTGGAATGGTCTATTCTACGAGGCGATGCGGGAGTTTAAGCCTTGCGTTGAGGCCTCGCGTTGAGGCTTAATAGTATTAAAGTTGTACGGCCGCCTTTGGAAACGTATTGCTTCAACTTGCTTCAACGCTACACAAATAAAGTTGTAGATTTAATTTGTTTAACTGTACTTTTACATACAATTATTAAACAGGTATTCATGAGCACTGTGGAGGCCGGACTCTGTCGAGAAGGGTCAGAGGTCAAAGCCTACGGTGCACTTCTCCTCTCTGGCTCTGATGAACTCGAGGTAACACTTTGAACAGCTTGGAAGTAAATCCGTATCCTCGGAATGCAAAATATTATGGACCAAGTATTATCCGACATGAACAATCCTGCTTTGCTGGCGAAATAGGCAGTGTTTTTCATGTGTTTTTTGTAACTAAAATGGCGCAGTACGCCATTTTCTGGAGACCAACAGCAAAATCGCTTGATAAAATAGTTGTCAAATCTTTACTTTAATCTAAAATATATTTATTAATTTTTTAATTTTTTTTGCTGTAGGAATATGTTAACTCGCATGAATTTATTGACACTCGGAAACCTGAAATCGTTTACCAATCCTGCATTCTAGCACGTGTTCACAAATAAAGCGGTCAAGCGCCCTCTTGAGATGGAGGCTGCAGCATCCTTACCTGAAATCACCTTGGATAAGTACCAAGACGTGTACTACGTGAGTGAGAGCATTGAAGAGGCACAGCATATGGCCAGGTCAGTGCGAGAGAGCCCGCAAGTGCTAGTGTATAAATAGTGCTATAATATTATGGACCATTTTTGCCAATCGTAGCTTGGAAAACTATAGAAGGCCAACGTTGCAAACAAAAATCAAACATTGGTTTATTGAAAAATACATAGTACGCAACAATATTATTACAAACTTAATCAAACATGCCTTTTTTGTACATACTTTTTCTTTTGGCAATTCTGTTGCTAACCACTTCCTATTTTTCCCTTTTGACTTTCTTTTGACTAAAAGAAAATATGGTGAATTATTGAATGTTTACAAACAAACGACAGTAAAAGGCTTGTAGTGCCATATCTTCTGAGTAGCCCAGCCATAATTATTATAATAGCAATTTAGTTTGTGCATGGATTGGATTACATAACAGGGAAATTGGCAGTTTTTCCTGAGCATTTCACAGCGCGAGTAAAGTCTGACTGGGTCGTTATTTTGGTGTTTTACATTTCAGAGCGTACGTGGATACCCTGCCGTACCGACTGTCTCTCACATACGACCCAGAGACGAACACCATTGAACAACACGACCAGGCTGAATAAGGACAAAAGATATCAACAAGTCCTTTATTCAGAGGGATCCAGAATCCGGTCAATAATATTTTTCACTTGGGGAAAGTACATGTACTTTTGACCACGAAAATGTCAAAGAGATTCGGATTCCTGGTTAAATATTATCTGGAGTTGTTGGACGAGTGAAACATATGAATTCACGTTCCACAGCTTATACAAAATGACAGCAAAAATAGTATTATATATTTAAAGACGAGCTATAACTATCATAAAGTAGAATAAACTACTAAATACTATAAAGTATATTTATTATCGTATATTATATAGGGACCGAGACCTTTCACTTTATATTTTTATCTCAATTTTTATTGAAGCAGTGTTTGCGCCTTTCGTCTTATTTCGTTAGCTTAATCACTTTATACATGCACCAAAGGTCTCGAAGCGCTTCACTATTATTACCCCTGTTCATCAAGCCACGGGGCAGTTTGTTCTGCAGCTGAGGCAACAGTAGTAAAGTGGGCGTGTCTTGTCCACTTTACCACAAATTCCTCATCGGTGTTTGACCGTATACCATCGTACACCATCGTACACCATCGTACACCATCGTACACCATCGTACAACCTCGTACACCACCGTACACCACCGTACACCATCGTACACCATCGTACACCATCGTACACCGTCGTACACCATCGTACACCATCGTACACCATCGAACACCATCGAACACCATCGAACACCATCGAACACCATCGAACACCATCGAACACCATCAAACACCATCGAACACCATCGAACACCATCGAACACCATCGAACACCATCGAACACCATCGAACACCATCGAACACCATCGAACACCATCGAACACCATCGAACACCATCGAACACCATCGAACACCATCGAACACCATCGAACACCATCGAACACCATCGAACACCATCGAACACCATCGAACACCATCGAACACCTCGAACATCTCGAACATCTCGAACATCTCGAACATCTCGAACATCTCGAACATCTCGAACATCTCGAACATCTCGAACATCTCGAACATCTCGAACATCTCGAACATCTCGAACATCTCGAACATCTCGAACATCTCGAACCGTTGGACGCTCCATCCACAGCGTCCCACGGTCACACCATAACGCGTTACACCATAGCGCGTTCAAACCTATACGCCCAATTATGAGAGCCACTTTTGTATTCGTCATGATGTACAATGTACAATTACCCCATATCACCGTGATTAAGATATAATTGAAAGTACATGTAATAGTTTTAACCACTTCAAAATATGACACCGATTTTAAATTATCTTTAACAGACCGTGCAAATGTTGATCTAAAGTTAATTTTCCTTTCATTGTACGAGGTACTGCATGGAAGTTATAAAAGTCTTGACAGTTTTTGACAGTTAAAAGTATTATAATTTCAAATCTTTGAAACATATATTGTTTTTCTATTTTTTTGTTTAATACAGCACCACCGAGGAAGTGTTAAATCTGTACATTTATTTGTAATTACGAGCAAAGAGTACTTTGAGATACTCCCGATAATATATTTGTTTGTCTTAAGGTGGAACATCGGAAGCTTTTCAACAATTAAAAAAAGTTAGTTTACTTTTTTCTAAATCTTATAATTATGCATTGACATATTTCTGTTTTAATTATTTTACGTTTTCAATTTAAACAAATGTAACTTGGCACCGTTTTAATCCATTTTCTTTGAAGTATGCTCGTGTAAATGTTCACTTTGTAATACAAATTCAACTTCGAAATGTGTTTCAAAACTTCGAATAAACGATATACATCATGTACATATAATTTGGTGTTGCCGTCCATTCTGGCCGCTGGGAAACGCTGATGCACTTTAACCTCTGATTGGATAGATTTTGTGTGACCTGTGAACGGAGGTCACCAGTTCCGCGGCTCAGCTGCGCGCTACATGCAATTCGAAAGGTCATGACTTCCTTCTCGGAAATCGCTATTTCCGGCTCCCAGTATCATGGGCGGTGGGCACGAGTGAACGACCAGGCTAGGATTGCCTGACGCACCAACAGAGGGCGTCTGTTCCCTCACCACTGCTTTGACCTTTTGTTATCGTTTTTTTGTAAAAGACATCATTGGAAATTGCTTGAATTATAATAAATGGGTGGATTTGGGGTGGTTGTATTTTATAGTAAATATCATTTAACTGACCTGTCCGAAGTTGTACAATCTTGGATGACGAGAAAAGCACGAAAAACAGCAGTTGTTTTCAACCGGCGTCGGGCAGTTATTCTTATGTTATTATTGGGGGGTTTTCGCGATCGCCGTCCGGCGATCGTGATTTTTTTTAAATAAAATTATATTTTTTTGAATAATTACAGGATATCTAGCGCAATCATTTTGCTGGATGCCTAGAATCATTATTTACTTTCAAATAAGTAAGATATTTCCTAATAATTTGGTAGTAAATATTTTCGATATCTACAAATGGTGTATCCACCTTTAAACATCAGACATGGGACCTATAACCTATAGCATATCTCTAAGTACTTTCTATAATACATGTAAATCATCAGAAATGCTCCTGAATATTTTATAAAGAGGCAACAAGGAAACGGGCAAGGGTGTCATTGATATCTAATGACACTCATTCCATGACGTCAATGTCACGGATGACTGAGCAAGCAAGTTATGTATGAACGAGGTAGAAATCGGCATTGGAAAACAGGTTAGCTCACAATAGAAAAGGGGGGTGCCAGGGACAATGATGAGGCGCTTAAAAATAAAGGGCCTTTTCAAATCCCTGTCTTCGTTTCGTCTTGGGCTTAAGTCGATGTTTGGCTCCCAACTGGGAGAACTCCAGCCACATTCTGATCTGGTGCATTTTGTGCTTCAAAAACATTCAATCGATTGAAGGAAACCTAAAAGTTCGAACATTTCTATTTGCTTCCATTTCTATTTGCTTCCCGGTGATTTGGACGTCGGAGGCGAAGCCGAAGGCGTAGACAATGCAAAGGTTTCGGAGAAGAAAAAAAACTTGAAACGAAACATATTTCACGTTTATGACACTTGCCATATAGTGCCATATAGTGAACTTATACAAGTCGGTACACACTTCTTGGTGTTTCGAGAACTAATCCGTTCTTTCACGATCACCTCAAACAACCATAACGGTTTGTTGCATGCATAGGCGCGTATGTAGTTGGTACCTATATAATTATTGTAAATGTGTAGCACATGTGAAAGCTTGCCGTCGACCAACGATGTCACGTGCGCAAGTCACGCAACCAATGGTTTTATTGACAGGATGGTGCAGTCTGCGTCATCATTAATTTGTGGTACTCAGAATAAACTCCTAGAACTTTATCATATCAGACAAAAACATATATTGATTGCGGGATTTTGGGGGCTAGCCTTAATTTCTTTAATCTGCAGGTACCCGGATGCCAGCATCTTTTTTCAATTGGGTTCCCGTAAGTGTACCACCCGTAAATGCACACCCGGGCCGCGACTACCCGGGCCCCTGTACCTTTAGCTAGCTCTGTGGTTTGACGGATCATCTGAACAATTACTGGCAACATAGTTACGCCATTGAACGGGACTCTGCACAGAGTTGTAATCGAATTCAGTCACAAGTCAATCACAAGTCAATCATGAGTCAACTCGCAAGCTATAGCTATTCAAGTAACTTTGACAAGAGCATGCCTTTATTGTTATTGTTCGTCTTCATACTCGTGAAGTGACTTTATTACAATTCCGCGCGTGCAGCTAGCTACACTACATGTACATGCGGCGTGCACTGTTAATGTTCGGAATGTCAGTATACACTCATGGAGGAATAAGAAGGTACACTTCACACACGGCAGAACGCTGCTCAATGCATGCATAAACCGCATCACCGCCCTCTGGGTTCTGAATCCACACCAGGCTGCGCTGCTCATCGATCACAGGAACACATCACAACGTGGACATATCGCGTACCGCCAACGGACACTCCTCCCCACAGTTGAAACATCATTGATTCGTCAAGCATTAATGTTGGGCCTGTATACTGTATAGTCGCGTGTTGATGAATGCGTGTCGTGTACACGGATGTGACTCGGCAACCTATACTAGCTGTATGTATCAAGGGGTCCGGATGTATTTGTGTCAGATACAATTAAGTGCCCAGTGAGCTTCTACGCAATGCTTTCTGATCGCCCCTTGTTGGATGAAATAGCAGTAAGGCTGATCGCTGGAATCAGATATTGACAGCTCAGCTAGGCTGGTCTCAACCGGGGTAAGTTTGTAATTGACCCAGGGTTTAGCGGGTAATCTAGGTAGCTATAGAATGACTTTTATCGGTATATCAAACTTGCATCTGTAGTGATGAGAGAGGTTCCCGTTAGCATATTCTCTATTGACTATAGCTGTGTTATAGGGTGATTAAGACCCACAAGATGAGTGGCTGTGAATTGACTCCTTTTAATGTAGAACAGCTTGTTACGTCTTCTGCCGTTGAACTGCCGTTATGCTTGGACATAATAAGACCCAGCATTTTGTAGCATTTTTTAACTTGGCCCTAAAGTCCAATCAATTCAAATGCTTTATGAATGCTCAATTCTGAAAAGCAGCAATGCTGCCTTATCTTGCATATCATAACCGCTGCATTGTAGATTTTATAAGGTAATTATCGTTTTAATGATAGCATTGGTGACTAAATATTTGTCATCCTATAAAGTACCGGTATATTTGCAACTCTAGTTGTAATCGCCGACTGCATGTCTTGATTAAGTAGCGGGAACAATGGCGAGTTTGAGTAAAATACTGACGCCGTGAACTTGTGAGAGATACAAAAAATCACTTAAAATTTCGAAAAAGACTAATCTTTGAACATTATTGACACTTTTTTAAGTTTGAACTCGAACCTGCGCAAATTTGAAATCGAACCTGCGCAAACTTGAAAGCGCTGATTAAAAACTCTATTTTTACAAATTTTCTACTGAATTTCTGATGTACTTTCTAACGTGTATTATACTACTGTGACGTTTTTTTCCACATTGCACAAGTATAGGTTTTTCACTAATGCCAAGGAAAAAATTGGTTCCTTTTTAGGTAAAGCTTGCTTGTAACAATAAGTGAATTATTTTAAACATAAATTTCAAAAGTATTACATCATTTTAAACTTTAAACGTTTGCAATACTTTTGGTTGTATTAAGAATATTCATTCAGAAACGCATTTGTAAAAAGACTGCAAAATAGGAAATTGAAATAGTTTAACTGGTCTATTATGTCATATTCTTTCATAAATGTGTTTAATTGATTGCATATCATTTTAGTGCCAATATTCATTTGCGAATGTATTCAGAGGTGAACAACTACTAACGCGACATGAGACCAAAGGACTCTCCCCTTAGTCCCTCATACCTAAACACTATATCTAGACTATTGTTACCTATCGCACCCCCCCCCCCCCCCCCTTAATTAAAAAACCTAAAAAGAATTCCTGAAAAACCACAACATTCTGCAAACACCATGGACCGCGACACAGAAAGGGAGGGAGGGGGTGGTTTTCCGTTACATGTCTTGCTTCATAATGGTCGAGTATAGGCGACAAATACAACAAACTGCCTTTTGCGAAAGCCCAAAAATCGTCTAGTTGTTGCAACGGTCAAATCCATGTAAATGAAAATTGAATGCATTTAAATATTTAGCGGAAATAATCATGTTAAGTCAACTGCAAGGTGACGTCTGCGAGGCAGCAGACATCGTTCATGTTGGCGTTTTGGCGATCGACCGTCGTATCGTCTGCTTTCGGTTCCGCTGGTCACGTATACTAGGATAACGCGCACAAAAGACAAACCACTATTCGCCATTATCATCAGGGTTCATTCATTCTAACACGCCGTTTCATCAATCAGTAACGTTGCCATGGAAGCCGCACTGCCAAGGCAACGCGTTGCTACGCATTTTTACTACGTAATTCTCGGTCGATCTGTTGCCAAGCTGGGCGAGTTTTATTTCTATTCGGTATATTGCTTTCTATAATGAATCGTTTAGGATACTCCATTGGTAATTGTTTGAATCATCATTATAATAGGGGGATTTGGAGGGTTGTATTTAGTAGTAAATATCGTTGAACTGACCTGTTCGAGGTTTTTCAATCATGGATGCCGAGGAAAGCAAGGAAATCGGCGTTCGTTTTCAACCGGCGTCAGGCAGTGGTTCTTACCGCGATCTTTTCGCGATCGCCGTCTAGCGATTGTGAATTAAAAAATAAAATAAAACTCGGAACAATTATAGGATATCTAGCGCAATTATTATGCTGGATGCCTATACAAGCATTATTTACTTTCAAATAAATTAGATATTTCTTAATAATTCGGCAGTAAAATATGTTGATATCTGCAAATGATTTTTTTTTCACCTTTAAACAAAACAGTAAGCAGTCGAGACACAGTTCAGTCACGTTTACCTTTAGACATTGAACAAATTAGAGTTAAAATTCAAATTATTCTTAGGTATTTTTCAGTAAGAGTTCATTTCATGGAACTTCTGGATAAGCACAAAATGTAGGTACACTGTTAAAAGTAACCTTAAAATAACGGGGTTTTTCACCTGTAAAAAAAAAAAAATCGCCGTATTTTTATTTTAACGGATTTTGGACGTGAAATTAAGGTAGTGTGCCTTGATATAATATAATCACAATAAATTATAATATCACGTACAAAATCCGTAAAAAAAAATACGGCAATTATTTTTTATTTTTTTTTACAGGTGGAAAACCCCGTTATTTTACGGTTATTTTTTACAGTGTATATCTATACCGAAATTTGATTCCAATTATGAATTGTTACTTGGCAGCTGGTTCTAAGCCTGGTGTTGCTGAGTATTTAATTGGGCCGGAGGCCGAAGGTGTATATTGTGGAGAATCATATTGAAAACATTATCTCGCCATACATGTCGCCCAACGGCACCCTTTATTGCATCTCTTCTAAGGCACTACGCATCGCATTGCCACTGCGCGGAGGTGACACCATTTGGTGGCGCATGTTTGACGTAGGCTCCGGGCCGACCACAATCAGTTAATTAATTTCCAGCACGGACTACCGGTAATTGCAGAGACTTCGACAGCAGAACCCCAGCGACATAATGAAGACAAGTAATCTGTAATGTCTGCACGAATTTTGCGATGGAAAAACGAAGATTTGTTCAAAAGGGGGGGGGGGGGGGTATGTTTTTGCATATCTTTTTAAGGAATGGGGAGGGAAGATGGCTAATTTGGTAGAGCGCCGGTCCGGTATTCCAGAGGTCGCAGGTTTGAGTCCCATCTTGCCAATTTCTTTGTTCACTTAAAAAATAATTTGTTTTAGATACACTATATTTTTGGAGAAAACCCTCCCAACCAGGCAGGGACTGAAAACCCAATTTTGAAATTTAAATAGCGAGGGGTGGACGCAATTTTACATAATAATGTTGTAAATATAATAATAAATACCTCCAAATGGGCACTTTGGGAGACAATCCCATATAGTCGTGCACAATCTTTATTGTAACCTAACCCGTTTTTACCTGGAGCTTTTTCCACGAAATTTCATATTTATGCTATTTAGACCCAAATCTGTCTTCTCCGAGCAAAAATAACTCCCAAATATCGTGTTGTGGGGTAGCTAGACACTTAGGGAGACACTGAAATGTCTCCCTAAGTGCCACTGTCTCCCAAGTGAATCAAAACTATCGCTAATTTGTCTCCCAAAGTGCCTATTTGGAAGAATTTATGAATACCTATACGTATTTATGAATACTTACAATTTTACTACACTTTGTTCAGCATCAAAAAAGATGGGGACCAATGTCCGACTGTCAATTTCAAAAGTTAGGGGGTGTACCTCCCAATCTCTTTGGAGAATTAAAACTGTCAATCAATAACAAGTCAGAGGGGAAATAATTATAGCACGCGAAGCATTCCTATAGAATGCCCCTTAGTTTGAAAACACGCTAGTATTTCGCCATTGTTTGTATTCAGACCATGAGCGTTATAATAATGTTGCGTAAAACTTGGCAGTTTTGTGGCAACTTTGGTCGGGATGTTTTAGGGGTATTTCTGTGTGAGAATTATAAACTAATTATTGATCACCCATTATCATTCTGTTTATATCTCGTGAAACTACACTTAAAGGGATCGTATACGTTTGGTAATTACTCCAAAAATTAATGGCAATAAAAACTTACTTGGTAAGAAGTAAAGCAGCTTTGGATAGTATAATGCATTTTTATAAACTGTTCACTTCGAAGTACTGCGGTTATGAAAAAGATATCACTTTTTATGCCAAAAAAATTGATTCTGAGAAGCGTTACTGCAGTGCGTTTCTCAGAGTGTGTATTCCAATGCAGATTATTCTTTCTGCGTGAACAAAACCGCTCCAGAATTTCGGCAATATCTCCAAATCGCTACCACCTTTTGAAATGAAATTTTTACAGGTTAGTTTTATGGTATATGTCTATAACTATATATAGGATTGAAACAAACATTGGGTTCCAATTACCAAACGTATACGATCCCTTTAATAATGAGAGTGCTCTTACATGGCGTTATACGACCGAGGATCGAATGGGTATTCCCATGCAGTTGTCTGTTTGTGGATTTTAGTTCTCTGTGGTAGAAACGTACATGAGATTGAATGGTCTATCTTTAAAGATCAGCTTCCCAAACTAATCATCTGTTTGCTCCTGCCGGCTATCGATTATAGGCGGTAATCTGTCCGGGAGAGACAAAGCAAAAGAAATGCCTGTTCGCGTGGGTAGATTTGAGTCGGGGGAGGATTCCACGACTCGTGATGAATTTCCGTCGTTCAGCTTTTATATCCCAAGACCAAGGATATCGGAATCTTGGGAGGAATCTTTTCTCATCTTGCGTTACCGTCCCTTTGCATCTTAAAGACAGATAGCCCGATGTAGCTGAGGATAAGCGGTATATCACTTGAGGAGTGAATCTCCCTCAAACTATACGAAGACGATATGTGACGAGAGAGTGTCTTGTTGAAGGGCTAAAAGGAGGCATTGGCGTCGGACTTCCATTCCATTTCCCCGTATTTCTTGTCATGGGGCATTGGGTTGTATTAGAAACGATGATTACCCTTGTGGGTTGAAGTGGGTGGTGGTGGGTTTCTCATTATCCTTGGGGGTACCTCCTTAAGATGCTCGCACACGCACCGTGAGTGGTGGATATTTCCGTCTTGGGTGTCATCATCACACGACAAACCAGAAGGGGCAATGACATAACCAGAATGTTTTTGTTTTTTTAAGGTGAATTCAGGTTGAATGATATGGTGGAACTATTATTATGCCAATTACGCTGATCTACGGAGTTATAACTTGGTTGCCACTATAACGTGGAGCCGGATGGGATAGAGTGAGTGAGTGAATAGATCGATAGAGTGGGGTCCAAAATGCATAAAAATGAAATTTCGTGGAAAAAGCTCCAGGTAAAAACGGGTTAGGTTACAGCAAAGAATGAACATTTGTGTGCACGTCTCTATGGAGATGTCTCCCAAAGGTATCATTTTCGGTTATTATATGTACTGTTATTTTATTTAATGATGTATGCAGGACCCCAATAAAAAAAATCAGCTTTTAAACGGTTTAGGCACACCCTGGGTTAAAAAAAATGAATAAATAATTAAATATAAACGTGGGTTGGGTGACTTGGATTGATCGCAATCGTCTGGATTGCTTCATTTTGATAACACTATAGTAGTAGCAGAATTTTGTCTCCACGAACGACGAATTATGGGATACCACAAGCCACACCCCATTTGACGACACACGTGGTAATAGGATGGCAGTTTTCGAAGTGATATCAACGGCCTGAAGGCGCTGCTGTACCACAATGATGATATTGACCACGTGCAAAGTGCTGGGCTGATGACAAACTTGGTAAATGTTTTAAATAATTTGTTTTTATTGGATATGGATATGGAGAGCTTACCATCTGGCGGCTTGGCAAACCAAATCGTGTGGAGTGTACCGCCAGCGGCAATTGTTTCTTTTATATGTTTACACTCTATAGGCGACGCTGTCTCAACCAATTTAGGCTGTGCTCTGTCCGATGTGCCGACACATTCAAGGGTATACAAATGGTCGATTTTGTGCGTGGGTTGCTGACTGGCAAGATGGCGTTTTGCTCTCCCCAGACGGATAAGGTGCAAGGCTATATGTGGTTGTCCAAAAAAAAAGAATTTAAGTTGTCAAGATTTGCGGCACGTCTTTAAATGTCAATGCTCGAATATCTGCCGAGTAAACTGGAGTGGAGATTATGGTCACTTCAGGAGCAATAGATCAAGAGATATTGAATTTTGTCCGACTAGAAAGGTGTCATTTCCCCCCACTAAAATGTTGTCAATTGGGATTCGGGACAAGACGTACATTAGATTTATAATAAGAGTGCTTGGTCGCTGAATGATTTCAGTCCTTGTCATTACAGCAAATTAACATCTGTAGTCCTTAGCCATTCGGTTCAAAGAAGTCTGACAGCTGTGACACTACGGGTCGTCCTGAAATGAGCCAATTGAGGTGACTTCGTGTCATTTGACTTAGTTTCTGGTCATTGGTGTCGGTGGTCGCTGTATTTACATGGACCGGTTGAAAACTGTGTCATGGTCGAAACATAATGCGACAGTTGTCGTTGTATAGCAAAGCGACCAATGTTAACCCTAACCCTTCAATTGGCTCAAGACAAAACGCAGATCATAATAATGATGTATAATACGACAACAGTATTGTTGGAAACAAAAGAGGAGACAAATTATGTATTGTTGATTAAGTAAAAAACAAATAACCATTCCTGAGTAAGCTGAGATCAATGTTCCCAAAATAGTAACGATTATTCAACTTTCTTTGCATTTGTTTATTTTAGTAACTGCTGTGAAATACTATGACTAAAAATAGGCCTATAGCCGAAAAGAAAATTAGGAACATTTCAACAAATGAGACATTTATTGAAGAGGACGATTTTGGTCCGCCGTTCTAAAGATACGCTCCACATAGAAATTGTTCTTCAAAGGGAGCAAGTGCATTCTAATACGTTTCCCAAAACTCATTTGTCTTTTTGACTATTTAACGAAGGATAAATTTGTCCCTCTTGAACTTTCATCCAAAGTCGCCCGGGCATCATTTAAATCTCCCCTGAAATGGATGACTAAAATGTGTTACGCAGAACGCAATAACCATATTCATTTCCCTACTTCATTTGTTTCCCCAGTTTACATATTTTAAACATTAAAAGGCCGTGGCTGCAACAGCGTGAAACCATGGCCTCGTATATCGTGGTATCCATGGGTCCATGACGTCAGAAGGCTTCGGTCTATTGATCATTCTGTCGTCAGGGAGCCCTCGGGGGGCCGGCTAGGGTGCTTTTTTTTCTATTCAAGGTGTTTGAGTTTAGGCTTGTCTCTTGAATTTATGATTATAGATGAATTTGTACGCTTGGCTATGCGTTTTTTTAATGGAATTATCTCTGTTTTGAGTCCCTGGATGATCTTTGCTAGGAATTTTGTGTGTTTTGATGTTTTGGTTTATTTAATTATTATTCAATTATTTAATTTCGGGGTCCCCTTCAAACAGCTCGATTGACTTGATTGAAATAGGCTTTATGTTGTTATGCGGTTGTCCCCTTGATTTGATACCAATGCATCAGCTTCGGAGCGTACACACGCGAAGAGTCTAGTTTAATACGAGTATGCAGTCTCGCTCGCGGGCTCCAATAATTATGTCGATTCTTCGTACATGTATTTCCGATTGCTTTAAAAGTCATTGTGATGGGGAATTGATGTAGTGTTATGTTAAGGTCTTTCTCTCGGTTTTACAATTGATAAACGCGGCGGTTTGGGATAGATATTGAAGTTGGATTGAGTGGACATTTCCATTTCAATTAAAAAATATCTTGTAATTCATTGAGCAGGCGATCATCAATTAAGCGCTCTCATGAAACACGTACGCGGTGTCTCTAGACTCCTATTACGGCTAACGGCATCATCAGTGAATTATTCATAATTGTGTTCCCTTCAATTGATGTAAATTTCTCCTCTGCCTGAAGACTGTACTTTGTATATGCATTGACCAGTATATATATATACACACTTGATTTAGCATTGACCTTTGTAAAGAACGGATGAGTTTCCGTAACTGCAAAATCAGAAGAAATATTGCCCGGCTACATTGTGATGGGCTGCTGAATCGTCCTGACCTGAATAATTCATGGCATAACAGACTAAAAAAGGCATCCAATGATCCGTGAGGAAAATAATCACTCGCATGAGGATTGCGCCGGCATGTGTGGGCCAATAGTGGGGAGGGAATACACGAGGGGGAAAGATAGGCCGGAACGATCGCAAGTCGTCAATCGTCAAAACTCAGTCTCTTACCACTTTGCAGGACACAGGTGTTTATCCTCAACTATTTTAGATATGATCCTAGGAGACATTATTGGCACTATACGTAAGCCAAGAACAGCACGAGAAGAGGCTTGCGCGGCGCTGTTGCTAACCTTCATGCTATACTTATGTTATAAAGTCTGTTGTTGATTTTGTTTTATTTGGCGTTTAGCAGCAAATATAGTTGGCTCGTGAATGTGTGAATTTGAGGGGTTGTATTTTATAGTAAATATTGTTTAACTGACCTGCGAAGTTTTACAATCATTAGATGCTGAGAAAAGCAAGAAAACCGGCGTTCGTTTTCAACCGGCGTCGGGCAGTTGTTCTTATTTATTTTAATTTTTTTTTACGATCGCCGTCTGACGATTGTGATTTGTATTTGTTATTATTTTGTGTGTGTAACAATTACAGGATATCTAGCGCAATCATTTTGCTGGATGCCTTCAATCAATATTTACTTTCAAATAAGTAAGATATTTCGTAATAATTATCCATGTCTGCAAATGGTGTATCTTATCTTCAAGTTGGTATCATAATCATTCCGTTTCTGTCATGCTATTAAACGACCGTTACATTTCTGTATACTGTTGTGTTCTCGTGATAATATTTTATAACTTTTACTTATACAATGATGCGGTCATTATTCATACATTAAATAGCCACAATTACTGCACACTCAGAGCAAAGAGTACATGGGCCTATGAGCCTAGTTTTAGCCTTGAAGCTGAGATTACAGTATTATGTTCCTATCTTACGAAATAAGAAAATCCGATCATCATGAATAGAGAACATCATGTCGCCTTCAAAAAGCGTAGACACGTTACATGCACTTTCATTTCAGCAATGACGTATTTTCTCTCTTTTCGTGTTTGACGTTTGTCGCTTTGACTCAGTGTTCAGGAAAGGAATTCAATGCCTTTTTCGAGGTTTGGCTGTGGTGGCAAAACCACTCCACGTTCGTTGATTATCATTTTTCCTCTACTCCGGAGAAAATGCAATTAAGCGATGTGATTGCGGTACATAATAGCTGTCAATAACACAAGGGTGCGAAGATTCAAAATTGATAAATTGTAGGTCCAACTATTAAGTAATGGTCGTGTCGTCTTTTGAACGAAACTTAAAAGCCATTAAAATGCCATTAAAGGTAGATCACGTTTGTGTACATTTTTAATACCATTTTAATAAATTATTTCGGTATAACTGAAGTTCGGGTGATGCCATTGTCACTTGCCGTCATTATGTGTTGTGAAAGATTACACGTGTATAGGCCATGCCAACGGTACGTGGATAGAGGTGTGGTGTATCGATACTTGGTGCCATTCTGTATCGATACTTGGTGCCATTCTGTATCGATACTTGGTGCCATTCTGTATCGATACTTGGTGCTATGTTGTATCGATACTTGGTGCTATGTTATATCGAATAGTCTAGAGATGCGAATTGGTATCGTTTAAGATTACAATTTGTGTAGCCTACTTATAGACCATGTGCCCTCTGTTTACATCTATATTCAAATGTGCCCGTCAATATGCGCACGCATCGTGTTGTACATAAATTTGGTTAAGAGGTGACTTCAGAGGTCACATAATTCAAAGGTGGTCTGACCTGTGGCGTCACTCCTCAACCAAATTTTATGCAAAACACGATGTGTGCGCATTATTGACGGGCACATTTGAATACAGATGTAAATACGTGACGTCAGAGGGCACATCGTCTATACAAAGTGGTATTTAACTCTGTGCGCCTGTGGCAAACACAAGATATATTACTTCAAAGTGGGAATCGTATCGTTTGTTATAAACGGGGATTGTTATGAATTTTGTGTGAAACAATTCTTCCTGAATGCCGAAAAAACAACCTGTCGGAAATTACGTTATTGTCAGAACCGCACTGTGACAAGACATCGTCGATGAATTATGTTCGCAAAATATTTTTTATTTTTTTTCCTCGACAGATACATTACTCGCAGTCCGACAAGCACGGCGGGTGGGATTTGGTAAATTTTTAATGCCAAGGCCGTGGATAGGTGTGTTGAGGCGGCCGACTTAGTCTTGGAAAAGTCCGGTTCCCGTTATTATCAAACTAGACATAAAGGCTGCCGCATTAACACAAAATGACTCATCATGCAGTAGGCTTTGTCATTTTGTCCAGCGTTTCTCCGTGAGGGGGACAGTTTTTGATGCATAACAGAATTTCACTCGTAATAAAGTTATACGAATACAAACGAGTGTGAAATATCTAGAGCTCGTACGAACCTTTTCCGTTTTATATTCGCATTAATTAACCATTAGCTGTTCGCCTTAGCAGAGAACAATAGGTGTATGGCGTGACGTCAAGCAGTTGTGTCATAATTGTCTAAAATAAAATAATATTATTACCGAAATATTGAGCGGTGGAATGATCGTAACTTTGTGCTCTGTGCTGTGTGCACTGGGATCCATTTTTAAACTGTACCGGTAGCTGTACCGTTTGTTTCTCGTAAACAATACCTGTGACGTAATGACGTATAGTATGGTGCCGAGGTGTATCGTGTGGCAAACAACTGGGTCAACTCGGTGTACCACTCTCAATCAATTTTCGCGGTCTAATTTTGTCTTTTTTAGAATTCGGTTGAAGTTCGATCTACATACATGTCGACGTCGTACCCTTCAAAAAGACAACATATTAAGTTACAAACCCATTGACCTAATTTTGTTGAATGTTGGGTCGTCTCTCTGACGAATCGCTAAGGGAGCAGCGGTAAGGCAAGATGGTTATGGATTCCTGCTCGTAGCCTTGAGGTGAGCGAGAGAGAATTTCTGATATAATGGACGGACACCGTAGTACCATCTTCGTCCTTTTCATGCTCTGAACCTGATATGGCGTGTAGAGCATTTTGTACAGATCGAGGAGTGGAATCTGAAGCCTTGGCGAACCCGCTGCCGTCCCGGGTTGAGGCTTGGATTTTATAACCCGGTGTTCAACCCTGTGTTTCGTTTCACACTTGCTTTGTGCAAACTGAGCTTATTTTGACCAGTTACTATTGAATCTTGCAGTTTCAACCCGGGTTGAAAATCTCAATCCTGGTCTGGAGCAGGGTTGAGTTCAACCCGGGCCAATTTCGATCAAGGAACTATAGTTAACTAGTGGTTAGTTCGTGACGTCATTAGGGCATGAGCACTGAAGTTGAAGCGCGAACGACTCTAGTCGAACTATTGACCATTAACTGCCAAACTGGTCCTCTCTGTACTGTGCTATTAAATCGGCTATTGGTTACCAGTGCGACCAACCGCGGTATAGGCTGGTCGTGAATAGTCGACTAGATTAGTCCAACCATCGTCGACTATCCTGAGTTTGATTAGAGTTAGTCAAACTATAGTTAACTATAGTCCTTGATCGAACTTGGCCCAGGGTGGGGGCAAGGTTTACCATTCACCGAAAATAAAAGCGTAGAAAAGCGCGCCCCCTGTTGTCAACTGAGCCCCCTTGCTAAACCGTTCCGCCGCGCGTGGTTGCAGGTGCAGTTTAACATTGCTAAAACAGAAGAGTGAATTATTCAATTCCTGGTGATAATTTCCGAGCGCTGACCAGAATGTTTGTCTACGAGGCCTATACGTGCCATTGGCGTGGAACCTTTATCTTATTATGCGATCAGATTACATTAATATTGCGCGTTAATGCACAGGGAAAACAAGCCATAATTCTCCCTGAAGAAGGTGCATTCGCACCGAAAGCTCGGTCTTATTTCCGGTGAGCACTGTTATATTTATACTTTCACATTTTCTATATATATATATATATATATATATATATACATGTAGTTCGAATCGTATCTCATTATGCGATCATATTACTTCAATGTAGGCCTGAGGGTAATATATTTTGACAACGGGCGCATAGTGTCTTGCGAATTATGAGATGTATATAGTAGGGTATAGCTGTTCATTTTTTGCTTTCTAATGGACTGACTGAAATTCCTTCATTATTGCAATGAGACTGATACGAGCTGCACTATAGCTAGGTTCCAACTATGAACAAGACATCATTAGCGTGGCCATATGGAACTCGAGACAAAGAAGGAGGTTTTAGGCTAATGAAACCAGACTCGACGCACAACTCGAGGCAGTGGTGGCTAAGCAATCACCATAATGTATCATGTCGTATCGCCTCACATCGCATTGTAATAGCCACCATTTATTAAAGACGCATTATTAGCTGCTTCTGACGCACAATTTATTGTCCTAATACTAGTTCTGTACCCTCAAGATCGTACAAAACGTTACGAGCAATTTAAAATGTCTGTGCATAATTTGACATGGTGAATGTCAAATTTTTTTAAATTGTTAAGCTGCTGGTCGTTTATTTTTATGACATTCTGTGTACTCTGTGTACAATTATAGCTACACGGTGCTTTGTAAAGAAAAAACACACTAGGATTGACAAAACACACTAAGTTGTGCGTGACCAGTATTTTATCACACGTTTCTATTAATATGTTAAAGAGAGGAACTTTCATGGCGTTAATAATAGGAAACAAACTAATTTAAGGAGTTAACAGCCAAACAAACAACCGTTAGTCTCGTGTCGAGTCGTCTTCAAGGTACCGCAAATAATCACATAATGTTGTTTTAATCACAGATGGCACAGGCGGTTTTTTCCCCTACAAGGTTTTAGCCGTTGATACAGAAAAATCGAAGTAAGAGACAAGTGTGTTTTCCATAGGCATGATTAATAAAAGAATAATGTGCGCGGCGAAAGATTTCATCAGGGGGAAAAACAGCCGCCAAATGCAACCAGATGGTCACGGCCCTTACGTATGATGACGTCAGTGTTCCTAAGGCGCCATTTTGTATTCTGCTGCATCTGAATGCGTGCTATTGTTGCTCCAGTCTTCTGTTGTATAGGTAAATGAATTAAGTTCCGTTTCTTTCTTTTTTGTTTGTTTGTTTCTGCAAATTGGAATTCTAAGGAACCAATTCATTCGTTTTATGATTCTTTCACATCGATGTCCGAGTGAGGTACAGAAATTTGATTGAGACTGAATTTACTTAATTATACAAGACATTCAACACAAAAATAAGACAGTACAAGACCACAATGCAATAGATAAAAAGCAATTTCTTCTTAAACATCGTTTTAAACGTTTCGTTTATCAAGCTTTAACTACACCCACCACACGTTTATATAATCTACAGACTGAGTCAACAAGAAAATGACTTAAAGGGATCGTATACGTTTGGTAATTACTCCAAATTTGTATGGCAATAAAAACTTACTTGGTAAGAAGTACAGCAGCTTTGGATAGTATAATGCATTTTTAAAAACTTTTCACTTCGAAGTACTGCGGTTATGGAAAAAGATATCACTTTTTATACCCAAAAATGTGAATCTGAGAAGCGTTACTGCAGTGACGTTTCCCAGATTGTGTATTCCAATGCAGATTATTCTCCCTGCGTGGACATAACCGCTCGAGATGTTCGGCAATATCTCAAAATCGCTACCACCTTTTGAAATGAAATTGTTTAAGGTTAGTTTTATGGTATATATCTATAACTTTATAGGACTGAAACAAACAGTGGCTTCCAATTACCAAACGTATACGATCCCTTTAATTAGATTAAAACAAATAAAACATGTACAACTCCTTCCATTAAAACAACATAGGAATAAAGTACATTTTTATCGACAAGTAACTGTGACAAATTCACCTATAACTTGCGTACTTTATTTACAAGTTATTATCCTTTTTAATAAAATAACCACAAAATCAGCTCCGCACCATCGCAAGGATAACGTACAAAACTCACCATTCCAATTTCAGAAAAGGGTGTAATTTATACCGCATACACAAAACACTCGTATCTGACCCCCAAAAGTTTGTCCGGAATCAGCTTTTTAAATTTTAATTCCCGTGTGGAACCTCTGGTTCTGACTTCACTGAATAGCTTCAAAACACATCATTTCACAGATAGTTGTATAAAATAACAAGGTTCTTCTTAATAGGAAAACATGCATAACTAACAGATAAGTGGAAGAACATGCTCGTTTATTAATTATGTACGTTTGTATTTCGTTGGTGTATCAAATTCATTTGCCTTTTAAAGGTAGGATACACCATTGGTAATTGCTTGAATTATCATGAATGGGTGGATTTGGGGGGTTGTATTTTATAGTAAATATCGTTTAACTAACCTGTCCGAAGTTTTACAATCATAAATGCCGAGAAAAGCACAAAAAAGCGTTTGTTTTCCACCGGCGTCATGCAGTTAGTCTTATGTTATTTGTGGTTGTGTTTTTTTGCGATCTAGCGCAATCATTTTGCTGGATGCCTAGAATCATTATTTACTTTCAGATGAGTTAGATATTTCCTAATAATTCGGTAGTAATTTGTTTGATATCTGCAAATGGTATATACTACCTTTAATTAAGGGGGAATTCATTAATCCTGGTCGCGTTCATTTGGACTTGTCGGGGTCTTCTCGTTGTCCTCTCAAGTGATCGACGCCGAAGGTGGTTGCTAAAAATGGAATATCTATAAAGATCAGCTAACTAATTCAGTTTTGCTGCAAAAACGCGAAACGTCTATAGCCCTGTTCGCACTGGACTTAATTTGGGCAAACTAACCGAGCCAATGGGTAACTTACCCATTTCAAGTCCAGTGCGAACAGCCTGGGTAACTTTCCTCACAGGTAACTTACCCACGCCGCGTGGGTAGTTTAACCGAGCCAAAGGTGCCCCGGAATATTGACCAGGTCAGTTTAACCGAGCCAGAAAATCCAGTGCGGACGCGACGCGATGTTTATGTTGAGAGCTATAGTCGGGAACAGACGATCCGGTCGTCAAGTCGCGGTCATAGGTCACACAGGGCGCCCTCTTTATTGTTTTGGAGCCAGCTCGGTTAGTTTACCCATGCATGGTCTCGGCAATTCTACCCGCGTCAATTAAATCCAAGTGCGGACGGTGGGAAGATTAACCCATCGGAATGTTACCAGGCGTCATGGTACAGTTACCCAAAATGTTTATCCAGTGCGAACACGGCTTATGTCGTCCTGGCGATTGTTTGAACTGAAAAAAAAGTATCTAAATAGCGTGATGCCTTAGTATTATGCTCACTCGAAAAATGGTGACGACGGAGGAGGTTGGCGAATAGTTAGACAGGCTTATAATCTGCCTAAGTTGTCTTTTGTCGAGAAGTCGTGCTTTTTGGGCGCTGGAAACATTCTTCTTGACGTGTAAAGTACTATTTCAATCACCATTACGAATCACATGTCATTATCAGTAATCCCTTCCATAACAATGCATGGCAACCATAACGGTGGTCCGTATAATATTGATTGATGTAAATTAGCTCTATAACGCTACTGGTTTCCGCTATCAATAATAGATATGTGTTTATGAGTCAGAGGAAATATGTTAAAGGGGTCGTATACGTTTGGCGATTGGAATCCACTGTTTGTTTCAATCCTATATAGTTATAGATATATACCATAAAACTAACCTGTAAAAATTTCATTTCAAAAGTTGAGACCGATTTTGAGATATTGTCGAAAATCTTAAGCGGTTATGTCCACGCAGGAAAAATAATCTGCATTGGAATACACAATCTGAGAAACGTCACTGCAGTAACTCTTCTTAGATTCAAATTTTTGGAGATAAAAAGTGATATCTTTTTCCATAACCGCAGTACTTCGAAGTGAACAATTTCTAAAAATGCATTATACTATCCAAAGCTGCTGTACTTCTTACCAAGTAAGTTTTTATTGCCATTAATTACCAAACGAATACGATCCCTTCAAAGCTACATGTATACATTTCAAGTTGGAGTAATTACCTAACGTTTACGATCCCTTTAAGAATATAATTATTACTATAATATAGGTAAATTGGACGTGGACATATTACCGGTGTTGATTGTTAGGTCACGCGCTTCGTGCGTTCTAGTCGGTCCGGCGGTTGCCATCACGCAGCGAAAAAATACAAAATCGATAGTGCCCTCCGGGGCGTGGACTCGACAACCTTTCGAATTCCCTGTTGTCCTCGGGGAAGCATGAAGGGAAGCTGGACATTTCATCTCGAGACAGGTGAATCGTAATCGAAGAGAATAGATTCTCTCATCAACGACAGCCCCTGTAGTATGCACGATAAATGCCAGGAGGTATAGGAGGTTTCAGTAGAGGGAAGTGAAAATCGTTGGGGAACAAAAAAGCTTCTGCCCTCTTGACGAAGGAGGCAATGTCCCGACACCTTTAGACCATACCCTTTCGGTAACCTAGGGACATCTGCTATAATAGGTACACTCTAAAAAATAAAGGTTAAAATTTGCTCCCTAATTGATACAATAGCAGCACCCCTCAAATAAATTAATGAATTGAACCTCAACAAGGTTCAAGGGTGCGAATTTGGCCCTCTAAGGGTACAATGTGTTAGAGCTTAACCCTAATAGGTTCTGTTCTGCACCCTTAGGGGTGCAAAATTGAACCTTTATTTCTTAAGCCGTGTTCCCATTGGACTTTTTCTTCCGCGGCCACGCGGAAACTTACCGCGGCATTCCGACAGGGACAAGGACAGGGAGGGAGGTGTGTTTACCGTGCGTCCCCATTGGATTTAATTTTGTCGTTCTAAAGAAAAGTCGCGGTACTCTAACAAAATTAAGTCCAATGGGAACATGCCTTTAGAGTGTACGATATTTCCGAGGTAAGATATTCTCAAGTTTAGAGAATTAAGTAGTAACAGAAAAGGCAATTTGCCGTAAATTGTAAACCACTTGCCTATTTTCGCGTTAAATGGGGTGTTTTTTGCTCAGACGTGTATCTTTTATGATAAGTAGCCTATAGTAAATATGTTCTGTGAATCGTTTGATCAATCCTGCGGGCCCCGACCTCCATCATACATCTAATGGACATTATCTTTTTTTTATGAGAACGAGTCGAAATTAAAATCGCCACTTATTTTGATCGTGGTTCGGATGCCTGGGAATTCCTCGAATTTCAAGTCTCCGTGCCATAATGAGTTGGATCGCGCTGTTCTAGACGGTAAATATAGCACTATAGATTCGCAGCACAAGGAATAAGTAGCCTATAGTAAATCTGTTCTGTGAATCGTTTGATCAATCCTGCGGGCCCCGACCTCCATCATACATCTAATGGACATTATCTTTTTTTATGAGAACGAGTCGAAATTAAAATCGCCACCTATTTTGATCGTGGTTGGGATGCCTGGGAATTCCTCGAATTTCAAGTCTCCGTGCCATAATGAGTTGGATCGCGCTGTTCTAGACGGTAAATATAGCACTATAGATTCGCAGCACAAGGAATAAGTAGCCTATAGTAAATCTGTTCTGTGAATCGTTTGATCAATCCTGCGGGCCCCGACCTCCATCATACATCTAATGGACATTATCTTTTTTTTATGAGAACGAGTCGAAATTAAAATCGCCACCTATGTTGATCGTGGTTGGGATGCCTGGGAATTCCTCGAATTTCAAGTCTCCGTGCCATAATGAGTTGGATCGCGCTGTTCTAGACGGTAAATATAGCACTATAGATTCGCAGCACAAGGAATCAACGCGATCACGCATAGGTCATAAACAAAATAATGCTGATGCGTTTTTCCTCTCTTTTTCAGTTTGTGCGGAAGATTATGTTAAACCATTGCATTCCGTTTGTGAAGATTGTGAATTGCTAACAATTAGATTTATTGATCAGTAACGTATTTATGATTTATTCGAAATGCCAGGAAATATATATCTCAGTTTTATATCTCAGAAGTTACAACAATGCTTTTCACGAATGAGGCGGATTTGATAATGATAATGATGACCAATGGTAATAGACCTCGCCTTCGGCTCGGTCTATTACCATTGGTCATCGCCCAACCCGGTCAATTATCACGCAGTAATGACCGGGTCCTCACCCTGTTATTTCCTTTAACAAATACCTTTTTATTTAGGAAATAAACAGTGAATTTGCTTCAATTTTTGAAAGCCCGGTCAATTACTGCGTGATAATGCCCTCCACGTGATCGAGTCTCGACCAATCAGAAGCTTTGAACTCTCCTGGGTATTTATTAATTATGTATATCCCCGTCGCCTATAGGCTGTATTTGAGTGATAATCCGTTACGTTTAAATTATAAATATCCGTTTTATTTATTTACACATTGTAATTTACAAGGCCCAAGACGGGGAGTTTCTCTTATAACGGAGGGGGCTCCCCTATTTAAAACGATGACTACAATAAATAATAATCAGTTTGATCAATTATTGGGAGTCGTTTGAACGGCTCATTGGACGATGGAGACAAAATGTCGTTATATAGGCGCCCCGTCCTCACGATTCACTCGTTATACAATCGTTATCATAATCCTGCGTCAAAACACATCACAGGAATTTGTGTTTTACGAAACGGACATCGTGACTCGGTCCTCCCATTACGATTCGAATGACGTAATTATCTATGCACTATAAATAGTATCGTGGTGCTCTTTCCATGCGAGTCCCTACTCGAAATCACCACATCCAACCCCTTTCACATTAATAGGTTTTGTCTCATTATAGAGCGCCCTCTACAGCTCCTTAATAACCAACGTATAACTGTCATTATTCGTTTTTCAAAAAATGGTGGGACACTTTTTTGAAAAACACAGCTATACTTAGAAACTGTTGAAAAATCGATCCTCTATTTGAAATGAATTTGTATATTAAAAAAACACCAGTTTTGTTCATGCGTGTTAACTTTCATAACCTCGCTTTTAAAAGTGTACCTGTTTCGATTTTCGTTCGATCCTAAGTGCATCTCCTTCCAAGACATCAACTCCGATCACTCCGTCAGCGGCTGTGGGAGGAGTAGGTTGCTGTATTATCGCCTTTGGGCTGAAGCTTCGAGTGTCTCTTCGCCGCGGTGACTTCCTGAAGTCTTTTCACGCCGTCTGACTGCGGCTGGGGCTACGACTTAAGCTGTGTATCTATATCTAATCTTTCAGTGACGGTCGCATGTGGTCGCTATCGGTTGTGCATCATTTAAAGGTTGCAGACTTTTATTTTTAAAATGGCAAGTTATTGGGCCAACGTTAGTATAATCACCCAATGCTCGCATAGCGGTATTTCATACAGGCTCTGTCTAAGAAAGTTGCCAAACTTGTTTTCTTATAGCAGACTTTCGTATTGGGAGTCAGGTTGGCGTTTCCTCGCCTTTCACCGCTGTGACCCGGGTTCGAATCCGGCCTTGGCCAATATGGATTTGGTTTTCAGTCCCTGCCCGATTGCATGGGTTTTCCCCATCAGGATATTCCTCTGGGTTTTCCTCCCACCTCTAAAAACTGTACCTTCTTCTCATTGTCTTCGTATGGTATAGGTTTCTTCGGGTTTACGAGCTATACAGTGCCCAGGACGCTTTTGAAGAATCCTTGGTTTCATTACCAGAAACAATTAATAGTAATAATTGTTTTAAGAGCCCTTAAAACTGGCTGTCCGTAAAAATAGTAAACATAGAGAAATGACGTGAACCGGACCTAATTTGTACCCCGCTGCTAAATATGTGCTCTTTGGTTAGTGTTTGTTGAACCACTATCACGAACTCTTCATTATAACTGTCAAATGTTCACATAATTGTTGGTTAGAGCATGGTTAGAGACGATATTTTAATGTTAATGGAAATCCATATACATTTGTTATTCGTAATTCGTAATTCGTAGTCGTGATTCCTCATTGCTGTTTTTTCCGACTCTTCTCGCTAATACCAATTTGTCTTAATGTAATCTGTCAATGTCCTTCTTTTTTTTCAAACCCTGTTGTGGTTTTGTTTGTGTGGTTTTGTTTGTGTCGCTTCGATTTCCCTATTTATCCCCCGCAATCTATTAACACGCACGACAGTTTGTTGTTGTTGAACGTAATAGCTCCAAGCGGTCGATCCCTCATGCAAACGCATTTGTCCTTTTTCACCCGGTCGGTTACATTATATTCTCTCAGATATTTGCATTTGCATTTGCATTTGCATTTGCACGACGCTGTCACTAAAGATCTTCCTCGTCGATATTATATTCTCCATTCGGACCTAATTTATTGTATTCCTTAGCTTGACCAAGTGATGCGTGGATGGATGAAGACAGTCTTCGCTGGCGGCCATTCATGACCCCGAACGTAAGGTCAACATCTCTCCCCGATAGTCTCTTCCGTATTTTCTTTCCCGGTTGATCCACGTTATAGCTTCAGGGCTTAACTCTGTTATCAGAGGGAGGGTGTGTCATTTCATTTCCTCCGTTACTTTCTGTTTCCTGGGTACTTTTTTTCTTCACCCTGAAAATCGCCTATGGGTATACGGCTGATGTGTTCGTTCGTCGATGAATTAAATATTCTTGTTGCTCGAGTAGATTAGGAGGTTGGTGGCAGATTCCTCTGAGTAGGTTAAAGGGTTATACGCCCGTTGAGTACTATAGGTGATGTAAATGCACGATTATCAGACTTACTGATATTAACAGCACGTCATTTGCTTATTTCTACAAACTAAACTTGTTTGTATTGCCACATTCTTAATCCAACAACTATTAATCATTTGATTATTATTTTGTTAGGATGGAAAAAACTATGTTTTACAAATTTACATGAACGGGTTGTCTATGTTACGATAGTCAGTGTATCTCTGTCTTGTCTCTATATCCTATGCAGCAATATACATGTACATGTATGGGGAAATATAGCATAAAACTAACCTGTAAAAATCTCATTAAAAAAAGGTGGTACCGATTTTGAGATATTGCCGAAATTCTGGAGCGGTTTTGTCCACGCAGGAAGAATAATCTGCATTGGAATACACACTCTGAGAAACGTCACTGCAGTAACGCTTCTCAGATCCAATTTTTGGGGGATAAAAGGTGATATCTTTGTCCATAACCGTAGTGCTTCGAAGTGAAAAGTTTCTAAAAATGCATTATACTATCCAAAGCTGCTCTACTTCTTAGCAAGTAAGTTATCATTGCCATTCATTTTTGGAGTAATTACCAAACGTATACGATCCCTTTAATGCGCCTGAGCTGAATGCACCTCCGTCGGATGTTCCAGCTTGTTCTGTTTGCACTTCAAAAGGTCATACTAGATATTGGTTTCCCACGTGAATATACACACCTTTTACAGATTAGTGTGTCAGTGAGGTTTTTGCTAATGCTGAATTGTTTACTCACGTATAACTGGCGGCGGATGTTCCTTCACTTTAATGGGACACACCGGTACACTGTAACTGATACACCCCACATTTTTTTATTTTTTTTATTAGAAAATTCAAAAGAAAAATCTAACGAAATTTTAGAAAATCTCAGGAAAAAATATGCCAATCTAAGGAAATTCTATTTTGAGAAGTGGAAGCACTGCATAACGGCCATTCTCGGTCACGGTACAAGCTTACACAGCAATGAAATAATGTACAGGTTGGTATACAAACTTTGCCTGCCTTATACCGCCATTGTGGGGATCTTTTAGCACGAATTATGTCCACTATTTAAGCGCAGGCTCCTATGATTGTAGTGACGATTTGGCACGTAGTCCAGGCGTGGGTGCGAATTACTTGAGGACATGTGCTCTTAGCAAATGCCCGCGTTCACACATTACGTGGTCGAGTGAACGGAAAGAAGCGTACATGATCAAACCTATTAGCCATGGTCATTGATAAAACTAACACACTTCCCCGTGGAGGTGACTGGAGACGACGAATGTCTATAGGCGTGGAAGCCCCCCTTTTCCACTCCTTCAGGCTTCTCTGCTGGAGTCGTTAACCTCTATCACAGTTAGCGCGCGCAGTGAGTAAACGTTACGAAAACGTATTTTGATTGTACACCAAATTTGCTTTCGAGATCGAGTATGGGGAAAATCCTCACGTGATAAATAAATGTACACATTATTCGACGTGTAATGCTGCATGGTTCCCGTATGAATCGGTGCGATCCGAAATAATAATGAAGTGAACCAATGTAATAATGTGCATCGCGTTGCGTCGTAAATTATTTATCACGTGACAATTTTTCCACTCGATCTCAAAAGTAGTGTAGATACAATCAAATTACGTTTTTGTATAAAACGTTTACTCGCTGCGCGCGCGCTAACTGTGATCGAGGTTAACTTGTATCTCGAGTGGTGTGTCTAGTAATGTTGTGGCCGTTTTGAGTTTGAAATATGACGGTGTTGTGTTTTTGTCCTAGAGATTTAGAGTTTTGATTGTTACACTGGCTCAGACCCTAGTTTCGCCAAATCATGTCCAAATTTTCAAAAAGCGACAACTATAGGGCTAGTAACTCGGACTCTGTTTTGAGTTGCAATGGAGCAAGAGTCAGTCTGACGTCACAATTATTGGTGTTTATTTGTAGATAATGTTGCGGATTGTGTGGCTTACGTATTCCATATATATATATATATATATAAAAACAGACATTAGGAAGACCTCTCCATAGAGACGTGCACACAATTTTACATTTTTTATTGTAACCTAACCCGTTTTTACCTAGAGCTTTTTCCACGAAATTTCATATTTATGCATTTTGGACCCCACTCTATCGATATAGACTATTAAATGTTAAAAAGTGTATCTCCTTCCAGTAGTTGGGCGTTCGGGCGACCTCGAAATGGTCTCCCTAACGACCATGGTCTCCCTAATGTCGTAAAATTACGGAATTATGGTCGACCCAATGGTGATTATGCGTGTATATACATATATATATAATCAAATAAATATATATTTAACATGGGTAGAGGCATTATTAATGCCTTGCTGTGGCCTAGTTATCCATCTCAACCATGTTCGTGCTGTGAAGAGATAATGTCTTGTTTCAGTGTGAGGGGCTGGTTCTTCCACACTTTTCTCTATTAGCTCACACCTCGAGTGGTATTTGGCCTTGTGATGGGCGATTTGCACGAAGAACAAAGATTAGAGCACTGATGGGTTGGATAGAGAGAATATCATTTGTGTTAACACGTGATTGGGTCACCTTTGCCGAGATGGCTTACATACATACTGACTACTCTGATATTGCTGTTATGTAAACCGAATGTTCCACGGAGGCGCCAAGGGCCTCAGTGGAAACCATTCATTGTTGAATGAGGATAATTGGCTCGTCTCTGTGTACATGATCGTGTGTCAAGGACACATTTCTCACTTCATCACCCCATCACCCCATCACCCCACCCCCACCATCCCCCACCCCCACCACCCCCCACCCCCACCACCCCCACCCCAGGTTTCGTTAACACTCTGCAGTTTCGTTCGGCTGCATTGACCAATTTCAGGGAGCTGGCTGCTTAGCATAAAACAAGCTTGCTCAGTAAAAACAGGTTACTAGCATCTAGTTTTCATGCTGAAACTCAATCTGAATACAGTCTCAAACAATTATCACCAGAACATTGGGTTGGTAAACCTTGTTTTTGCCAAGAAAGAATTTTCATGCGAAGCGGGTTTTTTTGTGACGTATGGGGTCCTTGCAGAATTATATGCCTCAACTTTCTTTCTTTTTTAACCAACCTCGTTTCCATGGATACGATCTTGCCGCGCGTGATGTTTGCCACCATGTCGTGCGCGTTCGGGAATTGGAAGATCAGGATTGATAGGATTGCACTGGCGTCTTGGCTTTGCCTTTGTGCCCAGGGTGCGTTCATTCGGGACGCATCAATTTCCGGCATGCATGCTCGGTAGACAATTTGCTGGCTAAACTTTGCCCAATGCGCTAACATGAACTAATCCGAGTTGTGCGCCACGTGTCCATCTCGATCAGAGTCTTTCATTGGACCATTAGCAGAGTTTCAATGGAGGTGAAATGACACGTATACGTATAACATTTCTACAATCCTTAAAACCAGTTTGCGCTGGAAGACGTGTATACACGCACATTTTCGAAAATCAAAACGGATGACTGATAAACACGTCGAGAGCAACACGGAGCAAGGCCGGAAAAATATGTCAGCGACCGGCTCGAAGCTGGCATACTGGGGTTAATTAAAATTGGAAAAAAACAAAACGGCGCGAACTAACTGGTCTTTACCAGCAAATGGTTTTCCAGTGCCGTGTCGATTGATTCCAGTTTTAACGTTTAGCTGGTTTAGATTTGGATTACGAAATGCCAACATGACGCTCCCGTACAAAGCTGTGACTGTGCTGCATGGGATGAATGTCAATAGACTTTAATCGTCACATGTTCTCATTATTAATTACTAGGAAGCTAGGTCAACATTCTATCGCATGCGCCGGAAATATTCGTCAACGCCCGTCGCTGTATGACCTAAACTCCCTGGGGATGCATTTAGCGACACTTCGGTATACGCCGCGGCTGGACCGCACGACGTGTCCTAGACGCAGGCATAGACCACTGGCTGTGGTGCAATAAATACCCCTGCAAAGCTCCGAGGACAAGCGTATATGCGGAATTATAAACATCTGCCGTGAACGCGCTGCGTTGTAGCGTTCAATTATTGAAGATGAGAAAGGCGGTAAGAGTTTTAGTGATGACAGGAAAACACCGAAAAGTATTTCGGAGAAAACTCACGGAATTAGGCAGGGACCGGAAACCCAAATCTACGTGTTTATACCCAGCAAGATATGGGACCGACGAACTCCCCCCTTGGCTTAGTCCCCCTATACTTATACACTCTCTAGACTATTACACACATATGGACTGGCAATAAGGTCACTAGAGCACGTCTATTCCCCTGAGGGACTGTGAGTAACCAGAAGGGGGACCTATTTCTCGAGGCCAAAAGCCGAGGGAAATAGGTTCCCCTTCTGGTCAGTCACAGGCCCGAGGGGAGATATGATAGACGTGCTCTAGTGACCGAATCATGCCAGTCCATATGTGTTTTATAACACACCTCGGTCCAAAAGATCCAGACGCCGCCATTTTTCATATTAAAATGAGCCTGGCAAACCTATTGAGGGCGCTGTAACCAGTCAAAAATGTTAAGTCTATTGCCCGCTTCGGGAACTATTTCCCGCAAATACAAAATTACCTCGAAGTTCTTAACCTGATCAAGCTGTTGCCTAATTTCACACTGTCATTAAAATACCTCAAACAGAAACTCGACCCTTGATGCTGACACTACCACATTCGGTTTCTTGGCTTAAAAATATACCGCAATGTATTATAAAACTTAGTATTAAACGGCTTTTTTACGTTTTGTGTTCATTAAGAAGCTTATTAACCCAAGTAGGCGATGCCGTGTGGTGATTTCTACTTCTTAATTGTTTTGGTATCTTCTTTTACTTTCAGAAAACTGGCCCTTTGGAATAATCGCCTGACGCTGCATACATTCACCCCCTACGTCCAAGCGAGGCTCCGCCCTGGCTCCTTATTTAGCGAGTGGTAAGTTAAAAATAACGAGACAACTTGATCAATTAGATCCTACAAAAAAATATTTAAACTGATAAACTTTATCGTGCTCTCTCCTTTATTGAGATTAAAAATGTAAGGTCTATAGAGCACAGAGAACTTGGCTATATAGACTAATGAAAAAATCGTCCCGTTCGTTATGTCTGGATTTTGTGAATCCAGATGTTAGGGGTTTTTTTCGACAGTGGATTTTTTATTTTTTGGGGGGTGCACACTCAACGGGTCTGATTTTACACGGAATTCAAGTAATATTTGACCTGAAAGTTGTAAAAGTGACCCAATGGGGAAAATGAGACTGAAAGAGGTTTCGAAAATGACACGGCAATGACCCAAAGAAGCGGTATCTTTACGCTATAATGTGGTGTTATGTGGTTTCTGAAAGGTAAAGGTTAAATAGCCGACAACACCCCCCCCCCCCCCCCCTTTATTAGGTAGGGACAATGTCAACATTTGAAAGTCTATTGTGTTGTTGTTGGGGTTTTTTCCCGTGTTGTTTTTTTCTTCTTTTTTCTTTTTTTTTTTTGGGGGGGTGGGTTGATAAATTAAATATGTATCAAATTATATATCATATTATAAATCAAATATGTATCAAATTATATATCAAATTAAACTAGCATATCGCAATAAATGTCTATATTTCTATATAATCCCACAAGAAAGAAAAAACAAACAGTGTAGGTACATTGATTGAAGCGGTCCATTAAAGTGTCAGTCTTAATTATTAATTTTTCCATAAATTGCGTAGCTGAAATTCGTGGGCGGAATTCATTAGTATGGATGTGCGTGGCGTGACCTAGATACCGATCGATAAACAGCAAAATCATTGCGGGTGAGGGCGCGCTTCTTTTTATTTTAGGTAGACTGGTCTTTTTATGTAGAGACTTGTTCAGACCTAATTTGATGCAATATGCCTATACAGGGCTAAACGTACATTGTCCTTCGGCAACTTAATCGAAAATAAACTCAGACATTTTGTAATCAAAAATCAACCATTTTTGTTTCTGTCGAGCGCCCTCAAACCCGAATTAATCCAAGGTGCCTAAAATTATACAACTTTGATCGACTATACGACTTTAAAGGTAGGATACACCATTTGCAGATATCGAAAATATTTACTACCGAATTATTAAGAAATATCTTACTCGTCTGAAAGTAAACAATGATTCTAGGCATCCAGCAAAATAATTGCGCTAGATATCTTTTAATTATTCTAAAATATATAATTTTATAAAGAAAAAACACAAATAACATAAGAATAACTGCTCGACGCCGGTTGAAAACAAACGCTGTTTTTCGTGCTTTTTTTCGGCATTCACGATTGTAAAACTGCGGACAGGTTAGTTAAACGATATTTACTATAAAATACAACCCCCCAAATCCACTTATTCGTGATAATTCAAGCAATTACCAATGGTGTATACTACCTTTAAGACTGGCGTGTTTGTGTGATATTGGCGTCGAAGACATAGTCCCCGAAATTCAATACAAGCCTCGCGGTTTATGCTGAGTGTAATAATAATATTCTGTTGGGGAAAATTGGAGAAGTTATAAGCACCGACACGTACATGTACTCCGGGAAGGACGAAGGCAGATTTGACCTGAAAACTTAGCAGACACGTAATTGATCGTGACCAGTGACCCATCTTTACTGTGATATTCTCTGCCTGTCCATATCCCCTTGGGTGTCCATAGTTTCATGCCACCAAGTATATAGTTAGCGTGGTAAAACATACCTTCAAAAACCTCAATGTTTGCTATGACACAGCAGCAGAGATGGTCACTATTGGCAAACTATGGGGGTCCATAATTTCATGCCACCAACTAAATAGTTAGCAGCCTGGTAAAACATATCTTTGAAAACCTCAATGTTTGCTATATGACACAGCAGCAGATATGGTCACTATTGACAAACTATGGGGGTCCATAATAAACCTCAATGATTACCAATCTAAATTACAAAAGACGTACATGTTCGCCGTTGTAGCAAGAATCCGTTGTCAATTAATCACTTGTGTAATTTAGGCCGCCTGTACAAAATGGCGCTCAATTTTGTGTTTGTATTCCTTCATGGTATAAACAATAAAGGTATTCTGGAAATAATATTATAGCAACACAGTTGATAATCAACAACTCGTCGACACTAGAATATAACGTAAGCCTTCCAAACAGTTCTTGCGCACACCATTGCCCACTTCCTTCGGGACATTGCCGTAAAGTAGATTACTTTCATTTGTTGACAACATAATACTGGGAACAATATTTAGTACCGTAGTGCGTTTGGGGATCACTCCCAACGATATCGAATTCTTACGCGTGCAAACAAAGATAATCATCTTTCTGGAGTGCGAAGATTTGACAATCCCGTCTTGCGCCCCCCCCCCCCCCCCCCTCCCCTCCCCCCCTCCCCTCCCCCCCTCCGGCCTGGCCACGTGTTCAGTAGTTTCCCTTGCCCCGAATTGGTTGAGGCACCGGAGGAGAACCAATAATGTTGAAATTGGATCGGCGTAATCCTGGTAAGTGAGTCTGAGTCCTCCCTGCAGATCCGCGATTGTTAATGACCTTTACGGAAAGAACATCGCTATAGTGAACGTGGCGGGTACATGCCAAGACGTCTCGTGTAGTCTTGCTACAAGACTGCATTTCATTTCATGCTGTAAACATCAAACCCGGGCCACATTGGTGAGAGGCGAGCGCTTTACGCACAAGCCACCAATGCCACCAATGAAATCCGTATCCGTATCCGTCAGACAGATGTAGTAGCACTGCGTCCGTAAGATTTTCCCCTCTGCGTCATTCGCGCGTATCACGCCGACCATCGTGTACTGTACATAACTCCTTGCCGTAAAAATGGCGGGATGCGAAATTATTTTCCCCACTATGGGAAAGGGTAAATGGGCGTTTCTACACCCCTCGCGTCATGATTATTCAGTAGTTTCAACAATAATACTAAAATATATTGTTATTGCTCAGTCAACTAGTTATACGTAGGCCAGATGTACATTAAAGCACTTAGAAAAACGGCTTCTGTCGACCTCTCCCAGTAGCCAAGTAGATAATGGGTTAGGTTATAGATCGTAAGATTGGGGTTCGAGTTCTCATGGGTTCGATTGTGCTCATTTTTCATTGACTATTTTTGTATTGTAAGTTTATTGTGGGATGAGTTTAATTTGAGGGGAAGCAAGGTTCTAAGAACCTAAGTGTCTTCCATTTAGTGTGGTCTAGACACGCCCAGTTATGATAATTGGCCTTTACCATGTTGGGAAAAAAAATCACGCTGGCGGGATGGCCATCATAGCCGCCATCTTTGATTTGGGTCACCGTTTTCTTGGACAAAAAGAGTATAGTTTAGGGTATTTTTTTTGTTCAACCAAAATAATATAAATAATCACATAAAAGTGTAAATCTGTAAGGAATTGAATCTGGGCCAAGTGTTCCATTTCATTACCGAGAGTAACTTATTTTGTGACTCAGGAAGTTGGTTCATGTGTATTTTTTTCACCGTAATGTATCTCATGGGTTCACCATCTCGTTACAGACGGGTTCTTTTCAAGGCGCAGATTAATCAATACAGATTCGAATCAAAGAAGCCGTCGCTGTATTAGAAGTCGTACCTGGATTTTTGTGTGTTTTTTTTCTTTACATTCTGTTCGCCTTACGTATGAAGTTTGCCAGCCGGGTTAAGAATTATTGGTTCGCCATGCTCATGAAAAATACATTTCAATCTCGGCTGTGCTGGGCCGGCATCTCAAACTCAATTAAGACTGTCGGTCGAGAGAACGTGTGAATCGGCAGTTATGCTCGAATTTTGACCCGGAAGGAATCTGGAAAGTGACCGAAACGTGTACCGAGATTTTATTTTATACCACTGGCAATATTACAAGAAGTTAATGGAATTTATTATTAAATATAATAGGATAAAACTTGTGTATTTTTGACGTTTAAAGGGATCGTATACGTTTGGTAATTGGAACCCATTGTTTGTTCCAATCCTATATAGTTATAGATATATACCATAAAACTAACCTGTAAAAATTTCATTTCAAAAGGTGGTAGCGATTTTGAGAAATTGCCGAAAATCTGAAGCGGTTATGTCCACGCAGAAAAAATAATCTTCATTGGAATACACAATCTGAGAAACGTCACTGCAGTAACGCTTCTCAGATTCACATTGTTGGGGATAAAAAGTGATATCTTTTTCCATAACCGCAGTACTTCGAAGTGAAAAGTTTCAAAAAATGCATTATACTATCCAAAGCTGCTGTACTTCTTACCAAGTAAGTTTTTATTGCCATTAATTTTTGGAGTAATTACCCAACGTATACGATCCCTTTAAGTAATATTTTGCCTCATATAAGTGTCTTCACGACATTGTGTTTTGAAGTAATCAACCAAATTGATGGAGAGCAAAATAATGGTCGACACTGTAATATCTTATGATAAAAAATGCATGACAAAAATGACAACCTTTTTATTTACTATACACTTACTAGTCTTTACTTACCGACACCACGAACTGACACCCAGTGGTTTGACACGAGTTTACTCAGTCAATAAATCCGTCTAACTTGAGGGGTTTTGGTATCATTAAACGTAACAATTCGTTAACTGCTGAAACACAATCTTTATAATGTGAAAAATGCTTAGTTAATAAATAATTAAATGATTAAGACGGGTGTCAGTTCGTGAAAACGAAAACTGTCGCGTTTTAGGAGAGTGCGCGCGCACAGTGCAGTGAGTGAGTGAGTGTCAGTTCGTGAAAACCAAAATTGGCGCGTTTTCGGGAAGTGCGCACACACAGTGCTTCGGTGCCGCCATTATGACAACATCGAGTTTTATTTATTTTGTAGACATACGTGACATATCTATACATGGCGTAATACAACATTGCCCTGGGTACGTTGTATAGACAGTGCTAGTTCGTGAAATATTTTTCACAGCGCGCCCTCGCAATTTCTTTTTCACGAACTGACACCGAGTGCAGTGTCACTTCGTGGAAACGAAAAACGCCAGAATGGACTAATTTCTGCAAAACTCGCCAATAAAAAATTGCAAATTTAAAAAGATGATTCCAGAAGAAAAAAAAACTTCGCCATGTTATACTTCATGACACAAAATGATAAATTCGGCAATAATTTTTTTTCTCGAATTTCTTGAATTTTGTTGATACCCATGTGATGCAGAGGGTGTCAGTTCGTGGTGTCGGTGACGAATTGTCAAAACGTTTAAGTTGCAAAAGTTATCAATGTTTATCTCAACGGACCATTGTCATTTTTAGTTGGTGTTTCGTGCAGCTTGTTTTTCAGAGCGATTTTTTAAAATGTAATTTTCGTGTAAAAAAAGCTGACAAAATACGCGCTTTTTATAAATTTCTTACTGAGCCCATGAATAACTTGAAGAGATTGTACCGGGTGAGTTTGTTTACATCAAATCATGTCGTATACCATTCAGTTAATGCATGGTACTGTTGCGTCCCCCGCAGAAAGCAATATATTAGACCCTCACGCTTAATTTCCTAAGAAATTACTTCTGCCCCCAAAAATGAAAACACGCATCCTTTATAGTGTCTACCCAGCATGATGACGTCACGGAATAACACAAAGATCTTCCTCTTGCAGGCTCGGAACTTGGGTGTTATTTTTGATTCGTTAATGACACTTCAACCACACATCAACAACGTCATTCGTCTCTCAACATTTCACATCAGGAACATCGGTAAAATACGCAAGTTTTTGGACAAGAGCGCTACAGAAAAAGTAATTCATGCATTTGTCACTTCTCGCCTTGACAACGGCAATGCCCTTCTCTATGGTCTTCCGCATAACCAGATTGCTCGTCTCCAACGCCTCCAAAACACCGCAGCCCGCATCGTTACACTCTCTAAAAAATCCTGTCCCATCACCCCCATCCTGGAACAACTTCATTGGCTCCCTGTCTCTCAACGAATAATCTTCAAGCTTATGCTAATTGTCCACAAAGCACTCAATGGCAAGGCTCCCCATTACATCTCAGAACTTCTTCAAGTTTACACTCCATCAAGGAACCTACGATCCAGCAACATGCTTCTCCTCAAGGAATCCAAGTCACGACACTCGTGGGGCGACAGACGTTTTTCTGCAGCTGCACCACACATCTGGAACTCTTTACCGCTTAATCTTAGATCTTGTCTGTGTACAACAAAATTCAAATCACTTCTCAAAACTTATCTCATGTCTCAGGTTTTCAAGAACTAATTTATTTGTTCCTCTCATTTGTTATTGTTTCTTTCAAGTTAAATATTACTTTGTTTGTTTTTGTTTTTTTTAGGGTCTCTGCGCCTTGAACACCCAGCAGGGTGGATATGTGCGCATTACAAATCTTATTATTATTATTATTATTATTATTGTTGCGCGTGCTCGTTGATAGATTGTTTTTTTTATATTAGCCCCTTACAGTGCCGCGCGTGCCTGTTTTGCTGTCGGCACGTTTTGGCAACTCATCCATTGGCTAATAAACTGGGCAGCGCGTCTTTTGGCGTGCCGCGTATATAGCTAGGGGTGAATTCTGGAACGCGATGAACTTTGCTCTTCGCAAATTAGGCATCGCTGAGCCCGAGAAGCACTCGAGTCTGTGCGTGTGGTGGGGGGCCTAGAGTGTCTCGTCTGTCATTCATTCGTGGTGGGGCAAGATGTTGACTTTTTTTCTCCTTAAGTGTTCGCCACTCCAGCGCACGCAACCGGCCACTAGTGCCGAAAATAGCCCATTCGACAATATTGATGGGAACGAGTGCATTATTTTCACGCGCTCTCTCTCTCGAAAACCTTTACTGGGGCATTTCGCGCTGGGTTGTTCAGTTGATACATGCCGGTCTGTGAAATGTATGAGTGTCAGTCCGAGTTTGACGACTGTCACTATATGAACCTGTGATGTGGCAATGTTTATAGGCCTATTTCATTCCTGGCGCCAATTCCTGTCCCTGCCCGTATCACAGTCATCAAAAGTTAGAATCTCTTGACAGCATTGATATATATTTTTTTCTGCAGGATTAGCTCCGTCAGTAGGGCCACTTCTCTGCCAAATTCTGATTCTGTATCCGGGATACGTCTTGTCTTTATTAATATTTCTTTATCCAGGTACAGTCGTTTAATACAATAATTCAGTTGTTTATTTGGTCGCACGGTTTGGGTCTTCATGCAAGTCAAAGTCGTACTCAAATAAATGTATATTTAACACTCTTTTGTAAACACCTGCTATATGATAGCCCAATGTATCGCGGTCTTGAACAAAGCGTTGAGTGATGGCCATGTAAGGGCTTTGTCCCCTCCCCCCTCCCCCGCCCCGCCCCAACCCCTCTAGAAAAAACACCCCCTCTAGAACAAATCTTGGCGACGCTCATGGTGACAACAGGAAATCGAAAGTCGTTGTTGACGAAATCATCCTGTTTCGTTTGGTCCCCACTGCCGCCAGAGGGCGTCCTATGTAGGCCTACAACTTAACTCCGGTCGGCCTAGTTATTATCACCAGAGACTGGTACGTCGACGCGTACATAGCAATGGACTGCGGGATCAATACTGATGTTCAGTTGTTTTTTTCTTGTCCATGCAGCCACCAGTTGGCCGATGGAACCATACGGCTCTACAATGACAATAGAACAGGCCAAGCGTGCTATCAGAGACCACGTGAACAGACCCAATGCGAGACACGGTAAGTACCGATTCTTACTAAGGTACATCATTCATTTTTGCCGATTGTTAATGTCACACATGAGGTGTCGATTGAAAAATGGAATATATTATTGCTTACAGTTGACATGGTTATAAATGTAGTAGAATGTCACAATTATGCTAATTGGTTACTTTATTGGCGGGTGCTTTTGCTTTGTCAGTTAATTGGTTTGTCCCCAAAAAATGGCGGGTAAAAAAGCGGCTAATAGTCTAGCTATGGTCAAGCCAAATGCCCGCAATATAAAACACTGAAAAATATATTAATGCGATTAGATGACCCTGGTATCCAACGTGAGGAGTTGGAATCGCACGGCAGTTCAACGAAAAACGGAAAAGCAATAACGGTTTACCCGCGATGAAGAGAGCCGGTTGTTATGGTACCCGGCCTGCGCATGCAAGGCGCGGGATATAGCCGGAATTACCACAAAGTGGCGATAATTTATGCGTGATTTCCTCGACATCAACACCACTGCATCGTACTAGACTCTCACTTCATTTAGGTTACGATTTGTAGTCTATATAAAAATAGCACAAATAAGACGCATTTTCATTATTTCGTTCTTCAAATGAATTTCAAGAACGTCTGGAAGTTGGACAACTTTTAGGCGGCGTTCACTGATGTTATCCCGTTTGTAGATTCCAGGCCCTGTTTCCGGCTTTGCATAGTTTTTCACGAAACTGCCGACATTAAATTCAATTTCACCCACGAAGATGTGAAAATGTTCGATTTTCTTATCTCTTTTGGTTTTAAACTTATTGCATATTATTTAATATTTAGTGTATACGAGCAGTTTTTTTAGGATCCAGCCGATCTTTTGTTGAATTTGTCGAGTTCATGACTGAATAATGCATGTTACGTTGTTGGGATCGTGACGGCTCCCCGGTACTCGTAATTAGGCTAAGTTATACGATGTTGCCGTAAGGAAAGTCAACAGGAGGCACAGGGATGTCGCACACTGACAGGCCCTCGTCAAGAATTACATTTGTTTCCTTTAAATTGAATTGTCCTTGTTCCATAATATTTATGTTGTTAATTCTCTAGTACAAGAAGTCAAGCACTAAATTTTAGTATGCAATCATTACGGTACCAGATGATTGGGTACATAATGTATGGCTGAATAGAAGTGTACGACAAAATAGACGATGTAGGCATGTACGGTAAAATAGACGGTGTAGGCATACGGCAAAATAGACGGTGTAGGCATACGGCAAAATAGACGGTGTAGGCATACGGCAAAATAGACGTGTATAGACATAATGTACGGTAAAATAGACGGTGCAGGCATATGTACGGCAAAATAGACGGGTATAGACATTTGTACGGCAAACTAGACGGTATAGGCATAACGTTTTAAAGTTATACCAATCACCGATGTCACATTCTTAACACATTGTGCTTGTATAATTATAGAAACATGCATCAACATTTGGTTGTACATGTACCACTTCAGACGAGCCTGACTCGTACAAGGCAGAGTGACCTAATGGGTGGATTTCTTAAAGACAGTCCTATCTATTCAGCAATTTTGAGAAACTAAACACTTAATTTGATAAGCTCATTCCGTCTTGGTGTAAACGATGGAATAATTATGCAGTTGTCAAGTCGAATCATTAATTGTTATATTATATTATATTATATGTGTGTAGAGATACTCGACATAATTATGATGCAGTGTCCGTTGATCATAGTTTTTATTTGTGTGTGTGAATTGATGACGCGTGAGCAGTTTGTTTGGGGTTAAGGAATTTCATATGAAGCAAGATATGTCATTGTGCTTGCTGAATGTTATGGTTTCTCAGGAATTTCGTATAGGTTTTTAGGAGGGGGTGCGTTAGGTAACAATAGTTTGAAGAGTGTGGGGTAATAAGGGGAGTCTCTCGGTCTCATGTCGTGCTAGGTATAAGAAATTCACACACATGATTATCACAGTACATGTACATTAAATAAATGTCGTTTAATTAGTGAGCAGGTGGTCCAAAGTTTTGATACATTTTCCTGTATGTTGTGTCCATAGAAGTGATTGATTACGAATGTGGACCAGTTTTAAATGCTAAGATGCAGTGCACAACTAAAGGTTTATGTGCGAACAAATCTCGACGCATATTGTCCTCGTCTATCAACGGTAGTGATGCAGCACGCCCTCTATTGGTCAATTGCATATTTTTTTTGAGGATTAATGGTACTTTTCGGTTTGTATCTGCGCACTTATAGTGTGATCATTGAGTTCTTCCAGTGTCTTAAACTCTTGCCAGGTTTTTGAGAATGATCGATGAAAATCGTAATTATTATGATTCAGATGGTTATTAATTCCTGCGGTGCATCTAGGGTTGGTCCTAATTGAATTAAACATGCCAGTGAACCCCGCGTAAGTTGATAATCCATATCAATTAATGACAAACATGTTATCATCAATTCTCGTAAATGCAGTTTATGGGCCGGATGTGAACTCAAATCGCCTAAGTCTCCTGTCATTTCTAAAGAGCTCTCTTTTTTTTGTCCTCGCAAACTTTTCGAAATGGACATGATCTGCTTCTTACTGGCTCCATTCGATAAAACAAAGGATGATCCATTACTTTATCTTTTTTTTGTTTTTTCACAAGAACGTAGAGTAACTCGCGGGGATATTTATAATCGTTTTATTATTTCGCATTTGTAGTTGTAAACATTTCGAGGGTACTAAGTAAATCGCAGTACCCTTTATTTGAGAAATGAAGTTTCCTTTGTTACAATGTTATGTTTGCATCTTGCCCCTTTTCGCCCTGTGTTCCATCTTTTACTTCCATTTATACACGGTATAGATTTGTCTCATGTACAATTATTACCCCCAGGATGTAACGTGTTGTTCAATGGTTCTGTAAGATGTGTATAGCATGGGCGTTAACTTCCCTGTGTAGGTATGGGGCTTCGTCAGGCGTTGTCCCATTTTTGTTAACAGGATTCCGATGCAGAATACGCCAATATTGCATAATATATCCATCAGTGTTAACTGTCCAGTTGAGTGCAACCGAATCTGGCGCCTCTCTATCATTTTCAGCAAACTTATAACGCATACATTATGCAGAAACACATCTCACAAATGAAATTATCCGCGGTTGATGTGCATTTTCAATGTTTTTTTTTTATTTTTTAATCTGATTAAACTTGTCTTCCCCAGACAAATCGTCAATAAATCAAGGCATGATTTAATCAGGTGTCATTTTTCTGTGAAATACCATCAATATTTAAACTGGCTCCCGCTCTAAGGCCGAGAACGACCAGACTTGAACCTTACGGTGGGATTACTACACCATGGCTATTTCACCTTCAATTATTATCTTCCTTCGTTATTTTGTATAAACTTATTACACACTCTTTCAATCACCTATTTTGAACTCTAATGTTTTACCCGCGGCGATACTGATATTGCACGGTACGCTGATGGCCGGAGACGTTGAATTTATTAAAGTTTTTTAATATATAATGTTGCCTTGTTATTTTGATTAGTTTCTGTTTAATTTTAACGAACACGTTGGAGTGTTTTGAGTATTTTTCCCCATAATTTTGGTTGACAGTTCATTTACTTGTCTGCGACCATAAGCATGTCATGATTCTTGAGGAACAGTATATTGAAGTGAGTGAAGAACGCATGAGGGCAGTAGTTCGGGCAGTCGTGTTCTGCACCTGTCGGCAACACTGGCCATTTTTCAAATCAAGTTCGGCAATGGTGATGGGGCCGGAGACCATTATGAAGCAGATAGACGGTGACGGAGCCTTAGCTGGGACATGGAAAACGACCGTAGACAATACCACCCCGGTTGTAGGGGAGAATTCTTGCACGACCTCTGTTGAAACTATCTTTAGGAAAAGGACGCAATACATTTATTGCAGCAGATCGGCCTGCTGTGCGCGGTGGTCTGGGGCATGTAGTAGGGAAGAGATGGGAAATTATTGGGAAAATGTTGCCTTTGATCACACAAAAATGAAATTTGACACACAGTCAGAGTCTGTCATGAGAAAGATATTTGGATGTAGGGCCATCGCCGATTTGTCCATAGGACAAAGCAAAGACACCTTTTTTGAAAATTGTAAAAATTGCTTGTTAATCTACCTAATATTTTCAATGGACAAGTCGGCAAAAGCCCAATATCCAAATAATTATATCTTTCTCATGACGTATTCTGTTTATACCACCAAAGGCACAATCCCATCTGCCCTATTAATGGTTGTCTTACTATCGTCGATTTTTTTGGCAATTTTTTTTATATAAGTAGATCGCAAATTGTAATATGTAGAGATGTTTGACTTGCATGATTACAATCAAGTGATCACTGAATAATTACACAATTTTGGTGGTATCAGGCTAAAGCAGGTTGAAGGATTTCAAACCACCTGCTACACTAAGTCCTTCCATAATGATAAGGAGGTTACAGCATATCCTTCGGAGCATCCTTGAGAACATCTCAGCGGATTGGACCACTGTAAATCAGAGAAGGGAGATGGGGGGATTCGGCAACGAGGTGAGTTGGCGAGGGTTGTTTTGACTTCTATCCCGCCAGGGCTATTGGCACCTGTCCCGGTGGTAGCAATTATCAGTTCCGCTGTGAAAGTCGATGGGGCAGGTGAAGGAAACAGTTCTCAGAAACACAGATAGGGTGTCTGCACTTGTCTTAAGACTTCATTATTGTTTTCCTATTCCTCCATTTTGTTCTGCCGGGTACTGCTTAATAAGTCAAAGGAATCATTGAACACCTGACTTACAGTTATCCGGAAATGCATTATAAATAGTCGTGCGCCTTTTGGGAAGATGGAAACTTGATCTCCAGGATTTGTTATTAAGCACAAGCATTTAGTCGGAATCTCTCATCCCCCTCCCCCCTCCCCCCTCCCCCATCCCATTCCACCCCCCCCCCCCCCCCAAAAAAAAAAACAAAAAAAAAAAACAACAACAACAACAACAACACCCCAAAACACCACCTAAAAACAAAAAACACCCAACAACAACATGGGCAACCCGTGCAAACGTCTCACAGCTCAATTATGTCAAACCTATACGAAAAGACGCATGACAAATTCATTACAAAAGGTATTCAAATACTCTCATTGATTTGGAGGCTGTCGTTAATGAATAATTTATTTTGCCTAGAGGCAATGCGCTTTTATTTCAAAGAAAGATACCGAAACGCAGTTAAGCGTTTCGAGCGTTAATGGGTGTAATTGTTAATGGATACGGTGGTGTAATACGCGTATAAAACCGCGTATCTAGTGTTTAGCTTTGAATGTGTACACCCTATAGTAGTAGTCCACAGTGCAGTTTCGATTCTGCAAGTGCAAGTGGTTCTGTAGTTTACAAAGAGCGTAATAGCATCCGAGTGTTTATGTATTTACACGAGAAACCGAAACATTTAAAACAGTCTGTTTGCCAGTTGATTGTTTCGCGTTAGAGGTCACGATTAACTGGTTCACAGGCCCTCGTACTGCAGTGATAATCGATACTTGTCCTTTTCGAGTACCAGTGAAGGTCGGTGGCAAAGCCTCGAAGGCGTCAGGGTCACTACCGATCTTCTGTGATTTCCGGGATCTACAGCGTCGCCGCTTAATTGATATCGTCCACAGCCCACAGGCGTCTGCGAGGGAAAGATGCCGCGGTCAAAAATATAAACTGGCGATGCAGTTCCCGTTGAATTCACAACAAACAGTATATCAAACCCCAACAAAAAAAACACCTTGCGGTGACAAAATCTAATCAATTACACTGACTTACGATATTCACTTGAACGTCAGCATGTATTTTTTTTGTTTCGAAAGTCGAGCTCATATGCTCCAAACCATTCTAACTAATTTGAATTATAGGCCAAGGTTGCATATAGTCCTTGTCAACAACGCCATGATATGAATAAAACAGTCAGAAACGGGGGTGTTATTTTTCCTTGCACGCAGAATAGAGATTACTAGCCCTGAAATAATCTGAAACACGAATGGTTGGGCACCACTCGAGCGAAGCATATCACTGGTAAAACAATCCACATCAGCGTGATGTATTTATCAATCCGCCGTAAATCATGTGCTTACGCCCAGTAGGGAATTAATCAACAACGCATCTGAATTTCATTTACATAGTTTAATCACTGAATGTTGTATCATGAGGTCAGAAAGATTTGTTTGTTTCTACAGCGTCATATTGACGGTGGTGTATCTTAACATCTTGGCCAAATTATAACCAGAGTTGTAGTCGAGTCTCTGCAAGTCCGTTCACTTTCTTGAAGCCAGTCACAAATCCCTCCATAAAGGCGGTCACAAGTAACTGGATGAACAATGACAAAGAAATGCTTTTGTCAAAGCTGATTTGAATAGCTTGTGATTTGAATTGGAACTGAAGGACTTGTGATGGACTTACAGGGACTTACAGGGACTTGCAGGGACTTGTGATGGACTCGACTACATCCCTGATTATAACTGAATGAGGAGAGTTGCAACTATAATCTGTTACCAAACAAAGAAAATAGGTTACTATTGTACCTAATGGCTTTTTTGTTTGTTGTGATGGCTCACCATGTCAAATCGGCCTTTGCAGAATTATTTCCCAATGCCTATGGAAGCAACGCCAGCACCTCTCGCATATTAAATGAATTCCATTTCGAGCATGCGCTTCAGTTCTCACGCGCGAGCGTGCACGCGGCGTTCAGTCATGCACCGACTAAGCCGCAGCACACATGGAGTGTATGCGTGCATGGATACGGCAGTCAATCGTACGGCACATCGCCAGTTGAACTCGCCCGCTATCTACCGTACCGTAGACGAACGGGTATCTCCTGGCGTCAGTTATCTTGGAACAATCTCATGCAGACGTCCTCAAAGGGTAACTCGCATGAATTAGAAGCAAAGGAGGCGATCTGTGCGTGAGTGATATTTAAAACTCTCATGAATATTTTGTTTGCAATATTATCCATCTTCGGATTTTATTATTTTTTTTTATAAATATTATCTATAGCACTTATAATGCATAAGGATAGTGTTTCAATAGCTTGTATATGTATGTGCTTTTAGTAAATCACATGTTCGATTTATTCATTGGTCGAGCCAATATGAATTGATATGCTATGACCAGTATTATTTGTATGGCAAAACACGGTGAGGCAATACGATTCATTTGTACGTTTGTAGCGAATATTACTCTGCCTGGACTGTGCGATTGACAACGGTGTTCCCAATCTGTTTCCACGACAACGCCTTTGTGAACACGTGCCGTGATAAAACGAAAGTGTTAGCAGATGACTACATGTATAAACTATATACATATTATCTGATTTTCTCTCTGTTATGCCGAGGCAGCTTTTAATAGCCAAAGGCAAAAATGATGAAACGAACTCGTCGCGACGGTAGAAGATCTGTGGTAAAACAGACGTATCTATAGGCTGACACATTAACATTGTGTAAAAATAGCGAAGGATGCAATACAAAAGAGAGGATGAAATAAACATTATTGAGGAACGTTGCTTCAAACAACCTGTAAAATTAGGTCGGTGAACACAAAACCTGCTGTTTTCTATTGTTTAACCGTATGTAGCGATAAGCTACTGTAGGGTGGGTTTAATGGTTGACCAATATTTATTCATATTTATGATCATTACATTCGCCAAAATATCTCTGACAAGTGATTTTGTGTCGGTTTTTATCATTATCAGCAATTTGTAATTGGCGTAATAGTTTTCGGAGAAAACTCTTTTTTTTTTATATCATGACCAGCAATTTGTAATTGGCGTAATAGTTTTCTGAGAAATCCTTTTGTTACGTCTTCGTCATTTAGAATCGGGCGTGTTTGAACTTTGCTCCCAATAGATTTCTAGAAACAATCTATTGAAGAGTTGCATAATCACAATGACAAACACGGAAGGATATTAATTATGCTATTTCATACACGCTCGTGATGTCGTTCTTGTATATCTTGTTTCATATAACACCTGTAAGAACCTTCGTTCGAAGATTATTAGAAATCAGAATTTTCAAATCGTGGCTTGTCGGTAGCCTTTTGTTGTTGTTGCACTTGTAATTAATTTGCACTTCGTAAGCTTCTTCTATTTCCCTCTGATATGCTTGATCGATGGTGCACGTTGTCGTTCATGGGTTCTGATGCCGCGTCGAGGCACATCAGCTTCATTAAAATCTGCTGTATATATTTGAAGGCAATGTTACTAGGTTGGATTTACGAGGCGTATATAGTACATCAAAGGTATTCGGCGGGTGTCTCCATGCTTCACTCGTCATGTATCATTCGTTGAATTTTCGTTTACCTGTACGGGGAAGACCCAGCTTGGGTGATATGATTAACATGTCTGGTCATGATTACATGTGCCTCGCTTCGGGGCATTAATGTCTTCGCATCATGCTAAATAACAGACTCGGGTTTCGAGCGCATTAAAGTGAGTAGGAGCCTGGCATAACATTGTCCATTTAGGCTACAGCAATAACAAACGTTACCAAAATTACCGCTGCCTTGCCTATTCAGCCTGCTGTAATCGCCACATCTGGGGAACACATTTTCTTATTTTTTATTATTTTTTTATCCATGTGGATATTCTTCAAATCCCATACAGATTATCAACAAATTCGCACACCATAAGAAAGCACACAACGTCTAATCCTGAATCAGGATCCATGTCTGTTATATGCATGGTCTTCAAGACACGGGTTATATTGCAGGCAGTCATCAAGGCCACACTCTTGTCTTCAATCCATCCATCTTTAATACACGGATCCTAATTATCCTTCTTTATATATACGTTTTCGTTGCTGAGAGCCAAGACACCAATTAGCCGGCCAATCCCCCGGGGTGGAGGATGCCAAGAACATCACATCGGTCCAAGAGGAGGCTTAGATTATCATATGCTGCATGGAAAATATTCATCAAGTGGACAAGTTACGTAGCGTTCAGGTTACACAAATCTTGTTGGGGTAATATGAATCACCCACGCGGCGATTGCACTATGTGTTTGTAAAAACCAAGATTTGGTGAAATTTTTTGGGAAAAATTGTATAGCATTCTCTGGCGTGCTGTGGGCATGCCGTGGGGTGTTATATGGGGTGTTCTATGGGACAGACCTCTGATAATGCTCACTGGGGTTAAATTTTACACAGGACCATTGGAAATTCGTCAAATTAAATGCCGTTTCATTGAAGCTATTATGTGAAAGTCCGTAACAATCTCGAATTGTATGCGATTAGATCGTCTGTAACAATCTCGGTGTTTTAGTCGATTATATCTCGCAGATTATTCGATATTTCTTGAAGCCATACATGTGCAGAAAGTATTTGTCCGTAAATGATCAAACAAAATCCCACATAACATCAAACAAGTGTCAGTGGATTTTTTGTAAAACTCTAGAAGCAATAATGCAATCATATTACAGCCGCCAGTATGATCGGTATTAAAGGTATAACCATATAAAAAAAATCCCCTAAGTGCTACGACCAATGGCGCAAGATCTCTCAACCTTAGAGTCGAATGGAACTGCACTTAAAGTCTTCTTGGCTGTCGTATCCCAGTCGATCATCGCCTTAGCTGGGCCTTGGGGGCCTTTATTAAGGAGGCCGGAGTTGCTTACTTAGACACAGATATATCCTAAGTGTACCCACTGCCAACGCCCGTACATAGACCGTGCATACATGCCCTTATGTACGTATACGCAATGAGTTTAGTCATTGGTGTCTCCTTCATCACTTATCCAAATATACATAGAGTTCCTATTGGTGACGCACTTGGTCGTCTTCCTTGTTGAATGTAGACTGTGTGTAACGGATCATTAGAGATGTTCCCGGTCCTTGGAAATGTTCATTATTAGGATAAGTCATTACATTGATACGTGTTGATCCATGGCATGTCACAATGTCTTCTTACAAAAAGCCTATAGTAGTGGCATAACACCAGGTGGGATTTTTTTTTTTTTATTTTTTTTTTAAATTTTTTATTTGAAGACGAAACTGCTTGGTTATCTTTTGCTTGGTTTTGCGTTTTTAATTCGTAATGTATTGGATTTTTAAAGGATTGATTAGGATTTATCCATTAGTTTTATTTGGTTTTTGGGTATGAGAAGCCACGCGATATGGGAATATTGAAGAAGTGTTGAGCTGATTCCGCTGAGAACATGGGAGATTAAAGTGAACGATCGCCAACGATAATACTATTAAAACGATGGCCTTGTTGACGAAGCTTGCCTTAATTCCGATCCTGTCCCAGCCACGCTATACTGGATGGGTTTGATTGAGTTATGTACGCCGTCATGTCTCACACGATGAACTGCAATGTGCGTCGCCACATTCGTTTTTCATCGCCCCTCGAGTTGTTAGTACATTACAAATTCAGTATAATATCCAAACATTTCAGTGCAATAAAAGCTGGCTGGCCTGGGGACAATACATTATAATCAGCATCACTTTGAGGAAATCTGTGAGTGTAATTGTCATCACATGTACTAGAATACACCTAATTGAATCATCTTCAGGATGATTCACTTCCCGTCAGTTATAGATCTTAGACAAGTGATAGAAATCGTAATAATAGGCATTAGAATAAACATGATTTGGCAATTAACTTGTGTTGAGCGAGATAAATGTTGAATGAGTATACATCCACACGCGAGTCGTATTAACGATTTCAGAAATGAAATGAAATTTTAATGACATTTTAATATAAAACCATTAGCGTACTACATAAATAATTTGATTATCTCTGACTAAGTGTATGATGTGGGAACGGTTTGGAGTCCTCGCATGGTGTCTGGTGTCATGGCATTACAACATGTTTGTACTCGCGAGATGCCTTTATCCCAAATTATGACACACCCCAGCAAATCCAAATGGCATTTGTTGACGCTGCGATGCCGTGTCCGAGTTCACATTAGCGTATGACAGCCGGAGATGTTTTCTCACATCAGATCAGATGCATGGCCCATTAGCGCATGCTTCTTGCCCCCTAGCAATAATGCATTAGTTCAGGCGGCATGTGGTCCCTGGGCGCACGTCGGGCAAGATATAATCCGGTGGTTTGCCTTGTCCCCCCCCCCCCCCCCGTAGAAACCCTGTATTGTGTGGTTGTGCCTATTGAGTACCTAAATGTGAGGTCATTTGTCTTTCTAATAGCTCCCCACATTGACAAGTCGACTGAAAGATTATTGCAAAAGTACAACGAAATGGTTGAGTAACTTTTGTGCGAAGCCAATTGCCTTGGCAACAGACAAAAGATGACGTATTGGCTTTGGCACTCAATTGCAACAAATAATCGCGCGAATTATCCTACTATAGTGTGGGCTAAAGTAGTACTAGGGTGTATTGACACGACAGTGAACGTGATAATAAGTCGAGAAAGTACATTAGTAACAGGTGTAACCAAGTTTTTTGTAACCTAAAAAAAGCGGTTACACCTATATAATTTAGTGTAATTCTTCCAAATAGGCACTTGGGAAGACAAATTAGCGTAAGTTTTTAGGTAATAAGGAGACAGTGGCACTTAGGGAGACATTTCAATGTCTCCCTAAGTGTCTAGCTATCCTAAAAAAAACAATATTTGGGAGTTATTTTTGTCCTAGAACGACAGATTTTGGTCTAAATAGCATAAATCTCGAAGATTTTAGAGAAAAGGGTTAGGGTAAACAAGTTAAGATTGTTTTACGTTTGTGTACATCTCTATGGGATTGTCTCCCTAAGTGCCTATTTTGGAGGTATAATAATGTTGCTAAATGTACCCTTATAAGGTGACAGTTTAGTATAAGTTTTACGGTACTGAGGGGACATTGACATTAGGGAGACATTTAGATGTCTCCCTAAAGTTCTAAATCCTTGAAGGAGAAACATTTATAATTTTGTCTAGATCAATATAAAAGAAAAGGATTAGATAAAAACGGGTTAGGTTACAGTGAAGATTGAAAAATGTTTTGCACGCGTCTATGGAGATGTCTCCCAAATGACCCATTTGGCATTGTAATTTTTATTTTGCTCATGTTAATTAGCACTATAGGCGCACTTGCTTTTCATGAGTATTGTCACTTGGAGAAGAACACACTTATATGTGTTTTATATGACACTCCGTGTGTGTAGTAAGTCGACAAGTCCGTTGGGTCAAGGGGTCCGCTCAATAGTCTGAAGATTCCGAAGGATTGATTTGAAGGTTCGATAGTCCGAACACACACATTTCCCATAAGTGGGGGCTCATTAGTCCGAAAACTAAATAAGGTTTGTTAGTCCTAGCATTTGATGCGATGGTCCGAAGGTTCGATAGTCCTAATTTGGATGAGGTTAATTATTCCGAAGGTTCAATAATGAAAACAAGGTTTGATAGTCCGTTTTCTTGATTATACTTTAAAGTTTTCGAAAGAAAAACAATTGGCCTCTGGAAAACAGTTTTATTTCACTTTTAAATGGTTGCTTTTAAATATTTCTTCGTCATAAAGTAACAAGTTATAGAATGTTGATGAATATGTTTTGAAAAGCGCCACCAATATTGTATGCACATTACCTGATTTTCATGGCAAAATAATGAAGGCAAAATTTCTGGATTATAGCAAAATTCTCAAACTTTTAAAGCGGTCACCATCCAGATTCTGCTAATACAACGTTTACAGAGTAGGAATCGGTAAAACAAATATTGTATATCCTCCAGTGAAATGTTCGGGTGAAAATCGTCGGCATGTTTGGTGTAATTTGTGTCCGGGAGATGAGGACTTCTTTGTGCATTCAATTGGGGATGTTAGACAGTATAGAAGACAATATGTTTCTCGATTGACAAAGGTCCTTGTACAAAACATATGGGAGGTTCTCCGATAATTTGTATTTAGTACAAACATGAAGAGGACAATATGGTTAGGGTTACATGGCGCCATAATGGAGGTGTGTACTCACTTATGTGCATGGAACGTGCAGCTGTTGAGATATCAAGACTATTCGCCCTCTGTTTTTCTTTTAATATCATGTGAGTTTAGTGTCCTTGATTACGTTCACAGGTAAGCTTTTAAAATAATAATTGGGTTTCCTACTTTTCGGATAATTGCAAAATGGTGTCCATATAACCATATTTTAGGGATAACTGTCTGATTTTGAATTGTGTTTGACTATTTCAGTTGTTTCCAATCTTTAACAAAAATCCACTGGTATGATGCAACGAATTTCGAGTCTAGATGTATATTCCTCCCTCCTTCCTGTACGTTCTGCAGCTCGTATACACGCAGCCCTATACGGGGAAGGTAACACAATAGGACAATAGGATAAATTTACCCCAGAGCGAAAATCCTTAGAAATCTGTTTATTCCAGAGTGGAAACGCCATAGCGTTAAATATTACAATAGGACAAAGGAAAACAAAAGAGTGTAACAAAGGTCTCTCACACAAGTCTTCATATGCGCGGTTTGAAGCGTAGCTATGAGCTTCACGAGTCGGCTAAATTGAAAGTGGGGTAAAATCTTCATTTTTGGTAATTGCGGATACAAATGACCTAAAGTTAATTACAAATCTTCCCTGATGAATAATAACATTTGTGATTAATCACTGACCTTAATGCTTCAAGCCACATTAAAAACAAACAATTAATGTGAGGCTAGAATGCAAAAATAGTCTGGCACCATCCTATTCAACAGTTGACAATTTATAAAATATAATCAGGAAACACGACCAAAATGGCTTCCTTGTGAATAAGGTCCATTACACCTTATTAGACTCGCAATTCAGCGCGCCAATGTATAATTCTGAGCTGTCTCTCAGTCTTTCGACAACTGTCCCGTCTGATTTTCCGGTGACTGGAGGGAACAGAGAAAAAAAACCTACACCGAAATGTCATAAATTATGCATCCTCGCTATACCCGACAGTAGATGTGCACTGCGCTGACAAGAGGGTGATATGAGGTAAAGAGTGGACAACCTACGGTGATTTTTTTTTTTTTTTTTTTTCATATCGTAAAATTTCCCCTCGATGAACGAGCCCTGGACAGCATGCACTCGATCGCTTGTCAGTTATTCCTGTCAAAGTATCGCCCTTATGTGCCGTTCAGTAATTTTGTTGTCGCAGGAAACAAGATTACAGTCAAATGCTGGAAAAGCATTTTCGGTCTGACATGGGAGTCGTGTATTTATACAGGCGGTGCCCGCCGGATATATTGAGCCCTACGGCTTGTGGTAGTTATAATGGATGGATTTACTTTGTTGAACCACTGTTCAACACTAAACAATGAAATTCGTGACAAATGGGGCCAATTTCATTGAGCTGCTAAGCACAAAAATTTGCTTAGCACAAAAAAGTCTTGCTCATTAAAAACAGATTACCAGCTAAAATTCTACGGGTTTTCATGCTAAGCCCCAAACCAGCTGATTATCAATCAAAACAATAAAGATCACGTGGAAATTTGGTCTGTAACCTTGTTTTTGCCAAGGACAAATTTTTATGCTAAGCAAATTTTTGTGCTTAGCAGCTCTATGAAATTGGCCCCTGATGCTATTTGGTTATAGATGTCTCATAAATGCAAGCACGTTGTATTTTCATTGCTGATGTATATATAATAGTAATAGTCCTACATTGTATTGTACGTACATTTTAAAGTGGTCAGCGGGTAGGGTGAGAATATTCAGCCACGTTCAGACCTTATATCCCAGTACATATGGAAAGTGCAAGGCATTCTGACAAGCAAGTGGATTAGGTGTCACACACGCCCACACGATGCAGTTGGGTAATTTCGTTTGGCCGTTTGCAACCTTTCCTTATACAGCCATATACCCAAAGTGCAAACAACTCCCCCTGGACCACCCACTTGGAGTTTTAAAAATCCGTGCAGATTCACACTATGAAATACAATCTGCTGTTTATACTTCATTCCCGGGAATGTTGTTTTTAATTTAAAATTTAAAATTTTACAACAACAACTGCAATTTATTGTAACTCTGATTATAGATGATTCGACACTTTCTCATTCTAATATTTGATTGCAATGCGATATTTTTGGTCCGGAAATGGTCCGGAAATTGTACTGAAGACGTCATCCAATGTTTACCGCATGACATTGCAGTTTTTGGTTTGGGGTCACCGTTCGACGTTGGCTAAGCTTTTACGGGCAAAATGCTGATCTGTTTCAAAACAAGACAACAATTGCGATCTCATTTTGAACCCTCCATATACTAATGTTTATTGCTTTTCTCCCCCCCCACCCTCCCGCCCCCCACATGCGCACCATTTCCAATACCAAACATATATCTTGATTACGCCGTGGGTGTGTACCGTTACAACAATATTGTCATTGGAGCAGCTTAATAATTCAAACATTATTAACTGCACCCCAAAAACAGATCGGTTGAAAAATAACCAATTGATTGGTAGAAAAGTGTCCAAGCAATATATTGGTTATTTTGACAATTTTGTTTTAATGACTAATATCATTGGTTATTTTAACCACTATTTCGGTTAAAATTGACCAATATCATTGGTTGGACATATATCTACCAATCAGTTGGTAATTTCAACCAATCTGTTTTAGGGTGTGCAATACTTCAGACAATTAATAAATTAAATCTTGACATTTTAAAAACTTCATCGGTTACGTTTTGCTGCTTTTGTTTTGTTTTTCGTTGCTACCTTCTATAAACGGAAACACTGTGAATTGTGAATTTTGCACTGAATTGAGAATTGAATTGAATTAAATTGCATTATCAAATCCCGAAAAAAACTAATTAAATTCTAAGAGCTGTAAAAAAACTTTAAAAAAATATAAAAAAATAATAATAATAATAAAAAATAACAAAAAAATTTAAAAAAATTAAAAATAATAATAATAATAATAAAATTAAAAAACGAATAAATATCCAAAGTAGGCTTAGTCTTCGGGGAAATCCTAGCATGTATCCTGCTGGTTTTAATCATAACATCTTGACTCGACACGATCAAGTGAGCGCGCAGCTCCTACAGTGCCGTTTGCTACCCACTGACAATTATTAATTCACGAAATGTGGCCAGTTGTAGGCGGGCGTGCAGAATTTGCAGTCGACCCGCTACTTACCCGGCCATTTCAATTTCTCCCAACACCTTTTAACTGCTGCATGGGCGTGCATATCCGCATCACGATTCGAATGATTTTTTTTTGTATCGGGTCTCATATGACGAAATAGTATGACCATGATTATGTCGACGCGAGGCACGGCGTTTACTAATAAAAGACGAACATGGTATCGCATATATAACGATATTCAAACCGTCATCTGACTTCACGCTTATAGAATTTAAAAGGCAAATCCCATTTTGTATGAACCCGTTAAAATATTTCGCGATTCCATTAGTATTTTTCAGAACCAATTAATTGACAGGTACCTCTGATGTGTTTTTCGTTTTTGTGAAGACTACGAGGCCGCAAATGGAACACAGATGAATACTTGATATTTAAAAACTTAATTTATTTATTATAAATCCATCGTGGCAACATTATTTTTTAATACAACCGTTGGATACATCACTTCAAATCGCTCGATTACGTTCGACGCTTGCGCGTATTATGGCAGTGAGTATATGCCGACCTTGGTTGTAGAAAATAAATTTGCAGCCTGGACGCCTCATCGTATAATGTGTATGAATCATGGCTCCGTCATCGTAGCCCGATCCCTTGTGAATAAACCGATGTTTATTCCCAGGTACCAGGCTTTTCATCGTCTTATTACTCGTCCTCTCCCTTATCATCTGCCCACCTATCCCATCTCGTACATCTTGTTTTATTAATCAGATGGCTTCGTATAAACTGAATCCATCCACAACAGACTTCAATCGGACTCCATTTTATGTTACGACCTTTTATGTTATTTTTGTAATTTTCATTTGCTAGAACAAAACAAGCGACGATAGTGATTTTTGTAAAGTATATTGGTTGAGCCACAACGCTAAGTGTAAATGTATTGTGAATTTCAAGGGATTTTATTTTTTGATACGATTTATTTCAAAGTTTCAACAAAAACTACATCATGAAAAACTTCAAAGATAATATTTTGTAAAAATATTAAATCGAAGAAAGAAAAATAAATGTTGTTGCTGCACGGGAAGAAGCCTCAAAATCCTTTTCTGGCCAACTGCCCGTATCGTCTAAGCCAAATAATGACTGTTTGATCTTCATGCTCAGACAAGCTTATTATGCGAACAAACATCAGATATATCGCATGGTATCATCATCAATTACGATGGGGTTTGGAGACAAGTGCCGGTATGCCCGCGCAAACAGCAATTAATGCAGTGACGGGGAGGTAAGGAGGTAACAAAAGTGAAGTCAGTTATGCAAATAAAGGAATCCTTCAAGCTCATTTTCTGACATTGTGTGAAACAATTCACAAGGATGTGTATAGCACCCACTAAGTGCGTTCGAGTCACTTACTCTAAAATAGGCAAATTGTATTATAGCCCACTTGCACGGTAGCATGTGTTGAATATAATAATTACATTAGCATGTGCCAGATGCACACACGATACGAAATGAATAGCGATGTGTTCGATAAGGTTTTTGGCCTGTGCTCAGTACATTAATGTTATGAGAATTTATCTGATGTTGGATTCATACATCGATTGTTTGCCCGGACAGCTGTGACCTCTATTCACTCGACCCCCTTTATTCACGTCACTACGTAACATTATTCCTCCGCGGCTCAACTTGACCGTGTTGCGCGCGCCATTAAAATTCGTCCCCAGTTCTCCGATTCCAGAGCCATCCATAATTCTAGCATGTACGCGTGGTTCGTTGCGCGTCAACGATATTCGTATAGCGATCATTAAAGAGATCGCATACGTTTGGTAATTACTCCAGAAATTAATGGCAATAAAAAATTACTTGGTAAGAAGTACAGCAGCTAATGTGGCAAATGTTGCAGTAATAAATAACTACCGCGTTATTGATTACATTTAGAAGATGGGAATGTTCAATGAGAACGACAACCACACAAAAAAGATCCAATGCTGCCAATACTAAAACAGTTTTTCCAGGGTTTAAACAAAATCTTAAAGAGCACTATCATGTCCGCGATTTATAAATTGGTACATTGGGTACCCATTTCGAAGGAAATATAGCTGATTTAGAACTAGCGCCAAAAAAAAAAAAATATTCAGCGCATCACAGTCGCAAACACGCAAAGACATAACTAATCGAATCCGCGTTCACGTTTTGCTACATATTATAGACGCCCGATTCCCCATCGTACCGACCAAACATCAAATTAAATTTAATTAGTTGTTGCTAGCTCGCAACGGTGTAATTTCTGATGGCAGCGCGCGTGTCAACAACCGTGCCGCGTGTGCATGGTTGCTGTGAGCTCGAAGAGAGCGCGGATAATCAGTTGGTTAAAGGTAGTATACACCATTTGCAGATATCGAAAATATTTACTACCGAATTATTAAGAAATATCTTACTCATTTGAAAGTAAATAATGATTCTAGGCATTCATCAAAATGATTGCGCTAGATATCCTGTAATTATTCCGAAAAGTATAATTTTATAAAGAAAAATTCGTGATCGCCGGCCGGCGATCGCGAAAAAACAAAGATAGCATAAGAATAACTGCTCGACGCCGGTTGAAAACAAACGCGGATTTTCGTGTTTTTCTCGGCATCCATGAGTGTAAAACTTCGGACAGGTCATGCAGTTAAACGGTATTTACTATAAAATACAACCCCCCAAATCTACCTATTCATGATAATTCCAGCAATTACCAATGGTGTATCCTACCTTTAACATAGACTTTCATTAGCCCTTTTCACATCTTAATCTCCAACGCAGGTGGGGGTTTTTGTAACAAAAATCGTACACGTTCAAATGTACCTGGTGATACATGCAGTTTCCTCAACTAAACAAAAATATTTAAATTATTTCTAGAACTCTTTTGGTAAAATATGATCGTTGGTCAGCTGTGAAAACAAATGACACGGTTTGGAAATCCCATTTCGATTGAAATTTGAGTCTAAAAACCCCAAGAACAACATAAGAATCACTGCCCGACGCCGGTTGAAAACGAACGCCGTTTTGTCTTGATTTTCTCAGCATCCATGATTATAAAACTTCGGACAGGTCAGTTAAACGATATTTACTATAGAATATACAAATCCACCCATTCCTGACAATTCGAGCAATTACCAATGATGTATTCTACCTTTAAATACTTGTAATCAAAGAGGTAAATTCAGAAATTCAAAAATCTGTATAAAGCCAAAATATTGTCTTTCTATTTATTTATCTTATGTGTATATTTGCCTTCAAAAATAAAAATAATGAAAATAATTATTTTTAGAGAGAACTTCATTTGTACTCACGCTGTAGGTCAGCTTTTGCACTTGCATGGTTTACATGATTGCTCCGTTTTTTGTATTTGAGACTTTGTTGTTCACGTTTGTCGCGTAGCCCCTGATCTTGAGTTACTTTATTGAGAACATATAAAATGTTTAAAAAAACAAAGAGTCGGGTCGAAATCCAACACATACTGTACTATTCATTCCCGCTATCGTTTCTTAATTCGTGTCGGAACCTTAATGAGTTTTCGGATGATGTTTTCCGCATGTGTTAAAGGTAGGATACACCATTTTGCAGATATCCAAAAATGGTTACTACCGAATTATTAAGAAATATCTTATTTACTTGAAAGTAAATAATGATTCTAGGCATCCAGCAAAATGAATGCGCTAGATATTCTGTAATTGTTCCGAAAAATTGATTTGTTTTTTAAAATCACTATCACGATTGCAAAAAGAACAACAAGAACAACTGCCCGACGCCGGTTGAACACGAGCGCCATTTTTCTTGCTTTTTTTCTTAGCATCCATGATTGTAAAACTTCAGACAGGTGAGTTAAATAATATTTACTATAAAATACAACCCCCAAAATCCACCAATTCTTGATAATTCACCAATGGTGTATCATGCCTTTAACGACGAACGTTAACGCCAAATATCAAATTATGAACGTCGGGTATAGGGTATACAAAGGTCTACGTTTTTGTCTACAATTTACATAGAAAATGTTCCCAAGTCTCATTTGGCGGGAACCATTTGGGAAGTCGCTTCACCTTTGTCGGTGCGATGCCATTATGATATTCTCGTCACATGCAAACAGTAATTGTATCTGTTCTCGACTCCCTATTGTGAATTAATGTGAAATTACTTTAGGAAACATGATGACGATCGAAGTTTTGCGTGCATATTCACACAGCAATTTCAGGCCAGAACCGAACATTATATGGTCAGGGTTACAAATGTCTTGAAACCAAAAACGGCTCATCTGTATGCACATGTATAGGTCAACCATGTTATCGTGTATCTGGCATACTGGCTGCTGAAAAGGCATCAGTCCTCGCTAAATCCCAATTTAATGTTACTTATAATCCGGAGAAAGACCAGCATAGCTATACAAGACGTGGTGCATGTTTTCTATTAAGCAATATGTATTATTTTCCCCCTGTTTCTTCCTCCAATATCATTACATTCTGGGAGCACTTTAGGAAATGACTGCTATTAAGTCAGGATTGATAGATATACTGCAATGCCTAGATGGACTACTGCAATGCCTTGTTCGCAGGTTTGCCCCAATCCGCGCTTGCACCGTTACAAATAGTTTAAAATTGTGCTGCTATGCTTCTTACAGGAACCAGAAAGTTTGAGCATATTACACCGGTACTTGTGAAGCTACATTGGCTTCCAGTGAATTATAGAATCATGTACAAAGTGTGTTTTTTAGTTTATAACTGTTTCAATGGTCTAACCCCTGAGTATCTTAGTGATTTACTTCATACTATTAGTTCTAGTTCACGTAGACAAACACGATTGTCATGTGATAGAACTATAGACTACAGCATAGTAACAAGACATTATGCACATTTGGGGACAGAGCTTTCTCTGACATCGCTCCTAGATTGTGGAACCAACTTGACTCGTGTCTCAGAGAGACAGTGAGTATTGATGTTTTTTAATCTGGGCTTAAAGAAAATTTCTTTGAAAAGGCGTTTTTATGATTTTACAAATATATGCCCTAGTCAATGTAAATGATTTTCCTGTATAATTATATTTTGTATTCGAGTGATATTTCTGTGATTTAGATGGTGATTTTTTTTCATTTTCATTTGATTTTAATATTCTTAAAAATATATTTATGGGTTATGTACGTGTAAAACTGTTTTAATGTATTTCTACAATGATTTTAAAGACTTTTGATTTTTTTTAGATTTAACATTTACCTGTAAGCGCTTTGGAGCATTGTTTTTCGAAGGATTGGGCGCTATATAAATATATTATTATTATTATTATTATTATTATTATTATTCTGTACTATAGGTATGTGCCTGCATATGCGAATGGTACAGCTGGAGTTTCGCGATCGTTAGACGGCGGCGCATCGGTATTACTATTAACCCCTTAAGTTATCGATTATTTACGCGCGTTGTCTCAGTATAGTCCCCTCCCCCACGGCCTAACACCCCTTCCTTCTATTGAGATTCACTGCTATCGGTGTCACTCGAAACCCCACAGAGGTCGGCCCTGTCCCGGTAACATATATAAGGGGGCGATCCATACCCCCTCGCCCGGTCTTGCCCCGCTTGTTACCCTCCAATCAAACCCAGGATATAAACAAATCGATGCTAATTCTCTTTCCAAGTCTGGGGGAAATTACCAAGCAGGTTCGTCTGGGTCCTAATTTGCAGTAGGGCTATTTATATAGGTGTCGCATGGGTGTCGGTTTAAATAGCCGTTTGCACTTGGAAGCAATCACGAGTTTGGAAAGTGTGCTTGGAGTCAATAATAACTCTTCAGAAGAATTGTTTTGCATCATATAAAAAATAAATTAATTTAATGTCGTGGATTCTTTGTACCGCCATCACGGAGGCCGCCTTCTGGCCACTGCTGATATAAGAGGAAATGCAGACTTTGTGTATCGCCAATACGTGGTTAGCACATCTTGCCAACCACGGCTTGGCAAACTATGGAAGGCCCAACACTGCAAAATTAAATAATAGTAAATAAGTATTGCAAAAGTCACTATTTTGATTTGTTGAAAATACAAAATAGTAAACAATTTGCTACAAAATACTTCCTAAACAGAATTCAGTATAATTTTGCACCTGTCGCATGCAATTGCAACCCATAGAACATGGCGCCCCAAAACGGTTAATTAATCGTTTGTGTATTTATCTATTATTTATTGCATTTCTTTACCAAGGGTGTGCCCAAACAGTTTAAAGTTATAACTCCGTAGATCAGCGCAATTGGCATAATATCTAACGTATGACGTGTCGGAGCTCCGATTTAAATGTGCTTAATGAGTCCAATGTTCGCAATGATTGTTCGGGCAGATTATTCCAAATATTTGCACCACTCACAGCGAAACTTGTGGCGTAGCATTCTTTTTGGGCGAAAGGAACTTTTACTAGTGCCGTGTGGGTTGATTGCCTTGTTTAGAGAATAACTGTAAGTGGTGTGAACATATTTGGAGTCATTTTGTTAAGACTTTTGAAAACAATCTATGCGCATGTCTGTTTCAGGGTCATCCGTTCATTCGGCTATAGTCTCGATTTGAGATGTGCGCTTTGAAGCTGTTTTTTCCCCTCGATATATAGTTCATGTTAATATAGCACCCCCGAGGGAAACGTCTTGATTGCAAGTCTTGAACCAAGACTACAGCACAGGTGAAATTCATGCGTCATTATCACTATCAGTCATTTAAAGTGACCAAAGCCGTTTCCGTAGGGCCTACTGTCGTTGAGATTGAAGGAAGAAAAAAAAACATGAGAAGTTCGTGCATGACACTGATTGTCACTCCTAAGTTTTGATGTGAGTTTCTTTTCTGAAATAAATCTTAGTTTAAAAAAAAAAAGAAAAAAAAGTCAGTTGTTATATTTTCAAATTTACGTGTGACATGCAGGGCGCCGCTTAAACGAGCCACACACTTTGCCCTGGACGATGAACTCTTCACAATTCGCTTTGGTAAATCTCCACATATTTTTTGCAGTCTTGGCACGAAGCCCTTCAGCTAAACCGTAATAGCCCCTCCAACTCGACGCTCACTTCGCTCCGTAACCCGATAGCCGTTCTTGGCCAGCTCTCTCCCGCCAAAAGTTCGACTAAAAATATTTGGTTTGGTGACCAGGGTACCGGGTACGCTGACAGCGGCGGAAAGAAGGTTGGGTCATTGAAACACTCACTGCCCTTCCAGTTCCATGGCCCATCAGCTATGTAGAACACACAGCCCAAAGTAAATGCATTTCGAAGTCTGTCTACAAAAACACTGCCTTAAGTCTACGCCTTTAGCTCAGAGTGCGTGTTGTAGTATCCCATTCAAGAGAGAAATAAACTCCGTACTACGTACTCTCGCGCGCAGCAAAGTCCGAATTACCTGCAGTGAAGACGAAGGAAAGGATTAGGTTCCTCGGGGGGCTAAATATTTGTATTTCAAAGTGAAGTAAATAAATGTGACCTGTTCCAACGAAAACCCGGACAAAGTCGCATAATGTGTTTTATTGTACAATGTACTCGTGAAGTCATTTCGGGGTGGATTTTACCATGTTGAGGTTTGGGGGTTTTCTGAATTACGCCAAATGTACAATCTCCCCAAATTTGAACATAATCCGTCTCCCAGAAGTGTATTTTTTTTCCGATCTTGTGAAACAATTGTCTCAGATAGAAATAATACGTTTTTCTGAATTTCAAAGCTGTTTATCTCATAATTATGTAAATATGGAGAATTTGAAAAAAGGCAAAATAAAATAAAAACTAAAATTGTAAACTTTGTCCTTGTTTCGTTGGAGCAGGTCAGAAATATTGTGCTGAACGCTGTCTATGGTTCATACCCTTTCAATGATCGACATGGATCGACTTTATAAAAAACTTACGTCTTTTTTCGCTGGGAAATACTTAGTTTAGTAATGATAAAATTAAAATTAATATTAATATCTTTATATTAATATCAATATCTTTATATTCGATTGTTTTTATTATAGGCACCACGCGGGGAATATTGTTGACGTTGTTGTATGTATAATGTTTATCTGTCATCAAAACATTTTGCAAAATATCTCCAGATGTTTTTCTTCTCCGTTGCACTCTGAAGGTGGGAACTTTTAGCCCCTAGAACTTGAATGTTCATCTCGTAATTCCTTGGAGACTGTCTAGAGGCATTTAGCGAGAGGCTTGCAAGCAGGTGCGGTTCTAGAGCCAATGTTTTTAGGGGGGTTCGACACGTGACGTCAACTTCTAACTTGTATAACTCTGAGAGGATTTTTTAAAAGAATTCTGGCGGTTAGACGCAAGGTCTTACACACTAAAAAGTCAGATTTATTCTAGAATTCGGATCCCGTGTGGCCTGAACCCCTTTCGTGTCAGAAGGGCATTTGTCTGGATCAGAATGACACTTCCTGGGCTAGAATTACATTTTTTCCGGGTTAAAATGACTCGGAAAAGAAGTAAAACTTGTGTTATTTTGACCCGGCAAAGTGTCATTTTGACCCGGGAAATGGGTCAGGCCCCACGGGACCCGGATTCCGGGTCAGTCGGACCTGGGACTTTTTTTTATAGTGGGAAGACTAGATTGTCTTACCAAACTATGCCAGATATTTCAAAGTATGCGTGTCATCGAAGAACTTCTATTCTAATCTGATATCGATTTACCTCATTTGCAAAACCCTCGAGCAGTTTTTATTTTTATTCCGTCTTCCGTGTCGCTCGAAATGCCGGAGGAAGGGACCTATCTGTTTTGACAATGAACCCACTGGCTCACAGGCCGGCCCTGGTTAACACACTGATCTATTTTTGCAGACGGGCAAAGCAACTATTTAAAGTGTAACTCGAGATCTGGCGACACCAGAACTGCACCGGGGAAGTATTGCAGGCGGCGCCAGGTCTTCATAATAATACCTCGGTTTCCTTGCTCGAAGCTCTCACCGTTAAAGTGCCAGGGCAAAACTATTTCTGGCAATTTTGGTCTCGAACAGTAAGGCTTTTCATCAGTTGAGCTTGAAATTACACGAGATTCTGGGTATAAAGCCGCAGATGCAGTTGAGACAGTTACAAGCATCATATGAGACAGTTACAAGCATCTTATGAGACAGTTACAAGCATCATATGAGACAGTTACAAGCATCTTATGAGACAGTTACAAGCATCTTATGAGACAGTTACAAGCATCTTATGAGACAGTTACAAGCATCTTATGAGACAGTTACAAGCATCTTATGAGACAGTTACAAGCATCTTATGAGACAGTTACAAGCATCAGTGATACGTTTCACCTAAGAACACATATTTCAGACCTAATGCTTCTGTCACACCAAACTAGTTCTCAAAACGTCCTGCCCCGTCCTGTGCTAGGGGTAGAACGTACAACTTTGGCCAAATAATGTCATAAATACGATTTTGAGTAGGCTCGAAGTTCTCGAGCACCATTCCCGTCTGAGCCCGTCCATGAAGTTCGTAAAAAGACCGTAAACAGTTGCTGCTACGTCCACTCCGTTCGCACACGGTTTGAGCCCGGTCGGCAACATTTACGAGAACGTAGTTTGGTGTGATGGGGGCATAAAGTAAAATAAGGACGGATGGGGGTATCACTGCCTGCACATATTAACATGCAATTTGTTATTGTCGGAGCTCTGTGTATGTGGAGCGCACCAGAATTGTTTGTTTTATCGTTGCGCAGTTATAGTTGTTTTAACTTGTTGATCGTTGTTTGTTGGTATTTTTTTTTGCAAAATCGTAAGTATTAACTTATAATGTTCGTGTCGTTCCATCAAAAGATTTCATATGGTGCCACCGTGACACAACAACAAAAATGTCGATAAATAAATTGGAGACAAATATAAAAATGCAAACAATTATTGCTAAACTTGTTTGTGACAAGTTGAAAAAGATCAACCGTAAATATGTTTATGGGAGTAGCGATTAACTCTACATATTCAAAAAGCTAACATTAATTTCAATTGGTGGTCGGATTATGGGACATTTCTCACAGGAACATGGTTCTCACCGTATTCTGGAAATCACGGAAAACCTGCCAAATGAGTTTTGCTTTTTTTTGTGGGAAAAAAAAGAAAATAGGAAACTTGCGTCGTTGTAGAATACTTTCAATGAAACCAGATAAAATATACAGCTTCTGAAGTAAGTAGCATCAGTCCGTCTTAAAAATGTCAGTTTGGAGATGTAAAAATTACAGAAAATGATAAATTAGAAGCAATTATTGACATCCAACAATTCGTCATTCCAACCATCCGTAAAAAAGTGCAACCCTCCACCTTTATCAAAATTACACTCCATTGACCCATTTCGCATTAGTGCTCATGAACGAAAAAAACCTAATCAACGCAAGCTTTTCTTCCCGCGTTGCCCAACCTTGTCTGACCAATTTTATTGGCGATTTGCACATGATCGCGGGCAGTTAAGTGTTCAGACAACGAAATTAGAGCGTGGTATAATTGTCGCAAATGACCTCCTTATATAATAACTGGGAAATCGCTGGGTCCCAGGGACTGGTGCCTCCTGGGGATTTTTGGTTCTCGTTGTGTATGAATAGCCGATTGGGACAACAATTATGCGGGGAAATTGAGGGTCTTCGCTTTGCGCGCGATTACATTGGCCACAGGGGGAGTATCCGCAAATTAAAATAATGGGTCGTTTGTCGCGTACATTAAAAACGACAGAGTGGTTATTTACGGTTATGGTCACTGCTGGCATTAGATTCTTATCGACTGTCAAACCTCAATTTCATTTTGTCTCTGAAGAAAATCTTGTTATGATCGAAATATATTAGGCCCTCTTAACTTATTAAATTTCCATTGCAGATAACCGGCTATTAACCGACAACCGACTGCCTTTAGTAAAGTAATTTTCGTAATTTTGTGTTCTGTCTCTACAGTTAGAGAAACCACAACCGAAAAAAAGGAAATGTTATTAGTGTAAATTTGATAAATGAAATGTCAGGAATTAGAATTGCACTTTGAATAAGTCACCAGTCATTTCCACTTTAAGTTGCGAGTAGCCGAAAATACCTCGACGACTATTAGGTTTTGCAGGCCACAGCCCGCCCTTTCCTCACCGATGTTGTAAATAACGATGGTACATGTAGTTAGGTCGTCTGTCTCTGTCAGTGATTCCTTAACTGTGTTTCTATGTAGCGCACGTACGTATCTACCAGAACTGGTACTGGCGCTGTGTCATTATTATCCCTGCCCACGTAACATACTAGCTCAGCTCCCCGGGGAGTACACAGCTCAACGCTGCCATTTCGACGCAAAGCAGCTAATAATAACAACCATCTCCGCCCTCACAGGTACCCATTGGTGGAGAGAAGCAATAAGTGACAGTGCCTTGCCCAAGGGCATACGCACCATAGTCCCAGGCCGGATTCGAACCTATACAACCTACAGCTCTCTATATACCCGCAGACGGCAAATTCAATGCTCCAGACCACGAGGCCACGGCACTCGGGGCTGACAACTCATTTTCCAATCACCCCTACAGCTTGTCGATCCTTGTCTGACTTCGGCACAACCAGACGGGAACAAACCGCCCACACACACCCGTACACCCCGGGTACCTGAATTTAAAATCAATAGCTTCAATCCCTGCTTGCCGCGAGTCTTCACACACTTTGGTATTTACCTTCGCTATTTCTTTTTATCAGGGTTTAATTTTTTAGTGGAGGTATATTTGTTTTATGTTTTATTTCTAAATCATTTCACCTTTTGGTTTGTTATTTTCGTACGAAAGTCAAGTGTTTTCAGTGGTTGACATTTGAGTAGAGCACTTACGTTTAATAATTTCTTTTTTTAATAGAGAAGTTTCATGATGTTAGCTTCCCGTTTTCTGATGGAAGATACTTAAAATGGACATTATTGATGCACCCTTTGCTATCGTCGAATCTTTTCGCATTGATTTTAATATCCATTAATTTACATTTTTCCGCATATTTTGCCGTGAACGTGTACAATATTTGGTTTGCATGGTACATTGGACTCTCTCCTTTAACTCACCCGTAAAAAAAGAAAAAAATATATAAATACTGATAAAAACAGCCTTGGCGCAATTCCGTATTGCACGGGTGCCCACGCAGAAAAAAAGGATAATTAGATCGCCATGGGCAAGTAATTTCATTCGAACACTTTTGGTGGTCATCGGCAGTGACGATGTGCCATGACTTGTGATTCTCGTTCGTTGTCATTGTCACAATAATGATGTGCTTTCCTGAATGTGCCCGTCATTCATCACCAATGTGGCAACCAACTTAAACACATGCGCTTCAGGGCTTTCAGGGTTAAGTCGCATTAGCCTTGAAGCTGACACATCCTAACAGAATGTCGTTCACTTCCAAACCCACATTCGGTTCTTAAGTGACTTCATCATACACGCGTACGCACCACTGATCACTAAGGCTCGTTGCTTAAACGCACATAGCGCGTTTTATTCCGGTTTCAATTATTACGTTCCACTGGTGAAGTGGGCGTGGTTTAAGTTGAAATGACGTCGCAAACCAGATAGTCTCATTGTTAATGTGTACACCACCTTAGTTTTGCCGCCCATTACTTCTATAAGCTGATGTTTTGGTTAAACTTCAAGTAAATTTAGTGTCTTTAGCGACAGGTGTTTGGATTGCTTATCCTGAATACATTCAAACTGAGCATTCTCGTATTCATTTTTTCCCCGATTGTTGCATTTAACTTTCTTTCATCTTGGTGAAATGCTGTATGGGATTTGAAGTCGTTCAAAAAAGGTATCTTCTTCTTTTTTGTCTTGAAATGTCATAAGACAATGCACATTTCTCTTTGGAAACGGAGAGGAAAATTCATTCACGTTTTAACATTCAAATCCATTTGCCGATCTCAAATTTAAGAGGATCCGTTTTTAAATTTAAGAGGATCCGTTCTTAAATTTAAGAGGATCCGTTCTTGACTCGAGAAGAGGGAATTTCAGATCCGAGGCCCCTTCCGGCAAATGTACATTTCTCGCTGAAACTTCGGTCCAGTGCAATAGCTTTAACGTCGCATCCGATGGGATCTCGACTTCTCCGAAATGTACTCCATTGGCCGGCGGCTGTTTTGTGTAGCTTAATATTAGTTCCCATAAGTCAATACGGGCAGAAACAATATCACGAGCAAATTACTGCCAGCAACCTTTTAGATCAACAAACGTCATTTTGATGTTGTTTTTTTGTTCTTTCTTTGAGATTTATGCTGTGGTGCATAAAATAGTCGTTGGCGAAGCGACAAAAATCTCAAGCTTTGTAACGGGACAAGGGTTGCTCATAACGGTACACCTGTAAATTTAGCCAGTAAATTCAGCAATCAGGTTCCCTAGCCGGCCGTGCGGCCGATCGATCGATCCCCGTGTACTCATCGGGCGACTGGGTTTGGTAACCCAAGTCGACAAGACTTTCCCGATATCCCCGCTCAAATTGCCAACTTTGCTCCCGGGCAGAGAAGTCTAGTCTTCCGTCTCAGGATATGTATAAGTCTCAACCGGCAATCCCCAAAGAGCTTTAATACTAATGGAAAAACGACGGAGGAATTGATAATTTTCCCCTCTCTTCTGGGGCTGGAGACTCGCGTTGCATAGTCGGCGTGGTTCTTGGGGACAGGTCGAATAAAGTGATATTACATCAGCTATACGAAGGCAATCCATTACCGATCACATGTTAACACGAGCTGACAGGTTCCTTGTCAAACCTTCTGACGTTAATTTTATAAGCTCGGTCTTCAAAAGCACTTTCTGTCACCAAACTATTGTTTTTTAACTATCCGGAGTCCTTCTGTACATTATACATACATTTAGTGATTACATTCAACGATTAACACACTTTTGTGTGCATTTGGACATTATTTGTTATTCTCGAACGAAAACATGTACATGTATATGGACGTTAAAGAGTCGAATCAACAAACCATGCTCTCAAATTATGAATGCCCCAACATATTTTGCCATGGATTTCGTGCAGAGTAATTCAATGATATGTAACGTTTTGTTTAGAGACACCTGTGCATTTGCCAGAATCATTCTTCTATAATAAGGCATTATTTAATATTATGCAAACGTGAGACATTCAAAATGGATACATAAAAACAATCTTGGTTTTTATTTATTTTGAAAAAAAAAATGTAGTAAACCACTAAAATGAGTCAATCACTAAGCGACAATATTAACATAAATGTATGCAAAGTTGATTATACTCTAGTTTGAGTACAACAGGAAAAAAAATCAATTTACCATTGATACTGGGAACTATGCCAATGCATTGTTAATGTTACGTATCTCATATATTAATGCACGGCTGCCAATTCACGGTGTCAGTGATAAATTATAGAAAATGATGAATAATATAAACCAAAATCTCGTTGGTGAATTATTGAAGAGCTGCGATATACTCGGCTTTTAGTCTGGTACCGTGGTCTTTGTGCGGAAGACACTTAAAACTAACCGGTGTGGCGGGTTTTTTTCAGGATCTGTGTGGTTCGTGAATGTATATTCATGCATGAGAAAGAGCAATTATGGCAACTCATATACAGTAAAGAACTGTAAAGAATTATAAAGAACGGCTTCCTCGACCAACTCGCCAATTTGGTAGAGAGAAGAGTTATGGAATGAAAGGTCTGTGGTTCAGAATCCCACTATCGTTAACGTTTGTCTTTTTCTTTGACAAATTTTCTCGTGGGTTTTTACGGGTTGTCTAAACCATAGAACAAGGTTGAAAGGAAAACCGGGTTCGGATACATAAGTGCCTTGAAAAACACAACAAGAACCGCTACACTGGCTAGTTTTTAGTCGGACGCGAACCAAAGCCAATAATTTCACATAATTTCACAACACCCAGCTTGTGCTGCGACAAACCCTTTGTATACTCCGCCAATTATTAATAGCCATTGTCGGTTTGATTTCGCGCCATGATGGCATGTTAACATATTTGATGTTCCACGTGGCATTTACCCGCTAAAGCTTTTTCCAGAAAAAAGAAAAGAAAAAAAAGGGAGAGCGTTTAGTATAAAAAAAAAACTTTCAATTTGCGTAGGCGGCTTGAACACGTTCCTTTCGTGTTTTGGCCGTCGTTGCAGGATATAGCGAAGTTAATGTATCGGAACCCGGAAACTCGTCGGAGAACGCAGATTTTAGCAATAAAATGTACATGGACGTCATAAAAAAAAATCGATCGGTCAACAATGAGCTTTTAACAAGATACTTGGCATGTCTTTCAAAAGGGAGTTCGGGTCGACGACAAAATTTTGTAAATGGGCAAAAGAAGTCAATAATTAATACCAACCGTCGCAAAAATATATATAAATGGACGTAGGAATATGTTAACTATGGTTTTGCTGCAGGGATTATATATTATTTTGATTAATGTTATTATTAAAGTTTGACTTACAAACTGTAACTACAAATTGTCGGGAAAATAACGAGTCTCCCCGTGTGGTATTACAGCATTCATAACTGATGCCATAATTTATTTGTAGGCCTTTTTATATTTATTTTAACACTCATAATTTAATAGTAACCAGTTCGTACATGTACTTATGTATCATCATCGGAGAAATGATTTTTTTTGTATCCCTTTTTTTTTTTTTTTTGCCAAGCTGTTCTTCACTCGCCATTTAGCTTTCCTAAGTGTAGGAATTGGCGGGAATTATTTTGTTTTCACGCCCACGCGTTTCCTTAGCGCCGGGGCAACGAGTCTTGTTTAAGGGCAAATGACAATGCCCACGTCAAGGGGTGCATAAATAGATTTCATACACACGGGAAAGCTTCGCAGGTTCAGGACAAAGGACGTCTCCGTTTTTTGCTTGCCATTTTGTGATTATCTTCTGAAGTTCAAGGTGAAGAGAGACTACATGTAGATTTGTCAATACGATATTCCAACGCCCACATGGAATTATTCTCAAATCACCTCCAACAGTTTTGTGCAAATGTTGTGGTTTTTTTGCCTATGCATTTTGTAACTGTTGTTGATGTGTGTACTAAATCTAAGAATTGTATTCGACTTCTTTTTCTTCTCAAATTGAAATAACAAAATGGGTTGGGCGTAACTTGTTGTCTTGATTAAGTATACCGTTCTCAAGGGGTCAAAAGAAACACCCAGATTTACAAAAAAAAATTAGGAAGTATTTTTTTTTTTTTTTTTTTTAGTTGGTAAGTTGCAATGATAGAGGTTTCAGACAGAAAAATAACAGCCATTGGTTTAGTCGTTCACAAGTCAGTCCCAGCTTAGTCGCGCCGAGGGGCCAATTTCATAGAGCTGCTAAGCACAACAATTTGCTTAGCATGACAATTTGTCCTTGGCAAAAACAAGGTTACAGACCAAATTTTCACCTGATCTTTATTGTTCTGGATTGATAATCAGCCTTTTTTGTGCTTAGCATGAAAAACACGTATAATTTTGGCTGGTAACCTGTTTTTAATGAGCAAGACTTTTTTGTGCTGAGCAATTGTTTTGCTTAGCAGCTCTATGAAATTGGCCCCTGTTGTAAGGTGAGAGTTCAGGTCAGAGGTCGGGTTAGAGGTCGGATCAGAAGGGAAAGCGGTGTCACGGTAAAGATGATAATGGGCATATTGCCCTCGTCTCAGTAATTGAGAATGTTTTAATCTATTAAATCTATTAAATCTATTAAACACTATATGGAAAACAAATCTGACCTCGGTTTTCTATAAATTATAGAAAGAGTGCGTGGCTAAACTAGATGAAGCTTGAAACGCAGACGTCGAACATTTCAAAGTAAGCGCGATCTCGCAAACTCTATCAAAGCATGACATGGGTAGATATTGAAAACGATTATAAATATCGAATGGTTAGCGCTCCGATGGCGATATGCGCTCAACCTACGCTCACCGATTATACGCTCACTGATACGCGATATACGCTCTCGGTTATACGATCTCCGATATGAGCTGTCCGATTATACCGGCTCTTAGATATACGCTTTTCGTTGAGGTTTGTGATTTTAAACAATTATGCTGCTTTAGTAAAGCAAAAAAGATAATCGCCTGTCTGTCAACACAACCTTCCCCCATACCCAACACCAATCACTGACAAACACACAATAATTGCACTTATGAAGAAACGACCCAACGAGTGGTTCACCTGCTGCATCAGGCGTTAAAAAAAGTCCACCATCAGTAAAGTAAATGCACGGAAAGGTTGTTAACTAATCGATACAGTTTGGCACTTCCTATAAGCTGCAGCTAAATGTCACGGCGCCATCTGCTTCAGGTGCGGGCTGCGGTTTTACGGCGTTCTGACTCTCCTTAAATCGTACATAATCATTGAAACTAGCCCTGTCCCCGATTTGGACCACATCATCGTCGTACCGCCTTCTCTGTAATCGCGCGAAATCAATACAAATTGCCGTCATCTTGTGTACACATTGCGAAATATTAGGGAGGAAAGTGGTCAGGCTGTTGGGGATGGGCGAGGATGCGGGCCGAGGAAATTAGCATCGACACGGCAGAGTGCAAAGCCCGGGGATTGACCTCCAACTGATCAAATAATAAATGATAGAAACATTATAATGGTCGGGCGGGTTCAAGTGAGTTTTTGCTTTCCTCGTGCGACTGGACGCAGAAGATAACAATAAATTAAGGTCTTCCGTTTCCCAACTATCGTCGGGTCCAGTTTTTACCCCGACTTCGGTCATTTAATCAGAAGAAAATTCCCAAAAGGTCTAAAAACATTAATGTGTGAAATTGCATATTTATTGGTGTATTTTAAAGCTTCAACCAATATAATGAATCGAATACGGGGACCTTCATCGATAACTTATCTATTCGAAGGCCGGTTCATACTTCACGCGAATGTCATTGCTAAGCGAATTCGTTAAGGCGCCGGAGAACGTCACAATGAAACCTCAATTGTTCACGAGTCATGAAGTTCGCTTCGCATTCGCTTTCGCGTGAAGTATAAACCGGCATTGACTCCACAATTTACATTTTGTATGAAATTCTAACCACATTTGATTCATGTGGAGCACCGTGCATTAAAACCAAATTTCAGGAACGCCACTTGTGAAACTACTTCTAGAATAGTCGGAATAAACGGCGCCTAGAATCTTGCACATTTAATTTTTCTCAAGGGAGCGAACTTCGTGCACATTAATTCATTCATGTCACATTCCCTTTGTGGTGTTTTGTTGCATGTCATTTTGTTATCTCTGTTCCTGACAAGGACAGTTGCTAACAAAGGGAAGATGTATTTGTGCTTTTGGATTTTATTAATTTACATAACATGATTATCTGACTAGAGTCGTTATCCAATATGTGTACGTGAGTGACCCTCACCGTCTGTGAACCTATTAAATGGCGCTCCGTGACGAAATCGTGACAATGGACTGTTTCGGTATTTTCAACAGTTTCTAGTCAAATCGTGGTGATAATACGAGATTTGAGGCTTCTGTACGATGTCTCTGTGGACATCCGAAGAAAAATAAATTGGGTGAGACCTTGTCTTACAGGGAAACAGACACAGTGTCTGGACAATTTGGTTATTTGTAAGGCAATGGTTTTGAATAGTGAAATGCAGTTTTCCATTTTTTTTTTTTTTTAAAGTTTAGGTCAACCTTGAGTCGGTCACAGTCCAAATAATCAGAGATAAAAATTAAGGAACACTTTTCACAGATGAGCATTAAGAAACTGGCCAAGTATATTCAGACCTCCTTCTAGTTTAAATAACATCGAATAGTAAGCCCACTTCTAACCGATTGTAGTCTAAATCAAAATGTCCTGCACGATTATTGTTCCGGCTACACTCTTTAAAAAAAACACCTAATTGGTGATATTGACCCTAAACTTCTATATTTGCTGTATCCTTTATGGATCAAAATGACACTTTTCGAGTCAAAATCTTGTATTTGCTCTATCCTTTATGGATCAAAATGACACTTTTCGAGTCAAACATATTTTTTTTTCAGGAAATTTTTTTTTACCGAAAAGGTGGGAAAAAATGGATTCAGAATAATTATGAGGGTACAGTATTCGCAATTATCTGATCATTTCGTACCCACAACGGAACCCCTCTCACAATGGATTTTCACGTTCTGCAACCCCAAAATGATGTCGACCGTTGCTGTCCACTTGGTCAAATGCAGGTGCCTGTGATGGACATTCGAACTAACACGGTACTCACTGTGTTATTAAAGTCACATACACGTGTAGTTCATTATCTGGTCACGTCAACTAACACATCGTGTGAAAAAGTGACGCTTCCCGAGGACAAACTGCAGAATTTCACACACGTCTTTGGCCAGAGGCCAGACACTGTAATTACTGCGTTAATTGTCGACCTGTCCTTAGTATGTCCATAACTTAACCATTCCGTCCGTATTTAACACTGCGAGAACAGTTTTGGAGGTGTTTTGTCTGCTGCCACCAAGAGTTTGCATAGGGCTTAGTAAGTTAGTATTGCCGCTAATATTATACGCAATTGACCATTCATGGTTCAAGACCAGACCAGACCAGCAAAAAAGACCAGTAGTGCAGATTCCACCCCCACCCACACTTTTTTCCGCATGGTGTCCACTGCAGCTCGATACCAAATTTATGAAAATTGTATTTTTGTCTGCTGCCACCAAGAGATTGAAAAGGGTTAGTTATGCAAAGTTTACGAGATCAAGATCTCTTCCTGCGCATTAGATCCATTTTTGGGAGCGCCTGCGTTACTTGAAAAAAAAAATATAATAATATCTGCCGTGTTCAAGCATAATGTTATGCTTCTTGTGTAACTGGCGCCATTACTTAGGTTGATCATGATACGTGTTGTATCCGTTGTCACCTTTTCATCAAAACCATGTTCGCTTCAGAGACATTGAATGTTCTATGTCTTCCATGCGCCAAAGGGTTTACGTTGCGCCTATCGTTTCTAGCTTCAGGCCAAACACCCGATGTACGGTTGCTGTCACTGGTGGGCGGTGGGTATAACACGAGTGATCCTACATAATCGTACTTCTATCGCACTTCCCCTCAGCTTGGCGAGATCCCAGGATCGATGGCACTTTGCCATATCTCAGTTTCGGGTTCAGCCCGGGCATCGCGATCCGAATCAATCCCTTTGGCGTTTTGGGCGTTTAACGTTACTCGATTAGTGCGTGGGTGTGAGGCTTGATACGTCCTGGCCTGAGCTCTTTAAACGAAATGGGTTTTCTCGTGTGGTCCGGTTCAGTGAGTTGGTCTTCAGCTGCTGTTTTAAGACTCACTGTGAACCGAAGTCCGTAGTTTCACGCCGAATGGAAAAGATGGTTCGTGGTTTCAGTAATGTTGCCGTTTATAGTCTTGTGAAAATTAGTGACTCTAAATTTCTGTAATAACATTATTGCAATAACTTTTGTTTGTGTCCATTTGAGCAACATAATTGGCTTAATACTACCATATCGTTGTAAGAACAATAGGCATTATGTAATTATGAGCCAGTGGTCATAGTTAGGAGTTTGCAGATGTACTTATTTTGACCATGTTTAAGACTGCAATACTTTCCCCCTCAGACTGGCGGAACTCTGAATCATGAAATAGCTAACGGTCATTTTTGAATCAGCCGCCTGGTTGAATAGAGCGAACTCGACGGCCGCTCGATTACACATTCCCTCTTTTCATTTACAGGTGTGTGGGCGTCGAGTCGGTGTAGGTTCCGCAGTCTTTGCTTTGCTTGTCAGATTTGATGTCTCTTTTGGCCATCCACAAAGAAAGAATCCCTCGTTTTCTGTTCCCCTTGCAATGTGGGAGAAAGCAAAACAAGGATGTTCCACTGATCAACACGATGCCACACACAATAGCGGATGGGGGTGTGAGTCTGCTTCTGTGGGTATCCGTTTCGAGGTGCTTCAAAAGGGACAGCACAAAAGGAAGTGTCTTTTCTCGAAAGAAGGGGAAAACAAACTAGACTTGCCTTGTTCATGTTCGCATCAACCTTGGCTATTGCGTAGTCACCGATGACCACGAGAGAAATAGGTGTTTTTCTTGATAAACCGCGGAACGCTCCGTGAACATAACAACGGGGGAGGGAGGAAGGAAGGGAGGGAGTCGTATAAACTATGGGTGCACTATACACAAATAATTCATTTATTAGATTTTGTTTTCGTGGGTTTTTAATAAGGGCACGGGTCAAATAACATGGTCGACAAAGCTACCCTTTCCCACGCTGTACCGTCGCTGTGGGCTGGGCTTTATTTGCTGCTCTTTGTTGTCTTGTCAGTTTAATTTGCCATTTTTTGGAACATCCCATGCGATATGATTCTTGTTCGAATCGCGACATTATATAACAGTTTACGAAGCTGTTCAGGGCTTATAGCTGATCTGATTAATCAATGCGGGGTGGGGGGTGTCTGTGTGCTGATGTGTGCCCACGCAGCGATTCGCTGAAGAATATGTTTTGTTTAAGGTTTAGGACACATTAATAATAATCATGTCAATTTCATCATAGAGCAAGGAACAGAGCTCTATGATTTCATAAACATGCGATCTTGATCATACTCTTTAGGCTTAGCATTGGTAACCCGTTTAAGTTGACGTCCACATAGGGACAACGTAATCAGCGTGGGATAGTAGATTCTACCTGCAGGCTCTATCGCTCTAATGCCCCATATATTCGGTCATTAACTTACCGCCGCAATGAGCACCCGTATAATGATTCTCGATGTCTTTTTTATCCGTTGAGTATGATTCAGGCATTTCTGTTTTATAGCTCATAAAATGAATAGTAAGCGGGCAATTTAGTAGGAGTTAATTGTGTGTAGTCTGGTGGCCGTCTCTTATAAGATTAACGCCCCCTCATAACACGGGGGCTTACTGGCGCCTGCCCGGTATACAAGTTATAAAGAAGCTTGTTGTATTATTGTGAACAACCTTTGGTACAATTACGCTTGCTCGTGTATGCAAGTTTACATTTACATTTAGAAACGTTCTCCCCACTAATCGGTCCCCACTCACCAGTCCCACAATTGTATAAAGCGTAAATAGATTACTCTTAAACATTGTACTTGTAGTATTCCAATTGTATTTGGGCAATGTATTCAGGACACGTGCCCTCGTGCTGTTTATTACTAATAATTGAACATGCCGTTCTTTATCACATTACTTTACAAGGATGTGCCCTGCAGACTCACGAACACAATCGAACGTGATTAATGAAAAAGGGAAGTGAAGTTGAGATTAACATTTGTCAAATTGTTGAGAGTTGTATCCACTTAAAACTGCGTCATACGCCAACTCTGAGATGATGTATGTGATTCAGTGAACCTAGTGATCTCACAGCAGCGGTCTGGTTTTTGTTGTATGCGTCACGCGACACTCGAAGTCGGACCAAAGTCGACAGCTTCTATTTATCAGCAGAGTCTGCGGAGATTAATAGCATCCATAGGGCGGACAACCAGTCCATCGGGGGGAGGTGGGGGAGGGGGAGGTGAGAATGAAACGGCCGTTTGTGAACGGGCGTTTTGATCGCCCACGCGGCCATTGATCATCTAGTCAGTATACGGGAGAAAATTCTCACTCCTTTCCCTGATTTCGGTAAATATTGAAGTCGCATCGATGTAAAAACTCCCTCGTCCTAGTAAAATCAGTACTTAAACAAACAGCAAAGGTCAATTTTAAAGGGTCAATTTTAAAGGTAGGATACACCATTGGTAATTACTTGAATTATTATGAATGGGTGGATTTTGGGGGTGGCATTTTATAGTAAATATCGTTTAACTGACCTGTCCGAAGTGTTACAATCATGGATGCTGAAAAAAAAAAAAAAAAACGACGTTCGTTTTCAACCGGCGTCGCGCAGTAGTTCTTATGTTTGTTTTGGGGGTTTTTTTCACGATCGCCGTTTGGCGGCGATCGTAATTTTTGGTTTTTTTTACAATTGAATTTTTCGAAAACAATTACAGGATATCTAGCGCAATAGTTTTGCTGGATGCCTACAGTCATTATTTACTTTTAAATAAGTAAGATATTTCTTAATAATTCGGTTGTAAAAAATGTCGATATCTGCAAATAGTGTATCCTACCTTTTGGAGTTTTGGAGGGATATTGACCCGAGCTGGTTATCATTTTGCAGGTAGGCGATGGCTTGGAACTAACACCACTTCTCCAAACAAAATGCCTTTTACTTTAAACCAGATTTAACGGCTGCTTGAAATTTAAGACAAATGCAATATAATTTGCGTTTTTAGACGGAGTGGCTCAAAATGCGTAGTATGATAAGTCTTGCTTGCGTCTTCAAAAACAATATAGCAATTTCGAGGTGTACGTATATAAATTTCAGTATAAATGAATTTAACAAGACTATTCATCCCCTATTAGTATACGGTGAAGTAGGCCTATGTGTATAGTGAGTCGTTGCGTACTGTTATTAAAATCCAGCAATTACACCTGTCAAATTCGATTTCTACTGTTGAAACTCAACAATCTGAACCTCCGATATTGTTTTTACTTGTGATATCAATTCACTTCGAATCTCAAATTCGAAGATCCTCGGAGGCGACATCTGATTTCTCCCTCGGAAATCAGAGGGGCACTGCGATGATTTCTGAGGCTTCATATTGCAAAAAGCATGCACGCGGGGTGGGGAGGGGAGTGTGTGTTCGGGGGGGGGGGGGGGGGGGGGAGGGGGGGGGGGCGGCTTAGAATGCGAGCCCAGCCTAGTTGTAGCCATGGTAATCTCTTAAATCCTGTAGGTCTTTTGGCGAGCAGAAGTAACACCAATGCATGCCCAAGGCAGTCGAAACATTTATCTGCGTTCGTTGACCCAATACGCGTCCTCACCTGACAGCACGTAAATTGTGATTTTCTACTTCTCATCAGCATATATTTTCGGCATAATTTCATCATTTAAAAATGAAAATAAATTGTAAAATGTGACTCGCGGCTTGTGGATATTTCGTAAATTCGTCTATTGGCTTAACTCGCTTTCTGCAGATGAAATCAGTGCAGCTCTAAATTTTGTCAAATGAAAACTGTACACTCTAACAACTCCCGGGTCAAATGTTTGACCATTTATTGTGATTGGATGGGGATGGTCACATGATTGCCAACATCACAGCGGCTTTGACCATTCTCTCCGGGTCAAACAAGAATGACCATTTTCAGGGTCAGGCGCTTTTTGCAATTGGGGAAGAATGGTCACGTGATTTATTGACGTCATATGGCAGCGTCCTTTCTCTTACTATGATTGGATGTCTATAGTCAAACGGGTTTGACCCAACATTCTGGGTCATTCCGACCCGGAAGGGGTCGTGTCAAATCGGACTCGGATTCGGGTTGGATTTGACCCATTCCGGGTCAAATTTGACCAGGAGGTTTTTAGAGTGTATCGCACGCCAAATATAATTAAGAAGAAAAAAAAATCTACTGATGTTGGTCTCTTGTGAATTTTAGGTACGATGCTCTATGCAACTTCAAAATAAGTGGGATCAAGAAAGCATGGCATTTTTTATAAAGGGGATTTTTATTTTTGTTTAAATAGTAAATTTCCGGTCCTGATGAAAACGAGATTAATTTGGGGGCGTCTATGACAGTTAACTAAACTGCTTTCAAAAGCTTACCGCGAAAAGACTTCGCAAATATCTGGAGAAAGTGTCCAGTTACCAGAGCCAGAAGTGGTCAATTTATAATAATGGAAAATGTTTAGTACGGCGCTCGGTATACCTGTGTTAGACGATCCTGTATCCTAGCCCCCGTTATCTCCAGGTTTTGTCGTCGATATATGAACCCCCACCGCCTTCTTGAAGAGCGCGTGGGCGTTTCGCCGACGGAGTATGCGGTTCATAAAAGGCGAGCATAATCATTTCACTTGTGAAATTGCCGGGTAGGTTGAAGGTATTATCTACGGTATATTGTAAGCCAGCGGGCTGAATCACGTTTCTTTATTTTCTCCCCATCGTCCGCAGTCAACAAGCGAGGTTTGTGATTGTGGAGATGTTTACATTACCCATGGATTCGAGGCAAAGGCTTCTATACTTCATCAGAGTGATTGCAGTTTGTTAACAACAAAAATGTTATCTGGCTGTTACTACTACGAAAATTAATCATCTGATATCCGATATACATGTAGCCTAAGCGTGTTTGCCCATGTATTTTTTGTGCAAACTAACAATCTACAGAAATTAAACCGTCGCAATACACCATCACGTTAGGTCATAGTGTTGTAATTAATTTCCTTCAGATTTGGTGATCCAGAAATCGGTGCGGTTTCTTTTGCTCTGGATTTTTACTCGCAGGTGATTGACCAGAATGATAAATAATTCAGATTTTTTATATTTTGTATACCCACAGGAGGCAGCGGCACGGGGATTCCGTTGGAAACCATCGCCATTCCCGTGTCCCTGACCACACTCATCCTAGTCATCGCTTTCGTCGCGGTGGTGTGCGCGCGCAGGTTCAAGAGCCGAGTTGCGCAGACGGAGACCTACACCATCCAGAGGAAAGTCTGCTACGAGGCCGACTCGGACTCTGAGAACGAGAGCGGCATGAGCTACGGGAAGGACGGCGCGGGGAGTCCCGGCGCCCCGGGCAGCCCCAACCCCTCCCCGCACAGAGTGTTGCCCCGCCAGGCCACGGTACCGCTGCTACCGCAGAGAGTACGGCAGGAGGCGTTTAAGCGACAGCGACAGCTCTCCCTGCAGCTTAACCTCGCCAACATCGAGTTTTCCGTCAAGAACGTCCACCGGAAAGAACAGCCAAAGCTGGGTGCACTCCGGCCCGAGCTGTACCGTGACAGCTCGCAGGATCGGGGCGGTAAGGACTCAGACAGGTGCGGTAAACTCCATTTCTCGCTCCAGTACGATCACCCTACGGAGTCCCTACACGTCCACATCGACCGGGCTTCCGGTTTGCCCGCTAAAGACTTCTCTGGAACTTCCGACCCCTATGTTAAAATCCACCTGTACCCAGCGGACCGAAAGAAGAAGTACCAAACCAAGGTACATCGAAAGAACTGCGACCCGTATTTTGACGAGAAGTTCACCTTTAACGTGCCCTACAACGACCTGCCAGACAAGACGCTGAAATTCACCGTTTATGATTTCGATCGGTTTTCGCGGCATGATCTGATCGGTGAGGTGATGATCACGAACTTATTGGGTCATGACCGAGACCTCGTCAAAGGAGAGCGTTTCGAGGAAGATGTCATCAAATGCTCAGCGCAGGTTAGTTATGATATCCATTGATTAAGTAGCAAATAATATTTCTTATGGGGCATAATGGAACTCTTGAGGGCAGCAGACATATACTGATCCCGTTCGTTAATTCACCTCAATTCTCGCGGTCGGACATCCGGGGTAAAATTTAAGATTTAATGCACGTTGGTATGGACGGCTTTCCCCTTCGTGACGTCATGCCAAACCGAAAATGTGAAATGGGAGTACTTGCCAACGAAAATAGGCCTACATTTTCGAATAAGATTAAAATTACCACAGCCATTTTAAAAGTGGTCTACTGGACCATTATGAGAATCTTTTCAACAAGTGCAAAACCGAGTCAGTGGCAAGCTGCTCACTTCTTTTGTTAAGCGTCTCCAGGGGGTGTGACGCCCCCAATAAAGCTGTGTGAACAAAAACAATATGCTCTTGACAAAGCTGTGTGTTGTGTTAGTAATATGCCTTAATAACAAGCGCCATTATGTCCAATAGTGTAAAAGGTCATGCTCTCAGTAACCTTATTAGTAATGTTTTTGTGGCGGCAAATTTGTTGCCTTTCCCATTTAATTACGTGAAGCGACGCCCGTGAGACTGAACAATCATGCTCTTTGATCTTGAATTACTTCGTTGCCCTGCACGCACACAATTTCATTACTGCCACCTATAACACGCACCTTTCTATTCAGAGTTTGCACTTAAAAAATAAATAGGTCCATCATCTAATCGAACTTGAAATCTTATAATCAAGAAAAGGTATGGATTGGAATACATGCGACAACGTGCAATTGCCAATCTTTCGTTCGAAAAAAAAAGGACCTTACATTTTTCTCTCTCGTGAGCGGCCGCGTTTTTCCTCTCGTGAGCGGCTGCGTTATCCATCTTGTCTTCTAAAGACCACTCTCACTGGGCATGGGGTCCCAAGGTCTATAGAAGAGCCCTTTTAATCCCCGCTCCGAGCATCCTTTCTCTATGCTCCGAGTATGCATACACCAGAGGTTTAGATAACCATTGACATCCACGTGAAGAGGGTCAAATTTAATCAGCGACCCATATCCTGTAGTCTGCACCGTGCTCAATCTCTCATCTCGGTGGGCCAATATACCAAGCCTAAGCTTACTGACCTGCGAAGCTCCGTTCTGCATATTTACCACTTAAGTACGTAGAGTTTGCTTCCCCGTCGGTTTTCATTTAGCTTATAGGCTCGTGCTCGGAATACATGCCACGTTTGAAAAATGCAGAATTTTTTTTTTTATTAAATCCAACGACGGTCCCAGTAGGAGTACAGATCTTAAGAGTGCTTGTTGGACAAAGGAATTACCTGGACTGTACTAAGATCACGAGGCGTGCCATACACGTCGTCTCATACGCCTATGATGCTTCAATAGATAACCACGACATCTTGACATATAGCGCCCACACGAACTAGTGTTCCCCCTCATTTCACTTTATTTACTCTCAGACAATGCCCTTATATTTTGGTCTCCAGTTATGTAAAAGTTTCGATGTTTTATTTGACGTGAGGCCTGTTTGACCTTTTATAAGAAGTTACGGAGCGAGACGACGTAATTATCAAAACGTAAGGGACACTAAAATAACAGGTTTTCAAAAACAAATTCTGGCCTTTTTTATAAAACAAATGTAAATCGCCCATAGTCTGCAGTACAAGTGAGCGATGTGCCTGTTTTGTATATAATTGGGCTAAATTGCCTTCAAAACAGCCCTTCTGAAGTCATGGTATTCAAGAAGGTCCCCACTTACAGTAAAAGCGCACAATGAAAATACCAGATTCTCCTGATGCACCACGACGTTCAATGGCAGGCATTGTTACTAAAATTACACTCCACGTACACTAATTCGCATTTTTGTATCACTGTGGAGACATGGCTTTGTTCTCGTGTACAAAATGGTTAGAAAGTCGAGCACGTTTTTCAAAATGCTCCCATTTTAACCATAATTATTTTCCTGGGTTGAAATTTCGACCCAATATACCCTATATCATACCCTAACCCAAACACTAACCCTAACCCACATCCTAATCCTAGTTTTTGAGTAATTTACGTAAAATCCAAAAATCTAATTCGTGAAATTCCCAATGGAGACCTATTCATCTATAGAAATTTACCCTCCGGAGACGTTTTGTCTCCATTGTACACATTGTGTTCATGTCTCCAGAGGGTACCGTATTTCGCACCACACAAAGATCTACACGAACTAAAGATTATGTGATGCATTTTCTACTCGACTAAAAGGAATGCGTGCGAAGAGGGAAACGTTTACTTCAATTTCCCGTTCGCGACAGCCTTTAAAGGTAGTATACACTATTTGCAGATATCGAAATTATTTACTACCAAATTATTAAGAAATATTTCACTCATTTAAAAGTAAATAATGATTCTAGGCATTGAGCGAATAGATTGCGCTAGATATCCTGTAATTATTCTGAAAAATAGAATTTTATAACAAAAAATTCGCGATCGCCAGACAGCGATCGCGAAAAAACACAAATAACATTAGAATAACTGCTCGACGCCAGTTGAAAACAAACGCTGTTTTCTGTCTTTTTCTCGGCATCCATGATTGTAAAACTTCGGACAGGTCAGTTAAACGATATTTACTATAACATACAAAAAAAATCTACCCATTCACGATAATTCGAGCAATTACCAATGGTGTATCCTACTTTAGTTACATATTTAGTTATTTTTGTGTGTGTATTATTTGTCAGGAGAAAGCGGACCTAGGAGAAGTGATGTTCTCGCTATGTTATCTACCGACCGCCTGCAGGCTTACGCTTACTGTAATCAAGGCGAGAAACCTAAAGGCTATGGATATCACAGGAGCTTCAGGTAAATTATACACAGGTCCAAATCGATGTGTCCAATGTATACCTCAGAGTACGGTACACTGTACAAAACAGGTTTTCAAAATGGGTTGATATTTTGCCCTATGTTGGTCAAAATATTAATTTCCCACAATCTTGAGCAAATTCTTCCCAATATTTGGTGAATTTTCACCTGAAATAACCAACAATGGGGTAAATGTATACTAATTATGTTGGGTAAATAACAATTGCCCAATTATGTTTTGCTCAACTATTCTGCCCAATAATTGGTAAATTTTCACTTGAAATAACCAACAATAGGGTAAATGTATACTAATCATGTTGGGTACAATAACAGTTGCCCAATTATGTTTTGCTCAACTATTCTTCCCAATAATTGGTAAATTTTCACCTGAATAACCAACGATGGGTTAAATGTATACTAATTATGTTGGGTAAATAACAATTGCCCAATGATGTTTTGCTCAACTATTCTTCCCAATAATTGGTAAAGTTTCACCTGAAATAACCAACGATGGGTTAAATGTATACTAATCATGATGGGTAAATAACAATTGCCCAATTATGTTTTGCTCAACTATTCTTCCCAATAATTGGTAAAGTTTAACCTGAAATAACCAACAATGGGTAAATGTATACAACAGTTGCCCAATGATGTTTTGCTCAACTATTCTTCCCAATAATTGGTAAAGTTTCACCTGAAATAACCAACGATGGGTTAAATGTATACTAATTATGTTTGGTAAATAACAGTTGCCCAATTATGTTTTGCTCAACTATTCTTCCCAATAATTGGTAAAGTTTAACCTGAAATAACCAACGATGGGTTAAATGTATACTAATTATGTTGGGTAAATAACAGTTGCCCAATTATGTTTTGCTCAACTATTCTTCCCAATAATTGGTAAATTTTTACCTGAAATAACCAACAATGGGTAAATGTATACTAATCATGATGGGTAAATAACAATTGTCCAATTATGTTTTGCTCAACAATTCTTCCCAATAATTGGTAAATTTTTACCTGAAATAACCAACAATAGGGTAAATGTATACTAATCATGTTGGGTAAATAACAGTTGCCCAATTATGTTTTGCTCAACTATTCTTCCCAATAATTGGTAAATTTTCACTTGAAATAACCAACAATGGGTTAAATGTATACTAATTATGTTGGGTAAATAAAAGTTGCCCAATTATGTTTTGCTCAACTATTCTTCCCAATAATTGGTAAAGTTTAACCTGAAATAACCAACGATGGGTTAAATGTATACTAATTATGTTGGGTAAATAACAGTTGCCCAATTATGTTTTGCTCAACTATTCTTCCCAATAATTGGTAAATTTTTACCTGAAATAACCAACAATGGGTAAATGTATACTAATCATGATGGGTAAATAAAAGTTGCCCAATTATGTTTTGCTCAACTATTCTGCCCAATAATTGGTAAATTTTCACCTGAAATAACCAACAATGGGTAAATGTATACTAATCATGTTGGGTAAATAACAGTTGCCCAATTATGTTTTGCTCAACTATTCTTCCCAATAATTGGTAAATTTTCACCTGAAATAACCAACAATGGGGTAAATGTATACTAATCGTGTTGGGTAAATAACAATTGCCCAATTGTGTTTTACTCAACTATTCTTCCCAATAATTGGTAAATTTTCACCTGAAATAACCAACAATGGGTAAATGTATACAACAGTTGCCCAATGATGTTTTGCTCAACTATTCTTCCCAATAATTGGTAAATTTTCACCTGAAATAACCAACAATGGGTAAATGTATACAACAGTTGCCCAATTATGTTTTGCTCAACTATTCTTCCCAATAATTGGTAAAGTTTCACCTGAAATAACCAACGATGGGTTAAATGTATACTAATTATGTTGGGTAAATAAAAGTTGCCCAATTATGTTTTGCTCAACTATTCTTCCCAATAATTGGTAAAGTTTCACCTGAAATAACCAACAATGGGTAAATGTATACAACAGTTGCCCAATGATGTTTTCCTCAACTATTCTTCCCAATAATTGGTAAAGTTTCACCTGAAATAACCAACGATGGGTTAAATGTATGTTGGGTAAATAACAGTTGCCCAGTTATGTTTTTTTGCTCAACTATTTTTTGTTTACAATGTACACTCCCCATGTATACTTCTTCCTCTATTGTGTCTTTTTGTGTAAAATTACAAAACCTGCAGGCACCCAGGGTGGCATGACAGGTATTATACGCGCGTGAGGTTGAACCAAATTTGTCGAGAGTACTTTGCCCGTGGTTTGTTTTCGTTTGTTTTACGTGTGCCAAGATAGCTGACCGTTCATTTTTATAAAGTCCATCAATTTAGGTAGCGCCGGAAGAATAAAAAGGCAGAGCACCTCATCCACTTTAATGAATTTTGTATGCCCAGGTCGAACTGCACAAAGGAGGGAAAATTTGCTTTTTATCGAATGGTTGATGACATACCACGGGAGCTGGTACGGCGAAAAGCACTCCACGGGCACTGAAATTAAACAGTCATAACACGGACGGGAAACGCGAGTTGACGGGTGAAGTCTGGCGACGTCACATGTGTCAACCAGTCCTTGTTATTCTTGTGTAAATGTCTGTATTATTATCGAGAAATATAGTCGATACCGGAGGAGTCAAAACAAAATCGAATCATTAAAAGGTAATAATGACCTTCGGGTATCGAGGGAACCACTTTATATATTTTCGAGACTTGCTAATTTTGAGGAAAAAATGTTTTGTTGCGGTTTTTGTTTTTCTTGAATTAACAGTGCGACACTTGATACTACATTGAATGTTTTTTTGTTTTTTTTTTAATTAGCGCCCGAGATTGTGAGCGCTAAGGTTTTCATTATTTAAATCCTAAATTTGTCTATAATTGACTCATTCATGTTCATGTGGATTTTGAAGATAAAAGTTGACGTAAATAACTGTTAAGTGTTATCCAAGGTAAAGAAATCTAAACTGTACAACTCGTAAGATTAAAAAAACCAAAAAAAACCACACGATCAAGTAGTATAGGTGTTCGAAATGTTAAATTGTCATCGTCATTAAAAGCTAAAGCATTTACTCCTGATAGAAGGTCATTTGTAGTTATCTTGCACCTCGAACGCACACACCTTGCATTGGTTTCTCACGTCGGGGTATCGGTTCGATGTATCAAATCCAAACGCAGGTGAGAAAGAAAAACACGAACAAATACCATAAGATAACATCCAGCATTACAAAAAGGGAAATTGGTGACATTGTTTTTTGATTTCCGAAACGCGCGTCTCCGCGCAAAATGAAATAATAACAAAATCAGTCGTCAAAGTGTATGGGTTGATCCCGCTGAGATGTTCCGGACGAGGTTGACATAATCGACACTTCACCCACGTTTCTAATCACATCTGCAGAACAAGGTCTTTTTTTTTAAGCCTCGCTTTTTACGTGACGCCAATGTCCTGCTAGACAGAAGAGCAACCCATTCGCAAATGGGCGAAGTCTAACAAATGCTGTTTCTTGTTGCCGAAGATGAATGGAAATTGTTTTCGCCAGGCATGTGTCCTCCATTTACACCATAAACAAACTCTCACAGACAGCAACCGTGTAATATCACGCTCACACACTGATATCACTATCTGATATTACACAGGGAGTGTGATATGCTTTGTTATACACCGGGCACGTGATCGTTCTAGACCAATAAAACTACATTATACAAGACAGGTGTATAACAATACATATTGCTTTAACTTGCTAAAATGTGTTTATTCATTTAAAATGTGTTTTAAAGTGTAGTGTTAAAGTGTTATCTATTTGTAGGCCTTATTTCATGATATCTTTTTGTCTTGAGCATTATCTTCTGGTTCCGTTTAGATCCGTACGTAAAGGTGTCGATGGTGTGCCAAGGCAAGCGGGTCAAAAAGAAGAAGACGACGGTTAAGAAGAACACCCTGAACCCGGTCTATAACGAGGCGATGGTATTCGATGTCATGCCGGAAAGCATGGACAATATCCTCTTCGTTGTAGCTGTGGTCGATTACGACTGGTAGGTCAATTACATTATGGCAACTCCATTAATAAAGGAATCGATATGGGTTTTTTTGGCCGGTTTTAGTCAAGTAAGTTTAAAAACTGGCTCGTGGTCAATGCCCGGTCCGGAGGCGAGGCGGCATTAATTGTATTAGGTTCCATACGCGTACGGACCACGGGATACCTAAACGCGGCTCTGGAAAAAAAGTCGCTTATTAAAGGTATAGGATACACCATTTGCAGATATCGAAAATATTTACTTCCGAATTATTAAAAAAATCTTACTTATTTGAAAGTAAATAATGAATGTAGGCACCCAGCAAATTGATTGCGCTAGATACCCTGTAGTTATTTAAAAAAATTACGTTATAAAACAAAATTCGGACGGCGATCGCGCGAAAAAAAAATAATAACACAAGAATAACCGCCTGACGCCGGTTGAAAACAAATGCTGTTTTTTGTGCTTTTCTCGGCCTCCAACATTGTAAAACTTTGGACAGCTCAGTTAAACGATATTTACTATGAAATACAACCCCCCAAATCCACCCATTCATGATAATTCAAGCAATTACCAATGGTGTATCCTACCTTTAAACCAGCATAATTGTGTTATAATTTCACCAGTCTTACATTATTAATTTTAACATTTTTGATATGAGAAGTAAATTACCGATACTGTACCAGATGAAACAAAGTGGTGATTGAAAATAGGCGACTTTTTTGAGCCGCATAGCATCCATATCGCGTATCAAATATAATGGTCCCAATTATTATGTTCAGGCCCCGGTTTTAAAAATACTGCTACTCATTCATAATTATCTTTCGGTCAAAAAGTCAAACATTTACAATTTTCCACCGATTTTTTTGTCATCTCTTTTACCTGTGTAATGGGCCCCACTCCTTTTTTCTTCTTCAAGTTTGAATCAACTTTATAGGTAAACGTTTTACTGAAAATTACAATCAGAAACATAAAAGATAACTATATATCAACAGTTTTCGGTGCAAACTAAATTGAAATTTACAAGCCCCAAAAGTCTTATGCTATTTTGTTTATTCGATATCACTTTTGTAAAATGTTCACGAAATCAAACAGACTGAGGTTGGCAACGATCCCCATCACGGGGACGCCAGGAACAATCCTTCATTTTTTCACCAATGCAAGGGACATCAATAATCTGTTCGTAAAGTGATTGAAAATGGTCCTGGGGATTTCCCCTGGGCCGTCATGGAGAAGTAGAGCGGAATTAAAATATGTTTTGGATCTGTCCGGGACGAGCCCTTGGGGTATTTTTTTTTCTCTCAAAAGATGAAACAGATCTAGTCGAGTTGATTTTCATCGTTATCTCTTCAACAGGCCGTAATATTAATAACACTGAAAGGAGGTCAGTTTTGTTCACAGTTTTAATTAGTAGCTGTGCACTACAAATCGGTGGTAGTTTTTTTACTGCCTTTCTCCCTTCTCCGCTCAGGGTGGGTCACAGCGAGCTGATCGGTGTGTGCGAGGTAGGGCCCAACTCCTTCGGCCAGGGCAAAGAGCACTGGGAGGAGATGTTAGCATCGCCACGCAAGCAGGTCGCTCATTGGTACCAGCTCCAGGAGTCCTCGCCTTCCCTGAGCGCGGCATCCGTGACTTCCTCCATGAAAGGATGCATGACACCGCAGCAGTCCCTCGAGTGAGTCCCTCCTGTACCGGTAACCCCCGGATCATTTTTGGTTCCATCCATGTACATGTATAGAGCAGGTACCAGGTGACGATGTGGAATGATCCATTGTTGGTACCTTGCTTTATAGGTAGAGCTTCTCTCCAATGAGGGGACGTTTTTTGGTTCCGTTGATTGGAGAGGAACATGATAATCGACTCGTGCTTCGTGGTGATTGTTATCCAATGGGAAAGCTCTTCCAAAAGTCCAAATAAACGAGTCAAGGAGTGTTTGGATTGTATTATCACAGTTCATTGCGACTTGAAGATTATGCGAGTGTTGTCCTCAATGCGCACAAACTGCACATTAACTGTGATTCAGCACGCAATTTGTGTCTACGTTTTAATTCGATGGGTTTATTTCTTGCCTTTCGAACGAGCTTTATTTTAAAACAAACCAAATGCGTATATAAATGTAAATAAACTGTATGTAACCAAAATTACAAATAACAAAGAACATAACCTGAGCTGTGTCTTTTTGAAGTCCAGTTTTTATCAGCAAAGTTGCCTTCTGTCATTATGCGTAAAGAACCTTTTAACGTTCATGTATACATTTTGTTTTGGCAAAGGCTTTCCACAAGAACTTTCATGGCTTAAAGTTATCTTTTGAAACTGTCCCCCATCAAACCAGTTTTGACGCATATCGTGGATATATGGGCCATACTCCCATATGGATAATTAATGATTCAATGACAGAAACCTTCTTAATTCAAGGTTAGGCAGCAAGGTTAGGTAAATCAACCATTCACCAATTAGTAGCTCTTCTTATCGATGTAGTCGAAAGAATTTGTAAGATAGCCCATACGATTTCAAATCCAAGAAGTTTAATTTATACTTATACTAACTAGCGTGTAAGCAACAGTTTGTTATAGAGTTGTGCACACATGCAACCAAGTCATCTGTAAGCATATTTCTGCACAATGTACAGATAGTCTTGTACGCGTGTGATGGTGCTATGTGATTTGTGAAGAGTGGTTAATACGATTTTCATTCAGGTTAATTACCCGTACCGTAAATGGACTGCCTTCTTTCATGTAAATAGCTGGTGTTTGGGTTTTTTCATGTTGATAACGGACACAAATACATTTTAATATTGAAAACAAAAATATAGGAGCGTACGGCAATGAAGCAAAAATATAGGCCCGGTCGCGAATTTTTTTTCCCAAACGACATCGCCATAGAACTGTTTTTTTTAGCGCATCTGATTGGTTGTTTAACGTCTACGACATTCATTCATCCATGTGTCGCATTGCATGGCGTGTGCAAGGGTCAACAAAGCCCTGAGTCCTAGGGTCAAAAAGGGTTAGGGTTAGAGTTAGGGTCAATAAGTTGAGAGTCCTAGGGTCAATAAGTTGAGAATCCTACGGTCAATAAATTGAGAGTAAAATTTACTACCATGACGTAACAGCCAATCAGATGCGCTAAAAACCAGTTCTATGGCGATGTCTATTCATGAAAGCCAAGAAGGGCTGACCGTTGACCTATATCCACCATTATTTCTATCTCGGCGACTTGATGCATAATTAACGCCATCCTTGGCGAAAAGGCATTAAATATGAATGGGAAGTATAGGCCTACGGGGTAGAATCTAAGATGGAATTTAAGGTTTATTTTAGCTTATTCTCAGGAAATTATTAATATATTTCCGGTTACGTCAAGGATAATATAATTGAATTCAAATGACGGCAACGCGACATTACTAAGTATATCGACTCCATCCGCAACCGTCGCTATTAACTTTTAAGTTAAAGGTAGGATACACCATTGGTAATTGCTTGAATTATCATGAATTGGTGGATTTGAGGGGTTGTATTTTATAGTAAAAATTTGTTTAACTGACCTGTCCAAAGTTTAAAATCATGGATGCTGAGAAAAGCAAAAAAAGGGCCTTCGTTTTCAACCGGCGTCGGGCAGTGGTTCTTATGTTGTTGTTTTTTTGCGATTTGTTCTTTTCAATTCGATTTTTCGGAGCAATTACTGGATATCTATAGCGCAATCATTTTGCTGGATGCCTAAAATCATTATTTACTTTCAAACAAGTAAGATATTTCGTATTAATTCGGCAGTAAAATCTGTCGATATCTGCAAATGGTGTATCCTACCTCTAAGACCCAACTTTCCAGTTAAAAAAGTTTACAAAATTACATCAAAATACAATTCAGAATAAAATGTAATAAGCATATACCACATTTTTGTTTGCACAAGTAACGCACTAAGGCCTAAATGTGTAGACCTATATACCACTGATATTAACACCTAGAATTTTAATTGCAGGTTTTGTTGGTAGCATATACATGTACAGTTACATGTTTGTAGTACATGTTTGCCATTTTTGGTCATTCCAACTAGAATACAACCACTAATTCCTCACCACAAGCCGTTCCATGCAACCTGTCTGTTCGGATGAATACTAAATCGCCATCGTATAATGAGTTCTTAGAACGGAGTCACGGTGGATAGCTGATCTCTTCGATATCTTTACATCTAACCACTCTGGAATTCAAGAATTTAGAGTCAAACGTTGTCTGAGCCAATTGATGTCATCGCCTAGACAGTTGAGATGCACGATTAGCATAACGGGTTCAGTGCCAAATGGCTTTTATTTCCCCTGCGAACTCCATAATCCATGCGATACTCGTCGGTTTATCATCAAGACCGATGGTATCTACTTGGCAATTGCTTTGTTTTAACAACAGTCTCCGCTGCAACAAGATCGAATCAAACCAGTTCAACTCTTACCAAACAAATCTTGCATAATGTACATATTATACATACCTCCAAATAGGCACTTGGGGAGACAATCCCATAGAGATGTACACAAACTTAAAACAGTCCTAACTTGTTTACCCTAACCCTTTTCTCTAAGATCTTCGAGATTTATGCTATTTAGACCAAAATCTGTCGTTCTAGGACAAAAATAACTCCCAAATATCGGTTTTTTTAGGGCAGCTAGACACTTAGGGAGACACTGAAATGTCCCCCTAAGTGCCACTGTCTCCTTATTACCTAAAAACGTATGCTAATTTGTCTCCCGAAGTGCCTATTTGGAAGAATATTCTCAGACAAATAACCCACCTTAGTGTACAAGTTTCAAGCAAGATCGAGTTCATTGTAAAAAGTCTAAAACACTAAATACTATACTATATTGTAAATAACCAAAGTATTATGCACTGTATAAATTGTACAAGCTACCGCATCCAAATATCATAATTTTTAAATACACCACTTATAAGAGATTATATAATCTGTAATTAATGTGACTTTAATAATAGTTTATACTAATGTATTTGTACATCTATTATTTAACAAAATAAATAAATGTGTATTTAGGAAAAAATGTTTAAAAACGGTAATTGCTGTAATTGACCAATCAGCTGAAGGCTATGAAAAGGTTATAGCCACGTAATCAGTAATACACACAAAAACGAAGAAAGGATAGTATTAATATTTAGAACAGCTTGCACCATTGGCTATTGAAAGTTGCACAGAGGGTACAGCCGGGGTTATTTTATGAAGAACACAAAATCTAAATGGGAATAGAAAATAGAAAAAAGCTTTGCGTTGGTACTTTGTTACACAATTTTTTGAAGGGTTTTTCGTATCTACGGCTTATTCTCCAGGTTAGACCTCTGACTCGTGGAGACAATTATTTTATTTTTGCTCCAAGATTATCAAATATCATTATAGAAAGCGAAGACTTTCAGAATTTCCAACTTCCAAATGGTTCAGCATGGCTTGCAAATTTAGCATTTATTTCTAAAATAGTGATTTTTTTCAATAGAGCTACCTTTTTATTGCAGGCGTGCCGAGTTAACCCCAAATAAGAGATATATCATTTTTTCTAATCACAATATCTCTATTTGAAATGGAAAATAGAGATGCAGGTCCCGGTATTTCCCGGTATTATAACCTGCATTATCTCTGTTTCTAATACAGATATATATTTTGGGGATTAAATGGTAACTCGAATAGAGACGTCTCTTTTAAAACATAGCTTTCTATTTAAGGTTTAACATTTTAAATTTGCACGCCATACTTAAGATATAGAACACTGCTCACTCACCTCTACACCTGGACGGACCATTGTCCATATTCTGCTGTGCTAACACTTGAAGTCGGCGCGAACTGGAAGTGCAACATGGCGGACCCAAGACGTCACTTCTGTGAGCCAATGAAATGTCCAGGTGTAGAGGTCAGTGGATTTGCTCTGTACATTTTTGTATTTATAAACATTACGTCATACGTACCGTACCCACTGGCCTCTACACCTGGACATTTCATTGGCTCCCAGAGTGACGTCGTGGGTCCGCCATGTTGCACTTCTCGTTCGCGCCGACTTCAAGTGTGAAACAATGATGACCTGTCCATGCATGTGTAGAGGTCAGTGACACTGCTATACATGTATTCCCGACGATGCATGCGCAGATGCATCCGAAGCTGGAGACAAGACACGTTTCAAAAATCCTACAAAGAAGTGAAAAAAAACCCGAAATTATGTAGAGTTAAAATGAAGTATAAAGTTATGTTATGACAATCAAATAAGGGTCAAGCAACATACGGTGTTGTGTGTAATTACTGTATTATTGAATGAGGATTACGATGTATAAATATTAGACAAATAAGTTGAATATGACCACTAATGTTATGTAATATTTTCTATCAAACAAACCCACTTGGTGTTGTAATATAAGAATGCGAGAATAAATTGCTAATATAATGTACTTGTTGTTTCAGATTCGTTGTTGAAATGTACAAAATGGCGGGAAAATTGTTTTCAAATACATACATAATACATACATAAGTATAAAACAAATAACACTAAGAATTTGTAATTAAAATCACGTGTAATGGCGTAAAATTGAACAAACCTTTATATACAACCTTTTCAAATCCAAAACGGTTAACCCCTTACTATTTTTAAATGTCCATTATGTCAATTTTTTGCACATTTTAAAAAGAAAGATAGGCTAACCTCTTACAATTATATTTTTTCCCAAAAAATGTTGGCCATTTTGAAGAAAAAGGCAATACTAACCCATTACAATTTAAAATATTTCCAGAAAGTCACTATTTTGGCCAATTTTAATAACAAAGCGAGGGTAACCATTTACAATTTGAAATGTTTCAAAAAGTCATATTTTAGCCATTTTTTTTTTAAGCAAGGCTAACCCCTAACAAAATTCATTTCTTTTTCTAAAAAGGCATATTTTGCCAATTTGAAGAAAAAAGCAAGGCTTACCCCTTACAATTTGAAATGTTTCCCAAAAGTCATATTTTTGGCAAGTTTTAAGAAAAAAGCAAGGCTAACCCCTTACAATTTGAAATGTTTCCAAAACGTTATATTTTGGCCAATTTGAATAGAAAAGCAAGGCTTACCCCTTACAATTTGAAATGTTTCAAAAAAGTCATATTTTGGCCAATTTGAAGAAAAAAGCAAGGCTTACCCCTTACAATTTGAAATGTTTCAAAAAAGTCATATTTTGGCCATTTTGAAGAAAAAAGCAAGGCTTACCCCTTACAATTTGAAATGTTTCCCAAAATTAATAATTTCGCCAATTTTAATAAAAAAGCAAGGCTTACCCCATAACATTTGAAATGTTTCCAAAAAGTCATATTTTGGTCAATATGAATAGAAAAGCAAGGCTAACACCTTACAATTTGAAATGTTTCAAAAAAGTCATATTTTCGCCAATTTTAATTTAAAAAAGCAAGGCTTACCCCTTACAATTTGAAATGTTTCAAAAAAGTCATATTTTCGCCAATTTTAATTAAAAAAAGCAAGGCTTACCCCTTACAATTTGAAATGTTTCCAAAAAGTTATATTTTGGCCAATTTGAAGAAAAAAGCAAGGCTTACCCCTTACAATTTGAAATGTTTCCAAAACGTTATATTTTGGCCAATTTGAATAGAAAAGCAAGGCTAACCCCTTACAATTTGAAATGTTTCAAAAAAGTCATATTTTGGCCAATTTGAAGAAAAAAGCAAGGCTTACCCCTTACAATTTGAAATGTTTCAAAAAAGTCATATTTTGGCCAATTTGAAGAAAAAAGCAAGGCTTACCCCTTACAATTTGAAATGTTTCCCAAAATTAATAATTTCGCCAATTTTAATAAAAAAGCAAGGCTTACCCCATACAATTTGAAATGTTTCCAAAAAGTCATATTTTGGCCAATTTGAAGAAAAAAGCAAGGCTTACCCCTTACAATTTGAAATGATTCAAAAAAGTCATATTTTGGCCAATTTGAAGAAAAAAGCAATTAGAAAATTTCCAAAAAGTTATATTTTGGCCAATTTGAAGAAAAAAGCAAGGCTTACCCCTTACAATTTGAAATGATTCAAAAAAGTCATATTTTGGCCAATTTGAAGAAAAAAGCAATTAGAAAATTTCCAAAAAGTAATAATTTCGCCAATTTTAATAAAAAAGCAAGGCTTACCCCTTACAATTTGAAATGTTTCCAAAAAGTTATATTTTGGCCAATTTGAAGAAAAAAGCAAGGCTTACCCCTTACAATTTGAAATGTTTCAAAAAAGTCATATTTTGGTCAATTTGAAGAAAAAAAGCAAGACTTACCCCTTACAATTTGAAATGTTTCCAAAAAGTAATATTTTGGTCAATTTTAATAAAAAAGCAAGGCTAAACCCTTAAATTTGTTTAATTTGTCAAACTGTCTAATTAGATCCTATTTTAAGAAAAAAGCAAGGCTTACCCCTTACAATTTGAAATGTTTCAAAAAAGTCATATTTTCGCCAATTTTAATAAAAAAAGCAAGGCTTACCCCTTACAATTTGAAATGTTTCAAAAAAGTCATATTTTCGCCAATTTTAATAAAAAAAGCAAGGCTTAGGCCTACCCCTTACAATTTGAAATGTTTCAAAAAAGTCATATTTTGGTCAAATTGAAGAAAAAAAGCAAGACTTACCCCTTACAATTTGAAATGTTTCCAAAAAGTAATATTTTGGTCAATTTTAATAAAAAAGCAAGGCTTACCCCTTACAATTTGAAATGTTTCAAAAAAGTCATATTTTGGCCAATTTCAAGAAAAAAGCAAGGCTTACCCCTTACAATTTGAAATGTTTCAAAAAAGTCATATTTTCGCCAATTTTAATAAAAAAAGCAAGGCTTACCCCTTACAATTTGAAATGTTTCCAAAAAGTTATATTTTGGCCAATTTGAAGAAAAAAGCAAGGCTTACCCCTTACAATTTGAAATGTTTCAAAAAAGTCATATTTTGGCCAATTTGAAGAAAAAAGCAAGGCTTACCCCTTACAATTTGAAATGTTTCAAAAAAGTAATAATTTCGCCAATTTTAATTAAAAAAAGCAAGGCTTACCCCTTACAATTTGAAATGTTTCCAAAAAGTTATGTTTTGGCCAATTTGAAGAAAAAAGCAAGGCTTACCCCTTACAATTTGAAATGTTTCAAAAAAGTAATAATTTCGCCAATTTTAATAAAAAAGCAAGGCTTACCCCTTACAATTTGAAATGTTTCCAAAAAGTTATATTTTGGCCAATTTGAAGAAAAAAGCAAGGCTTACCCCTTACAATTTGAAATGTTTCAAAAAAGTCATATTTTGGTCAATTTGAAGAAAAAAAGCAAGACTTACCCCTTACAATTTGAAATGTTTCCAAAAAGTAATATTTTGGTCAATTTTAATAAAAAAGCAAGGCTTACCCCTTACAATTTGAAATGTTTCAAAAAAGTCATATTTTGGCCAATTTGAAGAAAAAAAGCAAGACTTACCCCTTACAATTTGAAATGTTTCAAAAAAGTCATATTTTAACCAATTTGAAGAAAAAAGCAAGGCTTACCCCTTACAATTAGAAATGTTTCCAAAAAGTAATAATTTCGCCAATTTTAATAAAAAAGCAAGGCTTACCCCTTACAATTTGAAATGTTTCCAAAAAGTTATATTTTGGCCAATTTGAAGAAAAAAGCAAGTCTTACCCCTTACAATTTGAAATGTTTCAAAAAAGTAGTATTTTGGTAAAATTGAAGAAAACAAGCAAGGCTTACCCCTTACAATTTGAAATGTTTCCAAAAAGTAATAATTTCGCCAATTTTTATAAAAAAGCAAGGCTTACCCCTTACAATTTGAAATGTTTCCAAAAAGTCATATTTTGGTCATTTTTAATAAAAAAGCAAGGCTTACCCCTTACAATTTGAAATGTTTCCAAAAAGTCATATTTTGGCCAATTTGAATAGAAAAGCAAGGCTAACCCCTTACAATCTTAAATGTTTCAAAAAAGTCATATTTTGGCTAATTTTAATAAAAAAGCAAGGCTTACCCCTTACAATTTGAAATGTTTCCAAAAAGTCATATTTTGGCCAATTTGAATAGAAAAGCAAGGCTAACCCCTTACAATTTGAAATGTTTCAAAAAAGTCATATTTTGGCCATTTTGTTGTTGTTGTTGTTTGTTTTGTGTGCTATCTTTAATTATCTCTTCAATTATGGGCTATATCTTCAATTATGGGCTATCTCTTCAATTATGGGATATTTCTTCAATTATGGGATATCTCTTCAATTATGGGCTATCCCTTCAATTATGGGCTATAACCCCATATTCATTAATTTGGGGGTGATTTAAGATATTTTGGGAACAAAATCATATTTTTGCCTAATTTAAATAAAAATGCAAGGCTAACCCCTTATTAATTTATTTTGGCCTTTTTTGTTGGTGCTATCTCTTTAATTATCTCTTCAATTATGGGCTATATCTTCAATTATGGGCTATCTGTTCAATTATGGGATATCTTTTCAATTATGGGCTATCTCTTCAATTATGGGCTATCCCTTTAATTATGGGCTATAACCCCTTATTCATTAATTTGGGGGTGATTTAAGACATTTTGGGAACAAAATCATATTTTTGCCTAATTTAAATAAAAATGCAAGGCTAACCCCTTATTAATTAATTTTGGGCTGATTTGAGACATTTTGGGAACAAAATCATATTTTGGCCAATTTTGATAAAAAAGCAAGGCTTACCCCTTACAATTTGAAATGTTTCCAAAAAGTCATATTTTGGCCAATTTGAATAGAAAAGCAAGGCTAACCCCTTACAATTTGAAATGTTTCAAAAAGTCATATTTTGGCCATTTTGTTGTTGTTGTTGTTGTTTGTTTTGTGTGCTATCTCTTTAATTATCTCTTCAATTATGGGCTATCTCTTCAATTATGGGCTATATCTTCAATTATGGGCTATCTCTTTAATTATGGGCTATCTCTTCAATTATGGGATATTTCTTCAATTATGGGATTTCTCTTCAATTATGGGATATCTCTTCAATTATGGGCTATAACCCCTTATTCATTAATGTTGGGGTGATTTGAGACATTTTGGAAACAAAATCATATTTTGGCCACTTTTAATAAAAAAGCAAGACTTACCCCTTACAATTTGAAATGTAAGGCTTACCCCTTACAACTTGAAATGTTTCCAAAAAGTCATATTTTGGCCAATTTTAATAGAAAAGCAAGGCTAACCCCTTACAATTTGAAATGTTTCAAAAAAGTCATATTTTGGTCTTTTTCTTTTGTTTTTTTGTGCTATCTCTTCAATTATGGGCTATATCTTCAATTATGGGCTATCTCTTCAATTATGGGATATCTCTTCAATTATGGGCTATAACCCCTTATTCATTAATTGTGGGGTGATTTAAGACATTTTGGGAACAAAATCATATTTTGGCCAATTTGAATAGAAAAGCAAGGCTAACCTCTTACAATTTGAAATGTTTTTAAAAAGTCATATTTTGGCCTTTTTTGTGCTATCTCTTCAATTATCTCTTCAATTATGGGCTATCTCTTCAATTATGGGATATCTCTTCAATTATGGGATATCTCTTCAATTATGGGCTATCTCTTCAATTATGGGCTATCCCTTCAATTATGGGCTATAACCCCTTATTCATTAATTTTGGGGTGATTTAAGACATTTTGGGAACAAAATCATATTTTTGCCTAATTTAAATAAAAATGCAAGGCTAACCCCTTATTAATTAATTTTGGGCTGATTTGAGACATTTTGGGAACAAAATCATATTTTGGCCAATTTTGATAAAAAAGTAAGGCTTACCCCTTACAATTTGAAATGTTTCCAAAAAGTCATATTTTGGCCAATTTGAATAGAAAAGCAATGCTAACCCTTACAATTTGAAATGTTTCAAAAAGTCATATTTTGGCAATTTGTTTGTTGTTGTTTGTTTTGTGTGCTATCTCTTTAATTATCTCTTCAATTATGGGCTATCTCTTCAATTATGGGCTATATCTTCAATTATGGGCTATCTCTTTAATTATGGGCTATCTCTTCAATTATGGGATATTTCTTCAATTACGGGATTTCTCTTCAATTATGGGATATCTCTTCAATTATGGGCTATAACCCCTTATTCATTAATGTTGGGGTGATTTGAGACATTTTGGAAACAAAATCATATTTTGGCCACTTTTAATAAAAAAGCAAGACTTACCCCTTACAATTTGAAATGTAAGGCTTACCCCTTACAACTTGAAATGTTTCCAAAAAGTCATATTTTGGCCAATTTTAATAGAAAAGCAAGGCTAACCCCTTACAATTTGAAATGTTTCAAAAAAGTCATATTTTGGCAATTTGTTTGTTGTTGTTGTTTGTTTTGTGTGCTATCTCTTTAATTATCTCTTCAATTATGGGCTATCTCTTCAATTATGGGCTCTCTTCAATTATGGGCTAAATCTTCAATTATGGGCTATATCTTCAATTATGGGCTATCTCTTTAATTATGGGCTATCTCTTCAATTATGGGATTTCTCTTCAATTATGGGATTTCTCTTCAATTATGGGCTATAACCCCTTATTCATTAATGTTGGGGCGATTTGAGACATTTTGGAAACAAAATCATATTTTGGCCACTTTTAATAAAAAAGCAAGGCTTACCCCTTACAATTTGAAATGTAAGGCTTACCCCTTACAACTTGAAATGTTTCCAAAAAGTCATATTTTGGTCTTTTTTTTTGTTTTTTTGTGCTATCTCTTCAATTATGGGCTATATCTTCAATTATGGGCTATCTCTTCAATTATGGGCTATCTTTTCAATTATGGGATATCTCTTCAATTATGGGCTATAACCCCCTTATTCATTAATTGTGGGGTGATTTAAGACATTTTGGGAACAAAATCATATTTTGGCCAATTTGAATAGAAAAGCAAGGCTAACCTCTTACAATTTGAAATGTTTTTAAAAAGTCATATTTTGGCCTTTTTTGTGCTATCTCTTCAATTATCTCTTCAATTATGGGCTATCTCTTCAATTATGGGATATCTCTTCAATTATGGGATATCTCTTCAATTATGGGCTATCTCTTCAATTATGGGCTATCCCTTCAATTATGGGCTATAACCCCTTATTCATTAATTTTGGGGTGATTTAAGACATTTTGGGAACAAAATCATATTTTTGCCTAATTTAAATAAAAATGCAAGGCTAACCCCTTATTAATTAATTTTGGGCTGATTTGAGACATTTTGGGAACAAAATCATATTTTGGCCAATTTTGATAAAAAAGCAAGGCTTACCCCTTACAATTTGAAATGTTTCCAAAAAGTCATATTTTGGCCAATTTGAATAGAAAAGCAATGCTAACCGTTACAATTTGAAATGTTTCAAAAAGTCATATTTTGGCAATTTGTTTGTTGTTGTTGTTTGTTTTGTGTGCTATCTCTTTAATTACCTCTTCAATTATGGGCTATCTCTTCAATTATGGGCTATCTCTTCAATTATGGGCTATATTTTCAATTATGGGCTATCTCTTTAATTATGGGCTATCTCTTCAATTATGGGATATTTCTTCAATTATGGGATTTCTCTTTAATTATGGGATTTCTCTTCAATTATGGGCTATAACCCCTTATTCATTAATTTTGGGGTGATTTGAGACATTTTGGAAACAAAATCATATTTTGGCCAATTTTAATAAAAAAGCAAGGCTTAACCCTTACAATTTGAAATGTAAGGCTTACCCCTTACAACTTGAAATGTTTCCAAAAAGTCATATTTTGGCCAATTTTAATAGAAAAGCAAGGCTAACCCCTTACAATTTGAAATGTTTCCCAAAAGTCATATTTTGGTTTTTTTTTGTTTTTGTGTGCTATCTCTTTAATTATGGGCTATATCTTCAATTATGGGCTATCTCTTCAATTATGGGCTATATCTTCAATTATGGGCTATCTCTTCAATTATGGGCTATAACCCTTATTCATTAATTTGGGGGTGATTTAAGACATTTTGGGAACAAAATCATATTTTTGCCTAATTTAAATAAAAATGCAAGGCTAACCCCTTATTAATTAATGTTGGGGTGATTTGAGACATTTTGGGAACAAAATCATATTTTGGCAAATTTTAATAAAAAAACAAGTCTAAACCCTTACATTTGTTTAGTTTTCCAAGCAGTCTAATTAGAGACAATTTAAAGACAAAAGCAAGTCTAAACCCTTATTTTAGTGGTGGGTAAGTTATCGGTGAGGAAAGTTACCCAGGCTGTTCGCACTGGACTTGAAATGGGTAAGTTACCCATTGGCTAGGTTAGTTTGCCCAAATTAAGTTCAGTGCGAACAGGGCTATAGAAACAAGACAACCTTGGTTTTATTTCTGCATTTTGTTACAAAACAGCAGTACCGGTATACATTGTACAAACAGTGCATTACAAGTTTTCTCTTAGTAATAAAGCACATATTTGTTCACATTTTGCTATAAACAATCAAAAATTTAAGTTTTAAATTATACTTTAAAATGATAAAAATGACGTTACAGAAAATCGTTTTTCTTATCTGGGACACTGCACATTTATCTTAAAAAACATATTTTACATATTTTACATATTGAAAATATTGATATTGAAAATGTTTTATACAACAGCTGAATAAATTCCCGCCATCCAATTGGTTCTATCAAACGGTGCGCGCACATTGATAGAACCAAACAAATTTTCTAATTAGCTATTAGTGTTACTACACGTTTCTTACATTGATGTAAGCACCAGATTACAAGATACCAACCAGGGCCCAATTTCATAGAGCTGCTAAGCAAACAAAATTGCTTAGCACAAAAAGTCTTGCTCATTAAAAACAGGTTACCAGCCAAAATTATACATGTTTTTCATGCTAAGCAAAAAAACAGCTGATTATCAATCCAGAACAATAAAGATCAGGTGAAAATTTGGTCTGTAACCTTGTTTTTGCCAAGGACAATAATTGTCATGCTAAGCAAATTGTTGTGCTTAGCAGCTCTATGAAATTGGCCCCAGATGACGAGAATTTATTCAGGCGTTGTATAAAACTAATAATGAATGTTCCACGTGCAATGGAAAGATTATTTCATGAGGTGACAGATTGCATGTTCTATTCCAGTCGGCTTTGCCTCGTGGAATAGAACATTCCATCTGTCGCCACCTCATGGAATTATTTTTACCATTGCACTTTCAAACAATCATTATTTGTTTGATATTACACTGTTGTTTCACTTCTACAAGTACATTTGTAGGAAATACAATTAAAATGTGCACATTTTGAACTGCGTCCATGCATATAAGTTGGTTTTTGTATTAACAAAAGAAATTATGCTACACTCACGACGCCATCTTTTTTTCGCAGTGCCACACATATAGATTGGAGTTGAACACATCTTTCTCTGAACAGTATGTGATAATACACGTATTCGCACTTTAACACAAATTTGAAAAATGCACAAATTTGAAAATTTCACAGTGAGGTGGTATTGAGACCTAAAGGGATCGTATACGTTTGGTAATTGGAACCCATTGTTTGTTTCAATCCTATATAGTTATATATATATATATATATACATGCACCATAAAACTAACCTGTAAGAATTTCATTTCAAAAGGTGGTAGCGTTTTTGAGATATTGCCGAAAATCTGTTCACGGTTATGTCCACGCAGGAAGAATAATCTGCATAGAAATACACAATCTGAGAAACGTCACTGCAGTAACGCTTCCCAGATTCAAATTGTTGGGGATAAAAAATGATATCTTTTTTCATAAGTGAAAAGTTTCTAAAAATGCATTATACTATCCAAAGCTGCTGTACTTCTTACCAAGTAAGTTGTTATTGCCATTAATTTTTGGAGTAATTACCAAACGTATACGATCCCTTTAAAATAAAGTAGATTTTGTGTTGTCCATGTAATTTTTTTTTACAAATCTTCAATCTGTTCGGAGCATGCGTGTGATGTATTTTACCACAGTAGGCCTACGCAACAAACTCTCCAAGCAGATTCTGTGGTGGCTACCCAGGATAAACCCAAAGAATGACGTCAGAGCAAACACACTAAGCATGAGGCTACGCCGAGCTAAACCGGTTCTACTAATCCAACGTGCCGAACGTATCACATTATTCAGACTTCGAGACAGTCAGATCCAGCTCACCAGTCACTTGGGAGAGTTGATCCGATTCAAAGGTGGCAACCAGCGTCCTCTCACCAGCTTTCCGAGGAATGAACTCAACGGTTTCAGTGAGTGTTCCACCAGCCGCCAAGCTCCTGAAATTCGAAGTTTAATAAGTTTAGTAATTTAGGATACACCATTGGTACTTGCTTGAATTATCAGGAATGGGTGGATTTGGGGGGTTGAATTTTATAGTAATTATATCGTTTAACCAGTTCGCGCCGGATGACGTATATAAATGCAAAGTTTTCTCCAGATTCAAAACGCATAAACACGCCACGAGCAAGGCCGGAAATGTCTGTCAGCAGCGAGCAATGCCGGAAATGCGTGGGTGTGCTTCTCTGCACTATTGGCCTGAACCCGCTTCAGATCGAGTTTCGTTAAAAATAATCCCGCCCCTTGGCTCGGTGATCCCGGCGCGAACTGGTTAACTGAAATGTCCGAAGTTTTACAATCATGGATGCTGGGAAAAGCAAGAAAAACGGCGTTCGTTTTCAACCGGCGTCGGGCAGTGGTTTTTATGTTTGGTTTTTATAAAATTCAATTTTTCAGAACAATTACAGGATATCTAGCACAAGCCTTTTGCGGGAAGCCTACAATCATTATTTACTTTTAAATAAGTAAGATATTTCCTAATAATTCGGTCGTAAAAAATGTTGATATCTGCAAATGGTGTATCCTACCTTTAGGCAGCAATCACTTACATGAGTTTGATGACACGAGGAGCTAAGAGCCCCGAACCGTTGACGCTGATCTCACAGTTTGTCAGTGTCTTCTTCAAAGGGTTCTTTAGACCGAGCTCCACTTGTACCTGCTCTCCGACCTTCACTTCATTGGCTGCGGGCCGAAGCAGCTTGACGTCAAGGTCCGGGGTGCGCAGACGGAAATCATCCTCTTCTGCAAAGGCTTGGCCTGTCTCCTAGAAAGGGAAGAATGAGAAGAGGATCGTCAGTTGTGACCAAACTGTCAATTATAGGCATTTCAACAAATCTTCATCGTCAAATTTCTCCAGAACAGCAGAGGTGGCAGATCGAGGCATACAAATGGCAACATAAACATAACTTCCTAAATGAATGGACTAAGATTTGTAATATGTGACCGGCTCCACTAAAAAGAGTATTAAGTCGAGCTGTGCATTATCATGTAATGGCCCGCTCAACGTTGAGAGGGTGAACATTTCCTCAAAATGTGATTTTCATGAATGACAACTTTTATACCTACAGTTTCTGGTTTCATTCACAGAAATGTTAATTTTGATGAACAAAATTGAAAAAAAAATCCATTTTGTGTGCATTGCTTTGTTGTTCTACAACAGAGCCAGGTATTTCAAAGGCGGTTTCATCATCAGTTATGTAATTTGGACTCCAAGGAAGTATTTTATATGCAAACATGTCATATTTCCAGAACAGGAGGGCCTTGGGGCTCTGTTATATACCAAATTGAAAGCTTACACTGTGGGCTTTCCAACCATAAATATAACTCAATTTCAATTATTTTGCAACATAATAAACTTATTGGTGGAGCGGGTCACCTGTTGTACGACATAATTTCTGGAAAGGCCTCCAAGCATTATCTCCAGCAAATATGTAAGTAATGAACAAAATGTCAAGACAGAGGAGAAATATGGAGGACTACTCCCCCTAAATCTCTCTCTTACTGACAACAAAATTGGCAGCAAAAAATGGATAGAGATCATGGTTTCATTGAGAAAATCATCCAAGAAGGGCTAATCATAAACATTCATTTTGTAACATTCAAAATGCACAGATTGTGACTTACATCAACGTGGCCAAGAAGAAACACTTTGAATGCCGACTGGTCCACCATCTTGTCAATGTACTCGTCAGCATCAATTTTAAAGTTGAACACATGTTTGAGGCCTGGCCCAAGCTTTTTCTTTTCATCAATTCTTTTGATTTTGTCAGCCAGAACCCCTGGACCAAACAAAAAACCGCCCAAACACACACAATTACAAGCAAACAATTTATCATCATTATTTGGTAGTTGCATACAATGTACATTTAGAATTGATACAATTGATTATATGACAAAAACTGTATTGATTCGTAATAATTCATTTAGTTTTAGAACACATCAAAATATCTATAAAGTTTCCATATGTTAAAAAAACGAATGAAAAAAGCTACATACTTTTGTAAGCAAACCCTGTATTTGAGAAAGACAAGGTGCAAGACCCAGGGTAGTGTTTTTGACCTACCAGTGTAATAGACCACCTGCACGATGACCGAAATCGAAACCGTTCGGTCTTCTTCACTCTTATTGGTCATTGGCACCTTGATGTTAAAATCGGCTCCAACGAAGAGGTCCTGAAAGTCCAGCTGGATGTCTACATCCTCTGTGGCTTCCGGCGAGCTATAAATCCCGGGATTGCTTCCGTAAGAAGTTGCAGCTTTGATGGCAGCTCTTTCGGCTGCCGAACCTGATGATGAGGAGTAGATGGTGGTAAATGACTAATGTATCAAAGGACATAGTTGAGTCCATCATCCCAAGTCCATCACACGTCCCTGTAATTAGCCCTACACAAGTCCTCCAGTCCCAATTCAAATCACTAGCCATTCAAATGAGCTTTGACAAAAGCATTATTTTATCATTGTTTGTTCATCCATTTATTTGTGACTGGCATTTTTAACCAGTTCGCGCCGGGATTATTTTAACATCTCCGAGCCCACGGGCGGGATTATTTTTAACGAAACTCGATCCGAAGCGGGTTCAGGCTGATAGTGCCGGGAAGCACACCCACGCATTTCCGGCCTTGCTCGCTGCTGACATACATTTCCGAGCGTGTTTATGCGTCATCCATTTGAATTTGGAAAAATGTTTGCGTTTATATACGTCATCCGGCGCGAACTGGTTAAAGGAGTTGTGGGAAGACTCGACTTTAACTCCGATCTGTCACTGTTGCTTTGCATACCTTCTTTGTGTTTGTAGTCCATAGTTAAATCCTGCCTTTCGCTTGAGCCCACTGCTTTTGTACTGATTACCTTTCCGACATGGCTAGTCTTGACGCTGATCACTTCAGTAGTTCGGTCTTTTTTCAGCTGGAACGGCAGAATGTGAAACCTAAATCTGTTAAAGGTGTTTTACTTCTCAGAAGGCAGACCATAGGTCATATCACTATAAGGGCCGAAGACGCGAAAAGCTTTTGTTGGAACGTAAAACGTGAAAAGTATTACAATAGGCAACTCTTTGTTCACGTAATAAAAAACGTGATAAGTCCACTTTTCACGTCAATCAAAGTATTACAAAATTAAAATGAGAACACAGCATGGGACTTGTTTTTGAGTTGTTTTTGAGTTGTTTTTGAGTTGTTTTTGAGTTGTTTTTGAGTTGTTTTTGAGTTGTTTTTGAGTTGTTTTTGAGTTGTTTGGGAGTTGTTTGGGAGTTGTTTGGGAGTTGTTTGGGACTTGTTTGGGACTTGTTTGGGACTTGTATGGGACTTGTCCGGAACTTGTCCGGAACTTGTCCGAAACTTGTTCGAAACTTGTCTGGGACTTGTCCAGAACTTATCCGGGAACTTGTCTGGGACTTGTCCGGATATAAATTAAGACAGATGCAGGGAGAATAGTACCCAAAATCATCTAGATAATGCATCTTGAAGAAATAAATGTGCACGATGTTAACTCACCCGCCAGTTAACAATGTCACCGTTCACTTCGGCAAAGACAAACCTTGCATCATGGGGATAGTAGACATGGCCTTGCTTGATGGCATTCACAGAGCATGGTCCGGCACAGTAGATACCTGACGGTGGACAAATGACACCAAATGGTTACCGAGAGGGCTCTTAACACTCTGTGAGGGGCTGAATTCTGAAAATCTGCCGTGGACTTCCCTAACATTGATAATTCACTGTTCCAGCTTTAGAGAGTGGGTCACGTTCTCTGGTGTCTGGAAATGGGTTTTGGTGCACAACCCAAAGGGATCCATCGATGAGCTGATGAATCCTATCATGGCCTATGGACAAAAGTGGAAAATGATTTCCTTCATCTAGACTTTAAGGATTGTAACATGTTGTTACGATACACCAGACTTCAGCTAGATGCAAAACATTAATCTCTGGTTTGTATTACGGTCTCCGGACCCCGCCAAAATATAAAAACAATTATTACTGTCAACCCTGTCTGGCGAAAAAACAAAATACATGTATATTAATAAATAGAAATTTAATATTACGTTCAGGCAATGAGACTTCTTGTTATTTGAAGAAAACAATATGAAAAAGAATATTTTATTTTGCTCGACTGAAACAAGGCACAATTAGGAACCAATGGATAATATCAGAAGATGAGAGGGTGTTGCCTTCCATCATAATTATCAGGGGTCTAAAGTTTATCTTTACTGTTATGTCATAGCTGCCACAACAGACTTCAAAGCAAATAAATCCAAGAACCCTAGATGTAAAAGGGATGAATGTAGTATCCTGACGCCACTTCAGCGGTTGTGTACAAAGTCTATGTAGAGACGAAAAACTTTTTGTAAACAGAATTGAAAATGTTTCTCAGTCCCAGATTTATGTCTTTTCAAAAAATTTGCACAGATTGACATTTATTGAGATGACATATGAAGGAGAAATCAGCGTCAGGTTGCAATATTCCTTCCAGTGATGATGCCTTTTAGAGGTTGGAAACAAAACTCAATGTGATTATTACCTTCACTAGTTTCTTGAGGTGTGGCGTCTACAGCCTGCCAGCCTCCGTAGCCTGCTGGGAGCTCCGGGCGACTCATCCAAGCTTCGTTCCAGACGTGGAAGTTCCAGATGGAGTCACTTTCATGCTCCTTCAACCTCTCATTGTCCTCGTCGTAATACCTGTCCTGTATTGGATATTGGAAGAACATTTGTCCAGTACTTGTACTCAGGGATGTAGTCGAGTCCATCACAAGTCCCTGTAAGTTCCTGCAAGTCCATCACAAGTTCAGTTCCAATTCAAATCACAAGCTATTCAAATCAGCTTTGACAAAGGCATTCCTTTGTCATTGTTCATCCAGTTACTTGTGACTGCCTTTATGAAGGGACTTGTGACTGGCTTGCAGGGACTCGACTCCAACCCTGCTTGTACTCATGGCAAAGTACACGTGGGCCCTACATTATGTACTTGTAGCAAAGTACTCGTATTCGTACTAATATTTTTTACTTACATCGCTGTAATACAACACTAATAGATGGACTAATCCGGTGTCAGTCATTAATAGGTAGCACCAGGCTCACGTGAGTCGCGCTCAGGTATCTATGGGCTTTTCAAATCCCTGACTTCGTCTCCGTCTTTGGTTTAGGGTAATTTTAAGCTCCCAACTTTGAGAACTCTAGACACATTCTGGTGCCTGTTTGTGCTTCAGAAACATTCAGTCCATTGACATAACCCCCAAAGTTATAATATTTTTTTTGCTTCTATTTCGATTTGCTTCTCAGTGATTCGGAATTTGTGATATCTTTTTTCATAACCGCAGTACTTCGAAGTGAAAAGTTTCTAAAAATGCATTATAGTATCCAAAGCTGCTGTACTTCTTACCAAGTAAGTTTTTTATTGCCATTAATTTTTGGAGTAATTACCAAACGTATACGATCCCTTTAACTTCAAAATCCAACTTACAATGGACATACTGGCGTCGGTGTCATGAGCAGATGCATAGTTGGTCACACTCCTTGCCGGTATGCCAAGACATCGAAGAACAGTAGTGAAGACACCAGAGAACACCCAGCACTGGCCGTAACAAACTGGTGCTTTCTCCTTGAAGTGCTTCTGCATAATTTAAGACGGTGACAAAGTGTATTGTGTCAAAACTACTCTCAGAAACACCGACATACTCGTAAATTTCATGCAGGATTTGAGCAAGCTACGGACTTATTTCCCCCAAAGTCTTTAATTCCTGTTATGTCTGAAGCCATGATTGCGCAGCACTTTAAAAAATATGTGCAACGACCATCGCATGACCATTGCGAGACTGACTATAAACCGAGCATTGAGGCCACAACCCGCTCAGAGTTAAGGCCGGTTCATACTCGGAGCGAAAGCAAACGCGAACGCAAATTTGTGACATCAGGTGGAGTTTTTGCGATGCGAAATCGCAAAAGTTGAACACATTTCAACTTGGGCGAATGTTCGCAGCAAATGCTTGGTGACGTGAAATTTGTATCGCAATCGCTTTCGCGTGAAGTATGAACCGGCCTTTACCCACAGACCACAAATTCAATGCTCCCAGAATATGATGACATGTATGGCACTCAACAAGACAAGATCTAGTTTGAATGTGGTTAACCAGTTCGTGCCGGAGAAAGTATAAATACGCAAAGTTTTCCCATAAACATGTCACGAGCATGGCCGGAAATGTCCGTCAGCAGCGAGCAAGGCCGGAAATGTCTTTCAGCAGCAACAAGGCTGGAAACGTGTGGGTGTGCTTTCCGGTACCATCGGCCTAAACCCGCCTCGGATCGAGTTTCGTTAAAAATAATCCCGCACCTCGGCTCGGTGATGTTAAAATATTCTCGGCGCGAACTGGTTAAGTTGTACTCACCTCCAGAATGGGTTTGCTGCCTGTCCAGGAAGTTGGACGAGCATGTGGGCTGTATTTGCCATCCCAGCGACCACTCAAGACCCCACTATCATCTTGAGCGTTCACAGCGGCTGACATGACGCGGCTGACACTGACAGAACTTCCACGCTCATAATCATCAACCTGAAAACACAATCAGTTGTATCGATGTTACAATAAATGTTAAGCCCAATAAACAAAATAGATCAATACTCATAATTAAATTGTCAGTTGAACCAAGAATTTGACTGAAGAGAATTCAAACTTGGAAGCCCTCTACGATTAAAATTACATATAGCCTAAAACATGTACGTAATCATCAATTATTTTTTTTATTTCTGTGAACAAATTAGAGCAAAATCTGCATAAACAAGCTCAGATTTTAAGTTCAGATAAGCTTGTATCCACTCTTGTAGTTACTGCAACATAATAATTGTGACCGCCTCTACAAAAATGTGTATAAGTGTATCATTTTATCAAAATGTGATTTTTATTTTCTGTCATGAATGACATCTTCAATACCTACAGTTTCAGGTTTTATTCAAAGAAATAATGATTTTGATGAATAAAGTGGAAAAAAGTACCATTTTGTGTGCATCGTTCTGTTGTAGTACAACAGAGCCGGCTATTTCAAAGCCCGTTTTCTCAGTTGTGTAATTTGAACTCCAAGGAAGTAATCAATATGTAAACACGTCATATCTCCAAAATGAGAGGGGCTATGGAGCTCTATTATATACCAATTGAAAGCTAATTACGTTGTGTGCTTTTTAACCATGTATATAACTCAATTTTATTTTTTTTGCGACATAATACACCTTTTTGTAGAGCCGGTCACAATTGTTGTGCCCTAATTTTGTGACTACGGCTTGAAGTTATGCACGAGTCTAATCAATGGAAAGTGGCTGCGACCACTACCATAAATGTGTAAGTGTATTTGGGACACAATCTTAATAGTTACAAGTCACCAACTTATCGATGACCCCTCGTACAAGTACATACAGTCGTGAACCATATAATGATCGAGGATCCCCTATTGTGTTTTCCTTTATTCCTATGTTATACCCAAACCCCATTACCTTAGCGCTTGCCCTAACGATCGAGGACCGAATTTGGACAATAAAACCGTCGATCGAGGATCCTTTGTTCCCTTTGTTCTCTTTGTGTTTCGACCCTCGATCGTAATACGATACAAGAGCATATACGTTAGGTCATTCAAACATTTGCATCATTCAACAAAATTTGGGTCAAACATATTTTTTCCTGTGTTAGTCCGTGTAAATCCCACACCTAAACCAGCAGAAAATCCACGACTTAAGTCTGTTTTTAGAAGACAAAAGGAGAAGGAATAGGAAGCAACAGTGTTGTATATTCAAGTCCTTTCACAAGTCCTTTCACAAGTCCTTTCACAAGTCCTATCACAAGTCCTTTCACAAGTCCAGTCACAAGTCCAGCCACAAGTCCAGCCACAAGTCCAGCCACAAGTCCAGCCACAAGTCCAGTCACAAGTCCAGTCACAAGTCCAGTCACAAGTCCAGTCACAAGTCCAGTCACAAGTCCAGTCACAAGTTCAGTCACAAGTCCAGTCACAAGTCCAGTCACAAGTCCAGTCACAAGTCCAGTCATAAGTCCAGTCATAAGTTCTTTCATAGAGCCAGACGCAAGTAACTGGTTGAACAATGACAAAGTAATGCTTTTGTCAACAGTTCTTTTGAATATCTAGTGACTTGACTTGAGACTGAAGGGAGATGGACTTGCAGGGACTCTAATACAACCCCGGGAGGCAAATATGTTAGGGATACGGGCAACATTTCCCATCATACCCCTCTGAAACCCAAAGCTCTCATCATGAACAATCATTTGGCAAGATCCACTCTGATACCTACATGTCTTTCCAGAAGGTACATGACGGCCTCAAAGACACCCTTCTCAAACTGGTCAAACACCCAGGGCCTGCGGCCTGGCTGTCTATAGTTGCCGTACCAGATGAAACCCCTTTCATTCAGCACGTACTCCTTCCGTTCTTTCTCGTCCTCCATGTAGACCTGATCAGTCTCGCACCAGGCGTTGAAGAGAAGGTAGACTGGCTTAGGCTCCTTCAATACGTATCGCTGGGGTTCGGCGGAGTCACCTGTTTTTACAGGCAACCAAAATAAAAACAGGCAATGATATAAAACAAAAATAGTTTTATAGTCTTACTCACAGTAAGCACCCTGGGTGCCTCCTGTTTTTATGGTTCCATTTTGTGGTCAGTTAGTAGCATGCAGATGATTGTACAATAAATCTTGCAAAAAGAGACACACAGGAAACGAATGCTCAATTGATACAAACATTTGCCCAATTCTGTCCAGCAGCCAAGATAAATATCAGAAATAAACATTGAAATAATTTAGTCGATAGATAGTATGTAACTAGAAGTGTAGCATACTTCAGGTTTGCAAAAGTGGTTCTTTCCTTGCCTTCCATACAGCTCTGACCTGGGTTCAAATCCCACCTGGGCTAACATGGGGATTGGGTTTTCATTCCCTGCCTGACTCTATGGGTTTTCAGTCCATGCCTGAATCTGTGGGTAATTTCCCCAAAAATATTCTTCTGGGGTTTTTCCTCCCACCTCTAAAACTGTAACTTCTTCTCATTGTCTTCTCTCTACTGTTTTCTTCTGGGTTACGAGCTACAGTGCCTATAGGGTGCTTTTAACCAGTTCGCGCCGGATGACGTATATAAACGCAAAGATTTCCCCAAAATCAAAACGGATGACGCATAAACACGCCAAGTTCAAGTTTGGAAATGTCTGTCAGCAGCGAGCAAGGCTGGAAATGCGTGGATGTGCTTCCTGGCACTGTCGGCCTGAACCCACTTCGGAACGAGTTTCGTTAAAAATAATGACGCCCCTTGGCTCGGTGATTTTAAAATAATCCCGGCGCGAACTGGTTAAGGGATTCTTGGTTTCATTACCAGAAAGCATTACTATAACAAGATAAAATTGATGCCTTACCAGATTTAACCGTGGTACGCACTTCAAGGGAGTACTTGCCGACCAATGCATCGGGTGAAGCAATGATAGACACAGTGAGTTCATCTTTCTCCTGTGCCTCAATTTCTGCCTTCCATCCTCCAGCTAATGATGGGCGAGGCTCACGGAGGGACAGAAGCACCCGTGTTCTCTTCTGAAAATTCCGGGTTTCTCCTGTAAAAATGGGGAATAATTAAGTAACAAGAAGATACATTTTCAGTTAGCTGTCATCGGACACCTCTTTAAATTGCAACTTTGAAGATTTTTTTCTTCTTTTCAAAGATTCATCAACATGCCAACACTGAACTTTTACAGCGTGTATACCTTTGTTGAAAAAAAAATATGAATGTGACATGAATATTATTCAGAGTATGACTGGATTTTTTTTTTTTTCAGCTGGGCAAATGTGTAATTTATTTATTATGTGGCACTTGCTCAAAAAAGTACTTTAGTTCACATTTACTTTTGGAAACTGTTTTTTTTTTCAATGACGGTCAGCTAACCATTGTTGAAAAGTGATAAAAAAATCCAACTTTGTTTTATTTTTTTATTGCAAATCGCCCATCACAAGGCCAAAGGCCACTTGAGGTGTGGGCTACTAGAGGAAAGTGTGGAAGAACCAGCCCTTCACACTGAAACAAGACAATATGATCTCTTCACAGCATGAATAGGGTTGGGATGGGTAACTAGTTAACAGCAAGGCATTAATAATGCCTCTACCCATATTATGTGTAGAAGTGTCGTAGCCGCCCAGGCCGGGCTGGAACCCCCAACCTGCAGAACTACCTGCAGACCACAAATTGCTCCGAACAACTAGGCCATGGCACTTCCACAATGACAGCACAACATGCAGGTGCCAAGATTTCACAGGATGCTTAAGACTTTTATTCACTTACAGTCAAGTAAGGCAAGTAAGACAAGGTATTTTATAACAATTAAGAAGTGTTTTTTTATGTTTGCAAAATATGTTTGCAAATTTTTAACAAATTTGTGGAACAGAGGTAAACTATTGCCCAGCAGATAATGATTCCAAACCACGTCTAACTGCGTACCTGTTTGAAAGTTCAAAGTGATATCATCTGTGCTGTCATCATACGGGCGATTCAGGGTCAGATCCATCTTGAAAGCTTGGCCACGTCTCACAACTAAGCCATCCACCTCATCAATATCAGATGTGAAGTGCGCAAACATGTTGCCCCTAGGCTTCAAGCCACAACTCAGGACCTAAAATGAATTTCATTTAATTTCATATTATTTCAATTTAATTCAATTAACATTTGTTTACATTTGTTCAACATATCGTTTAACTAACCTGTTCGAAGTTAAATTACAATCATGGATGCCGAGGGGAAAAAAGCAAGAAAACTGGTGTTTGTTTTCAACCGTCGGGCCGTTGATCTTTGTATTTTATGTGCGCAATCATTTTGCTGGATGCTGAGAATCATTATTTACTTTTAAATAAGTAAGATATTTCTTAATAATTTGGTAGTAAAATTTGTTTACAAAAACCTTTAAAACACAGGAACAGGCAATAAAGTAGTAGAAAATGCATATTAAAGTGTACATGTTCCTCCAAAACTGTAACGCTCAGCTATACAGTTTTGGAAATAAATTCAGACAAAGAAAATCCCAACAGTATAATGATACGTGTATGGAAAAAGTGTGCAATTGCATTTACATCAGGTTTTTAAAGGTAAGATACACCATTTGCACAAATCTACACGAATTATTAAGAAACATCTTACTTATTTTAAAGTAAATAATGATTGTAGGCATCCAGCAAAATGATTGCGCTAGATATCCATCCTGTAATTGTTCAGAAAAATTGAATTGTATACAAAAAAATCACGATCACTGGAGGGCGATTGCGAAGAAAAACAACATAAGAACCACTGCCCGACGCCGGTTTCTTAGCATCCATGATTGTAAACTTCAAACAGGTCAGTTAAACAATATTTACTATAAAATACAACCCCCTAGATCCACCCATTTCTGATAATTCAAGAAATTACCAATGGTGTATCCTACCTTTAAAATATAGAAAGAAATTTGTTTATATTGTTTTAACCAGTTCGCACCGGGAATATTTTAACATCACCAAGCCGAGGGACGGGATTATTATTAACTAAACTCGATCCGAAGCGGGTTCAGGCCGATAGTGCCGGGAAGCACACCCACGCATTTCCGGCCTTGCTCGCTACTGACAGACATTTCCGAACTTGAACTTGGCGTGTTTATGCGTCATCCGTTTTGAATTTGGGAAAAACTTTGCGTTTATATACGTCATCCGGCGCAAACTGGTTAAGGAACCTTCAATTGGGTGTTGGTGGGCGGTGGTGTTGGGCTCCGCCTCTCCTCATTAATAGCTGTGGTGGTGCGGACACGTCGACGGCCAGCATCGATATTGAAGGTATTACGATATCTGGGATTGATCCAGATGATAGGGCCACCGCTGCCACCACTGATTGGACCAGCTCGTCTGCTACTTGCTGAGGTTCCCATTTCTTTAATATACATAAACAAATTGAACATCAATTTTATAAAAAAAACACATTAATGTTTTAGTATGTCAAATTTGCAGCGTCGGTTCGAAAAGAAATGTCAAATTAGTTGAGGAACACAAGGACCTAATCAGGAATTCAACAAATGGACCAGAAACATTCCCTGAAAGTTAGAGTACAGGTATTATTTGTCATTTGTACATTTTGTTCGGATCATGTCTACTCTTGTGTAAGCAATAATTCCTAGATAAGAGTCCAACTACATATATACTGTACTAACAGAACTTTCCATAAATGCATTTCTGAGACACAACTGGAAAATGACCTTTTTATTTCATTTTTTAAATGACAGCTTGGCTAAAAAGAATAATTTTACAGGGGGTTTGTGTCAAAGTAGCGAATAAATGTTTGGATAGCTGCAAATACAGTATATTTTAAATTAATGTCATGCACCAGTACTACAGTGTAACAACATGTGTTCTTGATTGGTTACTAAATAAAATTAGAATATTAAAATTTGGAACGACACATTTTGACATTTATTTTATCAAACCTAGCTTAAATATAATTATATCAGGATTGTGGGGATAAAAATATCACTAAATTGACACGACTATAAGCAGCAGCAGAAAAACAAATCATGTCTAGTGGAGCTTATTAATATAACATTTTTTTAAATCAAATTGTCACAATTTAGTCGCACGCGAATAATGTTTCACAAAAAAATACAAATTAAACAGAACTTACCTTCGTGGGGCAGTTTTCTACCAAATCTTGTTGTTGTTATATCTCTTGCTACTCAAAAAAAAATGAACAGGTGTGCTGTGTGCAAAATGTCCATATTTACTGGTAACTATAAACAAATTCTATATGAGGGTAACTATACAGCACAACTGAATAATTATAGGCCGACTAGCGACCATTCACAGACACTGATTCAGGTACAGGTTTGACCTTGACAATAGTCAATAACCAATTCGTACCTTCATGTTGATGAAGCACAAAGAGAATTGCTTGATGTTGTCATGGCGAGTGTCTTTCATTGTCCAGCTTATATTACAATCAATAATGATTGTAATAGCTGGACAATGAAAGGCACTCACCATGACAACACCAAGCAAATGCTACATGAATGAGTAAGTCAAATTAGTATTACATGACCGAGTTAGCACCAAGGGGGTTTGTACACACATACGGGGCCAATTTCCTCAAACATGTAAAGCACAAATATTTGCTTAGCATAAAAATTCTTCCTTGGGAGGAAAACAGGGTTACAAATCAAATTTCCAGGCGATGTTTATTGTTTGTGACTGATATTCAGCTATTTTTTGCTTAGCATGAAAAGCACACGGTGTTTGGCTAGTAACCAGGGGCCAATTTCATAGAGCTGCTAAGCAACAAAAATTGCTTAGCTCAAAAAAGTCGTGCTCATTAAAAACAGGTTACCAGCCAAAATTATACGTGGTTTTTCATGCTAAGCAAAAAAAACAGCTGATTTTCAATCCAGAACAATAAAGATCATGTGAAAATTTGATCTGTAACCTTGTTTTTGCCAAGGACAAATAGTCATGCTCAGCAAATTTTTTTGCTTAGCAGCTCTATGAAATTGGCCCCTGTTTTCACTGAGCAAAACTATTTTTGTGCTAAGCAAAAGTTTGTGCTTACATGTTTTATGAAATTAGCCCCTGGTTTCCATGGAATGTAGTTTAGCTTTAGGTTGTCTTGACAACGGCTAGTGTGTGCGTACATGGTTTTAAACAAGCAATTCCAAAGGATTTGGGGGGCAAGACTAATATTAGTGGATTTACATGTAGGCGATCATCAGCCTCGGTTCAAAAATTGGGCCATCGGTATCAAACGATCGGAAGAAGTAATGCTCATAGCGATTTAGCCGTGTGCACCTAAAGAGTTTGAAATTGTGTGATAGCATCGCAGTGTGAGACCTGGCAGCTTTTTGGGTGTTATCATCACCGGGTGAATTTAGGGCGTTGTATTTTATAGTAAATATCGTTTTAATTGACCTGTCCGAAATTTTACAATCATGGATGTAGAGAGCTACATGTGTAGAAGCAAGACAAACGGCGTTCGTTTTCAACCGGCGTCGAGCAGTTGTTGACGGCGATCGTGATTTTTTGTTTTATATAATTATATTTGTCAAAAAAATTACAGAATATCTAGAGCAATCATTTTGCTGGATGTCTACAATCATTATTTACTTTCAAATAAGTAAGATATTTCTTAATAATTTGGTAGTAAAATTTTTCAATATCTGCAAATGATATATCTCATTTCTTTAGTTTAAGACGTACAAAACTTACAACATAAAAGTCCTGTTAATAAATCGTTGTACATGTAGTCATTATGTTTTATTCAAGTTTATTTCAATTCAGGTTAAAAGGTTTTTATTAATGTGACCAGTTAATCAAGGATTACATTACATGTACATAGTACAGGAGTCATATGTAATTACACAGTGCTTTGCACCTGGTATACAGAAGGAGTCACTTCCCAAACGGAACACATTATAGTCTAGTGGCCAACAGTACATTTTTTTCCTAGTGAAACCCCTTTTACGCTCGGTTCAGACAGGCGTTCCACAGTCGCGCCGAACCAAATGAGTGAATTGAGTCCGACGTCTGAAATGAATAAGGGCGACAAGGCGCGCCAGATGGCGAACGATCGACTGCTGGAGTTGTTAGAGCGACTCAGGAGCGACTTGATTTCAATTTGGTTCGGCGCGACTGTGGAACGCCTGTCTGAAACGAGCGTAAGCTACTTTTTTTTGTAACGAAAAGACATACATGATAACATGGCTTCCTTTAGTTTTGTTTATAACTTTGCATATTCATAGAACATGATGTACAATAGCTAACAATCTGTCAAATTTACATGTACTTTTGTAGCTTGTTTGTTGACTGGCGTTTTTCCATTGAGTTTTCCATCACTCTTTGAAGTCTACCACAACAAGAATTTCGGCTCGGAATTGTCCTTCTTATTTCACTTCCGCACTGTAATGTCCACTTAAATTTATCACAAAACTATCAATCCATGTAGTTGCAAGTTTTACTAGAGAACACAATTTTTAGAAGACGTGCTTAGACAAAAGAGTACGTTGAAATTGGTATCATCAGTCAACAATGAATAAAAATTTCCCATTCACATTTTGTCCAGGAACATATAGCCACTACCACTTCAAGAAAAACTGTAAAACAAATTAAATTAATTAAGTTCCATTCTTAAACTGCAGCATTAAATTTAACAAAAATAACTTCAAATTTTAGTAATTCACAGATCGATGGGGCTCTACACTAAAGTACTCTGTTTACACCTTTACACACATTGTCTCAACATGATACTTGTAATATGTAAAATTACAGTCGTCATAAAATGAGATGCTTTAAAAAAAGAAAGACATTATGTAATAAGTCATTTTTTTGTTTTTGTAAAAGCATAGGAAACCGAGGTTCCGGTACACCATCAGCTTAGGGGGTTGGTCAGTATCAAATGAGGAGAATAATGCTCATGGTGATTTTTGGCAAGGTATGCATCCCTGTAGTTTGAAAATATGTGAAAGCATTGTAGCATTTTGGGTGTTGTCACAGTTAAAAAAAACCAAAAAAACAAACAAAACGCCAATGCTTGTTACCACATCAATTAATTTGGTAACAAGCATATTGGCGGCCATTTTGAAGAAAAAAATATATATAAAGTGATAACACCCAAAAAGTTGGCAAAGATCACGCCACATTTTCCTACTCTAGGTACGTGTGCATACCTTGCTGAAAATTGCTATGAGCAATACTCCTATTCATCATTTGATACTGGTGGCCCAATTTTCGGACCAAGCAAGGCTGATGGCTTAAAGGCATACATTTTTTAATTTAGCACCAGAAAATGATTTGTGCAATTTCCATTTATTCCATGTCACCTATTAGCACATATTATTGTACCTTGTTAAAATTGCATTATTGTATCATGTCATAAACATCCATAAATACCTATTGGGTAAAAGACATCAAAACAATTTGTTTGAAAATATAATATTCCAACGATTTTGTTAAACAATTTTACTTCATATTTTGTGAAACACCCCTCTAGCTATTATTATTATGGTATTTTCCTTGAATATCCTCGCTCCCGTGATCGGTCCGGGGGGTAAGCTAACTCCTAATATGTACATTGGCGCGCACGTCCTGCGTACTGCGCGATGTTATGCAGAGCGCAAGCTGCCAGTACAGCGTGAATTAGGAACTCTAAAATACAGACTCGTTTCAGTGTGGCATTGCGCAAGCCTTGTGAGGTTTCAACTAATGAAAGTCTAAGGTGACCAGGGCCCAATTTCTTGGCTCTGCTAACCACAGAATTCCGCGCTTACGGTCACCATTTTCCGCTAACCACGCTAGCAGAAAAATTTTGCGCTAACCCTGTAAGCACAGAATCCTTTGTTACGTGATGTACGCATGCTCAGAGACCAAAATTCCTCGCTAACGCGTGAAATACGTTTACCGTAAGCACCAAATTTTCTGCTATAGTAAGCAGAGATTTTTCGCTAACGGTAAGCAGAGCCAAGAAATTGGGCCCAGATTTCACGGACTCTCAAATTTCATGCGACATCGAAAACATTTTTGCCCTGGTGTTTTAAAACCGGCCATGTGAAGGGTTCTCGACCAATAGGAATGGATAAACTGTCTTTGGTATTTATAAATAAACGTTGTGTCGGTGTAAAACTACCACCTTTTATTCGAAATTAATTTGTTTACGTAGGGGAAATTCCATTGAAAAATATTGCATCATTACGATGTACGTGTAATTTATGAATGTTATAAGGTCGTAGGTCGTAGGTCGTAGGTCGTAGGTCGTAGCTCGTAGCTCGATTACGAGACTCCAATGGTGCTAAACTGAAGATCGTATTTCAGCACCGTGTCTCAATACAAAATACCATAATTATCAAGATGTAAACTTGAAGTCAATAATTTAACTTAATTACACTAAAAGTCTTGCAGCATGGCATAGTAAAATCTCCATTTAAAAATAATAATTAATAATTATTGGAATCTTCGAGGCAGAAATTACAAAATCGAAATCAGGCACACAAATCAGATTAAATGTTCAAAACATTTTACACACTGCCTCAAAAAAACCAAAAAAACATTAACTTCTTAGTTTGATAAAATCAAACTTGTCTTTTTAAAAAAGTGCAAAATATTCTTGTACAGGTATTAAGGAAAAGAAACTGACATTTAATAAATGTACGTGGATGTGTTAGATAAATGGATAATTCTGGCACTGTTGGTGCATTGGGGATATGCTTAAACTGGAAACTAGAAATGCTAAGTTCTAGGATTTGAGAGTTACCCTTCAAAAACAAAAATGCCCAACCATATTTTCAGGTGTTTAACCCTAACTATCCAAAATCCTCTTTGCAAAATGTAGAATTGTGCAAGAAGGAGGGCACTTGGAAGTTGAATGCATCGGAGGAATTTGGAGGATTGAGGGCGGTTGGGGTTTTGCCATTGAGGGGCAACATTGAGCCATTGAGCCTGAAAATACAGTTGGGATTTTTAACTAAAATAGAATGAGCACATAGGCAAAACACCCTTAGTCTGCATACCGGTAAATATAAATGTATGCAAATAATAATAAACCCTGCTGGACCCAATCAAAAAAATGTACACTATATGAACAACTATGTACTGTATGTATCTTGAAGGTTTACGAAGTCCTGGCTGCATTTCCGACAATGGATTGATATCGGTAGTCAACTTCTAACTTCAGAGATACTGGGTTTTAACAAGGAGGATTTGTATGAATATTGGGCAAGAGACAAAGATGTATCCTTCATGCATATACCCAAGCTGTGTATTAAGTTAAGCTGTGTATTAAGTTAGGCTGTGTTAACCAGTTCGTGCCGGAGGACGTTTATACACGCAAAGTTTTCCCCAGATTCAAAACGGATGACGTATAAACACGCCACGAGTCAGGCCGGAAATGTAGGTCAGCAGCGAGCAAGGCCCAAAATGACATGGGTGTGCTTTCCGGTACCATCGGCCTGAACTTGCCTCGGATCGAGTTTCGTAAGAAATAAGCCCGCGACTCGGCTCGGTGATGTTAAAATAATCCCGGCGCAAACTGGTTAACCCCCAATAGTGCTAGAATTTGCTAGATGTTTCATAGTATTGCCTCTTACAGAAACACCAACAAAACTAGAATCGCCTAATTCAGTTTTTTTTTCATTTAAGTAAAAATATTTAAAATGAAGTTAGAATTGCGAAAACAAAGTACTGATGATAATTCCATTATTTCATATCGCCTGATGAATAAACACCTAAGTACAATACAATAAATCGATACTAAACTAAGTTTAATTGCAGTCGAAGATTAAGACGACACTTAATAAATTGATAAACCTTTAGACGTTCTCTATATGATTGTTAAAATTTAAGATTTACAGATTATGTACAAGTTAATTAGCCATCTTAGATACAAATTAGACTTGTGTACAAATTTGACGTTAACTTTGAATACTCTATACAGAATTAAACACATTGATAATATATGTATAACACTCACATCGAGAGAACAAACAAGTGAATGTTATTCAAAGTTTGACTCGAATATTCATTAAAAAAACAAACACAATTATAACCCAGATGTTTGTAAAGAAGTTTAAAGGGATCGTATACGTTTGGAAATTAGGAACCCATTGTTTGTTTCAATCCTATACAGTTATAGATATATACCATAAAACTAACCTGTAAAAATTTCAGTAGCGATTTTGAGATATTGCCGAAAATCTGGAGCGGTTATGTCCACGTAAAATAATAATCTGCATTGGAATACACAATCTGAGAAACGTCACTGCAGTATTACAAACGTACACTTCTCAGATTCAAATTTTTGGGGATAAAAAGTGATATCTTTTTCCATAACCGCAGTACTTCGAAGTGAACAGTTTAAAAAAAAAAGGAATATACTATCCAAAGCTGCTGTACTTCTTACCAAGTAAGTTTTGATTGCCATAAATTTTTGGAGTAATTACCAAATGTATACGATCCCTTTAAAGCTACATGTATACATTTAAAGTTTATTTTAACATGTTTAACATGTCAGTATGGCAGACTGTGTATGACTTTAGAAATTAAAAGGACATAAGCAAAGGAACTTTTTAGTTGTGTTAGTGAAGTAAAAAATATTTTTTCTGAAAAAGAACTTGCCGTCATGTCCCGTTTCATGTGTAGACAATTCATAATTCAAAAATGCCATGCAATGCAAATAAGTCTCAAATAAATAGTTGATTACGGCAATGTCAAATGATCACAAATGTTGATTATATTTTCAATTTTTAGATAATTGGTTTTGTAAATTTATGTTCTGATGTACAAGCACAGCATATTGTGGCTTCTGCGCATTATGAATTACAACAGTTTCATAATAGATTTTGGTCAGATTACATATTTCGCCACACACTGCTTCAGACAGCCCTCAGATCAACCCAGAGGTTGACCGACGTTTCAGGGTCAAGCCGCGCCTCTGCTGCGACTGTCAAAGATGTATCAGTCGCCATTTATTTTTTGTGACCCGAGTGTCACTGTGACCATATGTGACCTGCTCTGTGAAAATAAGTCAGATGTCGAAAATTTGACAAACAGAGTTATGTTTTAGAAAGAGTGCACTGTCCTCTTTAATTTGATATATGTTGGAGGTCTGTAGCATGTTGCGTTCTTGTGATACACCGATTTTAATTTTGACGATTTTGCGAAATCTAAAAACCCCATTCATAAGGAATCATGCATTAAACAAATTATTTTCCTTTAAGAGATGTATGCAATAGAATACAAAACCGGTTTTTCCTCACTAAATCTGATTTAATTCAGCATGTTTTAATGTAGAAATTGAAAATATAGATCCTAACCAAGGTGAAAATCATGAAATAGGAATATCAAATGTTCGTACGAAAACCCCCCTTTCCGCGTTCAACCACCCAAATCTCGTAATCTCACAGAGCGGGTCAAATATTAAGATGATCGGCATTAGCTGAAGAAAAAAAAATTCAACAGTCGCCGAGTAGATAAATTTGATAACTGCGAGCATGTTTCTGACACGTGGAATCAATCGCAGTCAACAATGTGTGATGTTACGACGTCGTGTGTTCATCCGATTATCTGTGTAGCTTATCATGGTGCGGCAAAAAAATGGTTGAATGAACAGACATGACTGTGATCATGATCATTTTATTGTTATGCGAACCGCCATTTTGAAGTAGCCACATGATCATGTCTAAGCCGCAGAATCGTTGGGGCATCGTGGGTGACCGCGTGGTTGCATTTGTTTGTGTTTCAAGATACTGTTTGTTCCACGAGAATCAAACGGTTTCTCAGTTTTGTAACCTGAGCATTACTTTTTGTGCTTCATGTCAACGGTTCCGTCGCAGTGTAAGCAAATCGCAGGTCGGCCTGAGGCTAAGCCAAATATCTTTACATAACCGTATAAAAAAAATTAACCAGCTGCCAAAAAAAACCACCTGTTGAAAAACATTTCAAAATTAAAACAAATATTAAATAAATACATAAAAACTATCTTACGATGTTGACTTGAACATCAATCAATTTCAGACTCGCCATGATGAGACTGTTCCTCTTCTTCCGAGTCACTGGAATCCACCACAGCTCCCTGCAGGAAATCAGAGGAAGAAAACGGGACCAGACTTCAAGAAACAATCGACTGGCCTTCCGTCCATCAAACTTATTACAAGTCAATCACAAGTTTGGTCACAAATAAAGTACTGTACAGGCAAAGAATTCCATACCCTGACATCAGATGTTGTGATGATGAGAATGTCTGAGCTTTACCACAAATGATGCTTACCATTTCGGAAGTTGGATAACGGAAGTTTGACGATACTTTTGTTTGGCCATGGCCCATAGGTTATGTTCGCAGGAATTTAGATAATGCCCGGATATGGAATTCTTTCCAAGAACAGGCCTGTCCAAATAAAATTCTTTTCTTACCCATCCTCCTTGGCTATCCAGCCAGGCGGCGAATCGATCCCCGATGTATCGGAGGCTGTTCTCTTTAATGTCGCTGGCCCGGGAGCCATAGTGCTGGGCTATCTTCATGGCCAGCTTGGTAAACTTGAAGACTAGGGCCAGCTGTTCAACCCCCGTGTCCTGGCCGATCAGGGATTGCATGGTGTCGCGGAAGACCTTGTAGGTGTGGTCCCGCACCACCGACAGGATCGACTGTGGCGAGAAGGGGTGGAGGTGTTGGTTGTGGCGCTGTGTGGCCAGGGAGTGGGTGGATCAGCATGGGGGTGGATGGGGTGGGGGTGATGATAGGTATCCAAAATCATAGCAAAACAATCGTGGGAATTTTTGTGAAAGTAACAGCATGGGGTAATGAGTGCAGACATGAAATGTGCAGAACAAAAAAGTGACAGCAGGATGACAGATTGGAACAGTTTGGAACAGTCAAAGCAACAGGGAGATTAAGCATGCAGGGCAGGCCAGGGTTTGCAGAGCAACCAATATAACAAAAATAAACAGAGCCAGTTGGAGTGCAAGAGGAAAAGAGGAAAAATAAGGGGAAAATGAGGAAAAGAGGGGAAAATGAAGAAAAAGAGGGGGAAATTAAGAAAAAGAGAGAAGTGAGGAATGATCTGAGAGAGTTAGTCAGGATGAAACTCGGACCGGAATTATTCTTGGCAGGTTATTGAGGCCATTTGGTTAGTATAAATGTTAACGTAAACTAAAACGGGATAGTTATAGTTAGCAATTAATATACTCCAATTAGTTAATTAATCCAAACTGAACTCAACCCATCAAAATCAAAATGCATGTTTTGTTGGAATATGTTGGGTACTGCACCCTTAGTTCAACCATGCTTAAACTGATTAAGCTCTTGGATGCCACCAGTAACAGAGTACAACATATACATATTGCAATTCTATTGTACTATTTTCTCATCTTTCTACATTGTAACATTGATGAGCCAGGAAATCTTAGAAATTAAACCATTGCTATGACGTCACTCTATTGTTAAACGTGTGGATCTACAAATAGATGCTTTGGACAAAAAGTGTGGATTCGTATCTGAGAATCGACGTTTTAGACAAAAAAGGGGGAATTCTTAACTAAGAATCCACACTTTTCAAACTGCCCTGTAAACAACTTACTGCAAAATAAGTGCATGTTTGATCACAGGAAATGTAGCACAATTTGTTTAACATTTCAACACTGAAATTGAGAACACAATTTAAGAAATGTAAAACTATAGTTCGAGTCAAAATACATTTGTGAACTATCCATGTTGATGCTAGGGCATGTCTTGCTCAAACAGATTTATAATGCTTTACTGGGTTGTACGTATGGTGCGAAATACGGTACCCTCTGGAGACGTGACCACAATGGGGACATTGGGAGTGAAAAGGTCTCCAAAGGGTATTTTCTATAATTGAATAGGTCTCCACTAGGAATTTCACGAATTAGATTTTTGGATTTTACCTAAATTACTCAAAAAAACAGGGTTAGGATGTGGTCAGGGTTAGTGTTTGGGTTAATAGGGTATAAATATAGGGGATATTGGGTCAAAATTTCAACTTAGGAAAATAATTGTGGTTAAAATGGGAGCATTTTGAAAAACTTGCTCGACTTTCTAACCATTTTGTACACGAGAACAAAGCCATGTCTCCACAGTGATACAAAAATGCGAATACATGTAGCGATACACATGCTTTATTAAAAATTTCTTTACACAAGTAAAGTTAGGAATTCGCAGTTTTTATCTCAACACTAACCCAGAGCTTGATTACGAAGATCCTTTAAAAACTCTGCATGTACATTTCGCGTCTAGTACATGGCCACGATATCAGAATGCATGCTGTTTCATGTCCACTAAACTGGATGACAGTTGACGCAATGGTTTAAGTCAGAGAATACACTCGCAAGTGTGGATTCGTAATGAAGAATCCACTCGGCACTTCGCGCCTCGTGAATTCATAATTACGAATCCACACTTTCTCGTATATTCTCCCTTATTGAAACCAACACTAGAAAAAATACCAGTAGGGGATGCCTAAAAAGTTAATTTCAAACAGAGCCTTTTGAAATTTGATGTAAATCCAGATGACCACAACGTGTAATTAACAAACCCAAAAACCAAAAACCAGGGCCACTTCTTACCGAGATCTAGCTAAAGCCGTGTTCCCATTGGACTTTTTCTTCCGCGAAAACCTACCGCAACATTCCTTTGTGTAATTCTACCGTGCTTGGACCTTTACATATACTGCGACGTAATGTTTCATTTGCGGTGCGAGACTGGCAGAATGTCACACATTGCGGACGCTGTGCACAGTCACCTTTGACCTAAGCGGGATATGACGTGACGTATTTCTACAGCGCAGGACTGTTCCCATCGGACTTTTCAGCGTCTCTGATAACTTAGCGCGGCTGAGCGGAACCTTTCTAGACCACTTTCGGCCTGGTAGTTTTACTGTCACGGTACATTGACAGAGAAGTTAGTCTACCACAAGTTCCTATTAGATTCAATGCTGTCTTTTTACAGAAAAGTTGTGGTACGTTAACCCTAACCACCCTGAGTCCATCAAAATCTATTTCCTGTTTTGGAGGATTTTAGCGGATTCAGGATACCTCCATATTGAACAAACTGGAGGAGTGTGATGGTTTGAGGATTTTTAGCCTAGCGTTACTGCAGGAGTATGATGTATTCACGATTCAGAAATTTAGGTGATGAACTGTGATGGACTCTATGGAGAAACACACTGCAATTTTTTGTATGCCACCTAGGTATCCTGAATCCGCCAGAGTCCATCAACTTTTGCTGGTGGATTATTGATGGACTCAGGATATCTCCAGTATGCATACTGGTGGAGTGTGATGGACTCAGGACACCAGCAGTTTTTGCAAATCAAACTTGGTGGATTGTAGCGGATTCAGGATACTTTCTAGAAAAAGGAGTGAGGGGGTTAGGGTTAACCAAAAAAAGTCCAATGGAAACACGGCTAATGATGAACATGGTATGTGCAACCTCGTGTTAGTGGGTGTCAACAGTGCAAAAAGGCTAGCAGGTAGATGAATCAAGCACCTATCATGTTGCGACAGAATCGGACTGAACATACCGTTGAGATATTAAGGTCGGGCGACAGAGGGGATTGTATCAGATTACCGCTCAATCTGAGCAGCTCAAATACAATCAGTTCAGGGTTCTGGAGAGGGGATTTCAACATAACAAATCGGTCAAATCAAAACTGGAATCGTCATCACTCAAAAACAAAAACAAATCAAATCACACTTAACTAATCTACAATGATCTACAGGTAGCTCGTCAAACATGCTAAACAACAGGACAACAAAACGTCTGTCAATTTCAAATAATTTAGTATTTGATTCTTCGAAACTGCATCTGACCGAACATTCAAATATGTGACCTGGCACTACGAAATGAGCGGAAAGTCGCACATCGCCAAAGTAAGTTATTGGCCAAAACGTCAATTTTTTTAAGTGAGAGGTCGGTTTCGAGTTTGTCACGTTTTTACACACATAAAACCATCCTTTATCATATCCCACAAATTGTATAGCTCAATTAAAACTCTAAAGTGTGTTTTTTGTTTGCGGCTGAATTGCACTAAAGTGATAGTATAGTTAGCACGGTTCACAGACTTTGAACTTCGTTTTCTCAAAACAAGTGAGCATGACTTCAGCAATTTCAAAAGAGTATAGCGGCGGCTAGGAATAAGCTACAGCAACACACAATACATCATTTGAAAGCTTAGGACTTTTTTTCTCTAGAAAAGTAATAATGTCAATTTTGTTATTTTGCGACTTTCTACCCATTTCGTGGTGCCAGGTCACATATTTAAAACTTGCTGATTAAGTTTCACATGTGCACAAGCCAGTTGCAGCCGCCTTTCTCGCGGGTCAAATGCTGCATTCATGTATAAAGTGCGAACTTTTCCCAATTTGCAATTTTTCCTCAAATTACACGGATACGTTTTGAAGGTTTGCACGGGATACCAATGAGATATTTACATTTACGGTTGCGCGATTTGATGCGAGTTTGTGAGTTTCTGGAAGAAAAAAAACCCAGGTAAACTCAACGTTTCGGGCAGTATGCTCTGCTCGTAAACAGGAGTCTCCTGTGAAACGTTTACTTTATCTTATCAAATCTAATTTCATTTTGCACTTACAGCTCGGTAGCCATCCACGTGGTCCCGTATTCTTCCACCGATGGTCTCAAATAGTCTTTCGTCCGATTCTAAAAAAATAAGCCACGCAAACAAAGAGAAAACAACAGGCATATTAAACACCAGAAAACTCTGTAACAAGCAGTGGTTCACAAATAACTTTCTTGAAAGAATCAAAGACAATTTGACAGTGAGAAATTCAACTGACCAGAGCCTAATGCAAAGAAACAGCATAGAAACAAGTAAAATGTCTGAAACTAAAGGGGGGGGGGGGGGGCCTACACGAGCTTTAAACCTTGAAGATGAAGCCACAAGCAAGTACACATTAGTACACAAAGGGAGTCAGGTTGGCGTAGCGGTTCTTTCCTTGCATTCCACAACTATGACCCGGGTTCGAACCCCGCCTGGGCCAATATGTGGATTGGGTTTTCAGTCCCTGCCTGACTCCGTGGGTTTTCCCCAGGATATTCTTCTGGGGGGTTTCCTCCCACCTCTAAAACTGTACCTTCTTCTCATTGTCTTCTCTCTACTGAGGGCCCCAAATGATCAGCTTCTGCTGGATGGGTTACCTTCAATAAAGATGGTTGTAAATAAATAAATAAATAAGTAAATCAATCAAGTTTTTGAGAAGAAAGCAGATTGACCAGAGCAGATATCAGAGGTCTTCCCTACCGCTCACCTGCACCACCTGCAGCTGTGGCCGCGCTGGTCTCCATGGGAGCAGCGGTCGCAGCCATCTCCTTCGCCCGGTGTCTCGCTTCGGGGGCAGAAGGCTCATCGGGACCGGCGACTCCCTCCTGGTAGTCTGTCACAAACCGATCTCCGATCTGGGCCAGCCTGTCGGCGATGCGCTTGTAGAATTCCTCCCGCTCCCGCTTGGATGGCCGCTGCAGAGTGGCTTCTTCATCTCCACCTCCGACTGCCAGCAAAAGGAAAACAAAAAATCTCAGAAGATTTGACAAAATTCTCTTTGCTCAATATAAAGCCCAACCATTTTTATGGTACTTTTGTCATGTTAGGTGTACAGAAATCAAATAATCAATTTTGCCAATCAAAAAAAATTATGTTGTCCTCGTCAATTTTTTTTAGTTTAGCTACTGCACTGTGATACTTATCCAAGTACGATTTGGTACATGGTACCAATGTTTTACGGCTTGAACCTCAAAGCCCAGGCCAAGGCTATGGACCCTCATTGCCCAAGAAGGGTCCAATGCCTAGGCATGGGCCTTGAGGATAAAGCATTGCGCTACAACACTGCCTGCTACTCGCATAGTATCAAACAAATTGGAAGAATGGTGATGAAAACTAAGCATTTCATGCAGAACTCATTTCAACATTACTACCAAAAAGACAAACAAACCTAGCCATTGCCATCATATTGAGTTTTGCACAGCTATCTCTCATACAGACTTTGCCTAGATCATCTTTGCACGAGTGCAAGGCATACAGGTACTCTACACACAGGGTCCCTACTAACTCTCTCCGGCGCACTTGTACTCTTGGACCCAAACTGTTCATACATAAATCTTCTCTGTCAGACTCACCACTCATATTGTCCCCAGCTTCTTCCGTTCCGTCTATCTCAAGATCCCGGTTATTCCGGTCCCCCATTGCGGTGGGCATGACAGGCTGTCGCGTGTCGGTGTCTCGCCGAACATGACCCGGGGTGATCCTGTCCAGTTTAAAGACATCTGCGGAAGGAACAACAATAGCAAACAAAACTCAGAAACAAACATAGACGGTACTTTGTTTAGATTCATGGGCCACTTCGGCACACGGCCTTTCTCTGCTTTCTGCTTCTAGAGACCAAAGTTAGAATTGGAATCCTTACTTAAATGGACATTGTACATTCTCTTCTACGATTCTTGCATTGCATTATAAACGTACATGTAGCTCAGTCATAAATCAAGAAATGTTTTTTGCAAGGGTCCATAATTTGCCATAAGTAAAACTCTTCATGCACATGTACAACCAGAATCTGTATAGTACATGTACATGACTCAAAGTACAAAATGTGACCGATGCCAGCATTTATGCTTCATATACGTGTCTTTCATAAATCAAAGTGATAGAGGCAGTGGAAGTAATTCTATTTCATATACTGATTTGATTAATGCACTGTGTACTTGCCATTAAGTCCCTGTTTGTTTCTCTCTTGTCGCTTTGATCTCGTCAAGTTAAGACTCCTCGGTCTCTGCGACTTTTGACCAGACCCACCGGAAGACCAGTCGGAGGACAACCCGGACTCTTGTGAACTTGACAGAACTGAGGAAGGGGTCTGGGTACCTGTGGACCCAAGTCCACTGGCCTCAGGCTCCGCTGCACTCCTACTGGACGGCAATTTATTGGCCTCTCTGGAGTGAAGCTGAGTATCGCTGCCGGCAGCCAGCTGCGGTTGACGCAACTGAACCCCACTGTGAATCTCTTTGAGGAGTTTCCGCCGGTCAAATTCGGTCATGGACTGGGTGTGGTCGTAGTCACTGACCGAGGCCCAGTCGGCATTTGAGGTGGTATCCGAGGGCGTAGCCCCGGCGAGGCTGTCGTCTGTGGGAGTAGATGCACTCTTGCGTGGTTTCCGTGACTTGAGCTGGAAGCTGGGCCAGCGCCTTGTTTTGACTGCTTCTTTAGGTTCCGAATTAGGTGGAGTGGGTGTTCTCGTCTCCGCCTCATTTTTTAGGGAGTTTTTGCGGGAGTCTCGTCTGAATGTTCTCTTCAGCCTGTTTGCGAACCCGGTGTGTTTCATTTCCTGGTGAACTTTGGACCGACTGGCAGAAGTTTCACCGGGACCGGTGGCTGGCTCTTTTTCTTCCGAGTGGTCATGCTTTCTCTGCATGCTGGGAGAGCGGATAATTTGCTTGGCTTTGTCCAATAGGCTCTTACGCCTCTTCGGCATGTCTCTCTTCTTTGGTTCTTTCTTTACGCCGTCTTTGTCGTGTTGGGCGTAGCCGTTCCCAGCTGCCTTAAGCTTTTCAAGGTCTTCTTCCGTCACCCGTCCAACCTGCATGCGCAGGGTGGAAGGTGCCGATCGGGATTTCTCCTTGTCCATCTCATGGTCAGATGACGACAGTTCATCGTCTGCGGATGACTGCTCTCGTTTGACATCTCCGGGCAGGATCGAATTCTCAAGAGCTCGGCTGAAGCTTCCCTTGCTTCTTGTTAGTGTAACCTCCTCATAATCTCCACTGTTGCGATAGTCGCTAGAGTCTGTGCTCATGGTGGAGCATATAGACACCGTATTATTCCGCGGCACTCGGTCTTTCTTCTTCCGTCTCTCTTGACTGAAGAATTCCTTTTGTAGAATGGCATCGTTCATGCTCATGCTCCGCCGCTTCAAGAACATCTCCATGACCTTGGCTGCCTCCTTCTTGACGATGGGGATACTGCTCTCCTTGTTGACCATCATGGGAGAGCATTTGGGACTCCGGCCCTTGGAGTTTGTTCGTGCTTTGAGCGTTCCCGTTCGGGAGGATGGAGGAGATGGGACGGGCTCGTCATCGTCCATGTAGGGTATCTCGCCGGATCCCTCCATCTCCTGAGATGCCGTTAGCCGGACGTCTGCCATTTGATGATTTGTATCTGGTGTGGTGTCCATGACTACCACCTTCTCATCAGCGAAACACTGGATGTTACCAAGTGAAGTCAAGGGTCAGATTCGCAGTAGTTTCTCAACCAATCTGTTGCAAAAAAAATAAAAGTATACAATTATTTCTTTGTAACATAGAAAAAGATTAAAGATCCTTCAAAACTAGCAAATTTGCTTAAAATAAAACTGTTTTTATGTTTTATAATTAACACCAATGGATGGCAAGAGGTACATGTATAACATGTACTCAAACAGTATGCGGTATGTTTCCATGGTAGACAACAAGTAGACAACGACTCTTTCTCTTAACCAGTTCGCGCCGGATGACGAATATAAACGCAAGGTTTTCCCCAGATTCAAAACGGATGACGCATAAACACGCCACGACCAAGGCCGGAAATGTCTGTCAGCAGCGAGCAAGGACGGAAATGCATGGGTGTGCTTCCCGGTACTGGCGACCTGAACCTGCTTCGGATCGAGTTTCGTTAAAATTAATCCCGCGCGTCGGCTCGGTGATGTTAAAATAATCCCGGCGCGAACTGGTTAAAGTAACTTGAATCATCAATCCTGATTCATAGCAACAACAAGTGTGACATGACACCATATTGCACGGCCCACATCGAACTCCACGTTTTTCACTCGCTACGCATAAACCTAGTAATGGGGACAGTTTCTTTTGTTCAAAAACAGCTGACCAAGTTGTAGGGACATTTTCCTGTCCTCATAGCATTTTGTGTCTCCAGTGAAGGGGGTTAAGAGGTAGTTTTGGGTTAGGGTATAATGAACGAAAATGAAGACGACATATTCGGGTGATTTTAAGTCAAAATAGTTTGGAGGGTTCGAGTATAGAGCGATTTTCCTGAAGCACACAAACCCTATCGAATGTCCCCAAAACGTCAACAGACGTGTACGAATGTTATGTAAACTACAAGTACACATGTTCACAACGTACATTTATGTACATGTACATGTACGGGCCCACCAGAGAGTTCAAACACAACAGTCTACTGATAAAACTGAATTCAATACCTACTGTACATGTATACAATCTCCAAAAGCACAACATTACTTGACATACCGTACACACTACTGAATTGCAGAGTTACACACAATCGTTAAGATACCTTCATGTCCACAGAAACTTCTCTTTTATAGCAGATTTAACCAAATACTGCGAAGCTGATACCAGGATGTGCCACCAACAATCCTATTTCTCTGAAGAAAACCAAACTAGTCACAAAAGCTTCAAGTACAGTCCACTCAACGATGACGTCTGTTATCTGAGAAAAACACCTCCCGGCCTGAGCATCCTGCCTCTTGCATCACACACACACACACACGCACATCGCACAGTGCCCGCATCCTCAAAGATTAGAGGAGGGTCTATAGAGAACACAGGATGAGTCATCTCTAACCGCTCAACAACCGGGGCAATCTCCTATCTCCCTATCACTCTCTATGACTTCAAGAAACTGCTCCTCCCTGCTTGTTTGTGCATCGCTATGACATTTGGAGGCATACAGTACAGGATGTGTATAGGTCTATGCATACAGGGTGGCCTATATGGATTGGTATGCAAGTGCGCAATGAGTGATAAATGAGTCAAACGCCAACATGTACATGTACCATACAGCATGTGTACATGAATGTACAGTACGCGAATACTACATGTACAGTACATACCGGTACATGATGGTACACACAACACTATCTTATACTGGTACATGCTTTTAGCAATACTTTCATGTGGTGCGAAATAAGTTACCCTCTGAAGACTTGAACACAATGGGGACAATGGGAGTGAAAAGGTCTCCAAAGGGTAATTTCTATAGATGAATACAGTAGGTCTCCATTAGGAATTTCCCGAATTAGATTTTTGGATTGTACTTAAATTACTCAAAAACTAGAATTAGAATGTGGGTTAGAGTTAGTGTTTGGGTATAATACATGTATAGGGTATATTGGGTCGAAATTTCAACCCATGAAAAAAATTGTGGTTAAAATGGGAGCATTTTGAAAAACGTGCTTGACTTTCTGACCATTTTGTACATGAGAACGAAGCCATGTCTCCACAGTGATACAAAAACGCGAATGTGTGCACACATATGTACGTGCAAGACACCACTCAAGCAGTAATTGCAATTTTCATAATGGAGGGCCAGATTTCCAAGAAATTATGAATTATGCAAATCAGACGTCGCTCTTTAAACACGGAGAGCGAAGTCCATTACCTCAATATTGTACCATGCACATGAACATGTACGTACGATATGTTTACACTTAAAATCAACGTCCGTGCACGTATACATTTGTCATACAATAGCCGTATATTCCCAATAATGTAAATTCAAAGTGCACGTATGTACATGTACATGAACATGAACCTGTTAGTAATTGTTTGTTTTCCATTTTACCGTACATATACCGGTATGCCCAAGTATAACCAATTAAATTACTAACAGTAATAACTAATTGAATAATTAAACAATTAGTTTTTACATAAAGTCAACGTTTCCTACTGTTACCAGCAGATTGTTTTGTTCAATTACATGTACCTTGAAATATCACTGTAATATCAATGTGGTTTATTTGAAATGATAATTTATTCCTAGTTTAACAAATGCATGCAAGTACATACATCATGTACATGTAAAGCAAGCTATACTGTAGTTAAGCACAAATACAAATATGCACAAATGTCCCGAGTCTAATCTTTTGCAGGTGTTGGGGAACATAATTCTGCACACAGCTTCGATAAACCGATTTGCACAAAAGACAGTCTGTGTCTGTGTGCTGCTGAACTTGTACGAACAAGTGACTTTAGTGACGTACAGTGTAGGAGGGTTAATGTACTTTGCAACAAAAGCTCAATCTCAATTGAAGGAATTAACATTTTTTGTATACGAGATATAAAAAGCTGTGACCATTTCAAGGTAGGATACACCATTAGTATTTGCTTGAATTATCACGAATGGGTGGATTTGGAGGGTTGTATTTTATAGTAAATATTGTTTTTTAACCTGTCTGAAGTTTTACAATCATGAATGCTGGAAAAAGCAAGAAAAACGGTAATTTGTTTTTTAACCGGCTTCAGGCAGTGGTTCTTATGTTGTTCATGTTTTTTTTGCAATCGCCGGCCGGCGATCATATTTTTTTATATCATAATTTTTTATATTCAGAACAATTACAGGAAATATCTAGCGCCGCAATCCTTTTGCTGGATGCCTACAATCATTATTTACTTTCAAATAAGTAAGATATTTCCTAATAATTCGGTAGTACAAATTTTCTATATCTGCAAATGGTGTATCCTACCTTTAACAGAGTAACGTTTTGGTGCAAGCAGTGTTCAAGAGGGATACAAAAATTACAATTTCTTGGAAGATTTTGCTAAAAAAGACTATAGCCCCAACTTTTTTTTTATAATACTGTCCCAATTTGTGCCTATTTTGTTTGCAATTGCTCACACATCCACGAACGGGTTTCATCCGACCAGTAAATTACCAGACATCTACAAGTAGGGTCAGGGAACCAGACTACAAGACTCAGACTCTTGGTTTTTCCAGCATTTTAGACAGTTCAGTGTAACAATATCTGCTAAAAAACAGTTACCCACCAATCCATCCATTTAAAAAAATTACGACAAAATTAAATAACTGCATTCAACCCATAGAACTAAATTAAATTTCTAAAGCGCTAACTCCTCATTTTAACGCGCGGAGACACTTTGAATCCAACCTGTACGCTGACATTTTGAATTCATGTGCGTGTTGTAAAACATAATAAAAATAGATGGATTGAATGTTGACAGTGTACTCTACATGCAAAGTAGAACAGACGCAAACAACTTACGCGCATCATGCCAGTAAAAAAAAGTCACAACAAAATGAAACGCTCATTTGCTGATTGGCGTTTCAGTTTTGGGCGTATCGGCTTCGGTAACGCACTGTATGGAATACAAACGCAAATTGGCAAATAGCCATACAAAAGCTGTTGAACGTTTCGTGTTTTCCATAGGTTTGTCCACAAACATGGATGCGCCCAGCAGGCATCACTTTGTACATCGAGCCAGCGCTTTAGTAATTTAATATAGCTCTATGATTTAACCTTATTGCGTGCAATCTAAAAAAAATGTCAAGAACTCACTGTCAGACAACACCTGGTATTTACAGAATCATTCACCTTTGTTATTGTTCGAGTTCATATCCCTGTCTGAACGCACCTGCATTCACAACCCACATACATGGACCAGTGGAATTGAAGATGATTCACTGGTTGGGTATTTATGGGTTACCAGTGCAACACCAAACCATTTCCCTCATTTGCACACAATGGTTTTTCTTTTTTTTTGGGGGGGGGGGGGGGGAGGTCCTAAGTTTTTGTCCTTTTTGACTCATAACAACAGATGTTGGCTACTAATTTATGGGTTTTGTTTAACTCTGGATTAAATTTGTGGTGGTAAGCAATCAGCCATGTGGAACTGAAAAAGGAAATGGGCCTTAATAATACATAATTACATGCATGAATAAAAAAAAAAAAATTCTAGGGGAGAAAAATACATCAACTAATTATTGAATATTTGTACTGAATGGAATAGAAACTATAACCCCATAACCACCTAAAAGAATTATAATATTAAAGCCATCCCCCACAATTTTTTTTATAAATAATAATAATAAAAACATAAAAACATAATTTTTTTTAAAATAAACAGCACTAAATGAGTAAGAAATAGTGTACAAAATTGAGTAAGAAATAGAATGTTAATCAGCCAACCTCGTTAACTCTTGCTTTGCCCCAATACACTCTCCAAAACAATTGAACATTTTCAAATCATGCTTGTACCGTAATGTCAATGATATGAAATTAGAGAAAGAAGGTTAAATTTAACAAAACAACTCATTTGCCTTACAATGTCTGTACATGGCCGTACAGTATGCAAAAATAAATGAGCATACATTTTGTAGCCTTGCTGTGTCAAAATTACAGACTGAGCGAGATTGGGAAAGGAGGATTAATTAAGTACACGTAGCCTACCGGTATATTATCGAGTTGATTTTGTACATGTACATTGGTTCATTAAAATGTACATTTGTAAAAAAAAATCTTGGTACCGTACAACCTGCATTAAATTAACCAGTTCGCGCCGGATGACGTATATAAACGCACAAAATTCTCCAAATTCAAAACGGATGACGCATAAACACGCCAAGTTCAAGTTCGGAAATGTATGTCAGCAGCGAGCAAGGCCGGAAGTGCATGGGTGTGCTTCCCGGCACTATCAGCCTGAACCCGCTTCGGATCGAGTTTCGTCAAAAATAATCCCGACCCTCGGCTCGGCGATGTTAAAATAATCCCGGCGCGAACTGTTTAATAGTTCAGTATTTCACCAAAAATTGTTTACCATGAATTTGAAACGTCCTTGTTAACTGTGACTAGCTTTTAACCAGTTCGCGCCGGATGACGTATATAAACGCAAAGTTTTCCCCAAATTCAAAACGGATGAAGCATAAACACGCCAAGTTCAAGTTCGGAAATCTCTGTCAGCAGCGAGCAAGGCCGGAAATGCGTGGGTGTGCTTCCCGGCACTATCGGCCTGAACACGCTTCGGATCGAGTTTCGTTCAAAATAATCCCGCCCCTCGGCTCGGTGATGTTAAAATAATCCCGGCGCGAACTGGTTAAAAAGTAATACATGTATAATATAAAGTTTCTTACCCACATTTTTAACAAGCTGTCATTTCACAAATCCAGTTGCTAAATACACTGAGCTAAACAGAAGTATCCACCAACTTTTTTACAAGTACTACTGGTATTTCAACTTTTACAGTAATGGTCTCAAACAAAAAAGTTGAAGAATATATCCAGGATTTAGCAGGGTGCCATGAGAAATATATAATTATGTAACTGACCTCACAAATATTTGGCAACTGGTGTTACGATGGGATTTCCCCCATAATCATTTACAGGGTCAACACAATAGCTCAAATTTGGCTCAGTGAATGGCCCTTCCAGAAGGCCCACTCACACCCCCAGTCATGCCCTAATATGGTCAGTGACTCATAATACAGCAGCCTATATCATGCATGAATGTACACTCAAAATATAATACCCTTTTGGAGGTGTTTGCAGACAGCGCATTTCCAGTTATTAATTATTACACTTAAGATTTGGTAAAAGGGAACTTCTGTTTTGACATTTTGAGTGGGCATTATGATCAGTAACATCGTCTGAAGGTTACAAAATTTCGGAATTTCCCCGACTTGACGTGTGTGTTTAGGTAAAATGTACAGCTACCGGTAGGATTTCATCGGTTAACGTAATGACCAAAACAATGAGGGATTTTAATTTTATACACTGTACGTGTTGCTACATGTTCTTCCATGGGCATTTCAACAATCATTCAGAACCTGTTTTTTTAAATAAAGCCCAAAGCAAAAACAAAAATAGTGACTCAGTAAAATTATATTGTTGAAAAAAACTTAGGACATGTATGTGGACATACAATGTAAGTATACTTGGGCTGTCCCGAATATACCAAATATTCAATCATTTCATAAAATAGATTTTTGCAGGCTTGAATATTTGGAGTTATCATAAAGTTGCTTTGTTTTAATTGTCAGATGCTACTTTTTGTCAACGGTAACGGTAACTCGAGTTTCGTTAAAAATAATCCAGCCCCTCGGCTCAGTGATGTTAAAATAATCCCGGCGCGAACTGGTTAAACAGTTTAAATATTACCAATGAAAACAATTGCATACACAAAGGCCATGTTGAGTATGTGGTACAAAGTCTAAAACTGAAACTTTGTGTGTGCGTGCATAAATTCACATCACTGGCACTCAACAGAAATTCTTGGTAAAAAGAATCCGGTCTATTGTAAATCATAAATATTCTCGGAAAAAAAAAAAGAAAAAAAAAAGGAACAATCTTGGCCTATTGTAACGTTTCAAGCAGGCAATTCAATGAACAGGGCTAGGGGTGTACCAATGGTGTGAAGTTGTTAATTGCATAAATCTAGAGATTAACTGCTTGAGCGCTATCTCATTAGAACTGTTACAGTGTTAACCAGTTCGCGCCGGGATTATTTTAACAACGCCGAGCCGACGGGCGGGATTATTTTTAACGAAACTCGATCCGAAGCGTGGTCGGGCTGATAGTGCCGGGAAGCACACCCACGCATTTCCGGCCTTGCGCGCTGCTGACATACATTTCCGAACTTGAACTTGGCGTGTTTATGCGTCATCCGTTTTGAATTTTGGGAAATGTTTGCGTTTATATACGTCATCCGGCGCGAACTGGTTAAAGGTAGGACACACCAGACCATTTGCAGATATCCAAAATATTTTATTTACTACCAAATTATTAAGAAATACTGTATCTTACTCCTTTGAAAGTAATTAATGATTGTAGGCATCCAGCAAAACGATTGCGCTAGATATCCTGTAATTATTCCGATAAATAAAATTGTATAAAGAAAAATCGTGAAAAATCAAAAATAACATAAGAACAACTGCTGGACACCGGTTTAAAACAAACGCCGTTGTTCGTGCTTTTATTGGCATCAATGATTGTAGAACTTCGGACAGAACAGTTAAACGGTATTAAATACAACCCCCCAAATCTACCTATTCGTGTTAATTCAAGCAATTACCAATGGTGTATCCTACCTTTAACAAGAATCAGCTACCGGTACATGTACCGGTAGTTGTACCATGTACCAACTTCTAAATTACATTTGACAATAGCCTTATGTGTGTGGTATTGGGTTTTCAAAGTCGTGTTTCAAAGTCAAGGGCAGTATTTTTATCTTACTTTCACAGGCATAAAAATATAAACCTACAGGAAAAAATGTGCACGTAATGCACGATAACAATTGTTTTTAGTTATCTATTGTACAATTAATACTAAATCAGCACAATGGCTAACATATCCTACAGAAAACAAACCCAAAAGCTTCACACTCACGTGTTTTACAGCTCTAGAAATCAGCGCCGAGGTCCTGGATTCACAATAGACAAATTACATTATGGCCTAAGCTATACTCCCAAGTCCCAGTGTAATAGACTGTAAGTGCATGATCCCAGTAGAACATTTGCCCAAGGCACTGTCGTTTCCTAGGTTTTACAATGCTGTGATGATCACATCTCACAACACCCCACGACATAACATGACTGTACCCGTGTACATATCGCCTTACAGTATCCACACAGCACTTTCACATTTGGTGCCAAAGCGAAACAAAGACAAACAAAATATCAGTCATAATAATAAACGACCACCAATCAGCAGGGTTCAATGACCACAGTAAATAATACCAAGGCATGATATTTATAGTTTCACTGCCTGACCTTGCCATGAACCCACCCAATTCTTGGAAAATGAGCAGGCCCTTAAACATTTGTAACAAATTAAAGAAAATTATGTTTTATACAAGGGGTGAATGACTGGATGTACATGTACTCTACATAATTATGTACAAAAACAATGCACACAGGTCTTTTTACTGTATAAAGGGTCCAATTTGAAAATATTGAGAGCTTAATTTTTTTTTTGTAAACTGCAGCCCCCACTTGGTTATTTTGTTGTCGCATTCATCTCCCATGGGCAGATACCATAAATTAAAACATGCCATCACGATTTCCTCCCCCTAGATAACACTTTCAAACTCAAAATATGAGTTTGTGTAATGCAAACCTGTCCTTTTGGTAAAAACTTATTTTGCATTATTTTGAAAATATGAGCTTGTTATATAAATACTGTCCAGCAAATTGGGTATTATGACTTTTCTTTCAATATACAACTTGAATTATTGGTTTTGTTATTAGGATAAAAAAGTTAAGATACAGCATTGGCAATTGCTTGAATTACCGTAGCATGAATGGGTGGGTTTGGGGAGTTGTATTTTATAGTAAATATCGTTTTAACTTACCTGTTCGAAGTTTTACAATCGTGGATGCCAAGAAAGCCAGAAAAACGTTGTTCGTTTTCAACCGGCGTTGGGTAGTGATTCTTATGTTGTTCTTGTTTTTGTTTTTATAAAATTCAATTTTCGGAACAATTATAGGATATCTAGCGACTAGCGCAATCATTTTGATGGATGCCTACAATCATTAATTACTTTCAAATGAGTAAGATATTTCTTAATAATTCGGTAGTACAAATTGTTAAGATCTGCAAATGGTGTACTTTTAACCATTATGAATGCAGGCTTCTTTTTAATAGCCCTCGTACATTTCTTGTCTAGGGGGCATAATTCCAATCCATGCCTGATGTCTGTAATTCTCAACTGGGTAATCAATACAAGAGCCTATTTTTAGCCACCCTCCATCCTCTATAATATTCTACCTACACCATGGGAGGAGGCTCCTAGTACATGTACCTGTGGCATTTGGGTCACTCAGCTAGTGCTTGGATCAGCCAGTGCTTATATCATGCATGCAGGCTTATGTTTCTAGTTCTAGTTCATATTTAATCATATCAGATTTCTAATCTTGGCACTGTAGTGCAATGAGGCACATGCATGTAAATTTACAGCAAGCTGGGACCAATTTCATAGAATTGCTTAAGCATAAAAATTGCCTAAGCACAAAACAATCTTGCTTAGTAAAACCAGCTTATAACCTGCCACAACTCCATGTGATGTATATTATTTGTGATTAGTATTTGGCTGTTGTGAGCTTAGCATAACGATCACAGAAAATTACCAAGCAAGGGTTTTCATAGAGTTGCTTAAGCATAAAAATTGCCTAAGCACAAAACAATCTTGCTTAGTAAAACCAGCTTTACCTGCCACAACTCCATGTGATGTGATGTATATTATTTGTGATTAGTATTTGGCTGTTGTGAGCTTAGCATAACGATCACATGGAATTTTGGCCCCTAACTTGATTTACCAAGCAAGGGTTTTTGTGCTTAAGCAACTAATTGTGCTTAAGCAGCTCTATGAAATTGGCCACATGTGTTGAGCAAAGAATGCATTGTATTGCACATCTCCCCTACAGTATGTCCCGAAAAAACCAAATATTCAAATATTCGATCATCAACTGAATATTCAAATAGTTTATTGCTAGTTTGAATATCAGGGAAAAAAAAATATGCATGTGTACACACGACTGTGATGTCATTTCATTTGTAAAGTTTCAGATGCTGCCTGGTCGACTCTGGTTGATTCAAATTTTTGGTTATTAAATTATCCTGTTCTTTTTGCTGGGTAAAGTTCCTTGACAGGAATACATTGTGTACACAAGGCTTTTTCAAAAACTTTGCTTCGTCTTCGGCTTTGCCTCCGAATTCCGAATCACTGAGAAGCAAATACAAATGGAGGTAAATAGAAACAGTTTAACTTTTAGGTTTACATCAATCAATTGAATATTTTCCTGAAGCACAACAGGCATCAGAATGTGGCCGGAGAGCTCGCAGTTGAGAATCTAAAATCGCCTTAAGCCAAAGACAAAACGAAGACCAGGATTTGAAAAAGGCCCATACCGGTACATACATCATGAGTGCAAAATGTACTGCAAAACACTCCAGCGGCCCATAATACTAGCTACAGTATTATACTGTGCTACTTTTTTTTATTAGAATTGAATTTTTATTTTTATTCTAAATTTTATTATAATTGAATACTAAATTACTAAACTAAATGAATAGTCCTAGTTTATCCACTAACCGCGAAAAACAACAGAGAGATCACCTTGACTTATTATTCGCGCCTCACGACGACGATGCAATCAATATTATGGTCTCGCGTTACGACCCTAGACATCAAATGTTACGGTGTGTGCAATTCCTGTCACAAGTGCAGTTGCAATTTCTTTAACCCTAACCCACTTAAATCCTACAATCAATATGATTTTGCATACGGAAGAGATTATACTGTACATGTACTAAAGCCTGTCACAAGTAAATGGATGAGCAATGACAAAGGAATGCTTAATTGTCAAAGCTTATTTAAATAGCTAGTGATGCCTTGCCTTGACTTGACTTGACTTGAGACTGAAGGACTTGTGATGGACCTGCAGGGGCATGCAGGAACTCGAATACAACTCTGGTGCATGTACATACCGGTATAACATCTAGGATCTACCCGTAATACACCAGTGAAATATAAATGTACCAGTACATGTTGTGCAGAATGATTAATCACAACGCTTCAACCCAAGAACGGTATAGTCATCCGTAGCATCATTCAGTGCAGTGAATGTCACCTCTACCCTAATAGATTAATGTCCTAAGTAAGCTAAATTATTAACCCTAACTCCCTACCCATTTTTACTTACACATAACCTGAATCCTGCAAAATCCTCCAATTCCTAAATTGTTAAAACTCCAAGTAACCTGAATCCTGCAAAATCCTCCAATATTGGTCACTGGTGACCATACAGCCTGTATCCTGCAAAATCCTGCAGTCTTGCCCTGGCTGCAGTCAGTAAAAACCCAAGTAACCTCAATCCTGCAAAATCCTGCGATGCATCAAACTCCAAGTGACCTCAATCCTGCAAAATCCTTGTGTGTCACATTCAGCCTGATAACCTGAATCCTCCATATTCCTGCAGGGGTAAAACCCCAAGTAACCTCAATCCTGCAAAATCCTGCAATGCATCAAACTCCAAGTGACCTCAATCCTGCAAAATCCTGCATTTTGCAATGAGGAATTTGGAGGATTTGGGAGGGTTAGGGTTAAAGACAGGAGCAGTACCCCTCAAATCATCAGGCCGGGCTCTTTTAGAAAGGCTTTTCATCATCCCACTTTTTTCAAATTCTTCAGAATGTCTTGGTGATTTTATTATACACTCGGCAGGACCATGGCACTTGTGATGTGAGTCAGAATTTGTGCATTTATAATGTGTGCATCAGGATCCCTAAATGTGTAACTCATACCGGTAAGCATCATGGGAGGATTTTTCTAGCCCGTCCTTAAATAATTGAAGAAAACAAACAACGTCTATTTGTTCAGAATTAAGCATAGGGTGTTCCCATGACAAAACTTGAAAGACACAAGTATACATGGCATACCCGGTACATGTATACTACAAATGTACACACATTAACCCTAACCAATCCCAAATTCTCCAGAATCGACTTTTGAGGCACTTGGAAGTTGATGCATCAAAGGATTTTGAAGGATTGAGGGCGTAAAATTTCATTTGAGCACTGTAAGGAATGTCTGGACCACATTTGTAAAAGAGATTTCTAGACGAAAATTGTTAGACAAAAACGTTCTTTCCGTTTCCACTTGTGTTTTATGTTGGCCAGGGGTCATCAGCTGAAGGCTGCAGACACAAATATTTTCAATACTTTGGTAATATTTTCAATACTTTGGTAACATTTTCGCCTTCAAATCTCCTTAATTCAAGACGTAGTTCTGACAAAGTTAGTGCTCAAATGAAATTATTTTACTCTCTGAAGTACAAGGCAAACCAAATAAAAAATTTGACTTTTCTCGTTTCTAAAATAGCGTCAGGTTGCAACATTCTTTCCCAGTAGTGACCTAAATGTACAGTACTAATGTACTGTGCATACAACTGTACATATGACCCGCTCTGCAAAAATGAGTCTAATGTCGGAAAATACATTTTTGAGTAAAGGGCTGTTTATTGTCTCTGAAGTGATTTTTCTTTCAACAAATAATATTTTGGTTTTAAGGCATTTTTGTTTCTCCGACACCTATATTTTCAGATCTGATCGATTGAAAAGATTGTTTTGATCCCTAAATTACATTTAATACAGGTTTTGTCATTCTCTTACCATAGCATCTGATGAAGCACTACAATTGTAAATCCTAATTTCTTTTCAAAGACATTTTGAATATGACAGAGAAAAAGCAAATTTCCCAAAATTGTAAAAGACCGATGCATTACACTACAGAGTTGTGCCATACGGTATATCAAATGAAAGCTTATTCTCTGCTTTTTCTGACCAACTGTAAAATAAAAAAACAAACATTTTTAACACATTTTTACAAAGTGGGTCACGTATGTGTACGTGTGTACCTGTAGGCTGTATACATGATACACAAGTATACCTGTATTGTGTACGTTTGACTGCACCCATGTAATTATCATGAAATGACATTTGAAAACTGTGGGGTAGTGCCCACCAGGTCTCTTAATCATCTTGAGTGGTGCATGCATGGGCAGCATGGCATGCATGAATAAGAAGTGAACTGTGTAAACATGGTAAAGGATCAATCCCGCTAACCAGACTTGCAATCATGTGCATGATTTCATTCTTTTCTCATTTCAAGTCTATAGTTGCGTGTACTGTAACGTGAAAACACTATAGCCACAAATTTGTGTAACTTAATTGTCGGCATTGTCACATTGTTCATGAACTATTTGCACTAAGAAGTCTTTAGAGGACTACAGCGGAACATGTGTTGTACAAAAACATGTACTATATAATTTATTCAAAAATGCAAGTGCAATTCCAAGACCGAGAAGTATGAAATGGACAAGACTGAAATTGACAAGACTGAAAAATAGAAAATTAGTAAATCTTTAGAACTGCAAGCATCATACCCTCAAATGTGGTATGAAATGAAACCTGGGACAACAGCAAGGCCTTTTATTTGAGTGGTGTGCCAATGAAGAATGAAGTTAAGACTGAGTAAATAACATGCAAAATACGGTACCTCCCTGTATTTCATGCCACGAGATTTTTTTAATTTCCGTATTATTAGTAAGTGTTTTACCTTGTAACAAACATGGGCAAACAAACAGCATAACTGTAACATGTAATGTAAGTATGTAACCAACCGTAACGTAAAGTTATAAACCAAGATTTGTTAAATATGCCAAAACAAAAATGTTGATATGTATCCAAGTTCATTTGTTGTAACGTAGGCCTAACCTAGCTAGAATGATCCTAGCATTATACAGACATGAAAAAAGTTCTTCATATATTTTTAATTGACCTACAATTATTTATAAAATATAGTCATATAATATACCAAATAAATGACAGGACACTTTCATAAGGTTAGTTTTCAACAAGCGCCCACGGTATGTAAAGTTAACATACAATGTAGGTCACAGGTCAAAACAGGTACTGTACTTTGCAATAATAATTCAGGTACAGTTCCACCACCATGGTTTGACATTATGGTTTAGGGTTTTGGGCACGCGATCCACAATGACCAAATCTACCCGCAAGGTGGTGCTGTTTGAAACCAGGAAGAAATGTGTATCCATGAGACGAATGAAAAGACAGCCGGATTTGTTGACATTTTTGTAACAAAGGACTCCCCAATTTCACTCAAAATATACATTTGTAAGTTGTGAATATTTCTTGTTTTATTTTATCATTCACGTAGTAATGGAAACAATACAGCAACTGTTCTAGTATTATCCAAGTTTAAATACAATTCTCACTGTGTCAAAGATTATATTGCAAAGAAGGACACGGTTTTGAAAGAGACAGTATATGATGTAGGCCTAAAAATAACCAAGATTTTATACTGTTACATAAGGTCTATTGTTGATCGCGATCCCGCAAAGCATGATGGGTAGAAAAGGGAGCAGTTTTGCACTAAACCAAGCTTTTCGGCCCGCTATGCCTTCTCAGCAAGCTCTTTGTTATTTTCATTATTTACTACAACACCTCTGGCCCTCAAATATAAATATGACGAGAGTTAGTCTTCTTTTTAGATTTAGGAATTTTGTGACGACATATTTTCGAGTGGTTCGCCGTGCGCGCGATGCTCCCTTTCTTGCGTAGCGCAGGGTGCCACCTGTTGAAATCAACCGATCGACAATAGACCTATTATGTCTCAATATGCATTAAAACTAAGTCACAAATAGACGCATTATCAAGAACTGACAAATAAATGCGGGACTGGTTCACGATAAAATAAACAAGAAATTTGTCAGGTTCGTCTTCGTTTCCCGTTTATGAAAAACACTAAACAGTGACTGACACTGTCAGTGACAGTCCAGTCCAATCCCGACAATTGCTTATCTTTTCATCTCCATCTCCATAGTTAAGCCAGCAAAATATCATATTGGATACATCAACGCCAAACATAAGCGCTGCGTGTGAAAATAGACTACTCCACTAGCTTTAAAAAAATGTGTATGAAAAAGGCCGACTTGCTCTATGCTTGAATTCAGATGAGGTTCCGGTTGCACTGTTCACAGCATCTGTCTGACTGAGGAGGACCTGAGGAGATTTGATTAACAAATTAACATTTAGTTCTTACCTTCGTCCGACAAACGTCAAATTCGGGCACAGCAGTCAGTACGATACAGTTGATAAACACCAGCTCTAATAAACTAACAGTAACAAATTAAAATCGCACAAGGCATAATCAAAATTCTGAAGTAACGTGCCGCCATCAAACTAAAGTCAAAATGATGTGAACTTGTCCCAGCCAGGCCCACACTGTCTTCTAGACATGCAGTTTTCGATGTCACACAAAAATGCCAAATATAGTACGCCCTCACGCGGCAAGTTTCGGAGATGAGTGCGCGCATGAGGGCGCACTACAATGTGTCAGCGGTGATTAATTTGTGGTTCAATGAATTAAGACAGGGTGGAGTAGCGGACTTTTGTTATAGGGCGTAATTAATGTTGCGTTAAATGTAATAGATTGAGACGCAAAGAATAATCTCTTGGTAAGATATGTATGTTGTTATTCAGTGAGAAAGAAAAACGGAAAGAATGTTGCATCCTGATGACGCAGTTTTATCAATTGCCAATGTTGATGTACTGTCCTCATGATTTGTGTGTGTGCTCAAAACCTCTTACTCTATGTCGATGATCATCATCTTGTGTAGCCGCTGCTACTGTGATAGGCCTCCGTGTTATTGTTACGTGTACAAAATAATCTGGCGTTGGTAAACAATACATAACATGGGACTGGGAGTGATCCAAAGTCAATTTCCCGTAGTGTACATGTACATGTACGCTTACCACATGTACGCGGTAGGCCTACTCGTACTCGGTCAGTGCTCGGTCATAATTTGCCTCTTGAGGCCAACCGCAGCCTACTAATAGTATACGTCCGGAATGCTGTTGTCAGCTGTGCTGTGTGACAGCTGCACGCTCTGGTCCATTGTGCAGTGCAGCTACGGGACCAAGGCTGCTGTCCAATCATGCGTATAATCCGGTGCAGTGAAAATATAATACCGACGTCAAGGGGTAAATTAGGGCCTTCCAACTTACCTGTAGATTCATATCTGGGCACTGTGCAAATCTTCAGGATTCCCATGAATCAAAAATTTTCCAACATTACAATGCCTTGAAGAAATCAAAGTATCGAACTAGTGGAATTTGACTAAACATTTTCATAATTTATAAAGTCATTGTTTTTTTTCTTTTACAGAATTCAGCCTTGGATCTGAAGTAGAACTGCTTGTACGGCTAAAGATGTAGACATCTTTTTCATTCATTCACGCACGTAGAAGATCAGCGCAAAGATGTCCTTCAATTCCTGAAAGTGATGACAATCGATCACCCGGAACTGTTGACCAACAAGGACCACGAACAAAAATGTGCCAATCCCAACGTAAACATTCGTCCTGCCATATTTGATTAGTTTCTCTTCAAATAAACATCTCGCCAGCCAACGCCATCCAGCATTATGCATCATTCATCGGGCTCCCGGTACAGACAGCGCTCGGCGGAGGAACGCATCCGTCGCAACATCACCAACCCGGCCTACGTGACGGAAATCAGCCCATCGGATTACAGGGTTACACCGGCCGAAGCCCTGACCAAGATGAAGATGTTGGAACACTGCAACACGGCCGTCATCAACCCAGTATTCCTGCCACAGACGGATCTGCCTGTTAATGATCCAGTAAGCTTACCTAACAATTAAGGCTGGTTCACACTTGCTGTGTAGATCACTGCGTACATAGCTCGCTGGCTCAGTCCTTGGTGCACGAGAGATGAGCAGTGAGTGAACAGAGCTGTTTGTACGCAACTTTTTAAAAAAGGTTTTGAAACTACGTACATACTGATTGTGTATCAGTACAATCGCACAGAAATGCACTTGGTCGATCTGGTAAGAAATCTCTGACTTTACTTCCCTTTTACAAAACACTCATCCACGATTGCTCGTTTGCGTAGATCCACGGGAAGTAAAGTAGAAGATTTCCTACCGGATTGACCGATCGCGCAAGTGCATTTATGCGCAATTAATTGGTCGCTCAGATCCACCGATCACGCCCAACATTCATACTCATCGTATACGTAGTTGCTAACATAACACGGCCGCTTAATCCATCAAATAGAGGATAAAGTAAAATTTAACTCATAGAACTAGAAATATATGTATAGTATGTAAAAGTTTCAAATGTCTGACTACAAAATGCATTCAATTTTGCCACTCGTGTTTTTTTCACGTCATTTTGCCAATTATTGTTAAATTTGCAGAAACTCAATGACTTTATCAGCGCCGACAAGGTGGTGATCAATCCGTTCTTTGGAATGGGCGTGCCTGATTACAGTAAGTTGAGGGCGCCGCATACCGAGGCCCAGCGAACTACGATTCATGCCCCTCCGGAGAAGTAAGTTGGCAAAGAGTCTTTGTATAAAACAAACCATGATGATTCTAGATGTTTGTCTTTTGCATTAGAAAGTCAAACTAAAAAATTGACTCGCTGGCAAGGGATCGAGCCTGCTACCTTTTTGGAATACCGTGCCAGTGTTGTGCCAACTAAGCTGTCGGGCCCATGTTATTGGTTCCCCAGTTTGTCAATGTCCTTGTTTTTTGTGTGATTTTTTTTACTTCTGCCGTGAAAAGTATATTGCTCTACCTTGTAACAGCCAGTTTCACAAAACTTTACCCAGCGCCGTAACTCCACTTGCACAATAATGGATTGCATAAGTTTAACAGCATTTCAAGCTGCAGATCATTTCAGTTGTGACACATTTCCCGCCAGTTTGTAAATCTGCAACCTACAACGTGTAGGTTATACCGTAGTAACTGAATTGACAAATTTTATAAGCAAATGTGACCGACTCTACAAAAAGATGTATTATGTCGCGAAAAAGAAAAAACAAGTTATTTACATGGTTGAAAAGCCCACAATATAAGCTTTCATTTGGTATATAATAGAGTTCCATAACCCCTTTCATTTTGGAGACAAGACGTGTTTACATATTGATTACTTTCTTGGAGTTCAAATTACACAACTGAGAAAACAGGCTTTGAAATAGCCGGCTCTGATGTACTACAACAGAACGATGCACACAAAATTGTTGTTTTTCGCACTTTATTCATCAAAATCAACATTTCTTTAAAATGAAACCTAAAACCGTAGGTATTAAATATGTCATTCATGACAAAAAATGAAAATCTCATTTTGATTAAATGTTCACCCTTTCAACGTTGAGCGGGCCATTACATGATAATGCACAGCGCGACTTAATACACCTTGTCGTGGAGCTTGTCGTTGCACAAGTTATCAAGTTTATGCAAGACATCTGATTTTGCTTTTTTTGTGTACTCAGTTGGGTCGATCAGTTTCCCCTGCACAGCGCAGCGTACGAAGGCGACGCCGAAATGATCAAACAACTCGTCAATGTTGGTTACCATGCCGACCAGCCGGACACGCACTCATGGGTACCGCTGCATTACGCCTGCTGGTAAGTAAATGAAATTCAGCCAAAAAATCATATATTTCAATATTTGACAATAAATTGTTTCTACATTTAACTACTCAAAATAGCAACGTCTTTTATTTATGCGTGCTGTTTTTTTTCGTTTTTTTTCCCCTTTAGTAAACAGCTCGTGTATTTTTGAGGTGTCCATTAATTTTTCTTACAGCTTTACTCAACATTATTAATACGGCTCTAAACTGAAATTAATATTCGTACACAGGAATGGTCACGCAGATGCTGTGAGGGCGCTATTACAGAACGGACGTTGTTCACCCAACGCCGAGTAAGTTATTTTTATCCTGACAAGGAATCTGTCGCAGTGATGTCATAATAAATGTTGGCTTAGCTTACCCAGAGCAATTATAGAATGCAGGGCCCACTCACAACTCTCGACTTTATTTACCCTAGGACATAGAATAGACTGACCCTAACCCTAACCCTGTATACCCCAATACCCATAGAATACAGGGCTACTCCATTCTATGTCATAGGGTAAATAAAGTCAAGAGTTGTGAGTTGGCCCTGCTGGGCCCTGCATTTATATAGTTAAGCCGCTCACCCATTTGTCTTTACAGTCGAGCTCTTTGTTTTTGACAAAATATCAGTCGGGGACTGAATATCAGTCACAAACGATAAACATCACCTAGTATTTGAATTGTAACCTAGGGGTTTTTTTTCCCCAAGAAAATATTTTCATGCACAATTTTTGTGTGCCCGCATGTTTTAATACAGGAATGAGAATGGATCCACTCCTCTGCATTTCGCATCGTTCCGTGGCCATGCAGCTGTAGTGCAGCTGCTAGTCAAGCATCCTGACATAGACAAGGTAAGGTTTCCTTAAGTGCTCTGTAAATAAAAGTGGACTGGAAAAAACTCCAGTGAACGGCTGCTGATAGTCAGGAGGCCATATCTAATCAGTAACACCAGATTTATATTTCAGTTACCTTCTACTTTGTGTTTTAGACGGTCATCGACAAGGAAGATCGGACTCCATTGAAGCTTTGCGAGGAATCGCGGCAGAACGAGTGGGAGATGGTGGCCGCTCTCATCAAAGAAGCCACTCAGAAACCAGTAGGAATTGAACCGCAGATTACAGTCGTTATAGGGAGTGAATTACTCTGAGTTATCGGATACGTGATTGACGCGATTGGCGATTGATTGTTCCCACGAAACCCAGACAAAGTCGCCCAATGTGTTTTATCACAATGTTCATTTACTCGTGAAGTCAATTCAAGATGGATGTTACCATTTTGAGGTTTTGGGTTTTTCTGAATCGCAAACTATTAATCTTCAATCCCCGCAAATATGAAAATAATCCGTCACCCAGAAGTGTTATATTTTTCGATTTTTGTGAAACAGTTGTGTATAGAAATATTACGCTTTTCTGAACTTCAAAGCTGTTTATCTCATAATTAGGTTGTCAGGGTTTTATCACTAAATCAAGACCCCAGGGAAGATAGGGTGGGGGTACATATGTAAATGATACATCATTTTAAAGCTGAGAACCTAGAGAATTAAAAAATAAATAAAACATATTGTCAACTTTGTCCAGGTTTCGTTGGAGCAGGTCACAATAGATTTGATTTGATTTAATCTGATTTAATCTTATATTATCTGATTTGATTTGATTTAATTTTGATTTGATTTGATTTAATTTTGATTTGACAGCCGGTAAGGATCGACATTCATCTGATGGACCTTGACGGATCCCACGTGATGTTAGAACTCCCATCTGGCAGCAATACTACCGTGTCGCAACTTCTCAAGGTATTACAAATTCCAATTTCTATTCCCCAGTATTAGAAATATGTTCTTGTGAAACAAAAAAAGTGAAGACAAAAATCACAACCAAAAGTTCTGATTTTCAAAGAAAGTAATAATTTTTGAAATGACACAGATTTGTGCATGATTATTGTTGTTTAAGTACGTGTCTCATTGCAATTAATGTGCATGCTTTGAATTTTTACAGCAACTGGAGTTGCCACGAGGTTGTCAGCATGCCTTTGCAATATGGATAGCATCGCAGAGCTTACGTAAGTCTTTTTCGTTTAAAGGGATCGTATACGTTAGGTAATTACTCCAAAAATTAATGACAATAAAATTTACTTAGTAAGAAGTACAGCAGCTTTGGATAGTATAATACATTTTTAGAAACTTTTCACTTCGAAGTACTGCGGTTATGGAAAAAGATATCACTTTTTATCCCAAAACAATTGAATCTGAGAAGCGTTACTGCAGTGACGTTTCTCAGATTGTGTATTCCAATGCAGATTATTCTGCGTAGACATAACCGCTACAGATTTTCGGCAATATCTCAAAATCACTACAACCTTTTAAAATGAAATTGAAACAAACAGTGGGTTCCAATTACCAAACGTATACGATCCCTTTAACTCGTGCATTTTGTCAAAGACAGCATTTGATTTTCTTTTTCTGGATACAATTTGTAGTATAATTTTCACGTCAATTTTAATAACTGGTGTGTTTTACTATATATTTTTTGCCCAGATTTGCAGATGAGGCCGGAACATAAGCCAGTATTACACGTCAAACAGTGGAGCATGATCATACGACAGTTGACCAATTACAATCCGGAGACAGAGCAGCCATCGCTCTATCTAAGACGAGACGCCCTGCTCACAGTGGATGACGAACGAGTGGTATGAAAGACATCAAAATATCTCATTTCAAAATATCTCATTCCAAAGTATCTCATTCCAATATATCTCATTCCAAAATATCCCTGAGAAATCTGTTTAACCAGTTCGCGCCGGGATTATTTTAACATCGACGGGCGGAATTATTTTTAACGGGTTCAGGCCGATGGTCCCGGGAAGCACACCCACGCATTTCCGGCCTTGCTGACAGACATTTCCGGCCTTACTCGTGGCGTGTTTATGTATCATCCGTTTTAAATCTGGGGAAAACTTGGCGTTTATATTCGTCATCCGGCGCGAACTGGTAAAGAAAAACCCGGCATCATCTCTGACCAATGTCTCCTTTGTAAACTCGTACTACGAATATAAACATTTGTGGCCCGATCAAGAGAAATGAGTCGCATTTCGCTATTGTCTTATCGGCGTACAGGCCAAAACAACGTAAAGGTCGATTATTTTGGAAATTGAGATTCGGGTAGTATTTACTTAATAAACTCTTCAATTATATATTTCCAAAGTATCTTAGCAGATTTTTGATGAGAAATATATAATTTTGAGTGATTTTCAGCACCACTGGAAAACGACATGCGACTCATTTCCCTTGATCAGGCCACATTTTGTGCTTATCGCGAAAGCGCGAGTACCCAGTCCAAAACCTGAAATTTTGGGGATATTAGAAGCCACATTGGATTCTCGCTTGTGTAGTAAAAGGTTCCGGAGTTTTGAATCGTCATAAGAGCCCCTTACCAGATGCAGACTCGTGCCTTAGGGATTAGGGATTGTTAACGCTGTTCTTATTTTTATTTTCTCACCAGATCAAGGACTCTCATGCAGTCAAGATGCTGTTTGACGAGTGCTTAGTCAATGTGCTGAAGGGAATGTACCCATGCAGTGATGCCGATGCATTGACGTTATCAGGGCTATACATGCAGGTAAATTATGATGAGGAGAAACAACAAAAAGAACAATTGTATTTTTAGTTTGTTTAAGCTTTAGGGCGTTTGAAAATGTGTAATGAAATGGACGGATTAAAGGGATCGTATACGTTTGGTAAATACTCCAAAAATTAATGGCAATAAAAACTTACTTGGTAAGAAGTACAGCAGCTGTGGATAGTATAATGCATTTTTAGAAACTTTTCACTTAGAAGTACTGCGGTTATGGAAAAAGATATAACTTTTTATCTTCAAAAATTTGAATCTAAGAAGCGTTACTGCAGTGACGTTTCTCAGACTGTGTATTCCAATGCAGATTATTCTTCCTGCGTGGACATAACCGCTCCAGCCTTGTCGGCAATATCTCAAAATCGCTACCACCTTTTGAAATGAAATTTTTACAGGCTAGTTTTATGGTATATATATATATAACTATATAGGATTAAAACAAACAGTGGGTTCCAATTACCAAACGTATACGATCCCTTTAAGCACTATATGGGATAATGTGTGTTTCACTGATCGAGTTATAGATTTTGGCAAATTTTTGTTAGTTCATGGGTCGAAATAGCGATTAAACAATTAAGAATATTTGAAATTAAGAATTTTAAATATTTTACCTAATTGTGTACAACAGAAAATTTGAAAATAAATTTATAATGCTTTTTGGAATTTGTTTACGTCCTATTTAACAGTCATCATTCAACAGTAATTAACTACCACAAATGCCAATAAACGGTTTTTTTACCTTCTCTTTTATTTGTTTTTAGATCGTCTATGGTGATCATGACCCTAGAAAACACAAGCCAAGTTTCCTCGCGTAAGTTATGTTTTAACTGGTTTCCCATAAATATGCAAGATCACCAAATATGTGACCTGCTCTGTGAAAATGAGTCAGATGTCGAAAATATGAAAAACAGAGTTATGTATACCATTAGAAAGAGTGCACTGTCCTCTTCAATTTGATATATGTTGGAGGTCTGTAGCATGTTGCGTTCTTGTGATACACCGATTGTAATTTTGACGATTTTGCGAAATCTAAAAACCCTATTCATGAGAAATCATGCATTAAAAAAAATATTTCTTTTTAGGAGATGTATGCAATAGAACAAAAACCGTTTTTTCTCACTAAATCTAATTTAATTTAGCATGTTTTAATGTAGAAATTTAAAATATAGATCCTAACCAAGGTGAAAATCATGAAATAGGATAATCAAATTTTCGTACGAAAACCCCCCTCTCCGCGTTCAATCGCACTGTGCCACATCTGACTCATTTTCACATATAACTTTAGTATTTTGTTGGTTCTCTATCTAAAGAAATATGTTTCTGGTAAGAACTTGAATAAATGCCTTTGGTAAACAAAATAAAAAATAAAAATACCTTGAATCCTAAACTATCCTGTTCTCTTTGTTCTTGACGCAGCAACATCAACTTGTGTCATTTCATCCCAGCCATCAAGCTGGACACGAAGACTCAAGGAGGACGCTCTGTCAACTGGGCGCAGAAGCTAATCGCAGAGCACCGCAACGTCACACAGAAGGGCGTCAAAGATGTCACGGTAAGCAACTTAGCGCAGAAACTAGAAAGGAATGTTGTCTGGTTTCCTTTGTACAGATTAACCAAAAAGTACACCTGATTTCTTACTTTGGGTTAATGTTTATAGTATAGACGATGTTCCCCCTGTTCACATCTGTATTCAAATGTGCCTGGCAGTATGCGCACGCATCATGTTTTACATAAATTTGGTTAAGAGATGACATCAGAGGTCACATAATTCAAAGGCGATCTGACCTGCGACGTCACTCTTTAAAGCAAATTTAATGTAAAACACGATGTGTGCGCAAATACTGCCGGGCACATTTGAATACAGATGTAAACACGTGACGTCAGAGGGCACATCGTCTATACAATATGTCAGTTGTGCATTTTTATCGTTTGAGGCAGCAAAATTGTCAAAATCTGATGAATTTAAGAGTGCTGGACAACTAACCTGACAAAGTTTTAGCTAGTGAATGCTGTATATTCCGAGAAAATAATATTCTAAGATTTCAATTTTGAACTAACTACTACATGTAACAGAAATTTAAAAAAAAAAAGATTAAGACTTGTATTATTTTCTTCAAAATGACAGCATGCCAGAAGGAATCATTTCTCAAGGAGTTTAGGGTCATTAACCAGTTCGCGCCGGATGACGAATATAAACGCAAAGTTTTCCCCAGATTCAAAACGGATGACGCATAAACACGCCACGAGCAAGGCCGGAAATGTCTGTCAGCAGCGAGCAAGGCCGGAAATGCGTGGGTGTGCTTCATGGTACTTGCGGCCTGAACTTGCTTCGAATCGAGTTTCGTTAAAAAAATAATCTTGCGCGTCGGCTCAGTGATGTTAAAAATAATCCCGGCGCGAACTGGTTAATACCTTTACATCAAGTAAGCACTTTGAACGATAATTTGGTTAGTTACTTTTTGGATAGTTGCAAAAAGGTATACTGTCGCTTAAATATCACCGTGTATTGTTTTTGCGATTTGCAGAAACTACAATTGTTGTATCTGGAACACTGTCGCGGCTTCAGCGTGTACGGTTCAGCCTATTTCTTCGGCTCAGCTCAGCTGGGTCCGTCACCAGGAAGACAGTCTGGTTCCAACCGGTCGCCGGCGGTCTTTGTCGGTGTCAATTCCAGGGGTATTCATCTCATCAATGCAATCAGTAAGGTAGGTCATGACGGGTTGACTTCAACTTGAAGAAGATATGATGAATTGCCTCAGATTTGTTATGCAAGTTCAGACACGGATAGGAGTGTTTGCTGGTTGTGTTCCTAAGCAAGATGCTTTATAGCAATTTGCTTCCTGTCAGGTAGAAGAAAAGCATGCATATAAAAGTTTTGTTTGCACCTTGCCTTTAAGTTCTTTGTCCCACGATTCCCAACAAAATTAAATCCTATTGAATATTTGTTGTAGAAATGTTAAACACTATAATGTGTAAATCACACAATGAAGGGTTTGAGCGCAGGAGTACTGCAACTGTACTTCCAAGAGCTCAGTTGAGGACGGAGCACAAGTGTTGTGAGTACAGAACATCCCAAATGAGGCTTTTGATGTGGTAGACATGCGCAGAATATCAACAAAAACTACTCCTGTAAGAATACACTTTTCCCTGATTTTGTCCTCTAGTCCTACTAATTTGTTGTCCTACTCTTCTCTGGTTTTTACCCTCCTTGGTCTGCCTAAAAAAAGCGTGCAAAATTATTTCTGGTCAAAGGACCAAGTGGTGTACATATTTGCATGTACACTAAAGGAAGCCCCACATTTCACATTGTTCTTTTCTTTTCCTATTACATACCCACAACTCTTCATTACTCGAACCTTTTAGCACATAAAAACATGTTGTGACGGTGTCGTATTTCCATTCCAGTCCATGATATTAAGCGAAAGCTACAGAACGGGTCTGACGTGGCAGTGCTCGGCCGATATGCAGACACTTAAACTACACATACAGGACCACGGAGGCACAATACGCACCATGCCCATCCGATCCAAACAAGTAAGTCAACCATCTGTACATTTGTCACCCTATCTATGTCATTTGCCCTGTTAAATGTCCAGAGAACTCAAACGACAACAAAATCTGGCCAGTGTTCTGGACTCTGTTTATTTCCTACAGATCAGCCACGTGCATCTGCATTTTAAGCGCCAACTTGCATAGTTGCTGCGCCCGTATATCAAACACGTTTGGAACAATTTCCACACTGCGCAACGCGTGCTTGATTGCATGGAATACGCAATTGACCATTACACTGGTACACTGACTTGTTCACAGAGCTTGGCACAGTTTACATTTAAATTCACCAGGCCAAAGACACTGTTGCTATATCACGTGATTCGGGGCAAGCCTTACGCTAGCAACCCCCGGCTCTGGAATGGTCTGGTGTGGTGTCTTTGTACCATTCTCAACCATTGTGAACAATGTATTGGTGCTGAGCATCTCTAACGTAACTATGCAAGAGCATTTGGTCTGGATAATTTAAAGTCAAACTGTGCCAAGCTGTGTGAACAAGTCAGTGTACCAGATATTATTTAAATTCCACACTGCAAATTGTCAATTGCAGAAACTGTTTTCGAGAAAGATCTATAGGGAAACTTGAATCAACTTGGACCACTCTTGTCATAATACACTTATTACAACTCTGGCAAGCTAAGAGCTCACCACCTTCAGCTATCAGTGTGCAGGCATCAACCACTACTAACCGTCCTTGATCATCTTGATCCCTTTATTGCATCATTTTCAGGCCGCAATCATCGGTAACCTTGCCAACAAGATCTCAGGACGTCAGCCGGTCCCCAGCACGCAGGCGTCGGTAACGATGGGCAGGACGGCTAGCTCCTGAAGCCTGCCGCTAGGAGGAGGATGGTTGGCCATTCCTGGTGAAACAAAAACACTCGCACTGAATTTAATAGACTGGTGTTCCAGAGCCGAATGCAACCCAGAGTCAGTCATTCGGGTTGAGCCTATGTTTTTAAAGACCGGTTCATAATCGGCATAAACCGGTAATTTGTTGTGCTGCAAATTTGCAAAAGTTGAACAATTTCGCGGTCAATGCTTTGCGACATGGGAATGGCTGGATTCTTCAGGATGAGCCCTCAGATTATTTGAACAATAACACGGGTCAATACGTTCGTGTGCACTATCAAAAGTATTGATCATGAACTTGAAACTGAACTTTATTGTATTTGTATTATAATACATCGTCCTTTGTTTGTGTGCCCACGCATTAATCTGCGACTCTTTTAAGTCAGGGAAATATGCCATGTTGTCAGTTGTTAGGAAGTAAAACATGCTGTAAATATATTATTTAATGCAGGTCTCTTAAGTCGTTTCATATCTTTGACTTTTCATGGAGATTTTAAGATGCACTTTTCATTTTAAAATGTCTATTTATCTTAAATCAATCCTATGCTTTTACTCTATTTGGTATTCAACTTGTTAGCACATTGTACGAGGTATTTTGTTACATGTCAAATAAACAAAAGAGTTGTGAATAAAGTACTTTTCAGGTGTCCATTTGTTATAGAATTGTGCACGTTTGTTTACCAAGGTGCTTTATACAAATCCGGTTTGGCAAACTGTGGAAAGCCCAATACTTCAAAAATGAAGAATAGTTATTAACGATTATCAATACATTTGACCATCAAACACTACAAAATGCTTGCTAGATATGCTTTTTTTCTCATGTAACGAGTGATTCGAAATTCGGTACCCTCTGGAGACCTGTGTACAATGGAGACAAAAGGTCTCCGGAGTGTAAATTTCTATAGATCCTAAATTACTCAGTAGGTTTATGATGTGGGGTAGGGTATATTGGGTCGCAATTTCAACCCAGGAAATTAATTGTGGTTGAAATAGGAGCATTTTGAAAAAGGTGCCCGACTTTTTAACCAGTTTGTACACGAGAACAAAGAGATGTCTCTGTGTGGTGAATTCCTCTTTGAACACTAGGATACAGATTTAGGTGTGAGTGTTTAGAGAAATCGTTTTAAAAGTAGGTTGCCAAGCACTGCTTCAATTTATGCACTTGTGGCAGCCCACGCATACAAAATGTCGCTCAATGTTTACAAAGAGAAAGGTGTACGCTGACAACATAAAACACTAAATGTGATATTCCTATCAAAATGAAACAATTGGGTCCAACCAGATGAAAATGCTTCATCAGCTTCGTTAACACTTATAAGCCACCACACCCGGAAAGACACTTCAAATTAGCATTATTATTGATAGATTTTAATAAGGTTACAATCTTTGGTACACACGTGAAACTGGGTAATTAAGTGATGAGCATGAGCATATACTGAGAAAGTGATAACATTATCCTATAATACTGAAGTAACATTTTGGTTCATTACTTTAAATGGACAGTATTTAAAGGTAGAATACACCATTGGTAATTGCTTGAATTATCAATAATGGGTAGATTTGGGTAGTTGTATTTTTTATAGTAAATATCGTTTAACTGACCTGTCCAAAGTTTTACAATCATGGATGCCGAGAAAAGCAAAAAAAAACAGCATTTGTTTTCAACCGGCGTTGGGCAGTTATTCTTGTGTTATCTTTGTTTTTTCGCGATCGCCCTCCGGCAATAGTTTTGCTGGATGCCTAGAATCATTATTTACTTTCAATATTTCTTAATAATTCTGTAGTAAATATTTACTTTGTAGTAAATATCTGCAAATGGTGTATACTACCTTTAAAGGAATTAATAGCCGAACTTACTCCCAAATATTCATTACAATGCTACATTTTGTTATGGCTGGCATTTTTTTCGACACTTTTTTCATATCCGGGTTTGTTCAAATGGTATACTCTGAACAATTCCTATTTTCCACATTGCATTTGTTCACATAAATACTTGCATAAGTACTTTCATTTGTTGAGATCCATATACATGATTTCCTTGGTCTTCATTCCATGTGCGTCAGTTTTGTACATTATATTATCGTCGATAAACTGTCCACTCTCACAGAACATCTGCACCCAGTTTGTCGTTCTGAATTTATCTTCAACCAAACTTGAACCCTCGATTTTGATTGGTCAATCAAAAGTATAATATTCTATAAACCATGTCCATATCGCACTGTTCCTACTATCTTTACTACCCATCTAGAAGCAAGTTCGGGCGCGAACTATAGTTAACCATAGTTCGACTAAAGGCAGTGTAATTTTGTTCTTTTTTTTTGGACTAACATGACTAACGTTATGACTTATCCTACTATATGCGTGAGTGAATAGTGCCGATGCCCATCTCATTCATGTCGCAAATGTAAACAAAGCGGTTGCCCTTTTTTCAACAATAGTTCGACTAGAGCCGTTCGAGCGAACTGCATTTGAGCATGCGCATTAGTAAAGCAGAGACTGACTAATGGTTGACTATAGTTTTGCGCCCGATCTTGCTCAAGTTTGCTTGAAGACAAATTATTGTAAAACCCAGAAAATGTAGCGTCCATATGCCTTCCTACACGGTCAGCAATGTTCCACTCATTCTCGTAAGATAACCGACATGTCTTCTAACATTCTTTTCACATTTTCTTACATCAACGATTGCACAATTAGTCAAATTTGTTTGTAAACACTACTCAAATACTACTGCTAATTACTGCATATAATTCTGAGCTTCCATTCCAAGGCCAATGTTTTAACCACTACATGTAGTAACAACTGCCACAATTTAAGACACTTTGTATTCAGGAAAAGTCCAATGTATTGCATTTCCAAATACATATAGTAGGCACTCCTTTCACAGTTTGCAAAAAAAACACACATTTCCATTGTTGAATAACTCTGAATAATTCAGTGCAGATTTAAACTGGAATTGTCTAGTCTACTAGTCTACAGTCTATACACAATGGAGGGAATGTGAAATTGTTTTTTTTTTTTTTTTTTAACACCTACATTTTTTTCTAGCTACTCGTTTCATTGCACAGCATTACACAAAGCTTTTTTTTGCTTTTAAAAACAGTACTACATGTGATATTTGAATATTTTAATTTTTTAAAGATTGTTTTTCTATTTTTTTTTTAGGGGGGGGGGGTAATTCAAGTTGAACATTTTTACCAGACTATGTTTCCAAATCTTAAACATCCATCATCTGCTATTAATAAAAGAGATTATACATTTATCAGTCGGTGTAGTGCACAAACCTGCAGAAAATCCACTTAATAATTTAATAAAGAAGTTGTTAAAAAGTAACAAAATCTATTCAATTTTGAGCGCAATAATACATAATAATCACATGTATTTCAGGTCCCATAAATAAATATCTATTTTGATATAATCATGCACAATATGTACATTGAAATAAACGAAAAAGAAAAAAGGAAAAACAACCTTATTTACACCATATTAAAATTACAGCAGAGTTTTGAATAGAAATAAAACTTTGGTTGGCTGGCTTGGTGGTTTCACACAGAGAAAAGGAATCGTGTTGTTTATACAAATTACTACTGTATTCCAACAATTTTTCTTGTTAACACTTTGTTTCTTATTATCACATACAACTGTATAAATGTATGTTAACCACAAATCTACTCGAATCTAATGTTAAGTAACCCAATGGCACAACTTGGGAAGTTGTGCCCAATGTAAAAGTACGGTAAGCCAGGTTCTAAAATCCTAAATTTCGTGGTTTTTTTTTAATTCAACCGAATCAAAATATGTTGCAAACATTTTGTGTGTACAGTTCCGGCACTGAGCGATGCATCTCACGCACATTTAAAACAAAGTTGTGAGAATACAAACCTAATCGACTCAAATCATCATGCGCACTCACCTATGGGAGCCAGTTTGGAATGAGAACCCACAAGCTCCTATAAGAAACTAAGAAAGCGCAAATTATGACGACGTTATGATTCAAGTATTAGTTTCCCCAGGTAATACAAGAAAATTCACATTTTAAAATGCTACGTTTTAAACACGCGATTTCAAATATAGAAGAGAAAAAAAAACCACAATCTCAACGACATTTACAACTTTCACATCCACATCAACTTCACATTTGTGTATACAATCATCAATTCATACACTCTTTATTGTTACATACATGTATTTAACCAATGCCCATATGAGATTGTCGAGTTAAATGTTAAATTCTAAAATTTCACATATGAGGGTTTATTGAGGATAATATTTATTGTCATATATGTTGTGTTTTACAGTTTGTGACTCCATTATGTTGGGTTGGGTCACGATTGTCTTTAGTACAGACACAGTATTGCCAAAAAAATGTGTCTCAGTAGAATCTTGCTGCACATAATTATGCATTTTTTTATTTCACAACTTTAAATTCACTGCATTAATTATGGACTGGGTCAGAATAAATCACTAAATGGTTTGGACTAAATAATGGCAAATTAATGGCAAATAAAGACGATTTTGTTATTTCAGAAATTTTAATAAGATTTTATCCTTTCATTGCATTTCTTCTCTTACATTAATAGTACAGCAAAAACAGATTTTCACGATTATCTTCAAGTTAAACCGAATCCTTGCTTTATATAGAACTATAATACAAAACCAATCCAAAGTACATGTACATGTATCTTTGCATGTTCAATAAAATGTGAATTTCACAAAAATTTAAGCGTGCATGCGGCAAGCAGCTCACAGTTTTGTTTGTTTTATTCCAGAGAATCTTCAGGTAATTTGTCGTATCTTGTCAGCAGATAGCAGGCCTCCAAGGTCGTGAACATGTGACCCCATTGACCCGGGTCAGACTTGACCTCCATCAGGTCATTGATCAGCTGGATCTCCGAGCCCAAGTGTGGAATCCTGAAACAAGAGAAACCAAACGCCCAAATTTTAAGACAGAAAATGCGAAAGGACCTCTGACTGTGCTTCACAAAACAGGGTCTAGAGCTAAAACTACTAGCCCAAATCAAGATATCTTGGTATCATTTTTGTTCTAGAAAGATTCGCCATCCATTGGAAGAGGTAGTTTTGGCCTCAGGGTAGTGAAAGTATGTCTGTCTGTTTTTTATGGGCCACCCTGTGTAGTGCTGGTTTACCTTGCATGGATCACCACGTACTGGAAGATAGGAAAGAGTTCATCCATCCCCAGCGTGACGCTGTCGGTACAGTGTACCTCAATGGCTACCCTGAGGTAGTTTTGGCCTCAGGGTAGTTAATGTATGCTTGTTTGTTTTGTATGGGCCATCCTGTATAGTGCTTCTGGTTTACCTTGCACGGATCACCACGTACTGGAAGATGGGAAAGAGTTCATCCATCCCCAGCGTGACGCTGTCGGTACAGTACACCTCAATGGCTACCCTGAGGTAGTTTTGGCCTCAGGGTAGTTAAAGTATGCTTGTTTGGCCCATGTATAGTGCTTCTGGTTTACCTTGCACGGATCACCACGTACTGGAAGATAGGAAAGAGTTCATCCATCCCCAGCGTGACGCTGTCGGCACAGTGTACCTCAATGGCTACCCTGAGGTAGTTTTGGCCTCAGGGTAGTAATGTATGCTTGTTTGTTTTGTATGGGCCATCCTGTACAGTGCTTCAGGTTTAACTTGCACGGATCACCACGTACTGGAAGATGGGAAAGAGTTCATCCATCCCCAGTGTGACGCTGTCGGTACTGTGTACCTCGATGGCTTCCCTGAGGTAGTTTTGGCCTCAGGGTAGTGAAAGTATGCTTGTTTGTTTTGTATAGGCCACTGTATAGACCACCCTGTATAGTGCTTCTGGTTGATCTTGCACGGATCACCACGTACTGGAAGATGGGAAGGAGTTCATCCATCCCCAGCGTGACGCTGTCGGTACAGTGTACCTCAATGGCTACCCTGAGGTAGTTTTGGCCTCAGGGTAGTGAAAGTATGCTTGTTTGGCCCATGTATAGTGCTTTTGGTTTACCTTGCACGGATCACCACGTACTGGAAGATGGGAAAGAGTTCATCCATCCCCAGCGTGACGCTGTCGGTACTGTGCACCTCAATGGCTACCCTGAGGTAGTTTTGGCCTCAGGGTAGTTAAAGTATGCTTGTTTGGCCCATGTATAGTGCTTCTGGTTTACCTTGCACGGATCACCACGTACTGGAAGATGGGAAAGAGTTCATCCATCCCCAGCGTGACGCTGTCGGTACAGTACACCTCGATGGCTTCCTTGATGGCCTCCCAGGCCGTGTGGATGATCAAGAGCTTCTGGCGAGGACTGAACGTTGTACTCATGTTCTGCAGACACTCCACGGCCATCATGTAGGAGACGTCTCGAATCTCTGAGATTCTCTGTTGAATGAAAAATAGGAAGTCTGTATTAGATAAAAGAGTTCAGGCGCAAAGGCCGCTAAACACCACTTCCACATAAAAAAAGGAAGAAGATTTCAACAATATCAATTAAAATCTCTCATTTCCTTTAGTATATGATAATCAAATATTTTGTTAAAAATAATTTCGCGCCTCGGCTCGGTGATGTTAAAATAATCCCGGCACAAACCTGTTAAAAAGGTTACAACATCAATTGCTTTACCTTCAAGGAGTCCTTCACGACTTCTTCCAAAAGCCAGAATTTCCTGTGAAATAGAAAATGGCAATGTATTGGAAAAAACTTCATGATCGGCTGTTCTGATTGAGATCTCCTGATATTGGAAGCAAATTCTGTTTGTCCATTCCTCAGCAGTCCATGTGCCTCTCTGTCTAGCCTACTTACTGGTCTACCTAGAGGTTCGCCATCTGGGCCATATCAGACCTCCAACAGTCTTCTTTGGTTACTACTGGTTCTACTTGTACCTAGTCTGTTTGTCCATTCCTCAGCACTCCATCTGCCTCTCTGTCTACACTACTTACTGGTCCACCTAGAGGTTCGCCATCTGGGCCATATCAGACCTCCAACAGTCTTCTTTGGTTACTACTGGTTCTACTTGTACCTAGTCTGTTTGTCCATTCCTCAGCACTCCATCTGCCTCTCTGTCTACACTACTTACTGGTCCACCTAGAGGTTCGCCATCTGGGCCATATCAGACCTCCAACAGTCTTCTTTGGTTACTACTGGTTCTACTTGTACCTAGTCTGTTTGTCCATTCCTCAGCACTCCATCTGCCTCTCTGTCTGCCCTACTTACTGATCCACCTTGAGGTTCGCCATCTGGGCCATATCAGACCTCCAACAGTCTTCTTTGGTTACTACTGGTTCTACTTGTACCTAGTCTGTCTGTCCATTCATATGTAGTTCATCTGCCTCTGTGTCTACACTACTAACTGATCCACCTTGAGGTTCGCCATCTGGGCCATATTAGACCTCTAACAGTCTTCTTTGGTTACTACTGGTTCTACTTGTACCTAGTCTGTTTGTCCATTCCTCAGCACTCCATCTGCCTCTCTGTCTACACTACTTACTGATCCACCTTGAAGTTCGCCATCTGGGCCATATCAGACCTCCAACAGTCTTCTTTGGTTACTGCTGGTTCTACTTATACCTAGTCTGTTTGTCCATTCCTCAGCACTCCATCTGCCTCTCTGTCTATCCTACTAACTGATCCACCTTGAAGTTCGCCATCTGGGCCATATCAGACCTCCAACAGTCTTCTTTGGTTACTACTGGTTCTACTTGTACCTCGTCTGTTTGTCCATTCCTCAGCACTCCATCTGTCTCTCTGTCTACACTACTTACTGATCCACCTTGAGGTTCGCCATGAGGGCCATATCAGACCTCCAACAGTCTTCTTTGGTTACTACTGGTTCTACTTATACCTAGTCTGTTTGTCCATTCCTCAGCACTCCATCTGCCTCTCTGTCTATACACTACTTACTGGTCCACCTTGAGGTATGCCATGAGGGCCATATCAGACCTCTCATTCAACCTCCTTAGTCGCTCCTGGTACTGCTGATCTTCCTCCTCATTCTTCAATGCATACAGAGTGAACAAGGCCGGGTACAGGCGGGGTAGTACTATCGGGTATAGAAGACCGTCACTTGTAATGTGACAGGTGCTGCACAAATAAAGAAAGGCGAAGTGAAATTTAGAGAAAGGATTGTCCTTGTGTTTTTAGGTTAGCAACTCTAAGCCTTTCAAGCGGACCTAGCTGAAAGAGTAGAAGAAAAGTAGGATCAGAATTTTCCAAAAAGCAGAACAAAAGTACAATTTTTTCAGTGATATTTGCTCATTTTCACAGCATCGTCATCTAAGGTTTAACACTTGTGTTTCATCCTCAACTAAGATTTTGGAATTACAGTTGCAGTACTGCTGCGCCTAAAGCCTTTCATTGTGTTATATTTATGACAATGTGTTACACCGTTGTACAAAAATTCAATGAGATTTTATTTTTCGGAGTTGTGGCACAAAAGGTAGAAAAATGTAGGAAATATTCAAAGGAAAGTAGGTGCAGGATGAAAAAAAGTAGAATAAACTAGGAATACTTTTTAAAAAGCCTGAAATTTTGTAAAAACCTTGTCTAAAAAGTGTGAAAAGGTGGTTCTGGGAATTTGTTCTGACCTTGCAATGGGCACGCGATGGGCACGCAATGGGCACGCAATAGGGCAGGCGGTGGGCACGCAATAGGGCACGCGGTGGGCACGCGGTGGGCACGCGGTGGGCACGCGGTGGGCACGCGGTGGGCACGCGATGGGCACGAGATGAAAACGTGGTGGGCAAGCGATGACCACGCGATGGGCAAGCGATGACCACGCGATGGACAATGCAACCTAACTTACATATCGTCCGTAGACAGCTGCCTGTTTTTGCTTGCAGATTTGGCTATTTTGGCCTCGACTGCCCGGGGTGGATGGCTGTCGCTATAGTCATAGTAGTAGTGGAAGTCAGACGTCAGATGCTCGTGGACTGGCGTTTCTGGTTTGCTGGGATGCTCATTGGGAAGGTCGTTGAACAGCACTCTGGAATAATGTTAAAAGGACAAACAGAAGCTTGACAGATGGGGTTGACAAATTTTTGTACGCAAAATAAAACTGATCGCACCATTATACTAACTTTATGGTAATTTGGTGGATTATAAGATAACAAGTTGTATCCTCATTGAGTGATCGCCACAATGTCGCTTCCCAGGTTGTATCGTAAAATTGGGCGTGATCCCTGGCCACACGGCATTCTGGTGTTTATGACTTCTGACTAGCACCCTCGAACAACAATACTGACAATTTAGGAGACCGCCAACATATATGGCATGGGTTCGAGTCCCGCCTTTGCCAATTTCTTTGTTCACTTTGAAAAGTTTTATGGCAATATGTGAAATTGACCAAAATGCACTACTAAAATCACCTACATTGCAAACAAAATGGCACACTTTTTGAAATCCGTTGTACTAAACAATACATGTAAGTAAAATCCTATATTTGGTTTTGCAGAATTTGGGTAGATTTAGTAATCTTCCACCCAGCCGCTGGTTACTTTAAAATGGGCTCCTACAGTCTCATGGCAAATTTAGTTCCAACTATTCCATTTGAAATAAGCAATGGTTTTTAATCATCTTCAAGGCCAATTCATGAAGCGAACGCAAGAGCGGAACTTCTCCGTGCTAATTTGAATGAGCTTAGTCCAATTGTGACCTGCTCCAAAGAAACCCGAACAAAGTTTACAATTTTTATTTTTTAGATTTAACTTCTCCGTGCTTCGATTTTGTAAATAATTCAACACTTTTTTAACTCGTGAAAATCTGTAACATCAAAGTCGATTTCCTTTCGCGTGAGGGAGGAAGCAGTTTATTATAGCACAGATTCTTTTCTCACCGGACTAGCTGGTAGATCCTCTTGATGTATGATTTGATCTCTTCCACAGCGTAAGGCAACAGCCAGCGATGAGCACCCAGGCCTATGTAGGTCTCACGGTAGGCTACGCAGAGGTTCTCAATGAGTCTACCCAGCGGGTGAAGCGACGTATCAAAGGCCTGCAAGGGATTCAAGATTGTAAAAAAAAAAAAGACTTGTTAAAAGTGGTTCAGCTTCGAATGGTTCAAAATGAACTGAAAAGTTTGCAGAATACGCTGCGGTGGTAATCTGATGGAATTGAAGACAAAAAAGAAGTCACTTTCACCGTTGACATCGGGTCATAGTTATACATAAATAAGTACACGACACAAGTGGTACCAGACTAAGTGCAGTGCGTCCAGCTATGGTTAAGTGAATAGGCACCCAAGCTTCATCTAGCTGATCACAGACCAATGTACATGCAAGTTACAGACGACAGTCAGTTAGACAAATCTGTAACCACAATTTTTGGCGGGGGGCTGGTGCGGGCAAACAGCAAATATTGTTGATCTGGTTATGCCAGTGTACGGTTCAGGTGATTACTAATATATGAAGTAGATATAGAAATATACTCGGATACCCTTAAACCTGGTCCACACTAGGCGCGAAAGCAAAAGCGAATGCGAATTTGTGACGTCACAGAAAGTTTTCGTGCTGCAAATTTGAAAAAGTTCAACATATTTCAACTCGGGCAAATTTCGCAGCGAATGCCGTTTGACATCAAATTCAAGTATGAACCAGCCTCTACCTTAGCCAAATATTCCTGTATTGCCTTGTAGTCTTCTTCATTGATCTTCCCTTTACTGTGACCACTGCTTGGTATCTTCTGCAGTTCCTCCACGACCTTGCTTCGTTCATCCTTGTGCAACCTGCAAAGTCAACGAACAAGTCTACGTCAAAATTACAAACAATGACTGGAATCACTCAAAACCAATTGTTTGTGTTGGGCTTTTATTTGAAATGTCACAAGTTTCACGGACGAGCGTCTGACCTCTCCATCTCTTGCTGTGTACGTGATGATATCGCCACGGCAACAGCTGTCCAGGCCTTCTGGGAGTCCGGCCGTTTGTTCTCCAGCAAGCCCAGCACTGAGCGAACCTGGTTGTAGACGTCTTCCCATTTCTCGTCCGCTGCTACGGTGAATTTACCTATCGGACTGTAGATAAAAAAACCAAACACTCATGTTAGCATCCAAAAGAAACTTGCTCTTCCAAATCTTACTATAATTCAAGAAAATCTCTGGCTGTCTGTCTGTTGGGCTGTGGGGCTGTCCGTATTTTGTTTATCTCCAGAACCAGGCACTGTATGAAGTTGAAAATTGGCAGGTGTATTCCTCAGGACCCAATAATGTGCAGTGTCAAGTATGAAGTTATTTGGATAAGCACTTCTGCAAAACAGCAGCAATATCACACTTGGAAAACGTGGCACTATAACCACCATGCACTACAGCACTGCACTATATATACCGCCATGGGTATATACCCCTATGCATGCAATGGGGCATGATCTAATATGCAAATTAGATCATGCGCGTCAGTGTTGCTGAAATAGCTCTTCCCAAGCTGTGATACACGCGCAACATAGAAACATCAATACACTCGTAGCTTTTTTTAAACGGAAGCCAAGCGACTTGCCCATTTCGAACAGGCCCATTTTAAACGGGCACTGGACTAGTATTGGAAACAATTTACAGAATGACTCTGACCTGGTCTGTCTCGTGTTGTTCAGAGTTTGGTCGGCAGCTTTGCTGAATATTCCATTGACTTTAACACCATCACCCCACAGGCCGCTGAAAGTACCATCGAGGAAGTCACCGGAAGGTAGCATCAAAAGTCCCTGAAACAGCGAGAAAGACAGACCACATTGAAAGTTTATTATTAAAAAAAGCACCTTTGCAAAAGCTTCAGGTCCCAAGTGGTGCCTGACTAGCAAAGCTTTTCATTAAAACATGGGGTTGTGTCCTTGCGCAAGACGCTTTGCTGCAATCTCTTTATTGCACTCCCAATAGACCTAAAAACCATCTCTGCCCTCAACGGTATCCCTTTACTCCTTGGTGGAGAGAAGCAATGAGTGAACCAAGGGTACACGCACCATAGTCCCAGGCCGGACTCAAACACACAACCTACAGCTTTACCTACAGATTACAATAAATTCACTGTTCCAGACCACTGATGATGATCCTAATCGTATCTGGTCATACCTTGCCGCTCAGTGTAGGACCGGCAGTCAGCTCTCCTTCATACACAGTGCCATCCTCGGTAAGTAGGATTCCGACACCCTGCAAAATAGCATGAGTAGCAATAAGCATTTTTAAAAGGATCATCCGGATGTAGTCAGACATCCAGGCTTTTAAGCAGACCCAGGTAAAACAGTCAAAGAAAAAGTAGGATCAAAAAGTTCAAACAAACAGGAAAAATGTTGAACTTTTGCAGGTTTTCAGGAGTAGTTTTTGTTGATACTCGCCCATGTCCACAGCATCATAAGCCTCGTTTGAAATGTTCTGTACTCACAACACTTGTGCGCCATCCTCAACTAAAGCTCTTGGAAGTACAGTTGCAGTACTCCTGTGCCCAAGCCTTCATTGTGTGTTTTAAAGTGTGTAAACACTTAAGATTTCATTTTTTGAAGTTGTGGGATAAAAGTGAAAAAAGATAAAAATTTCAAGAAGAAATAATTCACTAACATCAATCTGAGCAAAGCCCTGTTATTCACACGTACCGTGAGTTTGTTCTGCGCGAAGACGCCCTCGTAGTACAAGCCACCCATCGTGATGACCATCCCGTTGCCATGCCGACAGTCGCTCTCCCACCTGCCCATGTACTTCTCTCCCCGCATCCTTTCCTCCATGATTCCGTAGCCATGGCGACGGTCGTTCTGCCACTCTCCGATGTACAGGTTGCCCGTGCTGCTGTGAATGATGCCGTGCCCGTGACGCACGCCGTCGGTGAAATCGCCCTGGTAAATATCGCCGTTGGAATACCTGTCCCAATCGGAAGCACAAGACAAGTTCCATCAAGACATACGGTTGACTTGAGAGCAAGACTAATTTAATGAGCTTAGTCCAATTGTGACCTGCTCCAAAGAAACCCGGACAAAGTTGACAATTTTCGTTTTTTAGATTTGGCTTTTTTCAAATTCTCTAGGTTCTAATCTTTAAAACTATGTATCATTTGCATATGTAAAAAAGATAATGAAATGATCACATCATCAAATACTGACAGGCAAAAGACAGGCAAAATGCTTCCCCGTATAATCCAGGGAAGAGCAACTGTGTCAACCGTGGTATTTGGATGGGGTTAAAACAGTCTTGTATCATTAATCGGCTGCCGATTTAGGCGCTCAATCGGCCTCAACCCTCTCAGGCAATAATTTATACTACTGGGTGCAGAGAGGCAATTGTAGTCAAGTGTCTTGCCCAAGGGCACAAACTCCATGTTCCTGGCGGGGTTCAAAACCAACGCACCATCGTACACGAGTCGAAGACGGTAACCGCTTGGACATGGCATTCTACATAGTAATATAGTACAGGAGGCAATGGCTTCAGGGTGTGGCTAGTGACAATGAATACCAATTAGCTTGATTACACCTGTTAATTGCTCCTACCTTAGGGTGCCATAGCCACTCATACAACTCTCCTGCCATTCCCCCTCGTACACCTGTGCTTTCATGCCTTTCTCAGTACTGGGAGTTGCATACACGCCATATCTGGATGAGAAATAAATATAAGTAATGACACATATAGTGAGACATCATGGCTTATAGCAGAGTGTTTTTATGTTCTATTTCTTTGTTTTTGCGTGGTTTTTTTTCATAAAATGGCTGAGAATACACAAACAATTCATATCCGAAACCTCGAAAATGACAGATTTGCATGGTTATTAAACTTTAAAGAATAAAAATGATTAGAAGTGTTTGTAAACTTTATTTTTATTTTTACTTAATCGTATTCTTAATTTGTTTTTTTTATCGAGTTTGCGCCGGGATTATTCCGACATTGACTGGGCCCAGGCGCGGGATTGGTTTCTTTTACGAACCTCGATCCGAGACCGGTTCATTTGCGGGCATCTGTGGGTAGCACATCATGATATTTCTGGCCTCGCCCGCTTAGAGCCAGTTGCTAACAGATGTTTTCCGGCCTTGCTGGTGACGTGTTTATCCGTCATCCATTTTGAAATTCCAGAAAAACTGTGCGTGTATACACGCCATCCTACGAAAACTTATAGGTTAACTATAAAATAAGGTCTAGGTTCGGCCACTCACCCATGCTGTTGTCCTTGCACAAACTGACCGGAGTACTTCCTCCCATCGGGCCACTGTAAAGTGCCTCTGAAAACAAAAAGGGGGATTTAAATCATCTTATAGGTATGTTAAAACTTAAGCCCGAATTTAAAGCCAAAATTGGGTTTTCAAAAGTGAAAAACAAACAAACTGACAATGACCCATAGAACCCGCATTTGCAAAAAAATAAAAAATTATCAAACAAATAATTACTGATTTTTTATATGCAACTTAAAACCAGTGTTGTAGTCGAGACACTTGCATGTATGTCTGAGACCGATACCGAGACCAAAAATTAATAAGAATGTATAGTGTTTAAAGGTAGGATACACCATTTGCAGATATCGAAAAAATTTACTACCGAATTATTAAGAAATATCTTACTCATCTGAAAGTAATAATGATTCTAGGCATCCATCAAAATGATTGCGCTAGATATCTTGGAATTATTTTGAAAAATAGAATTCTAAAAAGAAAAATTCGCGATCGCCGTCCGGCGACAACATATTTTGCTGTGGTCTCGACGGGTCTCGAGGGTAAAACCCGAGAACTTGGCATTCGAGACAGGCACATTCGAGACCGAGACCAGCCCTCAGAGACCCGAAACTTTGCTTGGACGAGACCGAGACCTTAAAAAAAAGGTCTCGAGACCGAGACCAGGTTTCAAGACCTCAATCACTGTCCTAAACCATCTGAAATTAGACATTCAACATTTGTCCAACAAAAGAGCAATATAACACAGGAAAATAATTCTACACATGTACATGTACATATGCACATGAATGATATTACAAAACTCTACATAAGGTTAACCACACAGACTGCCTACAGTTTCCTATTCAGTATTCATTCTACCAGAATTTTAGTCAAGGGCAAAACGGAGCAATAAAAAACCAATTAGTCCATCTATCATTAGCTCATCTATAATTAGCTACAAGGTCGGCCACATACATCAGCACAAATTGACTTAAATTGAAATGCTTCATGCCTGGTTGAATCCTACATTGAATCCTACATTGAATCCTCCAACCTGACGGGATGAACGCGGAATTCACCTTCTCCGCGTTTGTTCTACCAGCGGGACATCACAACAAGTCATAATTCTCCCTGAAGAAGGTGCATTCGCACCGAAAGCTAGGTTTAATTTCCGGTGAGCACTGTTATATTTATATTTTCATATACATTAAGTTCGTTCCAGCTTAATTCATTTGCTTGAATATTCTCTGTGTGTTCACTGCCAAGATGTTCTCACTCCAGATAGTTAGCATTTTGTTCACGTCCTCACAAATACTGACAGCTGCGGGCACCGAGCCTTGCCCTAGCCCCGCAGCCACCGAACGTTGCCCTCAAGCGTGGCAACTCTGGGGTTCCTCATGCTATCGTCTGAACCCTCCAGCAACCTGGGAGCAAACCGAGTTAGCCTGCCGGAAACTCGGCGGCAAGATTGCCAGCCCACAGTCGCAAGCTGAAAATGAGTTTTTTCTCAGTCTGGCACCAGATCAATACACAAAAATCCACATTGGCTGCGACGACAGGCTGAAAGATGGTGCGTGGATCTGCGAAGGAGTGCAAGCTGTGAACGCATTTTTCAACTGGAAGGGCGGGGCACCAGACGGCGGTACCTCTGAAAACTGCGCAAAACTTCTCCGCAATGATGATGGCAAGTGGCAGGACGGATGGTGCAATAAAGGAGCCTCCCCAGGTATCTGCAAGAGAAGTATAATTGCCACATGCACTCGATCCCGTACGTTTGCCTTCGCTGTCAACGAAGCTGGGGTTCCTCTGAAATCCTGCCTTCTCGACCACGTCATACAGGAGTTCCCTACTCTCAGCATATCTAGGTGTGCTAGTGCTTGCTTGCAGGCGCCCCAATGTCGCTCCTTCAACTTCAAGAAGAACGACGGAGGCAAGATCTGTCAGCTGAACGATTCCACCCGCGCTGACGACCCAGGCAAGTTTGCCGAGATAGAGGTTTTGTGCACATATGCTGATGTATCACCAGAGTAGCTATACATCAGTTTCTTAACATCAGTCAGTAAAGTCCCAACATCCCATAACGGACTATTACGAAAAGTAACTTTGCCTTATAATCTGGAAAATGACTAATTTCCACACCTGCATTCTACCTGATGTCTATCTCACCTTTAACATTTAGTAAACTGAAACCTAATGTTTACACCAAATACACCATTTGCAGGTACCGAAAAATTGTACTACCAAATTATTAAGAAATTTCTTACTTATTTAAAAATAAATAATGACCGTAGGCATCTAGCAAAATGATTGCGCTAGATATCCTGTAATTGTTTCTAAAAATAGAATTGTATAAACAAAAAAAACATTCGCGATCACTGGACAGCGATCTAAAAAAAACAAGAACAACATAAGAACCACTGCCCGACGGCGGTTAAAAATGAACGCTGTTTTTTTGCTTTTCTCAGCATTCATAATTGTAAAACTTCAGACAGGTCAGTTAAAGGCTATTTACTATAAAATACATGTACAACTCCCCAAATCATGATAATTCATGATAATTCAATGATAATTCATTCATAAAAATTCAAGCAATTACCAATGGTGTAACCTACTTTTAACCAGCATTATAATTCCTGACAAATGTAAATTGTACAATATGTTTCTAAGCCTCAAACAGTATTGTCAGAAGAATTACAGTCTGTTTCCTTACACCAGCGAACTTTTTAGCATCTTTCCAGTTTTGTCTCACCTTGCCAAAATGCCTCTTATTTGGGGTAGCACTTTCAGTTTCAAAAGCACAATGGCGAAAGTCATTATCAAAAATGTCTACAAACTATTGCGGATTTTATCAATTAAGTCGATGATGAGAATTGGAAGGTTTGCATGGCTAAAAGGCAATAAGATAAGTACTTGCTGTAACACCATCTGGTGCCAATTTCACGAAGCTGCTAAGCACACAAATTTGCTTAGCATGAAAATGTGTCCTTGGCTAAACAAGGTTACAGACCAAATTTTCAAGTGATCTTTATTGTTTTCGATTGATAATCAGCTGGTTTTTTTTGTTGCTTAGCATTAAAACCACACAGAATTTTGGCTAGTAACCCGTTTTTAATGAGCAAGACTCTTTTGTGCTAAGCAAATTGTTGTGCTTGGCAGCTTCGTGAAATTGGCCCCAGGTAATTCTCTTTTAGTAAGATGTGTGGTTCTTAAAATAACCGAAGGAAACTCAACGTTTTGAACAGAATGCTCTGCCTGTCAGAAGTCGATTGAGAACCAAAAATCCTGGTCGTGCATGAACTGTACAGCTGCAAACCAATTACAAATGTAGTTTGTATGATGAATGTATTTAATAGATTAGTTTGTACATGTATGATGACTGTACTTCATTATAATTACACATTACTTAAAAGCACAAAGTTAATTGTTTTCATTGATGGATCTCCTTAATTAACTACACAAATATGTAATTTACTTGTACAGTCAAATTCAAAGAAGAGGAGGGTGGGAGAGGAGGAGGGGGAGGGTAAGGGAGGGGAGGGTGTTAGGACAGGGGCAGAAACCCCCACCCCACCTCCTAGCCTTTAACCAGTTCGCGCCGGGATTATTTTAACATCGCAGAGCCGAGGGGCGGGATTATTTTTAACGAAACTCGATTCGAAGCGGGTTCAGGCTGATAGTGCCGGGAAGCACACCCACGCATTTCCGGCCTTGTGCGCTGCTGACATACATTTCCGAACTTGAACTTGGCGTGTTTATGCGTCATCCGTTTTGAATTTGGGGAAATTTTTGCCTACTCATTTGTAATTGTATGTATAAAAAAAAGGGAATTTATTTACATAAATGATATTTGTAATTCCTAGAAAATTATATCATTTTGTTTATTTGCAGATGTTTATTGTATGACCATAATGATATTAATACTGATATTCAAAACTTAAATGTTGAACATTTTAAAGATTTCCACTTGGTTATCTAATAAATTATCTGTCAATCTTTTCAAAACAAATTATATTATTTTCATTTGTAATTGTAAATATTCTAAAAATGTTCCCTTGGTATTAAATGGTATCATTCTTCAACAAGTTTCCAATACCAACTATTTAGGTATTATTTAACATTCATAAATACCTGGGACAATTTAGGCATTCCTGTTTGGTCGAGAGCCCGTCACGTGGCTGGTATTAAACGGTTTAAAGTGTTTAAAACCAGCTGGCAACAACGCGATGTCGCATTATACCCGTCCCCAGGGCTCACTTTATTTCCAACCGTACCTCGTCTCCAATAGTAAGAGCGGGTAGTGTTGAGCGCGTACAGCTCGACACCCTGGGAACGAGGTAGCCAATGGTAGTAACAGTCTAGTTCATAGTAAATACGCTTTATTTCATGTATTGTGTAGAGCGACAGAGGCGGAAACATGTCATTTGACACGCACAGAATGGTGAAACACCAAAATTTACTTGCGACAATTTTTCAGGATTTTCGGGGCTTTTTTGGCTGAATTTTACAAAAAAGTATTTATGAATGGGAATAAATGTGTGTTCGGTCGGTATTAATCACTCTGTTTAATACCGCTTGGAGTCTGGATGCTGATAATTACCCTCGCCTTCGGCTCGGGTAATTATCAGCACCCAGACTCCAAGCGGTATTAAACAGAGTGATTAAAACCTCTCATACACACATTTATTCCCTTATTGATAGTCATTTAAGTTGGTCTAATCATATTAATACTTTGGCTACTAAGGTCTCCAAAATATTGGTGTTATGAATCGATTAAAGTCGATTCTTCCCAGTAATGTTTTAATAACATTGTATAATTCCTTCATACTCCCTTATTTAAATTATTCAGTTATTGTCTGGGATGGCTCGATTTCTCAACATAATAAATTATTTCTCTTTAATTAAAGCGGGTTATTTTGATCACACAAATCCTTTTTTTGCCAATTTGAATTTGCTTAACCAGATTATTTTAACATCACCGAGCCGATGCGCAGGATTATTTTTAACGAAACTTATGCGTCATTTGTTTCGAATCTGGAGAAAATCGTTGCATTTACATACGTCATCCGGCGCGAACTGGTTAAGTTGACTAAAATTTATTATCTTAATCTTGGCATATTTATGTTTACAAAAATGAATAATTTATTACCCTATTGCTTTAATCATCTTTTCATTTTAACCTTAGATGTTCATTGTTTTGTTGTTGCCAACATTAAAATACGAGTTTGAATAAACTTGAAAACTTGAATTGTAATGGGCGAACACCCTAGACAATAACCCCATACAAGAGATTCCGGCGCGGACTTAGTTAAACAAAAGAAACATAGAGAGAAAGGATCACTCACTTTCCGTGGGGTTTGCCAAGATGCCACACTCCCTCGTACACAGCATCCCTGAACTTGGACTGTCCCAGGAACAGGTGACGCCCCTGCCTGGTCAGTTTGGGCGGGATCTTCCGGCCTGCGGGCACGGCGGCCGGAGAGACACTTCCTGGCTTCTGATTGGTCAGTACGGCGTCGATGGCCTGGTTCATGGACCACAGCCACTCGGCCTTCTCGGCCGGTGTAGGGGCTTGGAGGGCCAGCGAGGTCTCCGGCATAGTCAGCTGGATGGTGTTCCTTGGGGAAGAGATTGACAGCGAGTGAGTCGGACACGTATTTGAGTTCAAGTCCGTGTCAGAGTTTTGATTTAAAGTATGAAAACCACAGGACTTTTCACAAGAAGCAACAACCGAAATCACAACCTCCGTACATGCCTTACACACAATCTTACACCCAAGGCATATAGTACACTCAAAATATTCTGTTTGACTTGGGTTTTACAAGACCAAGAAAATTTAAGGAGTCGTTACATTACTCATTCAGAATAAGCCACGGACAAGTTAATCCGCAAAAACAGGCATGCTGTATTGGGTTGAAGTTGACCAGAGTCGAAACAACTTCCCAAATAAAATTTCATGCAGAAAGTGACCGGCTTCAAATTTCTCGCTTGTCTACATCTGTTCAGTTGTCATCATCTGTGCCTAAACTTTTGTATCCTTTTGTGTCGTGTTCGACAATAATTGGATCTTTAACTGGTCGTCAAGTTCATCAACGAACGCTTTTCCGAACGGTTTAAACACCTCTTCTGCCACGATAATCGTCTGATGATCTGACGTATCGCGAGATACGCATAGTGACTGAAACAGACTTTAGGTTTAGATTTTATTATAAAAAAGTATATATATCTTATAGATATGAAATAAGCTTCAACAGATCCCACCCCCCCCCCCCTAACGCCCCCCTTCTCCCCCTAAATTTACATCCCTTACCATCTTCCTTTCTAACAATCTCTTGTCAAATTCCTGCCGAGATAGACAGAGTCTGAATCTCAAATCAGTCCTCTTTCTCATTTTTGGTATGTCGTTCTTTTAAACGGTTTAAACCTCTTTCATTCCGCATCGACAGATTGTAACGTTTGGCATATCGTAAGGTATGTCTTATAGGCCGAGTTAGACATCATCTCTACTCTAAAATAAAAAAACGTGACCGACTTGTTTTACAGACTGATTCTGTCACCCAAACCTGATACAACAGGGGCCAATTTAACGGAGCTGCTTAGCACAAAAATTTGCTTAGCACAAAAAATGTCTTGCTCATTAAAAACAAGTTATCAGCCAAAATTCTACGTGTTTTTTATGCTAAGCAAAAAAACAGCTGATTATCAATCAAAAACAATAAAGATCACGTGAAAATTTGGTCTGTAACCTTGTTTTTACCAAGGACAAATTTTCATGCTAAGCAAATTTTTGTGCTTAGCAGCTCCGTGAAATTGGCCCCAGATTAGGAGATTGAGAAACTTGTCCGCAACTCCTCCCGGATAGTTAAATGAGACGACGACGCCCGACTTACTGGCATGACTGATCCGCCTGCTGGCCTGGCTCCGCCCAGATGAGACCCAGCGGGAACGCTTGGTGAGTCGTAAACTGCAAAAAAAGCCGAGAATGTATCCGTCATGTTTCAAGTCAAATTTACACGTAACCAAGGTTTCACGTGGCCACTTTCATTACACAGTCAAGTTGAACTTGGCGTACTTGTAGAATTTTTTGAATAAAATTTCAAGTAGAAGTAAACTAAGACAAAAATAGAGGTTAAGTTTGTTAAAGCACATAACTAAAGCACACGGTTATCATGCAACATCACCCAGGATACTCTAACCTGTATGGTCAAACAGAACAATTTCTAAAGGTGGGGGAAAAATAGTCAAAATTGAATAAAACTGATGTTTTAAATATTACCACTCAAAAAAAGATTCTTTATTCATTTATTTCACAATATGCGACCTTTTCCAATGAAACCCAAACAAAGTCGCACAATGTGTTTTATTAACATTGTACTCGTGAAGTAATTTTCTGGGTGGATTTTACCATTTTTCTAGGTTCTTGTTTTTTTCTTAATAACAAACTTTTAATCTAAAATCTCCCTAAATTTGAGCATAATTAGTCACTCAGAAGTGTGCTTTTGCCGGACGGCGATCGCAATTTTTTTTTAATTTTTTTATTATTTTTTCAGAATAATTACAGGATATCTAGCGCAATCATTTTGCTGGACGCCTAGAATCATTATTTACTTTCAGATGAGTAAAATATTTCTCAATAATTTGGTAGTAAATATTTTCGATATCTGCAAATGGTGTATCCTACCTTAGAAGAATGATCGTACATCTAAAGACAAGGTCACGTCCATAATAAACAAATTGCACACACACTACATGTAGTGCACACAGCTATAACATTTGAGGTGTCTCCGTAACTTCTGAATTACATGAGTCAAAGTACACGTATCCGTTGTTTCCATTTGGCTAAATATGCAAGACAAGAAAAGTGAATTCTGCCGAAGTGTACAAAGGGAGGCAAGAGGAACTGGCTAGCTAGGAAGCTAGGTACTTGTAGCTAGGTGTGGAGGTTGGGAGATGAGATTTCAAAGGAGATGCACTGCACTACCTGAATTAAGGTGCTACATGTACATGCTTCGGTGTGCAGTGTACTGCGTCATGCATGATCTAGTAGACATCATCAGAGGACAAACTTATAGCTTTGTCCACCCGGTAATTTGAAAGGGAGAACAAAAATCAACACTAAACTGGACTTTGGGTTTTAACCAGTTCGCGCCGGATGACGTATATAAACGCAAAGTTTTCCCCAAATTCAAAAATGTCAGCAGCGAGCAAGGCCGGAAATGCGTGGGTGTGCTTCCAGGCACTATCAGTCTGAACCCGCTTCGGATCGAGTTTCATTAAAAATAATCCCGCCCCTCGGCTTGGTGATGTTAAAATAATTCCGGCGTGAACTGGTTAAGCAAAAGGAACCAGATCAGTGGTTTAGTGTACACAAAGGCTGGGTTCGGGCAGTCTGTCCTTGAAAACTCATTTTCGCGCTCGAACGACGAACGACTCAACCCAAGAACATTGCACTCGGAACAGCATCACACACCACTTATGATCCATCGAGATTTTGCATTGAACGAGCTTCGCGTGTCCAGAACAGACCGCCGGAACCAAGCCTGGACGGCTATGAAATTTGGCCCTGTGCCGTCAACCAAAAACGTTGGAAATCTACCTTCTCTGTGTTTCCAGGCTTGCCCTCAGTCTCAGGAAAAAAAAGGGATAGAAAAGCACGTAAGTTTTCAAAAAGGGAGAAAAGGGAAGAGGATCAAACTTAAAATAAGAGTGTTTTTTTTTCTTCAAAGTCTTAACCAATTTGCATGTAATTTTCAACACAAACCAAGGAATCATTCATAAAATGATACCTTCTGTGATAGAATAGAGTTGTGTGCATGTATGCAATAATATCAAACAGAGAATACGCACTTACAAATGAATTACGGTAGTTATAAATGCAATTTGAAAGGCATAACAAAATTCATACTACAGTCAGTGTAAATCTGACAACAGGATCACAATACATTTGTACATGCCTGTTTACCATCCTAAAACAAAATAAATGACATACAAGTGAAAATCTAACTTTATTCAACAGCAACAGACAGGAACAGACTCACTACAGAGAGTTTAAACGGGGCCAAATAATAGTTTTAAACTTCAAGAAAGAAAAAAATTGAAAAAAGGAAACAAAAACCAATTTAAAGGCAATAGTCTGACATTGAGGGCAAGCTGAAAACTACACATAAAAGCAAAAACAGACACAAATGCTACATGTACATACATGTGCATGTACATACATGTGCATGTACGTATACATGTGCATGTACATACATGTGCATGTACATGTACATGTACATACATGTGTACATACATGTGCATGTACATACATGTGCATGTACATGTACATACATGTGCATGTACATACATGTACATGTACATACAGCCATGAACCACATACCGATTGAGGATAGAGCGTTGTGTTTCCTTTATTTATGTACTTGTATAACCTAACCTGATTCACCTTATGCTACCCAAGCAACCCAGGATAATTTTTTACAAAGAAACTGTCGTTCGAGCATTCTTTGTCTCTGCAATATATCTTTTGTTCCTCGGTCGTAATACAAGGGAAGAGAACGTGTTCCGGCACCACATAACGACCGAGGGGCGAGACACAAAGGAGAACAAAGGAAACAAAAGCCCCTCGGTCGGCGGTATGAATGGAAAAATTTGGTCCTCGATCGACGGTGCAAGCGCAAAGCAATGGGGATTGGGTATAACATAGGAATAAAGGAAAACACAATATCGAGCCTCGATCGTTATGTGGTTCACGACTGCGTGTTCCTACATGTAGTACTAGTAGGTTATCATTTCTGATAAGCCTACATGTACATGTACACTCATTGGAATCTGGTTTAATTTTGCCAGATTTAATCCTATAACATTGGATGAGGACAAATATCGGTGTCATCCGGGTAATTTTACTAAAATAATATTGCAGTCATGCATACACTAGACTGACTCATTTTACCAATGGAAGCCAAATATAAACAAATATAACGTAATTGTATAATAAGCAATTTTTTTTCTCTCACATGAACAGATTTTGTGAACGTTTAGTTCTGTATGAGGAGCTGTGAATGCATTTTAATGGGTGATTCGTATGTAATAAAAAGGGTTTATGGCCTGGTTTTCTCCATAAAAAAAATAAAAAATTGTAAAATGTTTGCATGGCTGGTGATATTCCGCTTAAAACAAACATTAACAGAACTCTCAAATCAAGTACATTTGCTAAACCCAATTCTTAAAATTAAGAACAAATAAAACAACGAATTTCAACTCGTATTAGAATAAATATAAACCTTTTGACGATGTTTATATGTATGTATGTATGTACACACTACAGACAATGGCTCTGTTCGGCCATTTTCAACGGATGCCTACAACATGCAAGAACATGACACATTTTGATAAAACATTAATTGTTCTTTCGAATTAAAAACAGCTACAATGTAGGATTATCACATATACATGTACCTGTACAATAAACATAAATTACTTTGTCAGTGGAAATCACTGTAGCACATTTTGAACAAAACCACTACCATCAACAGATAGCTAAAATGAAATAGTAAAAGTAAAAAAAAAAAAAAAAAAAGCCATGCAAATGAAATATGCAGGATGATTCACAAATTACCTGGGCATGGACGAAGATATCAGCAAACAGCAGGAACCAGTGCTGAGACAGTCTACCAGCGTTTAGGAACGTCAGGGGCTTGGTGCGGGAATCTCTCAAGAGACGACGGTCGGGCTGCTTAATTGCTTCCTGTTACAGGATTGGCAGAGGGTGTTTTATTAAGCACAGATGCTTCTCTAGTTAAAGCTGCTTGATGTAACTTTTCTGTTTATCGGTATATTTTGAACTAATGTCTTTCAATGATGAAGCAAAATGGGTGGCAAGATGGCAGCACGTACATTTACATGAGGAAATAAAAACAGAAAAATTCCCTTTACCAGTTATCGCAATTCGTGTTTCTGTTCTAAAAGATGAAAGTAAAAATAAAAGGTACATGTACTACATTTTATTTTCATTTTCACTTTTCAAAAAACAAAACAAAAAAACTTCCTTGTTGTACAAAATACGAATGACAAAAAATCTGCTTTAAAAAAAAACCAAGAACAGATCAGAAATTGGTATGATATATTATGTCTATGTACCTGTGCAGTTAACATAAAAGGCAAGCTAAACCTATAATTGCTTTAAAAAAAAATCATTTTGCAAATGCATATCTTTTTTTTTGCCAATAACAAATTACTTTTTTTTGCCAATAACATTCTTGCAGAAATACACTCGTACAGTGTGTGATGGGTACCGCCACAATTGTCGACTTACGGAAAGTTTACATGGACAGGATTCCCAGAAGGCCCTGGTCTCTTCGGCACGGGCTTTCTTCTCGTCAATGCTGCGCTGCAGCGTCTCCCATGATGCACTGCTTTCCTTCAGGAGATTAAACTCTGTGCTTCCCTGAAAAGTGTGCAAGTGATACGTGGAACTTTTACCTCCTGATTTCAAGTGAGAGGACTCGAGAAAACATTTTATTGAAATTGACGAATTCAGTAACCAAACAACATATGTGACCCGCTTCAGAAAAAGATGACACAAGTCGCAAAAACTAAAAATTGAGTTATGTACATGATTAAAAAGTCCAAGATATAAGCTTTCATCATTTGGTGCATAGTACAGCTCCATAGCCCCTCACTTTCCAGTGATATGACGTTTTTGCATATTAATGGTTCCATGGAATTCAAAATACACAACTGAGAAAACAGGCTTCGAAACACAACACAACAAAACAAAGACAATACATTGGAACCATGCAATCTTAAAAGGTTTTGTTTCACTTTATTTATCGAATTTCAGCTTTTTGTTAACTAAATCTAAAACTTTGGATATTAAAGATGTCATTTAAGACAACAAATGAAAATCAAATTTTGACACAAATATTTACCCTATTACCGTAATTTCCTGCGGTAAAGCCGCACGGCGGTTAAGACGCAGGTCCCTAAAATCACCCCAAAAAATTTCAAACGTCAACAGATAAAGCGCACTGCCGAATAAGGCGCATGCTTGAACGCACCCAGAAGAACACCAGGCGCCGGTGTAGGTACATCGCCACAAAGGGGTCATTTTGTTGCCTTAGAACGATCCCACTACTTTATTTCAAGCAAGAATTTGCTGAGTACTTGAGTTTATCTGGCACGCAAACAATGTATGAAAACTTCAAACCAGTAGTCACAATATCGCACGAGGTTTACTTTGCTTGCATGTACATGCACATGCACATGTACATGCACATGCACATGTACACCACATGCAGCGATCGCGTGCATGGTATCCCTAATTGCGACACCCCCTAGTCTTTTTTCCAGTCGTTGTGAATGCTCCGCGCTGTGTAGTTCGGATGGTGAATTGCATGAAGCCGGAACGTAGACGAAAAAAAGTGTTTAAAAAGGCCACATAGTACTACGGGCCAGCTTTTTATCGCTGTTGTACGCGTCATGCAGCGCACGCTGTAGTCTTGTTTGCAAGACTATCTTAATCGCGGTATATGCAGCGCGCGTAGGCCGCCGATGCGGTAATTCGCGCGTGGTCTACGGCGTACGTTAGAGGGCGCCCCGCATCGCGAAGATCGTCTTGCAAACAAGACTACGCACGCTGCCGAGTGCTAAATCACATACATGTACGGTCGTAGGGGGATCAACACATCGCGGCATTCTTCTTCTTCTTCTTCATTGTTAATGGAAACACGGTCACAATGTCCGGAGAGTTGGGCTAATTGGTTGACCGCATTATTGAGTAAGATTGTGGCGTTCAAAGAATTCTTCACACAAAGACCATCACTTTGAACTCAAGCGACATCATATACGGCGCACTGAAAGATAAGGCGCGGCGATGTTTTTGTGGTCTAGAAAGTCAGATAAGCCGCGTCTTTACCGCAGGAAATTACGGTAACTTTAACAAGCCATTACTCATAAATGCTTAGTGTGACTTATGTCACCTTTTCCTGGAGCGGGTCACATATACAAATCATTTTGGGTGTCAAATTAAAGCTGAATAGGTCTATTTTTCCAGCTATACCAAAAATCTCTGGTCACTAAAAATTGATCAGACACGACTCACAGCTGTAACTGGTCAATCCACAACGGCTCTAACCTGAGTAAAGTAACCCTTCAGCTTGCCCAGCAGGTAGGCGTAAGACTTGACCCTTTCCAGGGGCAGTTTCATCACGCTCCTTAGCGGGGTCCCGTAACTTGCTGGTTTTTCCTCGTTCAAGAGCTCCGTAAAGACTGCGTCGTGCTTTGCGAGCGCATCACTACATGACGGACATTAAACACAAACAAATATTATCGATTATCAAGGCTAGCTTATACTTCATGCAAACGTTAAACAAAATTCATGATGAGATTTGAATGTTTGCATGGTGAAAACGCAATACGATATTAAATTGTTTGCGGTAGCATCATGTGGTTAATCTTTTTTGTGAGTTTGTGCGGTTCTAAAACGAACCGGAGAAAACTCAACGTTTCGGACATTATGCTCTGCCCGTCATCAGGAGACTAAAGCCAGAAGGATGCAAACCAAGGGCAGTCATGCAGGACGTGGAGGATGCATTGGGAATTTCATGATGTCCCTTATTGCTATGACCCCTTAGTAAATGCCAAATGATCTCTTTTGCAGACCGATCTCATTTATATCATTTGCAAAGGACAGCACGAAAGGCAAACTGTGAAGCAAATTACCTTCCGACTTTTCCCATGTGAGTGAATCCACCCACGGTGACAAAGTTGCAGACATAGTTGGCGTACTGCTCAAAGACGGCCCGGTAGTCTGCCCCACTCTTCAACATGGCCAGCTCAATGAGGTCACGGCTCCGCTGTACGGCCGCCGTCAGACCGATGGAATTGTGGGCCACGGTCGTGCCGAGTAACGAAAAGAGGTCGACGATTTGTCGGAACGGCTGCTGGTAGATGGTTCCTTCAAGTACTTTGTTCATGTCTGTCTCAAGAAAAGAAGGACCAAGGTGTTTCTAAATTCAGGACCTGGAGACCGTGAAACGCTGAATTTCTCCAAAAAGAAATTCTGAAGAGGACGATGTCTCCACAGAGTATTTTGTGCAGAAAGTCTTCAGGGGAATGCTGAAGTACTGGGACACAGATAAGAAAAATGCCTTGTCTCCACAGTGATATACATTTGAGAATGTGTGTGTTTATCTATGATAATGCGGACAGATTTGGCGATTAATTATTGAAAGACCTTGACCTCGCGATTCTTACCAATTACCAGTTGCTTTGTATCGCATATTCTGTAACCCGTTGTTTTATTACAAAAACATGTGAGCCAAATTGACCAACCATCGTTTACTTCTGATTTCTGATCAAAATGAGATCACAATCGACGTTGGTTACGGAGAGAGCTACACTACACAATGAGTGATACTCATGGGTGATATTGACAAATCCGTGGTTTCAATATCAGAAATAAACAACAATAATTGTACAATTTAAAGTACCATGGCCTAGTGGTCTGGAGTATTAAATTCAGGGTCTGCATGTAATTCTGCAAGTTGTGGGTTAGAACCCAGCCTGGACTTTGGTACTTCTGCGCCTAATATGGGTAGAGGCACTATTGATGTCTTGCAGTAGACTTATACTCAACCCAACCCAACCCTATTCATAATCTGAAGAGATCAGATTGTCTTGTTTATGTGCGAGAGGGTGGTTTTATTCACACTTTCTTATGTAGCCCACACCTCGGGTGGTCGTACCTGGACTGCTTAGGGCTTTGATGATAGTAGACCGCGTTGTGGTGAGCTGGTAGTGCAACAGTCTCTCGGAGGCAGCCAGCTCGTGGAGAATGGCTGTAAAGCCAGAGGCGTTCTTGTCGGTGATGCACGCACACATGTCAGAGGCTGCCGCTACAAACTGGGCCCAACCACACTGGAACAAGGTAGAAAACAGCCGTGTTTAAAGAATCTTGGGTTTATACACTTTGAAACAAAAGTTGCACAAATATAAGTAATACAAGAAATACAAAAAAACTTATTGGTATACAAGTGCACCAGTTCACATTAAATACCTCCCATTTGCAAAAGCAATGTACTTTGCAGATAAACTTCAGACAATGCTTCTGTCGCCTCTTGTTGCTACATTGATGTTATGCTCTCAAGATCAATCTTAGGAAGACTTACGCTCGGTTCAGACAGGCGTTCCACAGTCGCGCCGAACCAAATGAGTGAATTGAGTCTGACGTCTGAAATGAATAAGGGCGACAAGGCGCACCAGACGGCGAACGATCGACTGCTGGAGTTGTTAGAGCGTCTCAGGAGCGAATTGATTTCAATTTGGTTCGGCGCCTGTCTGAACCGAGCGTAACTCACCCTAACTTGCATTGGATCTATTGCAAGTTAGGATGAGTTACTCTTCCTACATGTAGTTAGACCGATCTTAGCATTGGTGAAATCGGCCTGCCGGCTTCATAAAAAGACCTATATGCTAGCATTTGTAGTCTGTGGTTACACATTCCTTGTGCCGGCGATTACCTTTCTTATGAAGGGAAGCTTTTCAGGCTGCTTAGCCCTGGCAGCATATTTGACCGTCGGTCCCTTGACAATGCTGGACATCGGTCGCTTCTTGCCGGCTTCTTTACTCTCCTTTAGAGGGCTGCTCTCTGGCGTACCAGTACGCCCCTCGTTCTTTAAATCTTGAAGACTGAAAACATCAATAAAACGAAGAACACCTATTACCAAACTGCCTAAACAAAATCTTGCCGGCCAGACATTTTGAGAAAAAAAACGACTAGTTTGAAACACTGCCCCCCAAATAGTCCACATTTTATTTGAAAAAAGTCAAGGAACCAGAGCGTATGACTTTAAAGTTAAGCTTTAGAGTTAAACTTTAAAGTTAAACTCTAAAGTTAAACTTTAAATTTGAACATTAAACAGGTCACAATATTTACTATAAAATTTTTGAAAATTTTAATTTGAATTTAGAGAGTGATCTATTCTAGAATCCCAGAAACAAATTTTACCAAAAGAAAAACTGTTTCAAACCTTGGTTGTTTTCCCAGATAGTATATGTCGGGTTGGAAGCTATTCCCATCTGCTAGCAGGAGAGTGTGGGTACTCCCGGCAGCAGCATCCCATACTAAAGCATTGTTAGGCATCTGGAGAACAATTGAACATTTATGTAAACACCTTGTATCAGATGGGATAAACTTTACTTACGGTTTGTGTGGTTTGCTGAAGTTGTGCTGGTGTTACTCGAATGAATATTTTCAAAACGTCAATTCTATTTGCTATGTTTATGAGAGGTTTAGGCAAATCTTGCCAATTTGAACAACATGAAGTTTTCTGCTCTGAATACTGACTGCATATGGCCTCAATGAAATTGTGCTGTTCTAAAAAAAAAACACAAAAAAACAACAACATTATCTGGTTCGAAGTCCTAAAGTTTAACAAGATAATTGTCCTATAAGCCCAAGGGGAAAATGACCAGGTGCCGCAAAAAGCACCCCTAAAAATTAAAATTGATTATCATACATGTATAATGGACACAGAGTGCTTGTACTTGATATTGTTAAAATCATTTTTCATGGCTGTGGCATTTAGCAGCTTGCCTGAACTTATCTTCATTTAAAATAATTGAAAACTGGAATAACTTTGAAACTGACTGGGGTAGATTTGAACCTGCGACCTCCGGAAATCAGTAATGGTGCTCTACCAACTGAGATATCCAGCCATAGGGATGGATAAAGTTAGCAGAGCACTGGTACACACAGTACATGCATGGTGTTCCGAAAGTTGGAGATTCATACAGAGGTAATTGAAAAAAGAAAAAGATATACAATGTTCAGGTCTTTTTTACCTTGATCTTCTTTGGAACCAGCTGACCATTGTGTCCGAGCTGACCGTCCGAGTTGCAACCCCAGGAGAAAGCTTGACCGTTGCTTGCTATGGCCATGGAATGGCTTGGTCCAGCTATCACAAGGACTACGCCCTTACCGGTCAACTGCTTGATAACTAGGGGTTGTGCTCTACAACAAGTCAAATTAAAACATCAATGCTTACGGTAACAAGTACATTGTATGTATGATGTATCAATGGTTTAATACAAAATAAAAATAAAACATACATAATGTGCCTGTACATGTATATGATACCTGTCATGCCTGTAGAGTATGTTGTTACAGATAAAGTGTATTTGTGTACATACAGGTAGAATACAAATAATGAATGTTTGTGAGTGCAATGGTAAGAACATTTTCATGAGGTGACATATGGAATGCTCCATTCTATGAATAAACCGACAAGTGAAAGGGAACATTGCATCGCCAAATGAAATAATTTTTCCCATTCCATAAATGTGAAACATTCGCTATTTAAAATATTATCTGAATAAATCTTTGTCATCTGATTGGTCAGAACTCGACCAATGGTGTGACCGTATGCATTAGAAAATTTACAATGTACCGCTAAATATAAATTTTTGTGGTGTGACTGCGCCGTACATTGGGACAAATAATTCAATGACATGTGACCAACGACCAACCAATCAAATGACAGAAATTTGTTCAGGAAGTTGTATAAAAACTAATAAATGATAGCAATTTTCATCTGCCGATTGTACGTGTTATTTTGCTTTAACCACGTTTATGAGCCAGACATGTACATGTATTGTGTAATTCAATCTACAGCTGTACACATACACATCATACATGTACATGTATTGCACATTAGAAGCATAATAAATTAGTCACACCTCACCACCGTGCCTCCCTGTATGACCAAACTTTATTACTTCTGTCTATTACATGTACCAGGCTTGTGATATCAAGCAGAAACTCACCAGGTAATGCTGCATGACAGGGTTATCAAATAGGGCAGGAATGGCATTTGAAAATTTGTAAGTATGGGATCTGATTACTGCGTCTAGACTAGACAACACATTGGTGTGTATTTTGAAACATCTTCAGAGTACATAATACATGTACATGTACATGTACCTGTACTTGTTTGGTTCAATTTCATTAAATTACAAAATAGTATGTTGATGCGGTCCACAAGCATGTACATGTATGTATGTATACATGCAAAGTAGAGCATGCCATTATAGTATGGTACTAATACATTGAATTTTTTTTTAATTGCAATTTACATACAGCAGATGCATCCCATATGCACGCCATGTACATTGTACATGTATGTATTATATTAATGTACTAATGTACCAAACGTACATGTGTACATCATGAAAAATGTGCAACATACAGACACTAGATATTTACAATATGGATTCATGTACATGTAAATATATATCTGTTTTTATTGTTTTAATTCTGTAAACTCCATGTACATTAAAATGACTTGACTGAAAGTAAAATGTAATGAAAACATTATTCCCCTAGAAATTAAGCTGAGAATACTAAATTTTCAAGGAGGAGAATAATGACCTAGATGCATGCACACTTTTTGTATGCATGATGTACAATTTGTGTACACATGTGCATGTATACAACAGTATGTATACATTTCAATATTGCTAGGAAATGATTTACAAAAGAGGAAAAAAGAAAGACATGGGGCCGCGCCTTGTTTCCGGGGCCACACCTTGTTCCTGGGGGACGCATCACATTTCGGAACATCAACAATACAGCATGACAACAAGCCTAAGAGTAAGACGTACCGGTATAGACGTCAAGCTGTGTTTACAAGTGCACTTTCCTATGAGCGAGTCTGTCCCTACATCGTCTGGTGTCCCGACTTCGCTTTTATAAGGAAGCACATGTAAACAAAGGCATGACATCATAACATGTACCGGTACGTCTCAGGTCTATTGGCAAAGCCTTCTCCACTGCAGATTTTAATATGATTAGAATTCGCTGATGCAGAGTTTGAAATTGTCAATATGAAAACTAGATATTACAATCCATGAGTCATCGGTCCAACATCATCTGCCTCAGTGTGCATACATGCACTTCACCGAGCATGCACCGGTATGACATGCAGGATGAGCAAGCAGCACAGGGGCCAATTTCATAGAGCTGCTAAGCACAACAAAGTCTTGCTCCTTGAAAACAGGTTACCAGCAAAAATTCTACGGGTTTTTCATGCTAAGCCAAAAACCAGCTGATTATCAATCGAAAACAATAAAGATCACGTGGAAATTCGGTCCATAACCTTGTTTTTGCCAAGGACAAATTTTCATGCTAAGAAAATTTGTGTGCTTAGCAGCTCTATAAAATTGACCCCAGGTTGCAAATGCCAAACTACAGCTAATATGTGAGGGGTCCTGGCAAAATGTGACAAAACTGGGCAGAGGTTGATAAAAGGGTTCTCAGGTATTAGAAAGAAGGATACAATTCTTCTTACAAGGCTGTTTGTTGCACTTCAATCGGACATTCCGGTAACAAGTTATGGCTGTTTAAAGTTCATATTTATCAACATGCCGCAAAAGTAAAACATTGAGAAAGAGGCCTTTGAGGTTTCAAGTTTTGTTTGGAATCACCAACACTCACCAACACTCTCATGCGCAAACTTCAACGTGTACAAAACACTGCGGCTCGTGTCTTATCCCGAACACGGAAATTTGAACACATTACTCCAGTCCTGAGAAATCTTCACTGGCTTCCAGTCAAAGAGAGGGTTGCCTTCAAATTAATGCTAATTACATGGAAAGCCCTCAATGACAGTGCACCAACATATCTGCAGGATCTCCTCACCCAGTATTCCCCTCATCGCCACCTAAGGTCATCTGGCAAACATCTTCTTGTGATACCAAGAACTAGAACATTGTATGGTGACCAAGCCTTCTCAGTCTCGGCCCCCACTCTATGGAACTCTTTGCCTCAGGAAATTCGTAGCTGTCAATCTTTACAAACCTTCAAATGCCTCCTTAAAACATTCATGTTTAACTCAACTTATAATTAGAATGCTTGTTTTGTTTCAAGTGACCTGGAAATTAATTATTATTGTACAGTAACTTTTCTTAAAGCGCCTCGGAATATGTCTACATAGATAGATGGCGCTTTACAAATGCTTGTATTATTATTATTTATTATTACAACACTTTTAGTCCACTACTTCCATACTATTTCTCAACAAAATATAGTTAGTAGGTAGGTATACAAAAGATATATCAATAAATCTGAAAATGAAAAAAAGAATTACCAATTATTCGTTAATTTTGCATATTTCTGCACTATGCCAGTTCCGTCTTATATTGCCAGAACCCCTCACATATATCCCAGGCGTCTGGTTTTGTACTGTTCAAATCTGCACTGTTGTACAGGCACTTACATGAACATTATGTATTCCGAGTATAATTGAAGGTAAATTTTGTGCCCAACATTTTTTAATGACATATATACGAAAGCTAACGAGTTTGTGTAATTTTACTTGTGCACAAAAATAAATACCACACTTTCCACATTACGGGAAATTTTTCTATTGTTAGGGAAATAAGGACTAAGTTAATTACGGGGACTTTTTCTTCCCCCATGTCTTTGGTCCCCATAGTAACTATCACTCAACAGGTGTCAGATCTCCCACAACTACAGAACGAGATTGTGGGTACTCTGAATGTTGGCAAAAAATTTAAACCCAGGTTGGTTTCGATGTTCATGTACTACAAGTAACTACATGTAACCCCTTCGAGGACAGAAGCACAATAGACGAACAAGAGATCCTTTCAGTCCTCGGGCGTTTGTTGAACTTTGTCCTCTGTCGTTAAAGTGTACGATAAGTCATTGGGGTATAGGTTACAGTACAGGAACAATGGGAAACACAATAGGGGATCCTCGGTCGTTATGGCGAAACTCGACCATGTACATGTACATGTTCATGTGTGTAAGCCATGTACACGTATGTGTATGTAAGCCCTCTTCACAGACTTTTGTGAATACTTACTTGTCAAGAGGGTCTCCTTGGCCAAGCTGACCATTAGCCCCCTTGCCCCAGCTCCACACCTCGGTCTGTAACGTTGAGTCATCCAGAGGACCTTCTAGCGAGAACCTCACCCCAGAACCTTTGCCGAGTTCCTGCTGGGAAACCCCGCTTGCCATCAGCTCCTCAACCTCTGCATCCTCTTGTCCGCCGTTCTCTGCCAGACTGAACTTCGACCTCAGGCTGAGGGGGCTCATCAGCTTGCTGATTTTCGAGGACACAGCTTGTGGGAGACTGGCAAGGATGCGTTCTTTTGGGGATGTCTTCCCGGCTGGTTTAGGAGGCTCCGAGAGCTGCAGGGGCATCAGATGCTGTGCCAGAAACTTCTTGGTGGATGAACTGTCGAAGGACTCCGTAAACGTCAGTCTTCGTTCGGGACGAATCGTTGGAGTCGGGGTGCTAGCACTGTCTGGCTGATCATGGAAAACCTCCCCGTTGACCACCAACTCACTTTTCATGGGTTCCGGTTCTTCTTCCTTGTCCTGGTCCACAGTGTATGTGCCTTGGCTGTTACCGGAATCCTCCGAATCGCTTTTGGCAGGGTCATCCTTTTGAGCTGCTCGTTTCGCAGCAACGTCAATACTGTCGGGAGAAAAGCTTCTCGTCGAGGGAAACTCTTCGACAGAGGTGCTTGTGGTTCTTGTGTCCGTTATGATGACGATGTCACCTTCTTCGTGAAGGGAGTAAATTTCGTCGGTCATGTGGAGACTACTGGTTCCTGAACTCTCCTCATCCATGTCTCTCTGCCTGCCGCCACTCTTGGAGGTCCGTGCTTTTTGCACCACAGCCAGGCTGTGGTTTGAACCACACGCCATCTGAAGCACTTTTCTCCCCATCAGACCTTGTACCTTTCGCGGGGTCAGGACGGGCGTTGATCCCGTCCCGAGTCCCAACTGTGGACCTGTTCCCCAGGCCCATATCTCGGCGCTGCTGGATAAGGCCAATGTGTGCGAGTCCCCGCATGAGATCTGCGTGATGATCGGATCGGAATCTGTGTCGCTGATCTGCACCTGCTGGGGCGAGTTGGCCTTCTCTATCGGTCCGATCCCACACTGGCCGCTGCTGGAGTCGCCCCAGCAGAAGACGATCCCGTCCGAACACAGGACTGCTGTGTGGTTGCTCCCGCACACCACATCGATGACATTCTCCCCTTTGAGATCTTGCACGAGCACAGGCTGCTTGGTGACATCGGAGAACTTCTTGTGGCCGAGTTGGCCGAGCTCACCAGAACCGTAGCAATAGACAGCATGTTGATCAGTCAGGAAGGCAGAGTGCCTACTTCCAAGAGAGATCTTGATCACATTCTTGGCGCTTAGGTTGGGGTAGGTGTAGGGGGAGGTGTTGCTAAGAAAGCCCTTCCAGGTGTAAGCCACTGATTGGAGGCTTTGCTGCTGTTTGCTGCCCTTATCATCAGGCTCTCTGTAAAATGAGAAAACCAAAGCAAATTACGATAATACCCAAGGCACTGTAGCTCAAAAGCCAGAAGAATCTTGTAAGAAGAAGACACCAAGCATAAAGTACTAGTTTTTTTAGGTTGAAAGAAAACCCTGAAAGAATATCCTAAGGAAACCTATAAAATTGAGTAGGGATTTAAATCCCAATCCGTAAGTGGACCAGGAATTGAACCCAGGCCACAGTGGTAAAAGGTGAGATCAATAACCGCTACACCAACCTGACTCCCTGATTAGGATTTGGTTAATATATCCATGAATAAAATTTATTTTTAAAGCAATTTGTGCTTGCATGTGATAATCCCAAAATGTAATTATCCCAAAATGAAATCTGACTAAAATGTCCTTGGATTACACAACCATACAGCAGGAATTGTAAACATCTATTGTACATGTACATGTACCATATGTTGTCATGGTTGTATTGACTAGACAAAGCGAAACACACTGTGGGAATTGTTGTTGTTTGAAAATGAAAATACCATTTGTTGTGTTTAGCCTATTATAGCGGATACTCCTTGATGTATGTACATGTACATGTGATAAATCCTTAAAACCTACATGTATGTGTGACAATAGAGTAGATGGCATATGTGGGAGGTTTGAGGCAACTGGTTTGAGGTGTAGCAACAGGTTAATTTGGGATGATACATGGACTAAAGGGTTAAATTATAATTTACAAATTGTAAATTGTATAGTCAAGGATTTGAAAGCAATTACTTTAACAGAGCTGCAAAGATTTTTCTAGCTTTTCCCGGAAAAAAAAATCCAGTCGTAGCAAAACTTTCTCGCTCATCAGTAAACAAATGTGTCAGATGGCACGTGTACATTTGTATGTGTGACCAAAATTCTATATCACGCTTCAGAGGGCAATAAAGAATATGTACATTTCAATTGCACACTATAGTATATTGCACACTATACTGTACAAATCCGTTAACTGTGTACAAGTGTGACCGGCTCTACAAAAAGGTGTATTAAGTCGCGCTGTGCATTATCATGTAATGGCCCGCTCAACATTGACAGGGTAAACATTTCATCAAAATGTGATTTAAATTTTTTGTCATGAATGCAGGTTTCATTCAAAGAAATGTTGATTTTGATGAATAAAGTGGAAAAAAAATCCCATTTTGTGTGCATCGTTCTGTTGTAGTACAACAGAGCCGGCTTTTACAAAGCCTGTTTTCTCAATTGTGTAATTTGAACTCCAAGGAAGTAATCAATATGTAAACACGGCATATCTCCAAAAGGGGAGGGGCTATGGAGCTCTATTATTATATACCAAATGAAAGCTTACATTCTGTGCTTTCTAACCATGTATATATAACTCAATTCCTTTTTTTGCGACTTAATACACCTTTTTGTAGAGCCGGTCACATATGTACACGCAGTCGTGAACCACATAACGATCGAGGCTTGATATTGTGTTTTCCTTTATTCCTATGTTATACCCAATCCCCATTGCTTTGCGCTTGCACCGTCGATCGAGGACCGAATTTGTCCATTCATACCGCCGACCGAGGGGCTTTTGTTTCCTTTGTTCTCCTTTGTGTCTCGCCCCTCGGTCGTTATGTACTGTATGTAAATATCACAGCCACAACAAAGACACAGGTCGGCATAATTGGAAGTTAAAAATAACATATTACGCAGTGCTTCTGCTACTGTACTTGTTTGATCCATAAAATTAATTAATAAATCACAGTTACGGTAGGTGTGTATGAATACAAAATGAATTTATTCATTGCTGCACTTTCCATGTTAATGCTATTACGGACATCACTCAATGTAAACACATTGCCCAGGATCCTAATCTGTCAGATCTGTCGCTGTTTGTTTGGGACCAACAGTCACCAGCACCTATATTGTTATCTTGCTAGTCTTACTACCCATCTGAATCACACTGCCTGTAGTGATCTATAAAAGAGCCCGTGGATTAGTCATCAAGCTAAAAGGGCTTGGGATGGGAGTTTTTTTGCCGAAGGCAAATTCACCTTACACAAAAAAGGTCTACACATGTGTGCATTTAATTTATTGTACACGCGAACAATCGAGTTGTACGTATCCACAGAGATATCGAATATGTATTCTAGTTCAGAATCAAAACCTGCAAAATGGATGGAATCGTTTCCGATTCCATAAAAAGCAGGAACAGCCCAAGCATTGAGGGGATGATGTTAAAGACAGGAATTTTTTTTTCAATGGGGAAAAATGTCATCAATATATATTTTATTCAGAGAATATAGGGTATTGTAATTTCTCATAAATTTCTAATGGCAAGGTGATGTACAGGTACATGTACCAGTATGAAACTTGTACAAAGGTAGCATGATTTTACAGGATGCTTTCAAATGTCATATTTACATTATGTATTACCCTTTTTGTATTTCTAGTTTGCTAGTATAACAAATTCCTATATCAAATCCGCCACTTCTTTTTAAACATTTGTACTGATGTGCATTAAATACAAATTGACAAAGTCTGTACTGTTCACAAGCAATTTATTTTATTTACTTGCCCAATCCTTGAATTATACTGTTTTACTTTCTTGATTATTCTGTAAACATTAAGTCTCCTACATGTAACACTGCAAGACTCTGAGGTTTAGTGTGAGCCCAATTTGTACAGACATCACAGGACACTAGTACTTGTACCAGTTACTTATAATTTATTCCAAGCACAGTATTATATGGTCCCCTGAGATGCCAATTATCTTCCAGTCCGCTGATCATGATCAATAGGGGGATTGCCCCTGGCTATGAACCCCCTATCCTGTCAAGATTGATCACCATTCTTACAAACACATTGACACATCTGCATTATGCATAATAAATATCACGTATTGATTTTGGTAAATTAGGGCCAGCTGGATGTAAAGTCTTGTTTATTTCATCATGCTTTTCCTTTAGCCCTAATTCCCTATCCCATTTTTGTACACATAACCTGAATCTTTACAAATCCTTTAAAGATGATTTTGGAGGGTGTGGTTTGGACTTAGCGCTGGTTTTCGTCTCAACTCATAAAATCTAAAAACTCTTGCATTATAGGCCGACAACTTGTATTTTTCATTAACCAGTTCGCACTGGGATTATTTTAACATCACCGAGCCGAGAGGCGGGTAATTTTTTACGAAACTCGATCCGAATCGGGTTCAGGCTGCTCAGTAGTGCCGGGAAGCACACCCACGCATTTCTGGCCTTGCTCGCTGCTGGCAGACATTTCCGGCCTTGCTCTTGGCGTGTTTATGCGTCATCCGTTTTGAATCTGGGGAATACTTTGCGTTTATATACGTCATCCGGCACGAGCTGTTTAATAATTAATAATAATTGTTGATGTATTATTGGGCGTATATTATTTTGGCCTTTTTTAAAATTCCCAAACCAGCTTGAATATGTATATTTTATTTATTTAATATTTGTATTCTTTGAATGCCAATTACAATGTTAAAAATGAGCACAGTCAGATAAATATTTTATATCAGTTAAAGAAATTTGTACTGCAATTATTGGTACATGTACAATGTAATTTGTTTACAAATTTTATTAATTTAAAAACATACAAGTATATATTCCAATTATCAGATTGTTTTTAACAATTAATTTCATGCTAATAAATGATTATAATCCACAATTGCGTCCCTGACATATACATGTACTGCATTGTTGTTTTGAGCTGTTACTATGGTAACCTGGACTGGAGTCACACATACAATTATCCTGTGTTATGAATCCCTGACATGTATAACTGTATGGTTATTTAACTTAGCTGTTGCTATGGTAACCTGGAGTCGAGACACATATACAGTTACATGTATGCTGTGTTAAACATTAAAGATAGGATACACCATTTGCAGAAATCGAAAATATTTACTACCAAATTATTAAGAAATTTCTTTTATTTATTTGAAAGAAAATAATGATTCTAGGCATTCAGCAAAATGATTGCGCTAGATATCCTGTAATTATTTCGAGAAAAAAAAATTTTAGAAAAAAACAAACCAATAATAACATAAGAATAACTGCTCGACGCCGGTTAAAAACAAATGCTGTTTTCAATGCTTTTTGCGGCATCCATGATTGTAAAACTTTGAACAGGTCAGTTAAACGATATTTACTATAAAATACAACCCCCCAAATTCATCCATTCATAATAATTCAAGCAATTACCAATGGTGTATTCTACCTTTAATGTCCCATGTATGCAAATTGTGAAGAGATAACAAATATATAAAAACCCAGAAGTACACGTTTAGTGATGTTAAATTGTAAAAAATTGTGTACATGAAAACTATTCAGGTTATGTATGTACACGTGACGTATACATAATATGTATTGTCACTTTATAAGATTATCAAAAGTGACGGTCTTAGAAACAACACATCTTCTGCTCAAGGGTGCACTGTTAGTTTGTCTCGAGGATGAGTCACTCTGCTGGGAGGAGTGGAGACGGGGTGATGTGGCAGGTGACATCATCACCCAGAGACTGGATGAAGCAGATCGTCAATATGGTTTGCTCGCAGGTCTACTGGGTCTGAATCGCTGCTTAGGGAGCACTTGGGGAATTCACAGCTAAAAAAGTGTATCACTTTAAGCTCTTGGCAGGGATTGGGGTGGGGTTTTTTTTTTGGGGGGGAAGGAGATGCAGACTGATTTGAACATGTTGGAATGTTAACACTAGAGGGTTATCACAAACCAGCAATGGTTATTGTGTGTATTTTCTGTGTGTAATATTCCTTGAATCAAAAAGAGAATGAACGGCTCCACAAACAAGGGTATTATATCGCGCTGTGCATTATCATGTAATGGCTCGCTCAACGTTGAGAGGGTGAACATTTAATTTAAAAAAGTGATTTTTAATATTTAAAGTTTCAGGTTTCATTCACAGAAATGTTGATTTTGATGAATAAAGTGGGAAAAAAACAACCATTTTGTGTGCATTGTCTGTTGTTCTACAACAGAGCCAGCTAATTCAAAGCCTGTTTTCTCAGTTGTGTAATTTGAACCCCGAGGAAGTAATCAATATGCAAACATGTTATATCTCCAGAACGGGAGGTGCTATGATGAGGCTCCATTATACATGTACATACCAAATGAAAGCTTATGTTGTGGTTTTCCAACCATGTACGGTACATTACTTCAATTTTGAGACATAATAACCTTTTTTTGTAGAGCGGGTCACAATTATTGATCGTCTTAGAAATACTTTTCAATGTCAGTTTTATTTGCATTGTGAGGTTTATTAAAATCAATTTGTGTTTTTAAACAGTAATTACTCAATCATAAAACAGTGGTATATTGACCGGGGTAATAATGTTAAGCGCCTTGAGACTTTGGTGATAAAGCGCTATATAAGCACCGCACATTATATTTCCACCAAACGAACGGCCCTTAGGCTAAGTCCGCCGTTCGGTAATTACCCCCCCCCCCCCCCCTTGCATCTGGATAGCCTTTCAGCCTTGTGCGTGGCTAATAAAAACAAATTGTGGGATAATTAATAAGTGTTGGTAGGAGTCCTGGGATAAATAAGGATCCGATAAATAAGACTATTCATCATCAAGGTTCTCCCCAGCCCCGTTCCACAACAGTATATTTGTAAGTGCAAGAATTAAATTGAATTGGCTAGAAAATTTTAAGGAAATTGCTGGGTCAAAATGACCAAAATGATAATTATTAAGTCAATAATTTGACGTCTGAATGAAATGCTTAAAGGTAGGATACACCATTTGCAGACCTTTTTATCAAAAAAATTTACTACCAAATTATTAAAAAATATCTTACTGATCTGAAAGTAAATAATGATTCTAGGCATCCAGCAAAATAATTGCGCTAGATATCCTGTAATTATTCTGAAAAATTTATTTTATAAAGAAAAATTAGCGATCGCCAGACGGCTCGACACCGGTTGAAAACAAACACTGTTTTTCGTGCTTTTCTCGCCATCCATGATTGTAAAACTTCGGATAGGTCAGTTATATTTACTATAAAATACAACCCCCCAAATCCACCTATTCATGACAATTCAAGCAATTACCAATGCAATGGTGTATCCTAACGGCACATAGGAATGCATAGTGACACAATAAACTTGGCAATTTACGAAGGCCATAATTATATTGTTTTTTTACAATTGTTTTCCCCGATTGTTTTTTTATCTTGTGCAAACCATTTATTCCCAACTGAGAGTGAAACTGAAAGTGAAACTTTAGAGTTTGCACAAGACATGCCTAAACTAAATAAGGCCAGGGAAAACAAATCTGAAATTATAACACCACAATCCAAAGACAAACAGTGGTATTACTTACACTTTTCCCTCCATGGTTCAGAGCAGCTGTTGTGATGATTCTCATGAAAAAGGTTGTAAACAAAATAATGCGCTGCGGTGTTGTTGTTTACGTGTGCATATAAAATGGGTTGTCCACTCGTTACAATCAACGCCATAGGCCTACGCGAAATGTGTGCATGTTGTGGCTAGCCGGGGACTACTAAAATTAAGTACTATAATTCCAAGCGATTTCAAAGCTACAGAAACATGCCAGCTCTCACAACAGCCAGCACGAGGTAGAGTATTAGACCCAGTTTCCTTCAAACCCGAAAATCAGATCGATCTCCGATGCTCTCTTCAGCAGATGATGATTAACATTTGTTTATTTTCAACCAAATGTAGCATGATAGAGGTACCTCCATGATGTAGCAAACAGCTGGCCTAGTCCCCGCCCCCTGCCGGCGCGCCGTCGTTCGGTACCGTTCCGGCCGTGCGTAGCGTTGGCACAAACTGGTAAACATTTAGGTTGTTGTCTGGAAGCGTCATTGCGTGCCGTGTACCATTGTCGGACCCACCACGTTTCCAAATATCGGCTTCGTTTCGTTTTGGGCTCTACCCTTCGCCAACACGTGTCTGACACCTTTACGTACTGCACAGGTCTATATGCATTTTTTTGAAACTCGGATTGATTATTTTTTACTAGCGATTGTTATTGCCAATATCACTCGTTGTATTGATATGTTCTGTAATAATTGATAGCATTTATTGTGCTATTGATATTAGTCCTAAACTCATATTCTGGAAAAAAAGTCCACATCTCTTAGTTGACCAAAGTGCAAAATTGTACACAAAGGCGCTCCATATATATCTAGAGGTCCCTCTGGTACGTTCGAGTAGCTTACCCGGGCCGAGCGGGTAAAGGCTGTTTAGTTAGCCACGAAATCAGTGCTAATTAAATGCCCTGTCACACCAGAACGAGTAGGCCAACGCGTGAGTAGCGCGTTAAAAATAGTTGATATGCTGGCAAACGCTGAACTTCCACAGAAAAAGTCAAGTGGAACCGTGATTGGTAATATTGTCATCAGGCCATCCACCTCCGTCAGAAATCTTGGTGTGGAATTTAACCAAAATATGAACATGTCCACCCATGTGACTTCGATTTGTCGTTCACTAAACTTCCATATCCGCAATTTATCTCAAATTAGAATGTTTATTGACCAGACTACTTGCCATCACGCCGTTCGTGCTCTTGTTACATCGCGTTTGGATTATGCTAACTCTCTCCTTCATGGTATGAATGTTTCTGATATCAAACGTCTTCAGCGTCTCCAAAATCGTGCAGCCAAACTTGTTTTCCAGGCTAAAAAGTATGATCTTGCGTCGCCATTTCTCAAACAACTCCATTGGTTGCCTGTCCACTCGCGTATTGTGTTTAAGATTTTAACTGTTGTATACAAATGTTTCACCAATCAGGCACCAACGTATCTTTCAGACCTCATCATTCCCTATCAATCGAAGAAATCCGGACTTCGCTCGGGCGATGATGATAGACTAGTCATGGTACATAAAACCAACACTCTGTCTGGTGACAAGGGTTTTTACGCTGCTGGTCCTAAGCTATGGAATAACTTGCCTCAGTGCATCCGTCACGCCACATCATTAACAAAGTTCAAGAAAGATCTTAAGACTTTTCTATTTTAATTGGTTTAGTTTTTGTTCCTTGTATTTTGTTAAGCGCTCTGATACCAGTTTCTTCTGTGTTTGAGCGCTATATAAATGCTCACATTATTATAACGGCTTCATACTGCGTTCATAGCACTCGACGACTGATGAACGACTGCCCAGCGCGTGAGTAGCGCGTTCCAACGCGCACCAGCGTACTGCAACGACCACGTGATTTGTTGTATAAAAAGCCTACAGTAATGGCCCTGTCACACCAGAACGTTTTAGGCGGCAACGCCGTGATAGTAACGTGTTGAAATTTCGGCAACACTCGGGTAAACGTTGACCAACGCTAGGCCAGCGTTCGCAACACGCTGAGGCGCGCAGGAGGGTCTTTACTCACACGTCGAACGCACTAGAGGATCGTTACCAACCCGCTACTCACACGCTGGCGACCCGCTGTCATATTTTTCAGTAATGCGTTCCTTCAACACGCTGAGCGCGTTCCTCACACGCTACTCACGCGCTGGCATACGCTATAAACCCGTTATCAACCTGCGGGATACGCTGAAATCACGGTTCCACTTGACTTTTTTCTGTGAAAGTTCAGCGATTGCCAGCGTATCAACTATTTTTAACGCTGGAAATTTCACGTATGTTGAAAAAAATATGTTTTCCTCAGCGTGTGACAGCCTGTCCCAGCGTGTGAGTAACGCGCTCAGCGTGTTGCTAACGCTAGCCTAGCGTTGGTCAGCGTTTGCCAGCGTGTTGCTAAAAATCCAACACGTTACTCACGCGTTGGCCTAAAACGTTATGGTGGGACAGGGCCATTAACGAACGTTCAAACGCGGCGGGCCCGGCATCCGTCCGCATGGAGGGGGGGTGGGGAGGGGGGGGGGGGGGGGAGGGGGGGGGAGGGGAGGTGGGGGAGGGGCTGTATTTTAGGCACCATTGAACTTATCCACTCTCCACTTATCCACTTATCCACTCGCCATAATTTGTACATTTCTAATTATTGCGGGACAAACAAGCAGGCGCGGTTCTACGGGAGAGGGGGGGGGGGGGGGGGGGATATATAGGGGGGGGGGGGGGGGGTAGCCCCCCAAACTTTTGTCTAGCCCCAAAAAATGCAAAAATACTGGATCTGCAAAGAGCAGTTAGCGAAAGTAAGAAGGTATATAGTAATTCGTCTGTGGCTGATTCGTTTGACGTCAAACGACCCTGACAATTTCATAAAACAGGTTTAGCACTAAAAAGTATTGCTCAGTAAACCCAGTTTAGCACCAGCCAAACCTTTTATGTTAACATCGGCTGGAAATTTGGTGTGTAACCCTATTTTGGGCCAAGGAAGATTGTTCATGCTCGGCAATTGTTTGTGCTTACATGTTTTATGATACCCTAAATGAGCACGATGAGACCTATAGGGACTCCCCCCTCCTTAAAAAAACCTTTAAAGAATTTCTGAGAAATCGAAACATTCCGCAAGCACAATGACCACTACAAAAGAGGGGGGCAGGGGTTCCCTCCTCTCATACCTTGCATCATTATGTTTTATTGAATCGGCCTCATGTGCAGTTGCAGCTGGCCAAAGTGTTTTGCCTCTCGTGAGCTAGCTAAACGATTTTCGAACGCACCCAATATTGCAATGTGCCCTAGAGAGGGCGCGCTTAATTTGATCACAAACCATATCGCGATCACCAAAAACGGGCGCGTACACGTGCCAAATACAAGCAAAATGGAGCCATTTGAAACTTCGTTCAAACGCGTGCCAGACGATAAATACGGGGTGATCATTAATCATGCAAGTAATTTGAAGATTAAAAAGAGTGTACGGATGAAGTGTTATGCACACCTTAAGCTGTACCATTCCGGTAAGTGTACCGGCGACATACGGCCAGCGACTGGTATATCGTGGGCAGGCTTTCTACGAGGTGTGCAGGTATGGAAGGATATGAGTGGCTGTACAGGTGGTAACCAGAGACAAGCAGCTAACGTGGCAAGACAATTCCTCGATAGCCTTCCCCGCGATGTCGTTGTTGAAGAAATACCCATTCCTAAAAACGCTGGCTTCCATCGGCAATGCTACTCTAGGTTCACCTGTATTAATTCTCACAAGAGGGCAGTGCGGGCAATGGAGAAACTAGTAAAACGAGAACGAGAACTCGAAACAAACCAGGCAGCTGATGAAATGCCTCCTAATCCTGTCACTGCACCGGCTAAGCACAAACAAGGTAGGTTTTCAATGGTAATGTCGTGATTAGTACACAAGTCAACACACATGAAAGAATTATAGTAATCCTGACTCTACTTCAGCGGTTGTGTACAAAGTCTATGGAGAAGTAGCGGCAGGATTAAAAAATAAATTGCCAATTATAAACAATCTTTCATCATTTAACCCCTTGTTTTTCTCTTTACCATGATTTACCAATAACCAAATTCGCGTTGGAGGACGTATATACATGTACATGCAAAGTTTTCCCTAGATTCAAAACGGGTGACCCATAAACATGTCACGAGCAAGGTCGGAAATGTCTGTTGGCAGCGAGCAAGGAAATGCGTGGGTGTGCTTCCCGGTGCCATCGGCCTGAACCCGCCTCGGATCGAGTTTCGTTAAAAATAATCCCGCCCCTCGGTTCGGTGATATTAAAATAATCCCGGCGCGAACTGGTTAAGTAAGTTTACATATATATATATTTACATATATTTCCCCTCATTCTAAATATAATTGTTGTGGTTTTTTTGTACTATAATTCCTAACAGAAAATGTCAGTCAGGATCATTCGGAATCTGGACCTGCTTCAAAACAGATCCGTTTACTTCGGTCTGGGTCGAAATTGAGCCAGGAGGGAGCAGCAAGATCTTCCCACGTTCTGCCAGACATCTGCATTATTTGTCAAGGTAATCAGTACAAGAGGGATAAACAATCTGGTGTAAGACGGAGAGAACCACTGACGGTGTGCCAACAAATTGACGGAGGTCTTGCTCTGAAGGCTGCCAGGCTGAAGGAAGATGAAGATTTACTTCTTCACATAGAAAATAAAGACTGTGTAGCAATTGGACTGAAATACCACGGATCCTGCTATAAAAGTTACACAAAGATCCTTGAAAGGCCAGACAGAAAAGAACCACTACTGCCCCTCTATGACAGAGCCTTCAAGGCCTTCTGCAGAGATACCATTGATCGGCTTATCTTTCAGGACAAAAATGTCTTCAGGTTGACCAAGCTGAAAACAATCTTTGATAGAACTGTACAGGAAGTTGAGGATCTAGACTCATCCGGATACAAGACATACAGCTTCAAGAATCGACTGATCAAGACATATCCGGAGCTGTGTTTCTTGCGCCAGAAGAGAAGGAACGTAAGTGAGATGGTTTATGCTGACAGTTTGACCAGAGAAGACCTCATAGAAGATTTAACCACTCTGAAAGAGTCCATAAGGGAAGAGAAATCAGATTCTGATTTAAGCTCTGCTACGCAGAAAACCCGTGTGCCTCCCTCCACGTCTTCACGGAAGTTAAGCGACGACCGCATGTGGACCTGTAACCGTGTCGGCATTCTGCGAGACCGCTATTCAACCGCCATCGATATCAAGAGAGACATAGCCAGCATTCCGTCTAACCACCACCCATGGCCCCCAGCGTCATTGGACCTGACTGTAAATGCTGCCCGCCGTATCATCCCCCCTAAGCTGTTCAACTTCTTGTCTTGGGTTGTAGGTAGCTCGGATGACCCAGAGGAAGATGAGATGGTTGAGGTAGGTGATACAGATCAACGAAAGATACTGACCATGGCCCTTGATGTTGTTTACATGGCAACAAGGGGGAACCAGTCGGCACCAGTAAACGCATCTTCTGAAACACCTGTGTAATGTCAGAGAGCTCAAGTTACACGTCCTCTCACATGGCTCTCATAAGTGGAATGTAAACATAAAGAACACTGTCGCTCATCTTCTTGACCTTGATCTTTACATAAGTGTATATATGTACATGTTATTTCTAGTTTATCTGGTTGGTTTTTAAGATTGTGTGTTTAACTACTTGTACATAGTAAGTCGGTCTTCTGTTTACTGATATAATTCTTAAGGTTCTTGTTTGTACATTTATTACACAAAAGAAAGATTGTTGTGCTTTAAGGGTTTCACAAACTAAATAACTTGCCTAAAGATTTGCCTGTTAACCCTAACTCCCTAGGGTGTGTGCAAAATCATATTGATTGTGAAGAATTGAGGACTGTTAGGGTTAATAATCAAATACATGTATACATGTACATATACCCATTACCGGTATACCTGAGCAAAATCGAATGATGTTGGTTTGAAAATAATGAAACCGACCTGAAACGGTTTCATGCTCCTCAATCCTCAAAAATCCTCATTGCAGTTTTGGAGGATTTTTGAGGATTGAGGCTCTATGGGGTTTTTAAAAAATGAGGATTTTTGAGGATTGAGGCACAATGTTGTTTCACGATGTTTTAAGTGTGGAGGATTTTTGAGGATTGAGGCACAATGGGGTTTTCAAAAAACGAGGATTTTGGAGGAATGAGGCTGAATGGGGTTTTCAAAAAATCATAATGAGGATTTTGGAGGATTAACTTTTTTCAATCCCCAGAATCCTCATTGCAGTTTTGGAGGATTAAAAAAAATGAGGATTTTGGAGAATTGAGGCACATGATGTTGTTTCAAGTGTGGAGGATTTTTGAGGATTGAGGCTAGATGGGGTTTTTAAAAAATGAGGTTTTTAAAAAAATGAGGATTTTGAAGGATTGAGGATGGTTGCTAGCAAAAAGGGCCTAGGGGGTTAGGGTTACATGTACTCCATGCATGTGTGTAGTAAAACAGCAGCAGTAATGCAAATGATATCCTAAATCTTCCGCAGGATTCGTGTACCTATAGGCAACCGTTATAAACGTAGTTTGTATTTTTATAATCGATAAAACGGTAGTCTCAATACTTATGCATTATATGCATTTAACCTGCCAATTTTATTTTAAGTTTATTAAATGGTTTCATTGGTTTACATACATTGTACATGTGTATATTGTTTAATACATGACAACACAAATCATAAATCGATACAGGATCACCGAAACGGGCACTGCCAATAAAGGTCAACACTTTGTTCAAGTTGCCTTTTTTTCCTTCTGTGCACACAGTGTATTATGTACTGCGTTTAAAAAAAAATTGAATGCTTAAGAAGTTAGCCGAAGGAAATCCAAAGTTCTGGGAGAACACGGGTACAGGGCGACAGCTATACATGAACGTAAAGGGAAGAAACAAGTCCTCTTCAAGGGCTCAACGGCGAAAATACTGCAGGGTCCAAATGAAACAGGTTTATTTTTCAAAAGGTTATAGTCCATCGTCGCGTAATCGGACGACAGCCTGTCGATTACATGAAGGCATACGACTATCAGAAAAATAAGGAACAAAATAAGCGTAGTTCCTCTCTCATTTCTTGATGTTAAAACACCATTATGTCGGCAGCCAATCATCTTCAATGCCTTGTCAATGCCTTAAGGTTACATATAATAACGATTTAGGCAAATTTAAAATAGAACTTTTGCTTCCAAGTCTAAAAAGATTTTCTTTACTGAATCCAGACAATTTCCACTGCAGCAAAAATATTGTGCTATCCGTATGGAGATTAAAGCTCCATTAACAGACACTTTCCCTATTATGAACATTGCACATCAGTATAAATAGAATCATAAAACCTTCATAAATTTAATAGCCCTTTCAGGTATGTGATGCAATACAAACTGATACCCAAAACAAAGGCAATATGTTGTAAATAATAGTTAAAGAAAAAAACAAAACAAAAACCAGCAAGTAGCCATCAAATCATAATAAACCTAGTAAACCTTTGCATAATAAATTTAACAATCACACTGTACTTTTCGCTAGTACTAGTCATTTGTTATTACCAAAGGTAGATCATAAACAATTTGCACATATCAAAAAACAAATTACTCCCGAATTATTAAGAAATATATTACTTATTCGAAAGTAAATAATGATTGTAGGCATCCAGCAAAATGATTGCACTAGATATCCTGTAATTGTTCTAAAAAATTTGATTTTATGTAAACAAATTGAATTTTATTGTAAAAAATTGCGATCGCCAGACGGCGATAGCGACAAAAACAAGAACAACATAAGAACCACTGCCCGACGCCGGTTGAAAATGAACGTCATTTTTCTTGCTTTTCTCAGCATCCATGATTAAGCGATATTTACTATAAAATACAACCCCCCAAATCCACCCGTTCCTGATAGTTTAAGCAATTAGTAATTAGTAATACAATTGATATCCCAAATCTTCCGCAGGATTCCACCACTGTAATGACCCGGGTATTATTCCAGACGGGTTGAATCAGGCTAATATACCCAGCACGATGTATAAGGCAGAGGGCCGGGTACCCCCCTCTTATCTCTACACCCTATACACACTCCACATAATTATCGTTACCTAACAGCACAGCCCCCCCCCCCCCCCCCCCCCCCTCCCCTTGAAACCTAACAATAATTTCTAAGATTCCGAGAACACAATGGCCAACACAAAAGAGGAGGAGGGGGGGGGTTTTCTCTGCCACATACATATATATTGCTTCATTTAGGCAAAATAACAAAAAGCATGAATAGGGGAAACCGTATAACAACAGAGAGCAGGGTGGTTCGAAGACTGAATAATAAGAAAGCCTGAATGATAAGAAAGGAGCATAAAAAAACAAACATATGCCAGTTCGATTCCTGAATTGGGAGCTGTAGCGTACACAAACCAAAATCTTAGTTTTTTACTGTAGCTCCATGTGAGCTATCGGTAACAAAACAAATTCCAAATGGGAAACAAAATTAATACCAAATTCTGGCAGTAAGGCTCTGTGCACGCAATGTGAAGAGCAATTTTTACTGGTATATCATGGCTGCTACTGCAGCCAAAGCGTTAGTGAGCTACATGGTGCAGATAATGTTAGTATATGTTTTGTCAATTTAAGGTGGGCTTTATAAAAGATAGCCGTCTATGGACGATATACCCTCAGTTTACATCTACATACATGTATATTCAATAATGTGCTTGGTGGTATGCGTTGATGCACACGCATCGTGTGTTGCACACGCATCATGTGTTGCATAAAGTTTGGTTGAGGAATGACGTCGCAGATCATTAAATCGCTTTTGAAACTACTGGCGTCGTCTTTTAAATCAGTGTAAAACACGATGCGTGTGCAGTACCACCAGGCACATTTTGAATCGATGTAAGCAGAGGGCACATGGTCTATAGGTCTACGGCCGCAACTAATATTTTAAAGTGGGACCCACTCTGCAAAAATGAGTCTGATGTCGCAAAACACAGTTTCCCATACAGGGCATTTTGGTTTCCTGGATATCTTTATTTTCAAATCTGATCTATTAAAAAAGTTGTTTTGATCCCTAAAGTAGGTTCAATAAAGGTTGTTGTCATTCTCTTACCATAGCATCTAATGAAGCACTACAATTTGTAATCTTCATTTCTGTACAAAGACGTTTTTAATAATGAAGAAAAAACACATTTCAAAATGTTTAAAAGACCAATGCATTACACTGCAGAATTGTGCCATATATCAAATTAAAGCTTATTTCCTGCTTTTTTTGACCAACTTGACTGTAAAACTTAAACAAATATTTGTAACACACCAGACTCATTTTTGCAGAGTGGGTGACATTTTTCTTCAGATTTTAATTTGTTTGCTGAACGACTGATCCAACTTTACGGAGAAAAACAATTTGAACCATAGAAATAAAAAGGGACGCCCTTACGGTGAAGCAAGATGAAATTCAATACTGCTCTGTGTTGCGCGTCTTGAGTAACTTGGATCCCAGCAATAGTCATCAAAGCATGTACCGGTACAGGGAAAGTAAAAAGTGAAATTCATTTCATCACGTATAATGTGCACATTTACGTAATTGCATCTGAGAAGAAGACAAAAAACACGGTTGGCACGTTGCCAAGCTCAGGAAAGAACAAACAAACTTTAACCTGATTCATGAATAGATTACACACTTAAAACATTCATGTACATGTACTAGTTCAACCTAAACCACGCCCACCACTAGCGAACCTGTGCTATTATGAGCAACAAGCTGTACAACAGTGTTGAACCATTAAGCGTTTCTAGTCGATGGTGCGAGCTAGTCTCAATCACCGGCAGGCAAGATCTACATGAAGCGGGAATTTCAGGCTGTCAATTATTGGTGAGGAAACATTATTCACATTTTGGTTGGACCTAAAAGCCAAATAAATCTCTTGGTTTCCAATAAAGCCTCGCCACGTATGATTAGTGTATTGAAGGACTTCGATTTAAACCTCTGTCGGAGTCTGTTAGTAATTTAAACACATTATTGCGTGCAAAAGCAAGAGCGGTGGGTATTTTATTATGCATTTGAAAATGAGCTGAATTGCGCCCGTTGTGTTTTACTGTAAGTTTACGGGATGAAAATCAGAAAATACAATATTCACATTTATCGACAGATTGTGTGATTTGGTCGTACTTTCACCTTTTCAAATAAACCTGTTTCATTTAGAACCTGCAGTCATTTAAGCCGTATTGTGCCCTTGTAAGATGGGGAGGGCGTGGCCATTGTTGGCTCCTCTTCTCGTTGCGGTCCTACAATTGGTGTGCCGCGCACCTGTGTTTTCCATGGAAGCCCTATCTGGACCTGGTAAGTTCATTTTAAAATGTTGATAGAATCATTGGTGGTTTAATCCTGCACTCGAGGAGTGCTGCAGAATATTTGGATTAGCTATAGGTATTGGGTTCTGTCACTTCTGCATGTGTGATCTATAACCACAGTCAAAATCCTAATTTATTCTCTGGCTAGGCAGATAACCTATACTTGCGAAGTAGGCGTAATGGCTGCAAACATATTTCACTACCACAATGCATCTGATTGACACTAAAGGAATATCTATATTCACTGTAAAGTTAAAGGTTTTTTGTACTACAAGTACATGTATAAGTGCATTTATTTCATTCAATTCTTCAGTCCACTGCCAGTACATTTTGCTGGTTTTCATTGCGAGTCAAAACCGAAGTGACCGAATTAGAAGTGTCTATAGCCACATTTTGCTGGTTTTCATGGCGAGTCAAAACCTAAGTGACCGAATTAGAAGTGTCTATATAGCCACCTTTTGCTGGTTTTCATGGCGAGTCAAAACCCAAGTTACAGAATTAGAAGTGTCTATAGCCACATTTTGCTGGTTTTCATGGCGAGTCAAAACCTAAGTGACCGAATTAGAAGTGTCTATAGCCGAATTTCGCTGGTTTTCATGGCGAGTCAAAACCTAAGTGACCGAATTAGAAATGTCTATAGCCACATTTTGCTATTTTGCTGGTTTTCATGGCGAGTCAAAACCTAAGTGACCGAATTAGAAGTGTCTTTAGCCACATTTTGCTGGTTTTCATGGCGAGTCAAAACCTAAGTGACCGAATTAGAAGTGTCTATAGCCACATTTTGCTATTTTGCTGGTTTTCATGGCGAGTCAAAACCTAAGTGACCAAATTAGAAGTGTCTATAGCCACATTTTGCTGGTTTTCATGGCGAGTCAAAACCTAAGTTACAGAATTAGAAGTGTCTATAGCCACATTTCGGCTAGTTTCCATGGCGAGTCAAAACCTAAGTGACCAAATTAGAAGTGTCTATAGCCACATTTTGCTGGTTTTCATGGCGAGTCAAAACCTAAGTTACAGAATTAGAAGTGTCTATAGCCACATTTCGGCTAGTTTCCATGGCGAGTCAAAACCTAAGTGACCGAATTAGAAGTGTCTATAGCCACATTTTGCTGGTTTTCATGGCGAGTCAAAACCTAAGTTACAGAATTAGAAGTGTCTATAGCCACATTTCGGCTAGTTTCCATGGCGAGTCAAAACCTAAGTGACCGAATTAGAAGTGTCTATATAGCCACCTTTTGCTGGTTTTCATGGCGAGTCAAAACCTAAGTTACAGAATTAGAAGTGTCTATAGCCACATTTCGGCTAGTTTCCATGGCGAGTCAAAACCTAAGTGACCGAATTAGAAGTGTCTATATAGCCACCTTTTGCTGGTTTTCATTGCGAGTCAAAACCTAAGTTACAGAATTAGAAGTGTCTATAGCCACATTTCGGCTAGTTTCCATGGCGAGTCAAAACCTAAGTGACCGAATTAGAAGTGTCTTTAGCCACATTTTGCTGGTTTTCATTGCGAGTCAAAACCTAAGTGACCAAATTAGAAGTGTCTATAGCCACATTTTTGCTGGTTTTCAAGTTCATGGCGAGTCAAAACCTAAGTGACCGAATTACTGAGAAAGAACAGACAGAAATCGCAATATTTTCAGGGTGAAAAAGAGTCGATTTATTCCTCGACAAAAAAATAACTGATACTCAAATGATTAAAATGACATTTCCATTTGAATCTCTAATTGGTAATTCTCACTCGGCCAAAAAATCTTCAAATTTCATTTTATGAACACAGCTCTAAAAACTTTTTTTTAGTAAAACGTGTATTTTCTATTGAGCATGGATCGATTTCAGTATTTCCTTTTTAGAAGAGTGGAATAACATTCACTTTTAGGTCATACTGTATACGTGGCCGTGGAAAAGCAAATAGCATAATAGTCCGGTCATTTTACATTAAAATATAGGGCCTGACCTAGAAGTAATTACAATAACATTTCTTTTAACACTGTCACCCGGGGGAAATATCACTCTTTGACATACTAAAAATCTAATTTCACCCACTTTTTTTTTGCCCCTATTTTTTATCATACAATAACAGCCGTTCGTGGATGGGGTCGTTTTTTTATTTTGCGTCTGTTAACCATTTATTAGTGTTTACAAAAGTTGTTAACAATTATTTAGGGCCGTTTTCCCAAACCCGGTTTCAATTACACTTAGGCTTTGTGCGTGTATAGTATTGCAATGAGGATTGAGCCAAACTGACAGAAGTGCAGGGTTTAGAAAAACGGTCTAAGTTCCCGACGCATTGTCATCTGCTGCACTCAATTAATGTTAGTCTTGAATCATTTCACAGGCATGTCAATCGAGGCAAGTCACCAGGCAGATTGTTCCAGGACAAAAAATCCTGAATAAATGGTCTCCAGACCATAAAGTGCTTGAAAAACAACCTTCCACCCAATAGAACATATTAGATTGTTCACGTTGTTTGCCTATTTATTTGAAATTGTTTGACGCTGGAATGATTTCTATTGCAATTAGTTCTGGGTCTTAACGTAATTTGACGGGACTAATGTTATACAAAATGATAACTCGGAGTACTTTTCATGAGACTAATTATTGCCCTTTTTTAAATATTTGATCAACCTTTAAAAATTGGTGGCATGCCTCCCTTGGGCTATAACGGAGTGATCACGCGAAAGTCACAACTTTGACAAATGGAGTTAGTAATTAACTACTTTATAATTGAAATACAGGAAAAACAAAAATTTAATTTTGTTTTCACCGTCATGCTTTATAATGGACACGATCAGTTTTGGTCAGTTTTAATTAGTCAAATATGAACAGGGAGCAATTCAAATCTCTTGTGAGCTCTGGTTCTATTTGTTTTACGAGAGCAATTAATTCATTAAATATAATGGACTGTCAGTTGTAATTAGTCAAATATAGGCGCAGAGCGGTTTTGATTGATAGCGCTTCAAATAATTCAATCATGTTTTTGAAAATGGCCACCAGCCCATCACCGTGACTTGGCGACTTGGTAAAAAAATACCGCCATTTATTTACAGGGAACTATACAATCAAAATGAAAATTTTCGTCAGTGGCTTAAATTCGTGTGGGCAATTTGAAAGAAGTAGGCCCTACGTGCACGGGGGAAGTAATTTTTTTTTCCAGCATGGTAAAGGCCAATTATCATAACCGGGCGTATCTGAATTAGGAAATACTTAGGTTCTCGGTACCTCGCATGCCCTTAAATTAAACTCATCCCCACAATAAACTTAGAGTCCAAAAATAGTCAATGAAAAATTAGCATCATCCGAACTCAAATTCCAATCTTACAATCTTTAACCTAACTCACTATTTACTTGGCTACTGTGAGAAGCTGGAAGAAGTTGTTGTTCCAAGTGCTTTAATGTACCTCTGGGCCTACGTGTAACTAGTTGACTGAGCAATAACAATATATTTTTTGCATTATTTAGAGTAGGAACGCCCATTTACCTCTACCAAGATGGGAAAAAATACGCGCAAAGGGGGGGGGGGGGGGGGAAGTTGCACTAAAAAAAACCACATAAAAGGGGTGTTGTTTGCAATACAATAATGGATGTTCAGGTACACGTCCATTATGACCTCAACTATACAACCCTGAAAGATCACTTTATCATTTTGCTTTCATTAGGCCTACCATTTCCATGTCGTGCTGTTCACATCAACTCTTCTAACCAGACTATCGTCGTTCTCGATGAGAGTTACAAATCTTGCCTCAATGAAGGATGGAAGGATTTGCACACAAAAAACATGAAAGGGGTGCTGTTTGTAATACAATAACGGATGTTCACGTACGCGTCCATTATGACCTCGACTATACAACACTGATAGATCACTTTATCATTTTGCTTTCATTAGGCCTACCATTTCCATGTTTCGTGCTGTTCACATCAACTCTTCTAACCAGACTATCGTCGTTCGTGATGAGAGTTACAAATCTTGCCTCAATGAAGGATGGAAGGATTTGCACACAAAAAACATGAATAGGGTTGCTGTTTGTAATACAATAACGGATGTTCACGAACACGTCCATTATGACCTCGACTATACAACACTGATAGATCACTTTATCATTTTGCTTTCATTAGGCCTACCATTTCCATGTCGTGCTGTTCACATCAACTCTTCTAACCAGACCGTCGTCGTTCGTGATGAGAGTTACAAATTTTGCCTCAATGTCACCGCGTCAACAGGAAAGACCATCAGGACAACCCTTCACCCCAATGCAGCTTGTGACTTCTACGTCTTTTCCTTTGATGGGGTGGTTTTTTTCTCCACTGGGTGTCTGGAAGAGATTGAGGTGTTCTCCTCCCGAGACTTACTAACAGTTATTTTCAGTCCTAACCCTGGAAGGCAAGATTTGTTCGCTTTTGAAGCCTTTTCAGGCGAACGTGAGTAAAATCAATACAATGTGTTGCTGCAAAGAAATTGACCTAATTGACTGAAGTCGTTGACTATAGAGTACATACAATGTACATAACGCGTTAAAAGGTAGGATACACCATTGATAATTGCTTGGAATATCATGAATGGGTGGTTTTGGGGGTTGTATTTTATAGTAAATATCGTTTAACTGACCTATTCGAAGTACAATCATAGATGCCGGGGAAAGCAAGAAAAATGGCGTTCGTTTTCATCCAGCGTCAGGCAGTGGTTCTTATGTTGTTCTTGTTTTTTTTGCGATCGCCGTCTGGCGATTGTTATACTTTTTTGTATAAAATTCTCTTTTTTTGGGGGGGGGGGGGGGGGGGAACAATTATAGAATATCTAGCACAATATTTTTGCTGGATGCCTACAATCAATATTTACTTTCAAATAAGTTTTTTTAATAATTTGGTAGTAATTTTTTTTTTTATTCGCAAATGGTGTATTCTACGTTTAAGACGTATACATGTAGGCTCATTTTGACCATTTTCCAGTTTTGAGTAACAGTAGCTGAGTGCACATGGCCTGTGTAAACATGTACGTTTGGAAGATCAAATTTGACTGCAAAGACTGCACCACTTACAAAATCCCTTTGGAGAGTATTCCCATTGAGTATATTAACCAGAGTGTGACAATTAATATTAGAATTTTTGAATTCAGCACTGTTGGAGTTGAAAAGTTTATATATTTATTATGTTTATATACACAGGCATCCAAATGCGATACAATTCTGCTCGGAATTTTTCGAGCGATTAGGCCTATGTAAGTTAGCCAAGACGTTCTATTTGAAGGTCATGGCGTTGTCTACTAAAGTATTAGGCCGGTGATGGTCAACAAAATGGTCAAGGTCTGTGTTAATATACACCGTTTTACCTTTTAATTTTGTTCACTTAGCGGTATGTGGCAATGGTGACCATCTCTGCACTTTCAACAATGGATCTTTTTGCATCGCGAAAAATACAACTTGTCTCTGTTTAACAGATGGATACTGCTATGACCGTGAGTTCAGATTGTTATTGCATGATCAACAAATCGAATCGAAACTTATAGGACCGACAGTTACAAACGAACATATAAAACACAATGCTGCAAAGAAACTACAAGGTAATGCATGTTTCGGTTGAGTTTCAAATTCGGTTAAACTTAAAGGTCCGCTTTATGACTTTATTTAAAATACATGTAGCATGCATTAACAAGGGTTATTTTGACAATTATCACGACTACAAACAAAAGCAACTTTAACCCTACGCATGGAAAGCCAAAAATTTTACATGGAGGTAGTTACTGCCCACAGTTGCTTTAATATCAGAAAGTGTTCCAAACTATGACAAATTTAACGAATACAGACGTAATTTTGTCTTTACAGACGAAGAAGAATGTTCCTACATATTGTTGGACTCTAATCAACCCGTCAGTGTTTCTGAGGAAGTTGGATTGTATTCAGAATTAGGCGAACAGGTGTCCAAGGGAACTAATTGCTGGGCTGTTCCGATCGTACCTGGCACGGTCATCAACGTCACTTTCCAATCCTCTGTTGACCAGTTTTTCACTATTATCGCTTTGAAGATAAGCCCATGGCTGTTCCTACGTTACGATAGTTTCGATAGTTACGATAGTTTCGTAGTTCCAAGAACGGCCTCTTTCGCCAATACTTATGGGGTAATCGTCATCAGCGCAGCCCTTTACAACAAAAGCCGAAACTCTACCTTCGTGTTCAACCTACAGAAAAACCGAATCAATTTTGAATTTTCCCACCAAGCAGGTATATAATTATTAAAAGGCAAATAAGACTACGGACGACACAATTTATTTAGTATAGGCACATTGTAAATGTGTGTATGCATTAAACAAAAAGAACAATTCAAGTTTAAAACAAATTACATCACTTTGCGCAAGGAATGCTTAACAATTGCCAAGTTAACAAATTTGTGACACCAACAAATGTTGATACCGAAAATGTGGTTTTACAGTCAATATTATGGGGAAACATTGAGCACTCGATGTTTGTTTCGAACTTCTGAATGTGAATATCACATTTTGTACATTATATTGATGCTTCTTGCATCAATCACACCGCGACAATAGCATTACAACCTATTTGTCTTTGCTGACGTTTCATTAAGATAGTTGACATCCAAGATACAGCATTTGGTTGCATTTCAACTGCTGTTTCGAAAGGATCGCAAGATCACAGGAGAATACTTGAATCATGGCAGTGACCGCAACCACATAACTGTTAAAACTTTATTAAAAAATAAAGCAAGTTAAACAACCTGGGTTGTTTGTGCGCCCTGCCTAAATAGCGCACATATTATTGTTTAGGTTGTTTATTGTTTGAACAGCGTTTTAACAGTTTAGGAAACATAAAGCTTCTTTTTGTATTCCTTTTTTTTCTCAATAAATGAATTATTAAAATACTGATTGTAACCCCCTTTATGTTTTTTAAAGTAACATGTCGATCTGATGAATTCAAGTGTGGTGAGGCTCTATGTTACGATTCTACCATTGTTTGCGACGGGCGTGAAGATTGCGACGCTTGGCCACGTGACGAGGAGAACTGTGGTGAGTGTTACACTTACGCCCCAACTACAGCAATGGTCCTAACTATAGTTGGGACAGTCCCAATTATTGTTGGGAAATTTCTAACTATAGTTTGGTCGATCATATCTCTAGTTGCGATTGTTCCAACTATAGTTGGTATACCATTGCCAGTTGGGGTGTAACATTGCTATTAAATAGGCCATGTCCGACTTGGCTGCGGCTTGATATTACGCACGAGTTTATGAGATGTAGCTGCAGCCGCTACCATAGACTCGTGTATAATTTCAAGCCACAGACAAGAAATTCAAGACAAGAAAAATTAACATTCGATACAGCCAGCCAACAGAGTCGACGGAAGGCGTATAGTAATAGAAGGCGCCCGCTTAAGCGCCGGTCACAACCCACCGTGCGTGTTTTTAGTCCGTATGTTTTTTGGGGAGGCCACGGCCGCCACGTTTTTCTGAAAACGTGTGGAGGGAGTGGCAAGAGCAGGGAGGGAGTACGTCAACGCACGTCACCCGCATGGTTGCGCAAGGTGTAAGTATGTGGCCCGCACGCCATGCCTGGCCGTGAGCGATTGCGTGCATCGTACGTTGCGCAAGTGGTAAGTGAGTTGTACGTGCTTACAACGTGCTTACAACGTACGATCTCCGTGCGATTGCCACGTTATCGTACGGAGGCACTACTTACACGTGCTGCTCACGTACGGTGTCCTTACTCACTAGCATGTTGTAAGTGCGTGCATTTGCGCCGTCCACAGAGCAACTGACCGTGGGAAAAAATTCAAAGACTCACGGAGTCAGTGCGTTGTGCACTCATTGGCTGTAAAGGGCACGTGTGCCACCCGTACTGGGGGTGAATCCGTAGCCCGAACGCAGCGAAAGTTTCTCGTGCACTAAAAGTGCTACGGCGTTGTCTGCGTGCTCCCAAATCCGCCGTACTGGAGCGGTACTCACCACGTACGGATCCCAAAATTTTGCCCACGTTTTTGCAAGTAGACAGCACGCACTTGCAAGTATGGCGGGTTGTGACCGGCGCTTTAATGGTCAGAATCTCTTATTGTTAAAAAGAAATTGAACCACATTCTGTCTAAAGTGCCGGTCACAACCCGCCGTACTTGCAAGTACATGCTGTCTACTTGCAAAAACGTGGGCAACATTTGGGGATCTGTACGTGGTGAGTACCGCCTCACATGAAAAAGTGCATGATAAGTGCGTGGTCCGTACAATAACGTGGCAATCGCACGGAGATCGTACGTTGTAAGCACGTTGTAAGCACGTACAACTCACGTACCACTTGCGCAACGTACGATGCACGCAACCGCTCACGGCCAGGCGTGGCGTGCGGGCCACGTGCATTGACGTACTCCCTCCCTGCTCTTGCCACTCCCTCCACACGTTTTCAGAAAAACGTGGCGCCCGTGGCCTCTTCAAAAAAGTACGGACTAAAACAACACGAACGGCGGGTTGTGACCGGCGCTTCACTGGTACATCACTCAGAAGGCGCCTTTTATTTTGATACCACATTTGATGTAGTAACTTTTGCAGTTCTGAAGACTTTTTCTTTACTTTTCAGCACCGCCCACTTTTTTTGTGGAATTTCCTTATAAGCTTGTTCTTTACCATGGCCCAGGTTTATTATTAAACTCTTGTTCTCGTCTAGCCCCTTTACCGTTATCTTTGTCATTCGTCGTTTTGTTTTTTATCTCAATCTGTGCTAACCGGGAAGTGTTTCAATTTACTGTTAATTTGTTTGTGTTTTATTGAGTACATAATTCATTGTATTCAATTACAGAGCAACAACTGGCAAACGGTTGATTTCAACATCGAGGAATTTGAAAGGAACTGCAACAGCAGCTATATATAATTGAAACCGTCGGCAAAGTTGAACCGGGTTCAACTTTGCTGATCCGGCTCGAGGTAGTTTGCCTTCTCATCGACACTTAATATGTCTGCGTTGCAGTTCCTGTTTGTGTTTCACTTTGCGTTTCTAATATTTCGATAATGGAAACTAGGCTTCCACTACATACTGCTTGTGTTTATACCAGATTATTGCCAAGACGATGACCCAATCCTTCTTCTGAGAACCTCGTCATACGACATCAAGTACCCTGCCGGTCTTCTGAGGGTAGATCCAATCAGCCTATGGTTCACGAGAGCCAACTGTTCCTGGACAGTGGTAGCCAGTAGCGACCAAGTTATCCGGATTCGCTTCCTGGTACTTACGACAGACCCGTACCTAAGACCTTTGCGGTTGGATTTCTATGTGGGGATGAGGACAGTTGCAACATTTTACGTACTAAAGCAGCGGAGTATGGTGATACGCAGCTCCGAGATGCGAATCACATTCACAAACAGTTACCCCGGTTATCCTAATCAACTTCACCTGCAGATTGAATCTGAATATCCAGGTATACAGAGCTGTGCAGTCATACATCAATAATCTTGTATGTTCGGTTATTCATTTTTATATGTGATCCAAACCAACAAAATAAGTCACAAGTCATCAGAGCTACTTTTGAGTAATAAACTTTTTAACAGTATTCTACACAATAGAAACTTACACATGAATAATGTTTATGTTGATAAGTAAATGATGTGCTCTCGGCTTCATGTGAAAACCTAATACTAGAAAACATGTCCTGCAGACACATTTCAAGGGATTATTCAGGGGATTATACATGAAATACTGTATCAGTTCAAAGACAATCACTACACAAAACGGCATGTATTTTATATCTGGGCACAACAGGTAAATCGTTATTCATAATTCTGGGAAAGAATATTGCAACCGGAGGCTGCTTGTTCCTTTATATATCATCTCGATAAAGGTCAATCAGTACACAAATTGTGAAAACACATGAATCCGCTAGGACTGAGAAACATTTTCAATTTTGTTTAGAAATAACAAAATTGTCTAAATGACTTTTTACACAACCGCTGAAGTAAGTAGCTTCAGGATTTTGTCCTAATCCTGTTATTGTTATCACATAGTGATATCACAAGCAAACTGAATCTTATAATTAATTTTTGGCCCTGGCCAATTTGATATAGTGTCTTGTGAGAATATGACGGAATTCAGCTGTGAGTCCGATAACATATGTATACCATTAAGCAAAAGATGCGACGGATTCCCAGATTGTGACAGCAAAGCTGACGAAATTGGGTGCGGTAAGTACACATGACGAGCTTTAAAGAACGTTTTCAAAGTGAAAAATAATAAGTTGAAAAATAATAATATACATTATCATAAAATAATATTGCCGGAGGTTTGGAGAATGATATTAGCAACGAGCACCAATACCAACCACACTGTAAACAAGTTGGGTAAAACATAAATGTTGGGCACTGTTACTTGCCCAACATTATTTTTTGTTGGTTAATTTATGTAAACATTTTGACTATCTTTTGTGAAGAATTTACCAAGAATTGTATACAGGAATTCTCGAGACAAAATTAGAAGCAAAAACTGCGGTGGTGTCGCGCGCACGTGCTCGCCGCACGAGTTCTTACAGACGGGATTTTGTTCTTTTATTTTTTATCATGCAACAGGGCAATGCCATTCAAACCAATTTCGGTGTTTGACGTCTGACGGGCAGTCGAAATGCTTGACCATTTCCTCTTTGTGTGACCTGCGTCCAAGCAACTGTAAAAATATGTATGATGAGCTGAATTGTGGTAAGTTTAGGTCTACGGCGAAAGTTGAGTTTGCCAGATTTTTTTTCTCTTTCTTTTTACTTATTTCTGGCACCACAGTAAGATTGATATCAATGTTGTGGTTCGTTTAACTTTCCTAAATAAGTATATGTTTATTTTTCCTTCTCCATTCTTCCGAAAGAAATTTGTTTTCTTTCCTATATCTTCATCATGTGAGAGATGAATAAGAAAACACAATTTGGACAAATTTGGAGAACGAATGGTAGGAAAGGCCACCTACCTCGTTGTATTTCATACTTCCACATTATCAATCAGGAACGCGAGCATATAAGATGCTCTTCAAATTGTAAACTTGAACAATCAGTTTACAGTTGTGACTTGGCCAAGGTGTTTAAGAAATATATTTACAAAAACGCGTCAACATTTTTATTTAGTATATTTGAACAATTACAATAATGTTGAGAAAGTTGTGTCGTTTCATATATAAAAGCTGTAATTTATGTATCGAGTATAGGATCTTCACAATTTTATGCATATACAAGATCTACTGATTAATATTGACGTTCAACAACTCTGTACGAATTCAAGTTGTGTATTGTATAACGGGATTAATTAGGTAGTGAGAGCGGAGATATATAAATAAAAAATAAAACAAACAAAAATATCAAAAAATCGTTTACTTAATTCAAATGCTGTCTCATTTGTAGAAATGACACATAGTCACGTTGATTATATACAAAAAATGAAATATCGTCGTCTAAAGAATTAGTATATTTAATGGATAGGACATCAGCCGTGTTTAGCAATTAAATGGAAGGCGTCTGAAGCCGCCGAAGCACCCCCAGATCTAAGACTGTGGAGTCAAAATTTAGTGATGTCGGGAATGAATGGGCGAAGTGCTTGTAACACGATTTCGCGGTCCTGATGTAACTCAAACCATGAACAGTGGTTACTATAGGCCCTTTCTTGACCATGTAAGTCTACGCACGACTGGCAGTAAAGAATCTGCGGGATCGCCCATGGCAGAGAAATGCCTTTCGACAATTTTTACTAGGCATGTGCGAGTACAAGTTCTGCCGATGACTATGTCTGCCCCTTGGCGAAATTGATCTGTTTTTGACGTGGGCAGGCTGATGACTAAACGATCGCTGGTGATTTTGCAGTCTGCACGCCGGATGTTATCGAGGTCGCTGAAACAGCGTAACAGGAATACAGCGTAACTGATAAAACAAATGAAGAGAACCCTAAAGTCAGCAAGGGTAGCCGCCGATATCCTTGCGGGCGGGATAGCGAGGTTAGGTTGCTCGACCGAGACCGTGAAGCTGAATAGGGAAGTTTGCGTTTATAAAAGATGGCTACATAAAGAGTTACGTAAAAAAGTGCACAAGGAATTTGCGCGCTGCACCTGTCTTACGATAACGTAAAGAAAATCCGATAACGTAAAGAAACTTAATGCGGCGCGTTAATTAGTAACTATGAACCGGCAGTTGTACACCACTAATGAATACTGTATAACAAAAGATCTACTTTATTTGGGACACGAGTTGTATAAAGTCGACTGCATGCCCCGACTCAATTGGCAGAACAAGACATTAGACATTGTCTATAAAGTCAATGCACTGTAGTTCTTTTCTTCTACCTATACAACTCTTAAAATTGTCTGCGTTCTCTCCCCCTCTCTCTCTCTCTTTTAAAAAAAAAATAATAATCTCAATGGTTTTTTTGTTACAGCTATATGTGGTCCATCTGTTAATCTATTCGACGGTGGCGTCTACCAACTGACTTCACCGCCCAACTCAGTTGATCTACCTCTAGCTATAACCTGTTTGTGGCTGGTTTATGCGTCTCCCGGCCATCTCATTAACATTCGGGTCATTGATATGCCGCTCATAAATAATGGTCACATTCGTATAGGCTCTGGCCACGACCCAAGCAATGAGAGCTCAACATTTGTTAACAAATCGGCCGGCACGATTCCCATGGTTTTCACCGTTCATTCGGAAAATGCTTGGATAGCGTGCACTGTATATTTATATAACTTCTCCATCGAAATAACACAGTTAGTTGGAGTAGGTTAGTATATTGACACTTTTTAAATACTTGTATGTATGTTTTGTGTACATCATTACCTAAGATAGAAAGATAGTCCGTTTGAAACCAACCCATAACTGTGATAGGTGTGGCTGGTTATCAAGGGAAAATATCTATTGCAACTATCTAAAAAGTAACTAACCAAATCATTGTTTAAAAGCATACTGTCTTGATGTAACTTGAGTAATGAGATTTTAATTACTCTAAACTCCTTGTGAAATTATTCTTTCTGGCATGCTGTCATTTTGACGAAAATAATAAAATAATATCTTTTTCAAAGATGCGTCTAAGAGACGATTTCTTTTAAAATTGCCCTTTGTAAACAGTTGGTTTGTAATCCGCGAATATTATTGGTCTGGTGCGTGACATATGGTTGAGGGTGGTGTAAGGCATTAACCTCATTAACGTAGGACTATACTGAGGCTACATTGTCCTATAAACAGGTGTGAGTCACCGTTAAAAAGAGCTTGTCAAAGTACTACAAAATGTAGAACATAATGCCTCGGATTTATTCTCATCTAATTGTCACAATGTCGTCAATCTACAGTACAGTGCAACACCACAACCGAATTTGCTTGTTCGTCTGGAGTGCAGTGTGTAGCTGGCGACGTTCGCTGTGATTCCGTACGCGACTGCGATGATTATTCGGACGAGTTGGGATGCTGTAAGTTCAACAGGAGTTTATATCATCTTCTTTCCGTACAGCTGAAAGGGACAGTATACCTATGGAGGAATAAGAAGGAATTCCTCCATGGTATACCTTTTACAACTATCATTTTTTTGTGCAACTAACCAAATTATTGTTACAAAAACTCCCTGTGAAACTTTTCTTTCTGGCATGCTGTCATTATATAAACAAATTACAAAATGATAGAAGTCCAAACAATTCGTCTCAAAATTGAAATCTAACGTTAAAATGTTATTTTCTTGAAATATACAGCATTCACAAAGCTAAAACTATAGGTCTACGCCATCCTTTAGATTTTGATAACTTTTTGCTGCTTCAAACGATAAAAATGTACAACTAACAAATGAAAACAAGGGCTACAGTCTACCAGGTATTTAGCCTATCCACTTCTTGTCAGGCTACTGATGGTGACCTAAGACAGGGTTTTGTTTTTGACAGAGCTTATAACTGGTTTTTTTGTACAGCAACGTGTAGTGAAGACCAGTATCTTTGTGGTGACAGTGGCCAATGCTTGGATAGTCAGCGGATTTGTGACCGTGTTTTCGATTGTGGCAATGTTGAAGATGAGTGGGACTGCTGTAAGTCACATTAACCATAGCCCTTTTGAAAATGGAAATCTAGAGGTTGTCGTGTAGTTAATAGAGAGGTTTCGCATACGAACGGATAGGTGTACGCGTACGTTTAACTATCCGTACGCGTTTTATACTTACGTGTAGCGAGTGAGATATCCGTGCCTTGTACACAGATAGCGCATAGACATAGAGAAAAAACTCCATGTCTATGGTTAGCGGATAGTGAGTAACTGTGACGTCATAAGTCTGCGAAATGATTGATGACGTATCCGTTAAGCTAACCATATCCGTTTGCAGGCGAAACCTCTCTAATAATAATATGTACTGTTTTATAGGCCTGAGACCTAATGGTGTTTACATATGCGCTTTTCTATGGGAGCGAACTCGGGACGCCAGACGGAGTAGGGACGTACTATTACTTGAGTCTGTTGCAGCTTACATCTCAGAAGTACATGTATATATGTTATAAACTAGTATGCTTCGCATATGCGCATTTGATGTACTTCGTCAAAACCTAGGTTAAACGAATGAAACAAAATTCGTTCTGTGTGCTGTACTTGTTACCATGGTCAAAGCAGATTGGCCATTCAAATGAAATAACCGAATATCCATTTAAAAAGTAACTTAACATTAACAAGAAAATCACAATTGTTTGATAGTTTTGCTGTCTTGTCTTTTAAAACAGATTCTACATGTGTCCCACGTCTTCTTAATGTCAACACCTCCGTCGTTTTATCTTTGTTCAACATGGCAATCCAACATGGCAGTTTCCCATGTGTTTGGCACATCACAAGTCAAAACAACACTTACCTCACTATGGAGGTTCTTAACTTGAAAATCGCACATAGAACCTACCTAGCCTTTGGCAACGGGCATGAGGTATTTTCCTCGCAAGTCGCTAACGAAACAGACATGCAAGTCAACGGAACTTTGTATCTCCTGGACGGAAATCAGATGTGGATGGTGGTACACACCATTGACACCAATAGGGGTGGGTTCGATTTTGAAGTCGGGCTTAACGCTGGAACGGCCAAAGGTGAGATTCCTTTGAAACTGGCTACTGAGTCTAGCTTCGGGTCCGACACCGAACTCGGATCATTATTTAATTGACCTGACACTCTTCTGCCAGGAAAAAATGGCGGGAAAAAACTGTATGGGCTTCGCGCTCCGCACTCGCAGTGTCTGCCTCCCTAAATATTTTCCAGTATTTATGTGGACTCCCCTTTACAAAAATCCGGCATCCGCCCCTGTAGTATTATTAGAAAAGAGCCAGAGCCCAGAACCCGACTGTAGCTGGATGGAACTCACAGAAACTGATTAATTATCATATCAACGAATGGCCGCGTGTAAATCAAGCCACTTATAGTGTTTGCTCGACTTGAAATTGATTTCAGGTACATTTAATTTTCAAATTTTCTTCGCAAGGGACTTGTGTCGGCCAGAGTCTTCAGAGCGGTCCAAAATGCGTGCCAAGCAGTTCACGATGTGACGGTAGAGCAGATCTACCAGACTACTCGGATGAAGTAGATTGCGGTAAAATAAAATCACTTGAATTTCACTAGCTTTGGAAACAAAAACATCAAAACAATTATAATGTGTTGGGAGGAAGTTGGGAGTCATTTATTTGATAACAGACAAAGTCAATTTGAATTAATATTTTTTTTAATGCAGGTTTCTGCGGAACAACCAATTTAAACATGTCAACCCAAAATGAAGTGGTAACAGTGGAAGTTGCCAATAACGAGTATAGACAGCAGCTTGTAACGATCTTTGTCCACAACAACCAAGATACACCCCTGGTTATCGCTAACACTTCATCGGGCGTCGCTCAGTGCGTGTGGAAGGTTGCCTCGTCAATCGGAACTCGAATAGAGATCCGCATTGACAAGTTTCGAGGGGGCCATCTGAGCATTGGGAACGGCCACGACCCAAGCGAAGGCGCATTTATTATGTTTCGTTTTTCGACTCTGGAGGGATTCGCCAAGATACTGTTTTCTCGGGGTTCAGCGGTATGGATAACGACTCGTGTGTACAGCTACAATTGGAAACCTTATCAGCTACAGTTTACACTCAAACCTATTGGTAAGCTATACAGCAGCAGCATGCAAGGAACTCCCTAAACTTATACAAACGTGTGTCGAGTGAAATTATTTCGTTTAAAAAAACCAAAATGGTCTGAGCAAAATTGCCTATACGCGGGCCACATCACGATTTGCGTGCCCTCAGCCCCTTTTGCTTATTTTCCAACAAAACCTCCATAAATTGAGAGGATAAAACACATTACACGTATACAAATATGCATGGGTAAGAAATACAGCCGAAAATGTAGATCTTAGAATAAAACTTCTACATTTAAGTTTAAATAACGTTCAAGTTAAAATCAGGATGACCCTGACACTCGAGCACGGCTGCCCAGACCATCCAGACAAACCAAAGAACTGTCAAAATGAACTGAGCAGCCGACCAAGAGTGCCAAGATCATCATTATCAAGAAATTCGTTACGATATAAAACTGTCTTTACACTATCGCAAATACCATGGTTTGCAAAGTCTACATTCTTGAAGGAACAAATGAATCTTCGTCTAAATGATGAACTATGATGAAAATGATGCACCAAAAGGAAGGACGATGGAATGTAAGAATGAATTTGGGCCCTAAATTGCTAACAAAATTCAATGGAGCGCAGGCATCATTTATTTTTCATAATCTTCAGGACTACTTTGGGGAGTGATGATCTTTGGTAGAATTGTCTTTCCAAACTCTTTAGTTAACCCCTCAACATGGAACAGAACATTAAATATGATGAAATGGGCCTAAAACTAAAGTGTGTCCCAAACCCCCTGTGTGGGCGTATTTATGATATTTTTTTAACTATAATCTCAACCTTATCAAAACAATATAGACAGATGTACCGTAGTCTATAGAAATACTTCAATTAGGTTGTTTTGGATGACTGCAAACGAGAAAATATTCTGCTTTCAAATAAAAATTGCGCTGTTTTCAGATTGCGAGGACGATCTGTTTGCCTGTTCTTCAGGAACCAAGTGCCTGAATCAGTCTTCTGTCTGCAATGGAATTAAAGAGTGTCCGGCTTACTCCGACGAATTCTCTTGCGGTAAGTATAATGCCTAGCTTTTGCCCTCTGTATAACGTGACGGCCATACCTCGAATTAGATGCTAATGCAAATGCATGTAACAGCATTGACCTATATTGCTCACTGGCATGTAGCTGCACCTCTTTTTCTCAGTTTTTGTGCATTCCTTGTCGATTTGTAATTCATGCGACTAGACAGTATTTCACAAGCTGCGTTGACGTGATCTGCCATGATTGAATGACAGCCCCATTATACTAGACTACCCATGCAGACAACACCCAACTGCCTTACCAGTTCAAAACATAACTTACATCTTAAGTGACCATTAAGACTCTGAATAACGTTGATATTTTAATTTTGATAGCGAGTTGTCAGGAAGAGGAATTTGCTTGCTCAATGGGAGTATGCATCTCAATTGATAAAGTGTGCAATATGTACACCGACTGTCTGAACCTGAATGACGAATTCAGCTGTGGTAAGCCAAGCTATATACTGTTTCTAAGATTGGGTAGGGCACAGGCACGCAGGAACGGGGGGTGCAGGGGGTGCTGCCGCCCCCCCAGGATTTTGGGGTAGGGGTGCTGCAATGTACTAAAGCACCCCCTACTTTTGAGACCTAGTATACGCACATCTTATCATAAGTACTTGAATACTTACGTGATCAAAAATAAAAATACTTAAAAATGGAAAACTACAATTATAAAATAGGCCAACGAACAAATCAAACATGTACTATAAATCTTCAAAATGTTCCACCCCTGTGACGATGTTCTCGACAGCGCCATTCAAATCCACCCCCATGCATCGTGCACTGTGGCCAAAATGCATGAACAACGTCGTCCGTATACATTTGCAGCACGATTCGAGACGAGCGAAACCTTTTCGCAAGCCGTGTAGCAATGCTACTGCTACAAAACTGGAGCATGCGCAGTACAAAACTTGATAATGTGCAGTAACAAATAAAACCTTAACTGGTACGCTTTTAATTTCGTTTGTGCACAAGTCAATGGAGTAGCACGTTTTTGCTACATGATACAACTCCTTCCTTCTGGCGTTCTCTGAATTACACATGTAGCATTGTGTAACATTTCGTTTGTGCACAAGTCAATGGAGTAGCACGTTTTTGCTACATGATACAACCCCTTCCTTCTGGCGTTCTCTGAATTACACATGTAGCATTGTGTAACATTTCGTTTGTGCACAACTTTATGAAGTAGCACTTTTTTTGCTACGGTTTGGCGTTGGTATATGCACCCTGGTTCTTTGACCCTGCAAAGGCCCTGTCAATTCTTTTAAAAGTCATTAACGTATCAACCAGCTTCTTGTAGCATGTAGCATTACACTACTGGCACGAGCCACGAATTCATTGGTCTTATTTCGTGCTGGGTATATCCGTATAGCTAGCTAGCTAGCCCCACATGCAGTACATGTACATGTACCACAATTTTTATATTGTGAAAATAATTATGGTTAGTTAATTAATATTCATAAATACCTGGGACAGTTTAGGCATTCCTATTGGTCGAGAGCCCGTCACGTGGCCGGTATTAAACGGACGATAAAGACATGACTAGAAGTGTTTAAAACCAGTTGGCAACAAAAGTAGCCTCTGCACATGGACAACTCAATGGACATCCTTCTCCGGGCACTTCACTGCTGCGCAGACCATTGTTCTTATCTATTTTGAACCATTCGGGTGCAAAATCCTGTTTTCCTCCAAATATGACGAATTTAAGGAAAAAAAGTCTTCCACTTTAAAAAAAAAATCCATAAGTCGTGCACAAACGCGGTCGCGTCACGTTCGTTCTTTTCCCTTTGAAAAAAACACGCGCGCGTACGCCATTTAGACGCGGAGGCCTATCCAGTCTATGGGCGTTTACCAAACGGGGCTTGAGGCTTGAGGCTTGGGGCTAGGCTCGGGCTTGGCTTGGGCTTGGCTAGGCTCGGGCTTCATCACAAAGCAAAATGGCGGCCAAAACGATTCGTACGGTCAGGCTTCGGGAGGCTTCGGCTGGCGTGTGACTTCGGTTATCGATACTCGGCTCGGCGCGCGTCGCGAACTGTAAATTGTTTTTTTTTATCGCTGGTGATATGAAATTTCGTCTGACAAAGTTTATTCTTCGAAGGTTTTCAAAATATACAATGAATTTTAGTAGGTATTTTTAGGAAATACGGTAGGGGGGGGGGGGGGGGGGTTGAAGTAGATGCTGAGTTGAGTGCTTCTAGATTTTGTCCAATGTATTTTTTAGTGTCTTGTAGGCCTTTTCATATTTGTAGTGTCTTCGAGGTGGGGTGGTTGAGTATCAGTACTTAGTACGAAATACTTCGAGGGTCACGTCTGAAGCACCAATTAATAAACAAACCCCTGTGATAAGAAATCTCAGTTAACACAGTACTGCATTTCACTGGTGCAGGATTTTGTGCATTAATTAATACAACAATAATTAATTCCAGCAGTCAGTATCAATAACATTTTCAATGTCAATTTCAATATTTGTTTTCTTCTCTTTTTAATTAATGCTGTTTTATTCAATAAATACAATTTCAATTACATATTAATGTGTGAAGACAAAGGTTATTTGAGCATGACATGGTAATGAAATAATGTTTCTTTTTAAAGGAATACTTCATTATGAGGTAACTTATTAGCATATCTTCCCAATTAGTTTTGTTTATCCTGAAGTTTAGGAAAGGCGTTCCAATAAAGTGCATTTTTACTGTACATACATGTACTGTTACAAATAAGAACATACGTTGTTCATTTTTAGAATCTTCAAAGTCATCATGGTTTATTCATTGGTCCAAAGTGTGACGCAAGATATTCATTATTTAATGCAAGTAGTGCATTCACATTTCACAATAAACAATATTTTCATCTTTAAAATGACAAGGGACAGGAAATTTAGCAATGTGAAGAACACCAGTCCAAACCAGTAAATTAAATATATATTGTTTTACTTTCGAGCGGAGTTCTATACATGTAAAGAATAATAAGATAAAAACATAAACACAAATGTATGCCAATTGTGCAAACATGAGTCCAAAATTACCACATAGAAATAAAAGAGAGGAGCATGTTGTCAACTGTTTAAATATACATTTTACCATTCAAGTAGTATTTGCAATGACTGTCGTTTCCAGTCCGTTTGCTTTACTCCTTAAACAAGGGGACATTAGGGGTGATGCTTTTTCAGAGGTGGAGAAAAAGAATGACCCTTTATATACACTGTAATGTATAATTGTTGAGAGTGTAGAATTCTAGTTAACAGAAATCTTTGGGTGATCATGTGCCCCCCCCCCCCCCCCCCCCCCCCCCCAATCTCCAGTACAGTCTTTGAAGTTGTGCTGCAATGTCAGCCCTTATATTGGATAAACTGTAAACATTTATGTTGAATGCCCTAATATATTCCTTGTAGTATATTTGTGTATTAAAATATTCCTGTTAACTTGCATTTTTAAGCTCAATCTATTAAAATAGGCTATGAAAAATAAAGCAATGGGACAACTTTGCAAGTAATATTGTGGTGCTTTTTTAAACCCCAAGAAATATGATCTATCTTTGAATTGAGATTTCCAAAGATTTGAGAGATTCGGAGTTGCTGGAGACTGATGGCATAACCATTGCTTGTGTCATTTCTCCCTTGAACAAACAGTGGTACCATTGTAGCATGTCTCTCCATTATATGTAGCCTCATACAGCTGCCAGCCAGAAGGACTTCACTGGTGCCTAGTTTAGGACTCTTGATTTCTGAAAAGAACATACAAGTGAAATGTTTAAATGATCAAAAAGTAATATAAAAGAAATGAATACAATGGCTGCTTGTTAGCAGTCTAGTTTTCAATCTTTCTGCAACAAAACGTAATCATCAGTGCTCTATTTTCAAAGATTTTCCATTCACAATGCTCTCATACAAGGGAAATTTTGTTTCGTCACTATAGTCGAATGATGCTAATAAATCAGTATATATACATGTACATATTTAAATATCATTGTTTTTTTGGGTTTCTTTGGGGGGGAGGGGGGGGGGGGTAAAAAAAATATGTAATATTATTTTTAATATGTTAATTAAAAAATGCCACAATGACTGGAATTTTTACCCTGCTGAGGTATCTGCCAGATTGTACAGGTGGGTTTATATTTGTGAATTTGTTTCTTCTCACGGAAAGCAGTGTACAGAGCTGACATACAGTGAGCACATCGCTAAAGTAAAGGGCAGAGCCCGTTATCTAATTTGCTTTATTCTGATGCAAAATTACATTAACTAGTGATAATTGTTACAGGTCATACCTGTGGTCATGTCATGGTGCATAGCCCTGTCTGTCACCAACATTCTGAAGTGCTGGCCGTATTCACTCCAAAGTCCAATTTCCACGTTTCTTAAAGAGAGAAAGTTAACTTAAGTTAAGTTCAGTTAACACAAACTAATCAAAAATTGACACAACAGTTTATTTAAAGACCATGGTCCTAGTCTGGATGGCAATCGTGTACATGTACTGTAGTTTCACTCCAATTTTTTACAAGTTCTATTCTAAAATTGCTTTTGCGTTTGAAAGCCAATTAAAAAGTGACTTTTCCAGCTTCAAGCAGTCATTGTTCTTCAGATTTGAACCCATTATTTTTTTATTTTTGATAAGTGGTTTTGAAGAAAATGTGACTCAGTGTCTTACCCTTTTTGCACAGTCATGTTTATTGCAATCTTGTGTTTTTGTGTCATGCCGGTTGTCGGTTTTTCCCCAAACCATAGGCCCAACCCTCTTTCCACGAAGTTTTGCTTGCTGGTACATGTAAATACTTGCATGATTCCAAATCATGTTTTTTCCTACTTGTATCATCGTCAAATTCATCCTCATAAAATTGCCTTTTTTGTTTGTACTAAATTGTAGTCTTATTCCTACGTTTAACCGTACACTCACGCAGTGGACTTCCCTGTTCCCAGCATAGCGTACGACAGCGGAATCAAACACACCGACAAAAACGCCGAGTTGTGGCCCAAAATATTGGCAAAATTAACATGGCAAGTCACTTACATTGTACACTGGAATTTCGCTTTGCCTGGCTCAGCTCCTGTGGCTAAAGGGTTGTTCAATCGACGTCAAAATCCTTCAATGTCAGCACAAAAGAGAAAATAAATGCCGCACACAGTGTTTTTCAAGATGGCGATTCGCTGAAAGTTTTTACACCGTGACGTCATCAAGCCCGGCGTTAGCCAGCTTTCGCGAGGCTTGGTGGGGATTCGGAATACAGCCTGAAATCTAGCCCCGGGCTTACTTCGCGTAGCCTAGCCCGTCGTTTGGTATGAGGCTTCAAAATGGCGCCGCAAAAATCTAGCCTAAGCCTAGCCTCTAGCCTCCGTTTCGTAAAGGCCCTATATATATAATGGAGATCAATGGTAAATACGCTTTATTGCATGTATTGTGACGTAGAGCGACAGAGGCGGAAACATGTCATTTGACAATGGCCCGTGAACATGGATAGGGGAAAACACACAGAATGGCGAAACACCAAAATTTACTTGCGCCATTTTTCGCGAATCCGCGATCGATGCTGATGCTGCGCGCATTGATATTGAGCGTGCACGCAGCATCGCGCATACAGCGCACGTCGTATACGAACTCGAGTCGGTATGAAACTGATGAAGAGAGTCTACAAGTAGTACAAGTTTAACGTTACTTTTGAGTTTAATTTCCTGAAAAACGTCATCCAGTGTAGCATATGGAATTTCTAAACCTCCCGTTCTCATAGATAAGAACACGATGATAATATGTGAGGGTGGAATTATTGTTTACAATGAGGTAAAAATATTGAAAATTTCATCATAATCTTTTTCGCCCACGTTTAGAGGCTTCATATCCTGGACTCCCTCCGTAACGTACGGAGGTTATAGTGAGTCCACCTGGGCTAAGTAAGCAGATACAAAAATGACATAAAACAAAACATGACATGGTAACACCCCTGAAGGATTGCCAACTATGAACTAAATCACAATCGAGTGGCTCTCCAAATGCCGCCATGTCAACATTAAATACATGTACATAATATGTGATGCGATCAAGCAAAATCAGTCTGAAGTAGGCCCTGGTAATTTTTTGGGAATTTTTACATATTTTTTGTAGCGTACTTCAGGCTCCATTTCAGTGAAAACCCCATGTGAATACGACCTTTGGTTAAACAATTACAACCATTTGAACACCAGCACGTTAAAAATAAAGAAACTGAGAAAAACATGTTTTTGTATCACTTCCCTTCTGAATTTGGTTAAAAGAGTATTTTCATGTAAACAATTTTTTTTCCCTTTTGTTTTTGTAAAAAAGTTAGATTTGTCCACCCTGGCCCTACGAACATATTTTGGCCCTATCTCAAAACAAGAATTGCCGAGTTCCGACTGGTTTTGCTTGATCGCATCACATATATGCAAAATATAAATATATCAGAACATAATAGTACCCACTTAATTTAATAAACCTGGTGACAAAAATTTGTTCCAGCCTTGGGGAAGCAATATCCCCGGCCCCCGGGGAATATTTGGAGTTGTGGCGCCAAATCTAGCGCAAATCTAGCGCAATCATTTTGCTGGATGTCTAGAATCAACATTTACTTTCAAATGAGTAAGATATTTCTTAATAATTCGGTAGTAAATACTGTTGATATCTGCAAAAGGTGTATCCTACCTTTAAGTGCTCTCGTTGTACAATCGAAGTAATAAAGCAATATATTGTTGACATAGCAACGAGACCATGCGCTCCATCGGCAGCACGTACGTTAATTCGCACTTTTGTATCACTGTGGAGACATGTCTTTGTTCTCGTGTACAAAATGGTTAGAAAGTCGAGCACGTTTTGTAAAATGCTCTTATTTCAACCACAACTCTTTTTCTGGGTTGAAATTTTGACCCAATTTACCCTATATTATACCCTAATGGGCCAGTCACAAATCAGTTGCGATGCGTCGGCGATGGGTAAAACCGGGAAATTTGAACAAAATCTTGAGACAGATCTCACGATTTTGCATCCGTCGGAGGCGCTCTCCGGACGCCTGCGGCTTGTCGCAGATTTTTTAGGCATCGCCACACCCGTCGCGGTCCCCAACTTTGAACTTAAAATTTTAAGATTGCTCGCAAGATTTTTCACCCATTTTGGGCATCCCAGACACAATCTCCGATGACCTACGATGCCCTCCGATTAATCGGAGGCGTCCTCCGAATAATCTGAGACTAGTCGCAAGATTCTGTGTGGGATTGGAAATTCAGGTTGAGATTCAATGTCTGCGAGTGGTCTCCGGCGCCCTCCGACTGAATCGGAGGCGCCCTGCGACGATTCGTACGCTTTCTGTGATCGTCTCCGACGAATCGTACGGTGGAATCGTAGTAAATCGCCGTGTATATAAGGGCGCCTCCGATCGGATCGCTAAAAGTTTGAGACGCTCTTGCTGCAGATATCGTCTCCGATGCAATCGGAGGCGATCGGAGGCTAATCCCACGATTTTTCGACAAAACCGGGTCAAAATCCTTGAAAAAATCTCAGACAATGTGACTGCTCCACTTTTATTAGGATTATTGCTAGGATTGCTAGATTTTCTACGACGACCCCCGGCCAAACTAATCCCCGACAGATCGCCGACATTGTGACTGGGCCATAACCCTAACCCACATCCTTACCCTAGTTTTTTAGTAATTTAAGTAAAATCCAAAAATCTACAACGTGAAATTTCTAGTGGAGACCTATTCATCTATTGAAATTACCCTTTGGAGACCTTTTCACTCCTATTGTCCCCATTGTGTTTACGTCTCCAGAGGGTACCGTATTTCCCACCAGACTAATTATCTATTTATACTTGTTAGGTCATCCCCATGCAAAGTGAGAACTTCTTTTATTAAGACTGCGCAATACCATATGGATTTTTTTTGCATGGTGGGGTTTCGAACTCAATCTATTAAATCGTGGAGCGAGAAACAGTCTCTAAAGAAAACATAAAGCGGCTTAAAATATGCATCCATCATACACAACACCTTTGAGTGCTGCAGCCGCCTTCTGGTGAAACACAAGGATCATATGGCAAATACAATGTACAATAAGGTGTTTCAAAGTAATAAACGCCATCTTGTTCACGGGGTAAAAAGGACATTTTAGAATGAACGCATGATGACTTGGAAGCGCAAAAGTGTTCGATCGACGATGCGTACACAGCAATGCGTGTACATTTTCCCCGTGAACAAGATAACGCATGTTACCGTGTGAAACACCCTATTTGTACCGACAATTAATGTATTTCGTTTGCGCATTGCACGCGTTTATTTGCCTTAATATTGTTAATTCTCAAATTTATGACGTGAATTAAAACGCACATCATTGTTTCGCCACACTATTGTGTCCATGCGAACGTGACGATATTTCGCAAGACTTTTTGCGTATATCGCAGTAATTTCACTAAACCGTACTAGGCTCTCGTCACTCAGCATTGTTTGTATTTTTTTTTCTTTCTCAGAACTACCTCGTGTGACTGACGTTAGCTACAACACGCGGGCAAATGCCTCAGCTGAGTGCCAAAACGCCGGCCAGCATCTTTGCGAGCTCTGGGAAGTAGAGGAGCCATACGCTGCCGACCACGAGGGCCTACTACCGGCTCACACTGACCTCTGGTACGCTGTGCCGGACAGCCAGGCGGTGATAAGCGGGAGCGAAGTCAGCCAGCACGGCCTACCGATGACCACCCCGTCCCCCGGCGTCTGCTGCTGGGGGTCCCAGCTCAGCCCCCTGGACCCCATCATCACCGACGAGCGGTTCGAACCCGACGACCTCGCCGCCCAGAAACGCGGCTGCGCCCAGCGTTCCTCTCACGTCTGTACCTTGCCCGAGCTAAAGGCTGCGTACCTCCGCGGTTACCGCGAATCGTCCGTCGTTTGGTGCTATCACGCGACACCGCAGCGCGATGCCACGCTTGCCCTTGACGCTTGCGGTACATATAGAGGCAGCAGTGAATGCTACGAGGACGTTGTGCCAAACACACCCAGGCCAGGTCCCTTTCAGAAATTGTACTGCTGCCCAAATATCTATTAGATAATGCCGGGAGCCTATCTCATGGAAGCTGCTATTATCGGTAAGGTAGCTTGGGGATTGACCATTGATAGATTTATATAAACACCTCAACAAAAGTAACTCCCCCTCACTACAGTTCGTCATAACATCGTCAGGTAAAACATTTTACCAATCAAACTTAGTTAAAAATAATCCTATGACTGTTTCCTAAATGTTGTTGGAAAATGAAAGATGTCCATAACTTCATGGCTGAATGAGCTCAAATGAATGAACAAAACTGCCCTTCTCAAAAGTCACAAAAGTTGATCAAATCTTCAGTTCAGTATCGCGTGTATCCACAACGCCTGTTAATGGCCGCCTGGTCTTCGACCACCCAACCGCCAGAGAGTTTCGACGCAGACGATTACATGGCGCTTGCACAATGCTGGACTTCGTGCCCGACGTCTAGTGAAGAAGGCCACCCTGGAACTACGACACAGACAAGCGCGTATGTTATGGGCCACAGCTCATGTTCGATGGACCAGACAGCAGTGGAGCAATGGGTTGTTCACGGTGAGATGAGAAGTTGTCTGCGTCACATTGATGGCCGGAGACGTGTGTGGCGTCGAGTTGGAGAGCAACATGCCGAGTGCTGTGTTCAGCCAGTTACAGCCTATGGTGGCGGTAGTGTAATGGTGTGGGGTGGTATTAGCCTTACCAGGAAAACACCACTTGTGCAGATTGCTGGCAACCTGACAGCTCAACGATATGTTGACGAAGTGCTGCGTCCACATGTTGCACCACTTGCTGCAGCCCACGGTGGAGCATTTGTTTACATGGACGGCAATGCCCCACCACACAGAGGGAGAGTAGCTACTGCATACTTGGCTGGTGAAGTCATCAATCGAATGGTGTGTCCGGCATGCTCGCCTGACCTCAATCCCTTAGAGCACCTCTGGGACCAGCTGAAGCGATCTGTATATCCTCACATCAACGCCAACAGCAACCTGGCTCACCTATCCCATCTTCTGCAGGTTCAGTGGAATGCCATTACACAGCAGCGTGTCGCCAGCTTGATCAACACCATGAGAAGACGGTGCCAGGCGGTCATTACTAACAAGCGTGGTGGATACACGCGATACTGACCTGAAGATTTGATCAACTTTTGTGACTTTTGAGAAGGGCAGTTTTGTTCATTCATTTGAGCTCATTCAGCCATGAAGTTATGGACATCTTTTATTTTCCAACAACATTTAGGAAACAGTCATGGGATTATTTTTAACTAAGTTTGATTGGTAAAATGTTTTACCTGACGATGTTATGACGAACTGTTGAGAGGGGGAGTTACTTTTGTTGAGGTGTTTACATACAAAAGGATTTCGAAAACGATTCTTTGTTTGACAGGGAGCCAGTGAAGCGAGCGCAGTAAGTGACCAGATGAACTTTCTCTGCCGCATGAAAACACAAGACGCGCAGCTTTATTTTGAAGACGCTGTACACGTCTTATGTCGACTTCCCTGGCACCATGTAGCAATGAGTTGGCATAGTCAATACGAGAAAAGACCAAAGATCTAACAGCATTTTGGCAAGCCTCCTGAGTGAGAAACCGGCGAATCCGCCACAAATTACGAATATGAAAATTTACACTTCTACAAATTGTATTGATGTGACTGGTCATGGATAATGCAGAATCAAGCATAACCCCTAGATTTTTAACAGTGTTGGAGGGCTTAATACATGTATCTCCAAGTTTTAACTCAATATGTGGTAATTTGTTGATGACTGTCGGTGTAGCAAAAACAAAGAATTTAGTTTTGTTTTGATTTAGCTGTAACATGTTATGGACCATCCAAGCATGATACAAGTGGAAAGATTAGTGAGCGTACAATCAGAATCACCAGCCACTTTTGGGTCAAATTCTGCATAGAGCTGGGTATCGTCAGCATATACATGGAAATTTAGATTGTGTTCTCTGATGATATCACCAACTGGATGAGTGTACATGGTGAAACACTGTGGGCCTATTATTGAGCCCTGGGGTACCGAGAATCTCAAAACATGCTCAAAGGATTGAACAGTCTTCATGGATACTCTAGTACGGGGTCCATTGAGATAAGACATGAACCAGGACTTAGTGACACCTGATCGACAATCGAGGGCGGCCTCAATAAGCCCGTTTTCCGAGTATGGATGATCGATGAACTGCATAGACGGACGGCGCGCCACGGACAAATGAAAAACTCGGTCTTGGAGCAAGACTAGCCAAAACCTAGTTTGCTGGGAAAAAAAATCGCGTCATTCAAACTATTTGCGACTTTGGGGGCGAAATTTGAAGTCAAATTTGACGTCAAATTTGACGTCAATATTCGTGACTTTGAGGAAAGTCGTGAATTTTGTCGCAAATATTGACGTCAATATTCGCGACTTTCGGGGAAAGTCGTGAAATTTGACGCAAATATCGACGTCAGATTTGACGTCAATATTCGCGACTTTCGGGGAAAGTCGTGAAATTTGACGCGAATATCGACGTCAAATTTGACGTCGATATTCGCGACTTTTATGGAAAGTCGTGAATATTGACGTCAATATTGACGTCAATATTCGCGACTTTGAAGAAAGTCGTGAATTTTGTCGCAAATATTGACGTCAATATTCGCGACTTTCGGGGAAAGTCGTGAAATTTGACGCAAATATCGACGTCAGATTTGACGTCAATATTCGCGACTTTTGGTGAAAGTCGTGAATATTGACGTCAATATTGACGTCAACATTCGCGACTTTGAGGAAAGTCGCGAAATTTGTCGTGAATATTGACGTCAATATTCACGATCTGCGTAGTCCCTTCAGGGCCACCATATGTATCCTACCTATGTACCTTTAAAACAAATCCACTGATTTCTCGTGACAATCGAGGGCGCCATCAATAACCCGTTTTCGGAGTATTGATGATTGATGAACTGCATGCATAGACTATAGACGGACGGCGCGCCCCGGAACAAATGAAAAACTCGGTCTTGGAGCAAGACTAGCTAAAACCTAGCTTGCTGGGAAAAAAATCGCATTAAAAAATTATGTCCGGTCGTGAAATTTGACGTCAAATTTGACGTCAATATTTGCGACTTTTGGGGAAAATCGTGAAATTGGACGTCAATATTGACGTCAACATTCGAGACTTTGGGGAAAGTCGTGAAATTTGTCGCGAATATTGACGTCAATATTCACGATATGCATGTCCCTCCAGGGCCACCATTCTTTTACTCTTGTAGTTTCATCTGTGCGTGAAATTAATTGTATTGTCACTACATTCAATTACGAACTAAAGATAAAAGTGATTATAAGTTATGGTTAGTCTAAAAGAGATATCTTATTATATGTTGCAAAATTACTAGAAGCAGTGCACGCAATGCGGTTAAATCTCGGTGTCGCAATGCCTTTGTATACACTGTTACAGAATCGTATTGCAGTTTGTGGTTAACGTAATAAGCATAACGTAAAAGGCCGTGTCTGAATTGCTGGCTTTGGCTGCGACTTCCGCCGTTCTATGGGCGGTCATTGTCCGCCCTTAGCAACAGCATAACAATGATTGAAGTCACAGCCAAAGTAAACATGTAGAACATGACCTAATTAGTGTGAAATTCAGTAGCTATTTGCTGTCGAGCAACTTCTAGCTGCAAAGTGTCTAGAAGATTTCAAACAGCCGTTACTTGAGCTTTAGCTATAGTTAATAATGTAGAGCTTTCGCAACCACATTGTTAATTCCTTTTCCTTTTTGAGCATTACATAATAATTAAGAATTAAGATTGTTCGCAGTTATTTACTACTTTTAGTCTGGTATCACATAGTATCTAATTACGGTTTGCACTAATTGCTGTTTTAAGGATGGAAATTATTTTTCTCTTTTTGGGTATATTTTGTATATAAATGAACAATTTTAGACAATAAATCTCGATCTACGTCAATATACTATAACTTGCAATAACCTCATTTTCTATATTCCTCTCTCTGATAATATTATATAACAATAAATCGTTTCAATAATATAGCATTTTTGTGTGTGTTAATAAAACAAAACCTGGAGTGAAACCACCATGAGGGCGCCCTTTCGTCTTATTTTACGGGGCTTGGTATTTTGTGAGCACATCAGGCCATCTAAGAGCAAGTTAGGGCGCGAACTATAGTCAACCATTAGTCAGTCTCTGCTTTACCAATGCGCATGCTCAAATGCAGTTCGCTCGAACGGCTCTAGTCGGTCTATTGTTAAACAGATAGTGACCGCTTTGTTTACATTTACGACATGAGTGAGACGGGTATTTGCACTATTTTCCCTCGCATATAAGTAGGATAAGTTAGTCATGTTGATCCAAAACAGAAACAAATCTCTCCATGTTCTTTTATGGAAAGAGGCTATTGTCAACCAGCGGCAACCGTGCCCCGAGGTCTAGTTCCAAATAGTCGACTAAATAGTCCAACCATCCTGCGTTCAAGTGAAGTTAGTCGAATTATGGTTAACCATGGAACAATAAACTAGTTTATTGCTCCATGGGTTAACTATAGTTCGCGCCCGAACTTGCTCTCACCTGTACGTGATCTGGCCGGACGGAGGCGTCACTTGCTCGAAGTGTAGCGCCACCATCGGCAGCCGACCAAAGTCGTAAAGCTGTACTACGTCGGTCCCCCAGGCGTCGGGCACGCCCCCACAGTTGCATCGTGACGTCACTCTCCCGTCACACTGTGTGTAAAACAGAGTCCTTGAAGGCGGAGTGTTTGTTCTATAACACTAGGAATGGGCTTGGTGTGATTTTGCATTCAAAGTGAATCTTTAAAATCACATTCAAAATCACATCTTAAATCAACATTGCCTTCAAATCCCATGAAATTTGGCTGGCCCTTACAACACAAAGGTTAAGACATTACACAGGTTTTGCTCCTAGAAGCTGAGCCAGAATGGTTTGGGGGGTTGTGTTTTATAGTAAATATCGTTTAACTGACCTGTCCAAAATTTACAATCATGGATGCCGAAAAAAGCAAGAAAAACGACGATTGTTTCCAACCGGCGTCGGGCAGTTATCGCTCGTAAATTACGAGGCAAGATATGAGAGGAGGGGGGGTGGGGGGGGGGGGGGCTGTTAAAGGGTTTGTATGCGTTAGGTAACAATAGTCTCGAAGTGTATACACTCTAAGAAACCAAGTGCTAAAAAGTGAGTGCTACGCAATGACCTGCCCTTCACGTACATAAACCAGCACCACTGGAGCAAAATGTGTCTGAAGTGCTAAAAATGAAGTGCTGATGGTGCTGGCAAGCAAAACTATTTTGATTAGTCTATTGCGTCATGTGATTGTTTCGACAAGTCTGTGCTTGTTTGCGTTTACATGTTGTTGCCATCGTACGTGTGGTGGTGTCTGCTGACAGGGGACCTTCGGAAGCCAAAAGGTAAGCAAATAAAAATGATGCATTTGTTCATTGAGATGATATTAATAAACCATAGACCTAGTTAAAATTTGAGTAGCTTTGTTGATGATGATTTAATAATATTACACTAACAAGTCGGACGTGCAATCACTGTCGTCATGGCCGTGTCCTGGTGATGCACGTCAACGTCGAGTGTGCGACTTATTTATCGATCTAGAATAGGCCTCACGGCTGGGTTTTTCTTCATATTTGCCAACAAACAGTATTTCTTGCAAATGGAGTACTATTTTAATACTTGATTACCTTCTATTTGTAGAACACACGGCCGGCACTCTACGGCTTCATGGTTAGCTGTTACCATGGTTGCTATCGTAAAACACAAAGACAGAAGGCCATGTCTCTCAGCATCAAGATGTGGACAAGCAGCTTGTGATTATGAGGTAGGTCCCAACCCTTTTTTTTATTCGAATTGCTGATATGCATTGAAAGGATTACAGCAATGAGAGTAAGAGTAACTGACAGACAAGAAAGGAACCAGGCAAAACAATATATCGTGCTTGGTATAATCGAGCTTGCGAGCTGTATTTTGGAAGCAAGTTGAGTACTTATTTGTTATTTACTAGTAGCACACAAATTTAGCAAAATGTTGTCAACTCTATACATGTAGATGTTAAAGTCTCTTAAGCTTTTATCGGGTGCGATACAAGCCATTGAATATGTTGAATATGTAACATTATATCTTTACGTTAATAATAACCAAAGCCTAACGACCGGTCGTCATCTGGCTAACGATTGGACGAGGCTCCGCTGGGAGGGCCGTATTGTTTTGCACGGATTTTGATTAGATAGGGGACTTACACCGTCTACCACATCGCATGAACCCGTCTATAAAAACGAAAGAAAACTCGTAAATATGCAACATGCGCTGTACCAGTCGCGCTGCAGCTAGTGACCTGGGGCCAATTTTTTTAAACATGTAAGCACAACAATTTGCTTAGCATAAAAATAGTTTTGCTCAGTAAAAACAGGTTACCAGCCAAAACACCATGTGCTTTTTATGCTATTAGCAAACAACAGCTGAATATAAACAATAAACACCACCTGAAAATAAGATTGTTAACCCTGTCCCCCCCCCCCCACGAAAAAAAGTTATGCTAAGCAAAATTCAAAGGTCAAAAATTTTGTCACGATCATCACGATCCCGTGCACCAAGTACCCTCAAGATCAAAATGAACCGCTAAGAAGTCATACATTGGCAACGCGTACAGGCAAAACACTATGTGCTTATTTTATAACATACACGGATGAATGCTATAATTTAATTTGTGAAGAAAATAAAATGACAATATTTTAAACCGGTGGAAAAAAATAAAATTTAATATCACCTTTCAAGAAAAAACCAAGCGAGAAATCCTAGACAAATTGAGAAAAACAGACCCGAAAGGTTGGACCCCTGTATATTTTGTGTACTTAATTTTGGGGTGAAAAGGTCTATACGTAAGAGTCAATGGACGGAGGTGAAGGATATTGATCGTGCCCGTCGCTGCGTCAAATCGTTTCACGCGTGCACGATTAAAACTATATTATTGATTACAGTCGTCAAGGCCGAAGACTATAGTTGCATTGCAGAGTAACAGGCAGCAGTTCACGGATATATGCGGCTCCATCTCTGTCTATTCACATCCCTTCTGAGCAAAGAACCTTAATTTGACTGATACAACCCATTGAACGTCAGATAATTAATATGAAAGTAATTAGGCTCACTCTGATTGCTTTGATCTGCTGTAATGCTAAGGTTACCCTATCAGTATCAGATGGATTGGAACCCGTCCGGAATTCGAGAAAATTTGTACTCGCCAATCGCGGCGATTACAAGACTGAACCGCATCGCGTCATCGCCTCGTCGGCCGCGGGATCCCTGATTCGTTGCGCCGCAAAGTGCCTGAGAAACGCTCGCTGCTGTCAGTTCTGCTACGGAAAGATCACCGGTCAGTGTGTGCTGGAGGATGCCTCCGTAGAGCCGGCCTCTGTCGGGCCAGCTGAAGCCGACAGTTGCAGTTACTATACCACAAAAGGTAAGGCCGTGTCCGAATTACTCGGCTGCGACTTGATATTACACACGAGTCTATGGGAAGTGGCCGCAGTCGCCATTATATATATACTCGTGTGTAACATCAAGCCGCAGCCAAATAATTCGGACACGACCTAAGGATAATGTACCCCACAAAGAATTATTCAAAATGTGCTACAGTATATACACAGTCGGTATAGGGGCAGACATGTGAGATCAACTTTGTTCAGCAAAAATAGCTACACAAGTCGTCAGCTTGTTTTGCTTTTTTTTTAATGTTAGATTTGTTCCCTTCCCTGACGTATTTTTACACTCTATACCCGTCTAGGGCCAATTTCACGGCGCTGCTAAGCACACGCTGCCAACAGAGCCTATGTCTATTTCACGGGGACCGTAAGCAATGAGCCCGGAAAAAGGCACGCTCAAATAGCGGGAAAATGTGCTTAAACGTAGGATACACCATTGGTAATTGCTTGAATTATCATGAATGGGTAGATTTTGGGGGTTGTATTTTATAGTAAAATAATATCGTTTAACTGACCTGTCCGAAGTTTTACTATCATGGATGCCGAGAAAAGCACAACAGACAGCGTTTGTTTTTAACCGGCGTCGAGAAGTTATTTTTATGTTATCTTTGTGTTTTTTGGGGGGGATCGCCGTCCGGCAATCGCGAATTTTTCTTTATAACATTATCTAAAAAAAATTATTTACCAAATAATTGTTCGGAATAATTACAGGATATCTAGCGCAATCATTTTGCTGGATGCCTAGAATCATTATTTACCTTCAAACGAGTAAGATATTTCTTAATAATTTGGTAGTAAATATTTTCGATATCTGCAAAATAATGGTGTATCAAACCTTTAAATAAGTGACGTAACAGTATAATCTCAAAGTCGTGAAATGGCGCTTAAATAAGGTAAGCAATTTTTTTTGCAAATTTTAATCGAAAATAGCATTCAAAAGTAAAATATAAACATTCCACAACTATCCTTTAAAAACTGGGCGTTTTGTGTTATTCCTGTGTAGAACGAGTTTCTGTGGTTTAGTTTTCTGACGCCCACAACTCGAGCTGTTTGGGTGTAGTCGCGATTCAATGACAACGTCCGGCGATGCTGCTTTTTTCGCAGACGCTTACTACAGTGGCATTGAACCCCAATTCTCAGTGTGATATTGGTCGTTTAATCAATGCACTGTTTGCGGCACCAGTCTGATGCTGACATAGATTAACCAGGTGCCAATTTCATAGAGCTGCTAAGCACAAAAATTTGCTTAGCATGACAATTAATTTTGTCCTTGGTAAAAACAAGGTTACAGACCAAATTTTCACGTGATCTTTATTGTTTTGGATTGATAATCAGCTGTTTTTTGTTTAGCATGAAAAACACGTTTTTGTGCTAAGTAAATGTTTGCAGCTCTGTGAAATTGGGCCCTGAGCTACAGCTCAACATTTCAAGGCGGCTGGAAAGGCGTATACGAATACCGCAAAATGTCCGCTGCGTCAAACCTAAACAAGGTTTGTTTGTTTTTCGTGTTTTTTCGTCTTTTCTCAGGAACGGTAAGACATTAGGTTTTTTTTCATTTCATGTATTATTTCTCAGGGCAAACATAAAAAGGTACAGTAAGCAGATACAAAAATGACATAAAACAAAACATGACATGGTAACACCCCTGAAGGATTGCCAACTATGAACTAAATCACAATCGAGTGGCTCTCCAAATGCCGCCATGTCAACATATTATGTATATCACATGTACATAATATGTGATGCGATCAAGCAAAATCAGTCTGAAGTAGGCCCTGGTAATATTTGGGATATTTACATATTTTTTTGTAGCGTACTTCAGGCTCCATTTCAGTGAAAACCCCATGTGAATACGACCTTTGGTTAAACAATTACAACCATTTGAACACGTTAAAAATAAAGAAACTAAAAAAATCATGTTTTTGTATCACTTCCCTTCTGAATTTGGTTAAAAGAGTATTTTCATGTAAAAAATAATAAAAATTCCTTTTGTTTTTGTAAAAAAAGTTAATTTAGATTTGTCCACCCCTACAAACATATTTTGGCCCTATCTCAAAACAAGAATTACCGAGTTCCGACTGATTTTGCTTGATCGCATCACATATATGCAAAATATAAATATATCAGAACATAATAGTACCCCTTTAATTTAATCAACCTGGTGACAATATCGATGACAACAATTTGTTCCAGCCTTGGGGAAGCAATATCACCGGCCCCCGGGACGCGAATTTTTTTTTCCCAAACAGGTTTGCACAATTTCAGGAATTATTCAGTAGTTGCGTTGATCGCTGTACAACACTTAGGTTCTAGGTCTCCTTTTCCCCTTAAATTAAAAATACTCTAAAGATATCAATTTGACTAGGAAAAACGAGGTGACCTACTACAGCAGGATTCGAACCCGGGATCTTTGATCCATAGCCAATCCCACTATCCACTACACTACGTATAGCAGCTCGACAACAGCTGTTCTTTAAAGTGATTTATTGTAACTAGTTAACTAATAACAACAATGCTGTGACGTCATGTTTTTTTCCGATGAATAAACATAACTTCTCATCCAAACTACTGAATAATTCATGAAATTTTGCAAACCTGTTTGGGAAAAAACAATTCGCCCCCCGGGACGTATTTGGAGTTGTGGCGATATTGCTTCTTTGATTGGAAGTCAAGAAAACCGTATAAAAGGGTATTGTTCAGTGCTCTCGTTGTACAATCGAAGTAATCAAGCATTATATCGTTGACATAGCAACGGGATTTTGCGCTCGATCGGCAGCACGTACAATAATTCGCTCGGCAGCACGTATACAATAAAATGGTTAGAAAGTCGAGCACGTTTTGTAAAAACTTTTGTTTTAACTGGGTTAAAATTTTGACCCAATATACCCTATATTCACCCTAACCCAAACACTAACCCTTACCCACATCCTAACCCTAGTTTTTGAGTAAAAATAAAATCCAAAAATCAATTACGTGAAATTCCTTGTGGAAACCTATTCATCTATTGAAATTACCCTTTGGAGACCTTTTCACGCCCATAGACTTGTGCACAAACAAACATATTCAGGGGCGATGGCGACGGCGAGGTCGACGGCGAGGTCGACGGCGACTGGGTCGACGGCGACGTCGACGGCGAGGTCAGGGGCGACGGCGAGCTGTCGTCTTTGGAACACCATACGTTTGCGCATTGCACGCGTTTATTTGCCAAAATATTGTTAATTCTAAAATTTATGACGTGAATTAAAACACACATCATTGTTTCGCCACACTATTTTGTGTACATGTGAACGTGGCGATATTTCGCAAGACTTTTTGCGTATATCGCAGTAATTTCACTAAACCTTACTAGGCTCTCGTTTTAACATTGTTTGTATTCTTCGTTTTTTCTCAGGACTACCTCGTGTGACTGACGTAAGCTACAACACGCGGGCAAATGCCTCAGCCGAGTGCCAAAACGCCGGCCAGCATCTTTGCGAGCTCTGGGAAGTAGAGGAGCCATATGCTGCCGACCACGAGGGCCTACTACCGGCACGCACCGACCTCTGGTACGCTGTGCCGGACAGCCAGGCGGTGATAAGCGGGAGCGAAGTCAGCCAGCACGGCCTACCGATGACCACCCCGTCCCCCGGCGTCTGCTGCTTGGGGTCCCAGCTCAGCCCCCTGGACCCCATCATCACCGAAGAGAAGTTCGAGCTCAACGACCTCGCCGCCCAGAAACACGGCTGCGCCCAGCGTTCCTCTCACGTCTGTACCTTGCCCGAGCTGAAGGCTGCGTACCTCCGCGGTTACCGCGAATCGTCCATCGTTTGGTGCTTTCACGCGACACCGCAGCGGGATGCCTCGCTAGCCCTTGACGCTTGCGGTAAATATAGAGGCAGCAGTGAATGCTACGAGGACGTTGTGCCAAACACACCTAGGCCATATTCCTTTGGACATTTGTACTGCTGCCCAAATATATATTAGATAATGCCGGGAGCCTATTCTTGGCAAGAACTGCTTAACCAGTTCGCACCGGGATTATTTTGACATTGACCGGGCCCTGGCGCGGGATTATTTTTCACAAACCTTAATTCGAGACTAGTTCAGGCTGGCATCTGTTGACAGCACACTCGCTGCGAGCCAGTCGCTGACTCGTGACGTGTTTATCCGTTTTAAATTCCGGAATAAACCTTGCGCGTATACACGTCCTCTGATGCGAACTGCTTAAAGGGGCATTCCGTTTTGAAATGTTTACTTATTCTATTTCAGGTGGAAAATAAACTAGCCTATTTATCTCACTGTTACCGAGAAAAGACTAGAAAATTGAGATATCTCTATTAACCCTAACAGTCCTGAATCCTCCAATTTATACAATTTTAATAGTGTTGTATATTGAAAACCAAGCCAAATAAAAGCCGAAGACTTATAACATTTCAGCTTGTCAATTCTATTTTTTCCCAATCATTGACAAATCATACACCAATTCACAATTCCAAGACACAAAATACAAATCAATCAATTATTTGACATTGCACATTACACCAAACTATGCTCTATACAAATCATAAAATCTAACCTGACCAGCAGCAGAAGCGACCGCAACATCTTGGCGACATCAACAACAAGTCATCACGAACATGCCGCACACGAGCACTCGCTCCCCGCCCTGCGAAAGTCCGCGAGTTGAAGTTAGTAGGGCAAACGAACTCGGTTAAGAGCCGCGCGGCGCGCACAAACGTACGTCCACGGGGCGATCCCTGCATGAACCCCGACACGAAGTTCACCATTGTAACCAACTTGATGAAGAAAAAAAACGTCAGCACGGAACTCTGGTCCCGCAGGTAGACAATAATTGAAATAGACCAAGGGAGCAATTATAGAATGCAGGGCCCACTGACAACTCTCGACTTTATTTACCCTAGGACATAGAATAGACTGACCCTAACCCTAACCCTAACCCTAACCCTGTATACCCCAATACCCATATAATACAGGGCCACTCTATTCTATGTCATAGGGTATATAAAACCGAGAGTTGTCAGCGGGCTCTGCATGGGCCCTGCATTCTGAAGTTGAGCCAGACCAGGGGGGGGCGGAGGGGGGGCCTAAGAAAGTGCGCCACCAACGTTGAAATGTATCTCATTCTTCCACGCTCGTGAGCCACACATCTCACACAGTAAATACGTATAGATCGCTACCGCGAAGCTCACCATTGAAACACGTACAGATTTGCTCCGTGTATCGCTCTCCGCATTTAGTGATTCATACAACGTCCGCAAAGCCAGGTACGCAGGCACGATCTACACGGATTTTGTTTGGGGCGATGTCATTTTCTGCCATTTTCGTTCGAAAACAACACGATAAAACGCAAGGGGGTCACAGGCAGATTTTTGTAAAAATTCAGTATATCACTGCTACATCCTTTTTTAACGTATCCATGTAAAAAAATTAGTGGGGTCAAAGCACGATTTTTCACAATTTATCGATTATTATTGCCCTTTTTAGGGGAGGTATTTGTTAACGTCGTTTAAGTATTTGTGCACAATCTCCACGCGCATCAACGGTACGTCAACGCTTAATTTTTTCGACTGCTTTTTTCATTTTCAATACAATTTTTGTTATTGGATGATAAACATTAAGGTAAATAACAACCTTGTACAACTACAAAAGACAAGATGTTAAGATTGGATGCCAAAAACTCTTTATTTTTCGAGTGAGAAAATTGTTCCCCCCTATTTTGAGAATGGACGGTACCACAGCGTTTCGCAATCACAGCCTTGAAGGGCCCCCCCTCCGCCCCCCCCCCCCCCCCCCCCCCCCCCCCCCCCCCCCCTGAGCCAGACCAAGCCCTCCGTCGTGACGTCTAAATAAATGCTGCTGTCAGGCCCTTAATTGTACTGGTATAAAGCAAGATAGGAGACGGATGGAACACCCCCCTTGGGGGGGGGGGGGGGGGGGGGGGGGGGTATTAGGTAACAATAGTCGAGAGAATGTATCGGTCCGTCCATGGAGGAATAAGAAGCCTCCATGGTCCGTCGGTCTCATATCAAGCTGGGTATACATGCACTCTCGCGTTTATCCTATTAAAGAAATACTGTGTCCTGGAATCGCCCAATTAATGGGCTACAAAACACGTTTTGAACGAAATTATGTTTATCGGGAAGACCATTCAAATGTAGAATATAAACAGCCACATCCTTTAAAACCTGGGCTTTTTCTGTTATTCTTGTGTAGAACGAGTTTCTGAAGTCACAATTCTGACCCCAAAAACTTAAACTGTCCGGGTGTAGTCGGGTACCTAGCTGCGATAATTGCTGCTTCTTGCAGACACGTACAGCAGTGGCATGGAACCTCAATTACCAGTGTGATATCGGTCGTGTATTCAATGCACTGTTTGAGGCACCAGTCTGATGCTGTCACCCGGCCCGCCGACCGCCGGCTATACGAGATACAGCCTAGAATTTCTTCACGGCTTGAAATGCGTATACGAATACCCCAAAATGTCCGCCACGTTAACGTAAACAGCGTGTGTTTTTTGTGTTCGTCTTTTCTCGGAAACCGTAAAACATTAGGCTGGTTCCCTTTCAACAATAATGTTTGAAATAGAATAAGTAAATCCAAAGCATTACATTTTCGAGGATTTCAGGACACAGTGCCCTTTAATAACATGAATGAACAATAATTACAAACATTTCTAGATCTGGCCATGCACTCGGACACATCTGTATAACTGTAACGTTACATAACGATTGTAAAGAATAACCAACATTCCCAAACCGTGTGTCTAACTAAAGCTTTAATAGGACACGTCTATTTCAACGGAAGGGGTGAATATAATTGTAACAAGAGATATCTTTATTGTTAAAGGGAACCGGTGATTCTTTTACTCTTGTATTCTTTTCATCTGTGCGTGAAATTGTATTATCACTACATGTAATTACGAACTAAAGATAAAAGTGATTATAAGTTTTGGTTAGTTTAAAAGAGATATCTTAACTATCTATGTTGCCACATTACTATAGTTGCAGTGCACGCAATGTTAAATCTCGGTGTCGCAATGCCTTGTTATACACTGTTTATACGTGATCGTACTGCAATTTGTCTAAATGTTTTTGGTTTTTTTAGTTTTGTTTTAGCTGGCTTAATTAGTTGGCTGTGACTTCCGCCGTTGCTATGATGTTGCTATGGGTGGTCATTGTCCGCCCTTAGCAACAGCATACTGACAACGATGGAAGTCACAGCCAAAGTAAACATTTCAAACATGACATAATTAGTGTGAACAATTCAGTAGCTATTTGCTGTCTGTCAACTTCTGGCTACAAAGTGTCCAGAAGACTGCAAACAGCCGTCACTTGATTTGAGCTTAAGCTATAGTTAATAATCTAGAATCTTTCGCAACCACACTGTTTTCTTGTATCCTTTTAGAATATTACATAATAATTAAGATTTTTCACAGTTATTTACTACATTTATTCTGGTATCACATAGTATCTAATTACGGTTGGCACTAATTGCTGTTTTAATTAAGGATTGAAATAATTTTTCTCCTTTTTAGTTTATTTTGTATATAAATGAACGATTTTAGACAATAAATCTCGATCTACGTTCATTATACTATAACTTGCAATAACCAAATTTTCTATATTCCTCTCTGATAATATTATATAACAATAAATCGTTTCAATAATTTAGTATATTTTTTTGTGTGAATACATTTTTTGGGGTGAAACCACAGAGAGGGCGCCCTTTCGTCTTATTTTACGGGGTTGGGTATTTTGTGCAGCACATCAGGCCATCTAACATGTACGTAATCTGGCCGGACGGGGGCGTCACTTGCCCGAAGTGTAGCGCCACCACCGGCAACCGACCCAAGTCGTTAAGCCGTCCTCCGTCGGTCACCCAGGCGTCGGGCACGCCACCACAGTTGCAATGTGACGTCACTCCCCCAACACACTCTGTATTATGTAAAACACAGTTCGAAATGCGGATTGTTCGTTCTTTATAACACTAGGAATGGGCATGATGTGGTTTTGCATTAAAAGCGGGCACGGCCAGTAGCAGGATGTGATTTCAACAAAAGATTTCCAAAATCTCATCCAAATGCTCCAAATTCACAGATCCTTAGTCCACATTCATATCCCAAGTTAAGTCGTTAAAATCCAAATTCACAAGCACTGGATGTGAATTTGCATTTTAATGACCTAGCTCACCCAAACAAGATGTGAATTTGAAAAAGGATGTAAACTCGACTTTTTCGCGTAATGCACACGCGTTCATTGATTTATGTTACAACTATACGAAGAGTCCAAAATTTGGTTGTACAAAATGACGGATCGTTATTTGTCACAAAATTAAACAGAAAAAACGCAATTTAAAGAAGTAGTTGTGTAAATCTTTATATTCTACCAAGCATATCCATATCTAAGCATATCCTTTTTATTTGTATAGCCCAAAACGCCTAATCCAAAGCAATGTACCCCTTTAACCAGTAGACAGGTCTCACAAACAGTAGTGGTGATGATGTTTAGATACTTCCACTTCACGTTGTGCTAGTGCCGTCTGCTGTTAATCTCTCTTCACGTGGCCGGTATTAAACGGACGATAAAGACATGGCTGGAAGTGTTTAAAACCAGCTGGCAACAAAACCCTGTCACGCGATGTCGCATTATACCCGTCCCCAGGGCTCACTTTATTTCCAACCATGCATACCTCGTCTCCAATAGTAAGAGCGGGTAGTGTTGGGCGCGTACAGCTCGACACCATGGGAACGAGGGTGCCAATGGCAGTAATAGTCTGGTTCATAGTAAATACGCTTTATTGCATGTATTGTGTAGAGCGACAGAGGCGGAAACATGTCATTTGACACACACACAGAATGGCGAAACACCGAAATTTACTTGCGACAATTTTCCGGGGTTTTCGGGGCTTTTTTGGCTGAATTTTCCAAAAAGGTATTTATGAATGGGAATAATGTGTTCGGTCGGTATTAATCACTCTGTTTAATACCGCTTGGAGTCTGGGTGCTGATAATTACCCTCGCCTTCGGCTCGGGTTATTAAAACCTCTCGAACACACATTTATTCCCATATTATATTCAATAATTAGCAGTACGTTAAAAACTCCCCCGTTGGATATATACGCAACTGCGCGGAGAGCATTGAAACTTACCTCCTTTGGTAAAGCACGAACACCCTTTGGTCCCAGTCAGGGTACCGCCCCAGTTGTCCATCTGTCCCCCATGGTCGGACACCCACCACGCCAACTGTGTATCGCCGTCCCATAGCTTGGCGTTCTTACAATTAGCCTTCAGGATTTGATTGCAAGACGATGACTGGTCGACCAGAGATTTGATCTAGAGCATGAAAATTAAAAAGACAAAATGGCGACTGTCACATCACCTGGGGTAGATTTCATTGAGCTGCTAAGCACACAAATATGCTTAGCATTACAAATCCTTTCATTAGAAAACACAGGGTAACAGACCAAATTTTCAGGAGAAAGTTTGTCGTTGCATGATGTTCAGCTATAGTTTTTGCTCAGCATGAAAAGCACATAGAGTATTAGCTGGTAACCTGTTTTACTGAGCAAGACTTTTTGTGTGCTAAGCAATTGTTTGTGCTATAGCAGTTCCATAAAGTTGGCCCTAAACATTAGTCTTGGTCAAGGCGTTCGACTTTCGTGTCACAATAAAGACAATAAGAAAATAATACTGTCTGCTGCCACCAAGAGTCCAGACATACACAGCTCACCTGATCCATATCATCACACAAGTAGTTGATATTAACGTCGAAAGGATCTGACGTCACATTGAGTACCTGACCGGACGTAGTATGATCCAACGTTGTCCATCCAACACCTGAGAAAAAAACACGAGCACAAATATTAACACTTGTCTAACTAACAACTGATAAATTGTGTACGCCACCCGTAAACCTTCAATTATGTTTACAGTAAGCGCCGAACGTGAATTAATTGCTTCGAAGTGTGATTTAAACGCAAGTCAATGCAAGATCAGTTGCCTAATTTCCTTTTGCTATATAAAGCGCACGCCATTTGTTACGCTATTGGCTGCGTGCGCCTACGGAAGAGGGTGTATCGATTACCACCTTTGATAGCCCCGTGGGTGGGGACACACTGCACTTGGGAGTTGGTTCGCGCGCGTAATATAAAGCCGCCTTTTCAAATGCGCATTATCTTTTACCCGTTACGCAGACGTTGTTTACACGGGAGTTTTGCATGTTATTGGTTTTTTACGGACCAAAATAATCATACTCACAATGTAGCGTATACGTCGCGTTAATTGCTGTCGTCCGGCCGTCGGAATCGTTCAATGGAAGAATTTTGACGGATGCGGAACGCAAATGCAACTTAACCCATAATGTTAATTTAGAAGATGTGAATTTGGAGAATTTGGATGTGATTTTGGAAACCTCTTGTTAGAATCACATCCTGCTACTGGCCGTGTCCGCTTTAAATGCAAAATCAAAATCAAATTCCTAGTGCAAACAGTATTAGGGACTGTTACCTGTCATGCTTGAACACAATGCACGAATTGGATCATTCCCGCCACTTGTCCCATCAGGATCAATCATGTAATAGCCGTCGATTGTGTAGCCAGCCAGTCTGAGCGCAGAGCAGCTTTCCCGAATCGGATCTTGACACAAAAACAATATGCGAAAAGCAGACAAATAAACACCAACAAAGTTAAAAAAAACTATATGTTTTAGGATTCTTCGGAAAATGCAAACTCTACGGGTGCCTTACCAGAGGGTATTACTGTGGTCGCTGTCTCGGTGGTCGGTTCCGTTGTAGTAGGTCCCGTTGTAGTGGGTTCCGTTGTAGTGGGTCCCGTTGTAGTTGGATCAGCTGTAGTGCGTTCCGTTGTAGTTGGTCCTGTTGTAGTGGGTTCTATTGTAGTTAGTTCCGTTGTCTTGGGTTCTGTCGTAGTCGGTTCCGTTGTAGTCGGTTCCGTTGTACTGGGTCCCGTTGTAGTTGGTTCCGTTGTAGTGGGTCCCGTTGTAATTAAGTCCGTTGTAGTGGGTTCCGTTGTAGTGGTTCCCGTTGTAGTGGGTGCCGTTGTAGTTGGGTACGTTGTAGTTCGTTCCGTTGTAGTTGGTCCCGTTGTAGTTGGTTTTATTGTAGCGGGCTCCGTTGTCGTGGGTTCTGTCGTAGTCGGTTCCGTTGTAGTCGGTTCCGTTGTAGTGGGTCCAGTTGTAGTTAGGTCCGTTGTAGTCGTTTCCAATGTAGTCGGTTCCGTTGTAGTCGGCTCCGTTGTAGTTTGTTCCGTTGTAGTTGGTTCTGTTATAGTTGGTTCTGTTGTAGTTGGTTCCGTTGTAGTGGTTCCTGTTGTAGTTGGTTCAGTTGTAGTTGGTTCCGCTGTAGTTGGCCTCGTTGTAGTAATTTCTGTTGTAGTGTGTTCCAATGAAGTTGGTTCGGTCTCAGTAGTTGACGTGTCCCTAGCAGGCTGCTCAGTAGGGGGTATTGGTTCTGCAAAATTCTTTAAGTAAGAGTTAAAAGCGCCATTAGTTTTACCATTTACTATTTTGTTTTTCTATTTTCCCCCTGATTTGGGGTTTTTTGGATCATGTTTCGTTTAATTCTTGTCACGAATTTAACTTTTAGGTGAGACTCAAAATAAAAGATGATCATTTTGCTTCGTTCTAATTTGTGGAATGCAACTAAAATGTTCCACTCTTCATTTTTACCTGTCTAAATTTTAAAGAGTGAACTAGGTACGAGCAGATTTAGAGTGGAAATCGCTCTATACGACTGAAAAAGGAACCAATTCAATGAAAACGCGAGTAATATATACAATACATATACACAATACATACGTTTAGCCACTTCACTCGCCATCTTCAAAGGACATATTAAAACCTATCTGTTTAAGAAATATTTTAACTGATTTTTGCGTATTTTCTTTTTGGGTCAAATGTAATCATTTTTAATGTAAAATCCAGATGCTGAGGATCTGGCTGAGGGTGAATGTGCTGGAAACCTCTCCCCTCTTATAACGCTAGTTATCTTATCATCTTATTTTTTATCTTAAAAAATTGTATGTGTTTCTGTAATTTAAATTGTAATTCTTATTGGAAATGTGTAAGTTTGTATAGTAGCCATTAGCTTCAAACAATTTTATTGTAGATTTATATTAATATATTTTAGTGTCTCGAATTTCTGTAAAGCGCTTTGAGGCATTGCATAAGGCGCTATATAAATGTTATTATTATTATTATTATTAATATACTGTATCATTGTAAGATACAATTGGATTATTAGGTTAACAGGTTTAGTCGGTTTCAGTCTAAAACTCACCATGATTTCGTAGTACTTGAAGCGGGGGTCTTCTTCCAGATTCCCCAGGTGGCTCCGGCTCGTGTTCCGGTTCAGCTCACAGAGGCGCAGTATCTTGGCGTAGTTGAACGACGCGCAGCTGGACTGCTTGGCGCAGAGAGCCGAGCATCGCGCGGCCGACCCGACGGCCGGTTTCTCGCTGAGAGCGCTCCCCGTGAGCCTGGCGCTCTCCCGCATCGTAAACTGGCGCTGTATAACTCTTACGTCGCAGAGAATACAACAGGTACTGGCGAAAATGTACAAGACTCCCAGGAATAAGTTCGGTATTCCTGCCATTTTGGCAGGTGCAAACGTATGCCTACGTGTAAATCGCCTTGAGGATTCCACGACGATTTGCCTCTTGTTTGTAAAAGGAGAAAAAAACTCGCAGCATAACGTTTTGCTTTAATGTGGATCTTGTTTTATCGTTTACTTTTTTTTTTATTCTGGTAAACACGTTTGGTCGCAGAGATAACAAACAACCAGCCAATGGACATTTAGAAAGAAGACAACAAAAATTGATATTTTATCTTTTTTAACGCAGTAAGTTTATAAAGACGCTTGCTTGCAAATGTTGTCTTTATTTTAATGCTGTTTCAAGTAAAGGTTAGCCGAATGCTTGCTGTACGCTATAGTCGCTTCGTTTTTAACGTTAGTAATCGCGTGGCACTCACAGTGAGCGTTGTTCGAACTGCGTTTTGCGTGGTTTATCATTGAATACCAACCACCCACAAGGCAAACTAATTAATGGCGTCCTTTAAATCGGTCAATAAAAAGCAACGGTTTATAAAACCTAAATGGCCATGCTTAGGCTACATAAAAAAAATTAATTGTTTCTCATCAGAACCCTTTTGGAAAAATGGTCCGTCAGGGCATTTTATATTTTATATTTTATAGAAAAAAAATGCGTGCACGTGCGCAAACCCAACGTAGTACATGTACATGTATTACCAAACACAACGCTATCCGTCATCCCGCTATAGCTACGGTAACGTGCGCTATAGCTACGGTACCATGCTTTGGGTACAAGCTGTGTGTGACAGAGTTTGTACACTAGATTGTACCGTCGCGATAGCTGGTCACCGTAGCTATAGCAAGCGACTGCCCCGGTCTAGTTCCGATGTTCAAACAACAATATCGCCGATTCTTTGAAACCGGTATCTGACTATACAACTACAGGCGCGCTGGTTTCGTTCGTGCCCACCGCATATACATGTACATGTACATGTTGATGAACTGGGCGGCGGTGGTAAGCGCTGATGTGCATTCAGCTCTGATTGGATAATTTTTGTTGCGACCTGTGAACGTAGGTTACTACTTCCGTGGCTCAGCTGCGCGGCAACCATGTACGCTACCCAGAATGCCGTGCGTTTTCCTACACAGAAATCTATGAAGCTCGTCAGGCGTTTTCCAGCGCCCAGTTATAGTATGGGCGCCGCGGTGCGCGCGCTCGCGTAGTATGCGGGGGCGAAAGCGCTAGTTGACAAAAACTTCGTTAGGACATGGCATTCTTTTTCTAAATTACAAATTGTTTTCGTTGATTTACTTTCCAAAACTGACCAATGCACACATTTCATATAGAATAAAAGCTCAAATAATGTTGGTAGAAACACAAAAATATAGTTTATAAGTCCATTTATTTTCCCATATAATTTTGAGCACCCCTGTTTTTTTAATGAAAGAGGCACACAGACACCGTTCTCACTACTAAAACTATACTCGGCTTCTCTGATCTCCTGTCCGTCGATTTAGATTTTCCCGGCTTGCTTCTGGCACATGTACTATGGCCACTAAAAACATTTCCTTGGCCCGCTGTACTTCGATCAGGTTGCCGAACATCTCCAACGTGAGTTATTGTTATTGTTATTGCTTTCAACAGCGTGTTTTTACAGCATATACAAAATAAAAAAATTAAAAATCTCGGAATTTTCGGGCGTCCGGTACATTTATATTTTGTATATAAAATATAAAAAAATATCCACCCGGCACAAAAAATTCGCCCGGCCGCTGATGAGAAACAATCAATTTTGTTTATGTAGCCTTACAAGTACCTTGTTATTTATTTCCGTTAATTCAAGTCGCCTTCAATTTCCTTGCGTTAAGGATACGAGATAATTACTTCGCCGTAGACTATTGATTGCCTCTTGTACTGCGTATAGATAAGAATCCTCTTTTTTGGTTTCGTTCACTGATGAGATATGCCATCCTCCTTGTAATACAACGAGTCAGTAAGTCACGCCCCGTGAGAAAAGAAATGACCAATCGCAGTGCACGATTTCAGGTCCGTCAACTGAAACTGTCGCCATTTTGTCCCACATCAACAAATTCTTTATTTTAGTTTTGTTTACTACACAAATGTTGGTTGATTTTACATTTGTTTCACTTGTTTTTTCGGTTCCATTACCAACTTGGTTTTTACCTTGTTGTTTAATTGTAAATCCAACCCCAGTACCCTGAAAAAGTTGGTAATGTTTTGTTTGTTTTGCCATTTCGTAAGCCAAAGACGTTACATACCTGTATGTACAAGTAGATACACGTTGATGTAACGCACTAGGCGCATGCGCGAGACGCGCGTCACGTTCGTTGGTAGCTATTATGGTGGGCGTGGCCTACTGGATCGGCGTGTGTGATTTGGTCTCATAGTCTTTTACTTTTCTCTGCCGTTCTCCTCTAAAACAGAATATCCCGATATACTAGTGTTCATAATAGTAAAGCGCAGCTTTTTGTGTCACAAAGGACCAACAACGTCACGCGCATTAAAGGTTTAATATACCTTTTGCAACGATCCAAAAAGTAACCAACCAAAATACTGTTGAAAAGCTTACTATTTGTCTTGTCATACAAGATAATATTGATTCTAAACTCCCTCTGAAATTATTCCGTCTGGCATGCTGTCATTTTTAAGAAAAAAACAAAAGAATGTCGTTTTCAAATATGCGTCTCGGAGATGCACACCTTTCTTTATAATTATTTTAAGCACTTAATTTTGCTGCTTCAAATGATAAACATGACAAAAATTATCTATTGTCCCTTTAATGGAGGCTCGATCCTTTGCACGTGACGCCAACTTCTAAAGCGCATGGCCACTGCATGGATGCGGACGCGGTGAGGCACATAAACGAATCCGCAGTTTATAGTCAATTGTTTTCAATCTCAACGAAAATGAATGGGTCAGGCCACACTGGGTGCGGAACCGATTCGGCACGGTGCGTATACGTCAGGGGCCAATTTCACTGAGCTGCTAAGCACAACAAATTGCTTAGCATGAACATTTGTCCTTGGTGAAAACAAGGTTACAGACCAAATTTCCACGTGATCTTTATTGTTTTTGATTGATAATCAGCTGTTTTTTTGCTTAGCATGAAAAACACGTAGCATTTTGGCTGGTAACCTGTTTTTAATGAGCAAGATTGTTTTTGTGCTAAGCAAATTTGTGTGATTAGCTGCTCCGTGAAATTGGCCCCCGGTGACGGATGCATCAATTTCTGCAAAGTCCATGTGTGTTCAAAACAGATTTGACGGATCCGGTGCTACATGTTTTTCCTTGGCTACAATTGTTTTTTTTAAAGCATCTATCACAAAACTTTAAAACAGGTCAGCGCCACAGTATTTACTCTAAAATATGAGCCCATCAATCATCCATTTTCAAAAATTACAAGGAAAGCAAAATGGTGTATACTACCTTTAATGTCAAATCAGATAAACGAGGCTTCCTATAGATTACAAGAAGACCCTGGTTTGATTATATTAACAAGGACCTGTCACTACCTCTCATCTGCTCGTTAATTTCGATATGATGGCACCAATTTGTTTTTGATTGAAATCAATCATCGCATCCTTGCTTGAAACATCGATTCTAATCACTTGTTGACGTGCTCAATTTAAGGGAGGTCATTTAAGGAGACAAGCCTATACTACAGTACAAGTGTTTCATAATGAACATATCTATAGGAGATACAAAGTCATAGGCCTACATATTAATAAACAAAGGGTGAAATGGTAATACCGAGCGATAACAGCGAGACAAATTTTCCCATTCAGCCTAGAAGAAGGGCAACTCCAGGGTTCTGGACAAAATCCACACGTAACTGAAGATCAAGTTTTTTGCCAAAGATGGTGCAAAAAGCTAATTGATATGATTAAGATACATTTCAAAGTGAACAAAAAACCCTGTTGTTCTACATACCCGATTGCCGTTGGTATTGTTTTCCTTTGTTTTGGGGTGTTTTTTTTTGCATTTCTTATACCGTTCCCCCCCCCCCCCTTTTTTCGTTTAACAGCCAAAATTAATGGATCTATTTAGACCCCCAAAAGTGGTTCTTAACCCCTATGTTTGGTATGGGGGATTCGCTGAAAATATATATTTCTTGTAATTAGTCATTTTCTTACAAAATATAGTTTTATTTTTGATTATTTTATATTTATATATCTATACATGATTTTTGTTTTCATTTTACAGTCAAATAGACTATCAAGACCTCAAAAAGTGGTTCTTTACTCCCAATTTATTTTTTAAAATATTTTAAAATTTTTACTAAATTCGCTATTTTTTTATATATTTTTATTTTAATTTAATTGTTATACTCAGGTCACAGTTCACACAGAATGTATATCCGATCAGCCTTCTGAAAGCGCATCAGCGTTTTCCAATGTCAGATCCAAATGTACCACACTGCAGCCCGCCCAAGCTGTATCTCAGCTCCTTCGGCGGCGCTGCGTGGTCGAAGTGAAGCGCCTTCACTGGTAACCAAGCTTTGCCATTGATGTATCCGCCATCGGAGTGCCAGTGATCGGCGAAGGCACCGCAGTTGCATCGTGAGGTGGGGTCACCACCAACACATGCTGAAACAAATATATAAAAAAACCAATATGTCAGGATTTCTTAGGTCAGGGAACCAGACCTACTGCAATTAGTACGACAGATAAGGGATACATGGGATTGTGTCTTTGATGATACAAGCATGTAATTTGGCACACAGTCTGAGTGTGTCATGAGAAAAAGATATTTCGGATATTATATGACCCATCGCAGATTTAAAAAAAATTCAAGCAATTTTCAATATTTTCAAAATGGCTGCCATTGCTTGTTATTCTACCTACATTTCCTCAAAGAACAAATCTGCGATGACCCTATATCCAAATATCTTTTTTTGCAGCATGTGTGACACTATGTGCCCAATTTCATGCTTGTATCGTGAAAGGTACAATTCCCCCAAAATATTTTCCCTAACCGCCCCACTATCAATCTGTGTAACCGATGTAAAAAGAAAAGTCAATAATCATTTCTGTGAGAATATAGAATTAGCCATTGAAAAATCAACTGAACAATTATTATTGGTCGTCAACTCAGCAAGCTAGCCACTCAGTTAGCCACAAACCCCACATCCAACGGAAATCGCCACAGCCATTTATTGTATACTCACGCATCACACAATCCAAAAAGGAAAAGGCATGATGTAATTTTGCATTCAAAGCGGACATGGTCTTTAGCAGGATGTGATTTTTTTTTAAAGTCCAAAATCACATCCAAATGATTCCAAATTGACAACCTCTTCCAAATTTAGATCCTTTATAAGGTCGTTAAAATGCAAATTCACATGTGGATGGTGTAACGGCTTAACCCAGGATGTGAATGTGGAAGAGTGTGTAAATTTGGAGCATTTGGATGTGATTTAAGAAATCTTTTGTGGAAATCACATCCTGCTATACTGGCCGTGTCAGCTTTGAATGCAAAATCACACCATGCCAAATTCCTCTAGTGTTATTAAAGACCAACAGTCAATTAATTAACCTTGCGTCCTGTGCCTGTGTAATGGAATGAACGAACTGACTCACTTACATCCGTAGCATTGGCAGCCTTTGGTGCTGGTCGACGCCCCGCCCCAGTTGGGCATTCTGGTGCCGTCTCTCGCCACCCACCACGCCAGCTGCGTCTCGCCCAACCACAGATGGGCATTCCAGCATTCGGCGTTGAGATTCTGCCGGCAGCCGCTGGACAGGGCGATAAGTGCTAGGGTCTGGCAATGAGACGAGATTCACCACAGTATAATGATAACTTAACTCATTTGGAAGGGCTCTTCAGACACACAATTTCTCTTATGCGCTGACCAACTCTCTAAATGTAAAAGAGTGAAACGCTCACTCTCAAAAAGAGTAAATCTCAAACTACTCCAACAAGAGTGAAGTGAATTTTTCCAGCTTGAAAACAACTACAACAAGAGTGAAAACCACGCCCAATAACTACGTTTCCACTATGTCGAGGAGCCATATGAAGGACAAATCTATAAACAAATATATATATATACATGTAAACAAATCCTCGAATAACTGAAAAATTACTCTTTTGGAGTGGTTGTCACACTGGAGTGGGAGTTTATAAGAGACTTGCTCTTGTTAGAGGGAGCTTTTTACTATTTTAAATTTAGAGAGAATGAGGGATTCATCAGGTTGGCGTAGCGAATCTTTCCTCGCCTTTCACCGCTATGAACTGGGTTCGAATCCCACCTGGGCCAATATGTATATTAGGTGTTCGGTTACTGCCTGATTCCGTGGGTTTCACCCAGGATATTCTTCTGGGGTTTCGCTCCCTGTAACTGTCATTTCTCATTGTCTTCTCTCTGCAGGTTCGTTCAGGATTGCGAGCTGCAGTGCCTTGGTTTCATTGCCAGAAATAATTGTTAGTAATGATAATGATAAGGCCTTCATAAAACAAAAAGCTTTACCTGATTTGCAGTGGCGTAATAAGCAATAGTAACATCGTAGGGGTCAGAGGTCACAAACTTCGGCGAATGGGAGTCGGGGTGCTCGACCGTAGTTAGTCCCAAAGCTGAAGATAACAAAAAACAACAAGAAGATCTTTTCAATAACTTGCTTATCAGTTTATTTTGTTATGGTCCTGTTATATTTGCGAAACCGTCCATAACAACAACTCATCCTCGGTTACTTAACATGCATTTCTTACAGTAACAGAATCACTGTCGCCACCACCTCATCATTTTAAAGCCCCCTTACACAGGATGGCGACCTTCGCTGTGCTTCCCTTGTGCGACCGTACCATTTGCCAGGTCGCCGTTGGAGGCTCAAAGGAGGCATATTGGTCGAAGCCCTGTGTAAATGGGCCATTACATAATAACCATTTCATCTTAACGAAGCTGTAAGATGGACACATAGTGTAACATTTCGGATAAGTTTCCCTGAAAACCTAAATTTTGGGATAATGTCAGGATCCTATTTTGTATCTATGAAGGCCGATGAAAAGTATGTGTTGATAACAATATTATTCGGATATTATTGTCCTGAAACAACCAAGAAGCGGTTAAAAAGGTGCCCTTTGCTGTCGGAATCATGTTTTTTTGTTAGGCTAAAAATTCATGAACATGTACGACTGTTTTGGGGGTTAAGTTATAAAATAATTTCGAAACCTACTTGTCATTTCTGAGCAGTACACCTGGAACGCCTCTTCGCCGTTGTTTTCCCCATCGGAATCAATCAGGTAATAGCCATCGGATGTGTACCCATGCTGTTTGAGCGCCCAACACGACGCCAGAGTAGGATCTGGGAATACATGTATAAAAGCAAGTAAAATAGTTATTGTATATTTATACTTTTCTATGGTTCCGCGTTAGATATACTCCTCATGCCAATTTCCTACGGTGTAACGATCAAGCCATGGTCTAGGGCAGATCTAGGAGGGTTTGGATTAATATGTTATGATACTACCGAAATGGAGCCAAAAAGAAAATCCAAGTTCCTAAATGTTATTCCCGAATTACCTTAGAATGCAGGTAGGAGCACTATACGAATCAAAAGTGTAAGTCGCTGCATAGTGGAAGTACGAGGTTGCGTATTTTACTGATCTTCTAACAACCCATTTGTATAGATAAAGTACAACTAATTTGCTCAAGAATAACAACTGGATTTATCGCTTTGTTAAGGTTCTCACTACAGGCCTATAGGAACTAAATTAAACGTCGACATTTTACCCGAAACAGTCGTCGTGAAAGGCCCCTGGGTAGTTGCTTCTTTGGTTGTTACCAACTCCGTGGTTGCTCCCTGCGTAGTAGTAGGTATGGCAGTGGTGTGTTCTTGTGTAGTAAGTACTGGTTCCTGTGTAGTATATTCTGGTTCCTCGGAAGTGTGTTGTTTTGAAGTACTTTCCGTGGCAGTGGGTTCCTCAGTGGTTTGCTTGTGTGAACTCGGTTCCTGTGTTGTGGGTACCACGGAAGGCGTCTCCTGTGTTGTTGGTCCCTGTGTGGTAGATGTAGTACTTGGTATCTTAGTAGTTGGTTCCTGTGTAGTAGAAACCAAACTAGTTGGTTCCTTAGTAGTTGGTTCCTGTGTAGTAGGTACCAAGGTAGTTGGTTCCTGTGTAGTAGGTACCAAAGCAGTTGGTTCCTCAGTTGTTGGTTTCTGTGTAGTAGATACCAAAGTAGTTGGTTCCTCAGTTGTTGGTTCCTGTGTAGTAGGTACCAAAGTAGTTGGTTCCTCAGTTGTTGGTTCCTGTGTAGTAGGTACCAAAGTGGTTGGTTCCTGTGTAGTAGGTACCAAAGTAGTTGGTTCCTCAGTTGTTGGTTCCTGTGTAGTAGGTACCAAAGTAGTTGGTTTCTGTGTAGTAGGTACCAAAGTAGTTGGTTCCTTAGTTGTTGGTTCCTGTGTAGTAGGTACCAAAGTAGTTGGTTCCTGTGTAGTAGGTACCAAAGTAGTTGGTTTCTGTGTAGTAGGTACCAAAGTAGTTGGTTCCTCAGTTGTTGGTTCCTGTGTAGTAGGTACCAAAGTAGTTGTTTCCTGTGTAGTAGGTACCAAAGTAGTTGGTTCTTTAGTTGTTGGTTCCTGTGGAATAGAAGGTAAAAGGGTAGTAGGTACCGCAGAATGTAGGTCCTGTGTGCATGACACGCGGGTGGTACGGTCGTAATTTCCTTTGTCTTTGGTTTAATACTTGTAATTATGTAATTGTCGCTATCAGGGGTTATTGCTTTGGCTGGACAGGCTTTATTTTCAACTCCATTGTAGAGGTATCCCCCCCCCCCCCCCCCCAAATGGAATAATAAACATTAAATCATGTATGACAGACGTTTTGACGACCTTTCCTTTTAAATAATGCATGAGATTTGGTGTTTGGCCCCATTGTTAAGTTTGTGCTACTTCCCCACTACACGAGGAAAAAAACTAACTCACCATGATTTCGTAGTACTTGAAGCGGGGGTCTTCTTCCAGATTCCCCGGGTGGCTCCGGCTCGTGTTCCGGTTCAGCTCGCAGAGGCGCAGTATCTTGGCGTAGTTGAACGACGCGCAGCTGGAATGCTTGGCGCAGAGAGCCGAGCATCGCGCGGCCGAGCCGACGGCCGATTTTTCGATGAGAGCGCTTCCCGCGAGCCTGGCGCTCTCCCGCATCGTAAACTGGCGCTGCCGGAGCTCCCTGTCGCCAACCGAGAACCTACAAACCGCGAGAAGGCACAAGACTGAAGCGAACACGATTCCTACTTTATCTCTCATCTTTGCACTATATTAAACACACGGGACGAGATATTTTTAAAACCACCAAAGCCGCAAAGAAAGATCCATGCGCGGCCTAGTCGCACAATAAAGATGATTGTAATTAATCACGGTATATTTCAGATCCTACGTGTCCTCTGGGCAAATATCTTCGACGATTACTTTTAAAAGAATTGCCAATTGTTTCACTCTGCGTAAATATCATGGACGGATTTATACACGAAGTGAAAACCGCTTTATATCGACAGCAAGAGAAACTATCAACCTTTGGTATTCTCCATATTCGACGTATAGATTTTCCGATTGGTGGCTTTCGTTAAATGGTTTTGGTCTTTTCAAAGTCACTCAATTTGGTGCTCATTAAATATGTTGGTCTTGTGATTGCCAAGTCAATATCAAGCCCTTGAGAGCAAATTGGTTTGGATGTAAATTAACGTTTAGAGTACTTTGGATATAAATTGACCGTGGTGATGAGCTCGCAATAAAAGGCCAATTAGGAAGACGATGTTGACTCATCAAAATGATCACAATAACAGTATAGTATACATCTGTTAATTTGTATCGTTTGAAAATGCTCAAAATATAAGCACAGAAGCTTGAAAACTAACCTGGGGTCAATTTCTTAAAATGTTGTTGTTTTTCAGGAATTATTTTTATGTTTTTAGGGGGGTGCGTTAGGTAACAATAGTCTAGAGAGTGTATGGGTATATGGGGACTGAGAGGGGAGTCTTTCGGTCTCATATCGTGCTGGGTATACGCCTGCCCACCAACATAGCGAACAGAAGCCCACGGCGCGTTTAACGCCACCGTGGAAAAAACGCACAACTGACAAATGGTAGTATTATTAACTTTAACTACTAATTGCCTCTTGTCACAGAGGGCGTTCTATCTACGAACAATACTTTCGCTACAAAACAGCAACCGTACGTAACATAATGAAGTAGAATGCATAAAGTCACTGCCCAGGTAAAACGTCATCAGCGTCCTTAGGCGCCAATGAGGACGAGCACATGATGACAGGTTAGGCCTGCATGCCATCTGACGCTGGGTGTCGCTGTTCATAATGCGATGATGGCGCATTTCAGCTATTAACTCGTCAGTTGCTGGCCATTCTTGCGGTCGGCATGACGTCGTGAAGGGGCTAACCGTCCATAGCAACATGCGTTAAACCTCTTAATTGTCCCCTTCGGTGCGCTAAAGTGCATAAACAATGAGAAGATAAACGGGGTTCCCGGCTACATCTAGTAAATAAAACCTAGACACGACATGCGTTTTCAAAACTGTTCTGCAAATTGATCTGCGTATAGAATGATGAACGCGAACGCTCATTGCAGGTGTGGTGATCGCGCTTTTATGTTTTCAAATTTCTTGCGCGCGCGGCGCGTGTACGTACGGGTTCGCTTGAATAAGGTTGTTTCCATTGATCTTCATTTATATAAATGGAGATCAATGGTATTTTCTTTCATTGCGTAAAATAGAGTTCAGGCTGATGTGTGTTTTGTGACGCAGCCAAATTTCAGAACAATAGCGACAACGATAAGTATACACATATGTTGCGGGCGTGGTCGTGGGGTGCGAAGTGCGTCAGCTTCCCTTAGCCAGCCCTCTACACTGACCCACCCCACCTCGTTACAAAACGACGCGGAATGCACACAATTTAAGACAATCAATTAAAACTACCGCACACAATTCAACAGGGTGGTTTCAGGTGCGTGGTTAGATGCCAGCTATAGCGATTGGTAAAACAGAAAGTGTTGTGCTGTATATAATCTATAGTATTTGGCTAAATAAAACGTACAGGCATTTCTCCTTAGTACATGTACTTGTAAATTGAAAAAAAAAATTAATATAGCTCTATGGTATGCCACTATGTCTAGCTTATAGATATATAATTAAAGACTAAATCCGCAGCGTGTGCATACGCGTGGCCTTTATTCGTGGAGGGTCACGTGCTGCAGACAAGAACAACTTTACGTTGTTTGCGCTTCCTGGCGTCAATTTCACGGAGCTGCTAAGCACAACAATTTGCTTAGCACAAACAAGTCTTGCTCATTAAAAACAAGTTATCAGCCAAAATTCTACGTGTTTTTTATGCTAAGCAAAAAGACAGCTGAATATCAATCAAAAACAATAAAGATCACGTGAAAATTTGGTCTGTAACCTTAGTTTTACCAAGGACAAATGTTCATGCTAAGCAAATAGTTGTGCTTAGCAGCTCCGTGATATTGGCCCCTGATGAGAGACCATGAAAATGGCGCCCATACAGTGAATAGGCGCGCGCGTATGCACGCACTGCGGATCTAGTCTTTTTATTATATATCTATGGTCTAGCTAATAATATTAATAATAAACCAAAGTCATTCTTATATAGCGCATATCACCGTGAGGTCCCTAGCTATACCAATGTGTTTTTTAAAACTTCGGTAACGTTACCGCAGTTTAATTTTCTTGTTGTACATCAATTTTATCTTATTATGGGTTTTCCTCGAGGCCTTTTTGTATTTCAATAAACGGAGGTTGAAAACTTCTCGTGTCATATAGGCCGAGTTAACAATGGAATGTTGTGATGTCAGCTTCAGTTAATGTCTACAACTTGCAGCAATAACGGTGTACAGTTCAACGAACTCATACGAGATTCTGGGATTAGCCGTTGCGATGATTGGCGAGACTAGCTCATGGGTGAATGCGGCCGTCTTCGCCGAAGACGTAGCAGGACGTAGCGGGTAGGTCCCGGGTCGGCTCTGCTTCGACAGAGAAGCCGCTGCTGGTCTCGCACACAGTCGAAGCCCAGTAGTGACACGATATGTCGTTCCACTGGCCGCTAGCGGTCAATAGAACAGCACAGTGCTCATTGGCAGACCTGTTATCCGGCTGCCCAGAAACCCAGTTCTTGTACAGCATTTCCTCCACGCCTGTAGTAGAGTAACACATCCATGTGCCTTCATGCGCTTTGTCGGTACATCCCAACCAAACCTTTCCGGACCCCCTTGTCGCTACCTGAGCCTGGATAAAGGCGTTTTCCTCAGACGATCCGATCACGAGCAGCTCCCAACCGCGTCTCTCGCAGTACGCCTTGGCGTTAGCCCATGTCTTGCTGCTGTGAGTACGATAGCATCGCTGCCCGTACTCCACCCAGTCCGGGGGACAGATCGCGGTGACTGATCTCCAAAACAAGACAGCTGTTAAAATCAACCCAGTTAGCTTCAAAATACCCATTGTCGTCAATACAATCGCCACAAACTTGAAACGCGATTGGCAATTTATTTCGAAGTTATCACCACAGCCGACGTATGTGTTACTCGTTTTTATTTAAAAAATAAATGATAACGACCGGTGGGCAATCGCTAAACCGTCAAGTGTCTGTGTTTCATTTGCATTAAAAAGTCAATTGTCTCGGTGCTGCTTTTAAACCATTGTGCTCTTGCACCATTACCCGACTGACCGCTACGATAAACCTGATGATTTATAGATCACCTTTTTATTGCTGCAAGCCCTTCGTCACGCAGTTACTGCTTTTGTTTGACCATGCTCGATTATTGATGAGGATTATGGGACTCTGATGGAACGACCGGTCGTCAAGAGCTTTTAAACTCATTATTAATATTAATATTTGTTGGCGGCATTGGTTAAAAATAGTCACAACAGATTAACTTTTTTCTCCTGAAAACGACCAGAGGCTAATTTCACGGAGCTGCTAAGCACAACAATTTCCTTAGCATGAACATTTGTCCTTGGTGAAAACAAGGTTACAGACCAAATTTTCACGTGATCTTTATTGTTTTTGATTGATAATCAGCTGTTTTTTTGCTTAGCATGAAAAACACGTAGAATTTTGGCTGATAATTTTTTTTATTCAGCAAGACTTTGTTGTGCTAAGCAAATTTGTGTGCTTAGCAGCTCCGTGAAATTGGCCCCAGAGCAGGCGGTCGAATTACGTCGAGTCCATGTCGTAATCAAACGGTTCTTTTTTAGAACCATTAATTTATTGACGTGGAATGTGCATGTGGCGCGCTTCAGGAAGCGAATATCAAGTCTAGAGTCTTTAACCAGTTTGCGCTGGGTTTATTTTCAAATTACTAGACCAATTACGGACCAAGAACCTTAAACCTTCCGCAAATTAAGACCAATTCGATCCGGTTCAACTCAACACCTATTTCTTCTGTAGTATGTAAATATAGTTACTGTTTGGGCGGTTGTCGCACTCGATTTGTATAGGGCGGCTTCCAAGAGCTTTTAAACCCATCAGCGTTGATGCATGCATCGCGGCGCTGACCTGGACGATCACTTTGCCCCTCGACGTACCGCGGTGAACAGCGCGTAACGCCATCAATACATAATCCTCTCCCACGGAGAGAGTACACTATAGCGCGTTCATCGGGCTGTTTGCCAAAGTGTTTTTCTCCAAGGGAGCGCCTCAGATATTGATGTCATTATGCACAGTTGAACGACATCATTATAAAATGACAGACTTTTATAATAAGCCATTTTCGCGTTTAATTTGAATAACATCTGGTACATTGACTTGCTCAACATGTTTGGCACATTTTAACTTTGAATTCTCTAGAAGTCAAGTGGGGGGTAAGACGTCAGAAGACTGGGAAAGATTATAACTGTGCATAGGATTTCCCTCGGAGCCGAAACATGCTAGTGTAAAATGCGTATACAATTCGTATACGAGCCGTGGGGGTGACCCTCGACGATCACTTTGCCCATGCGATGTACCGCGGTGAACAGTACGTAACGTGATCAATACATAATCTTCTCCCACGGAGAGAGTACACCAGCGCGTTCATCGGGATGTATGCCGAAGTGTTTTTCTCCAAGGGAGCGCCTCAGATATTGATGTCATTATGCACAATTGAACGACGTCATTATACAATGTCAGACTGTTATAATAAGCCATTTGCGAGTTAAATTTGAATAATAAATACCTAGGAGAGTTGCTGGCTTCTGATTGGTCGAGACTCGATCACGTGGAGTGGATTATTATGTAGCGAATAAATGTTCCCTGAGCCAGCATTAATCAAGCATCATGTAAGCCCAGGATTGGCCAAATGCAACCGGTTGTAACTTGTAACAAGGACGCGTCAAATCTTGATACTGCGCGCTATAAATGTACGCGTAGAACGTTTGTATCTATACGCACGGCATTTTTCGAAATGCGCGTGTCGTCTGTTAACGCTAGCGCGTTGCTATACACGGTGGGCATCAGTGGTCAGCTAGTCTTGTCTCAAAGTATAGGTTATAATAACAACACATATTGAAGAGACAGGGTACCACGCATAAGCTCAAACATGGCCCCTAAACATGAACACAAACCACTAGAAATATCGCCGAAAAGGAAGTCATGAAATTTGGATCATTTTCACAATTTTTCTCGTTAAAAAGGTATTTATTAAAGGTAATAACAGTGCGAGGACCCGGTTATTACTTCGGCTCGATCCATTACCAGCGGTCATCCCCCAACCCGGTCATTATCACGCAGTATTACTAAGGGAATAAATGTGTGTTCGGGAGGTTTTAACCACTCTGTTTAATACCGCTTGGAGTCTGGGTGCTGATAATTACCCGAGCCGAAGGCGAGGGTAATTATCAGCACCCAGACTCCAAGCGGTATTAAACAGAGTGATTAATACCGACCGAACACACATTTATTCCCATTCATAAATACCTTTTTTGTAAAATTCAGCCAAAAAAGCCCCGAAAATCACGGCAAATTGTCGCAAGTAAATTTCGGTGTTTCGCCATTCTGTGTGTTTTCCCCTATCCATGTTCACGGGCCACTGTCAAATGACATGTTTCCGCCTCTGTCGCTCTACGTCACAATACATGCAATAAAGCGTATTTACCATTGATCTCCATTATATAGACTGGATATGCCTCCGCGTCTAAATGGCGTACGCGCGCGTGTTTTTTTTCAAAGGGAAATGAACGAACGTGACGCGACCGCGTTTGTGCACGACTTATGGAATTTCTTTAAAAAGTGGAAGACTTTTTTTCTTAAATTCGTCATATTTGGAGGAAACAGGATTTTGCACCCGAATGGTTCAAAATAGATAAGAACAATGGTCTGCGCAGCAGTGAAGTGCCCGGAGAAGGATGTCAATTGAGTTGTCCATGTGCAGGGGCTACTTTTGTTGCCAACTGGTTTTAAACACTTCTAGCCATGTCTTTATCGTCCGTTTAAAACCGGCCACGTGACGGGCTCTCGACCAATAGGAATGCCTAAACTGTCCCAGGTATTTATGAATATCTAATTATACCATACAGGTTACTCATCATGACAAAGGACTTTGTGCAGTAAAGACATATGACTGAGAGTGTATTTGGTTGTTATATGAACAATACTTGCGCTACTGACTATATTCATCCTATACGCACACATCACCGTTATACATGTTGCACGCAATCAAGCCAGGCGCATTGCTGCTGAAAACCAAGCAGGCAATGGTCAAGGCGGACGGAGCATAAACACCAGATCAACAACCACCATCATCATCATCATGCATTGCTAGTGATAGTTTCACAAAATCCTTGGGGGACTTTAAAATATTCCTTGGTCTTCATGTTCAGGCATGATGGTGTCCAATGGCTGGGTGAATGTCATTATTTAGTATCTGAGGAACAAGGACCTTCGCCACACACTGTTTACTTTACTATCTGGCTGGCGTCAAAACCTACTGCAGAGATTTGGACCATTTTTGTGTAACCCCACACACTCACATAGAGATGTTGCCATAATGGTGCTACCACACACAACTTATCTTTACCTTCTATCTTTGGGTTTAATCATTGGGCGGGAAGCCTTTTACGGACAGCCCGCCGTTCTTGTGAAATTGAAAAGAGTATAAAACCGTATCCGTTTGATTAAGCCGTGAGAGATTTCAGGGTGTGTCATTTAAGTTTCACGTACCACGCACAGTAAGCTATCAACGCCAGCAACTGATGTTATGTTTCCCTTATTACACATGCGCAACGTTCTTATGTCGCGCCCGGCACGCCCTCCACGTCGATATATACCAGTTCTTAATGCATTCAAATGTTCGCACGCATGCGCATAAAAAGGCAGGTGTAACGGTCTCATTTCTTCGGTGTGCTAACTGGGACCAATTTCATAGAGCTGCTAAGCACACAAATTAGCTTAGCATGAAAATTTGTCCTTGGCAAAAACAAGGTTACAGACCAAATTTTCGAGTGGTCTTTATGGATTTTGATTGACAATCAGCTGGTTTTTTTGCTTAGCATAAAAAACACGTAGAATTTGTGCTGGTAACCTGTTTTTAATGAGCAAGACTTTTGTGTTCTAAGCAAGTTTTTGTGCTTAGCAGCTCTATGAAATTGGCCCCTGTTCCGGTGGCCTTCAGCGGATATTTGAGCACGCTGCAAGCTTATAATCCGCTGCATGCGAGCTGAAAGTTTTTTTCCCTAGAATGGTAAAGGTAGATGGGCGTTTCTACACCCCTCGCGTCATAATTATTCAGTAGTTTCAACAATAACGCTAAAATATATTGTTATTGCTCAGTCAAATAGTTACACGTAGGCCAAGAGGTACATTAAAGCACTTTAAAAACAGTTTTTTGTTCGACCTCTCACAGTAGCCAAGAAGATAATGGGTTAGGTTACAGATCATAAGATTGGGGTTCGTGTTCGAATGATGTTCATTTTTTTTATTGACAATTTTTTGACTCCAAGTTGATTGTGGGGATGAGTTTAATTTAAGGGGAAGCAAGGTTCCGAGAACCTAAGTATCTTCCATTCAGTGTGGTCTAGATACGCCGAGTTATGAGAATAGGCCTTTGCCATCCTGGGAAAAAAAACCAACGCACACGTTCATCTTTTTAACTTATATTACTGTGTATTTGGCTGGCCCAGACGTAATTTTTGTAAAAATTGTAATTATCGACGTTATTAATTTATTTTGTTTAATTCATTTGCTTATATTCAGCGCCTTGAGGCGGAGCCGATTTGCAACTGTTTGCGCTTCAAATGTCTCTTTATTATTACTTTATTAAAGCAAGAAGCGAAATCGTATACATGTACACGGAAATCACTCAACCGGCTGTTTTTATATTGTGTAAAGTTGCCAGTTCGAGGCTCTTCGATCTTATGGCGGACGCGTGCCGGGAAAAACCTATGTTTTGGTTGTAATGGTCTCACGTCTCCGGTGTGCTAACCTCTCCGGTGGACATGTAACGTGTAACGTGCTTGTAACGTGCTCAATTATCCGCTGAATGCCACCGAAGAAGTTAGCGCACACCGGAGAATTGAGACCAATTCAGCAATTAGATGTATGAAGGATCGATGCATTAGAAGGGTCGTAATTTGGTTTGGGTAAACATTTGCACCAGTACGCAAATAGCATCTTAGAGTCACAATAATAGACAGAATAGAAGAATAAAAGTTGCTCATGAAGAGATGTACATCACTCATCATAAAGCCAAAAAGGTCATTATTATTACATAAAACTGTTTGTCAATCACCAGTGGCTCAGTACACCGCAGATTCAAATTATTATCTCATTAGGCCTGATGATGATGATCACAGTAGTTGACAGAAAGGAAGAATAAAAATTGCTCATGACGAGATGCACATCACTCATCTTAAAGCCACAAGGGTAATTAGTATTATATATTAAAAACCGTTTGTCAATCACCTGGCTCAGTACGCCGCAGATTCAAATTATTATCTCGTTAGGCCTGATGATCATGCTCGACAGCAGACAATGAAACTTTGGTTTACTAAATGTTGGGAAGCAGTACACACGTAATAGACCAAAACAGATTATACTTTACAGTGCCAAAGGATCTGATCTGATTTGGACGACACACGTATGAGGAAAACTCCACAATTCTCAAGATGATCTGAAGAATTGTGCTGCACCCATAGAGAAAGTTATAACTTTGGACATTTCAAATATAAACAATCTAAATGTCAACTTTTTGACTTTCATTTGGATACCGACGGTGCACACATGTAGCCTACGTCTACACACTGTATGATCTTCTAGCAAATGAGCATTATGTGTACGTGCTCTTGAATGGCACGCGTAAAATAATCTTCAATTTTCAGCTAAATAACATTTAAAATAAATCTGTTATTAATAACTTCTGTTGATTCATCCAGCAACTATGGAAAATACATCCAATGCACACCCGACCACAGACTCTGCAGCAGATGAAGATGCAATTTTGTCGTCGCCATTTGCAACTCTCGTCAAGACTTTATCGGTGTTCGCCATCTTTCTCAACCTCCTACTGAATCCACTGATGCTTATCACCCTACGTCGTGTCACCAGCATCCAGCCGACGACCAAGATATTTATGGCTTCTCTCACCGTGTCCGATCTGTGCAGCAGCTTGTGGGCGATCCTAAACTTGACGGCGTTGTTTGCCGAAACGTGGTTGCTGGGTAATTTTCTTTGCATCGCACACCACGTGTTTCTATTACTCTTTAATGCAACTAGTATTAGTACCCTTCTTCAACTCACTGTGGATCGTTACATTGCTATTACCCGTCCTCTGCGGTACCCCTCAATGATGACCGTGTTAAAATCCAAGATAATTGTATGTAGCACATGGGCTGCATTGATCGTATTATCCATTCTGCTGAATGGGATTAATCGTTATCATAACATACTTGTTACTCATCATGACAAAATACTTTGTGTGTCAAAGACATATGGCTGGAGAATGTGTTTAGTTGTTATAATATGGGCATTTATCCTACTGACTATATTCATGCTATACGCACACATCAACGTTATAGCACGCAATCAAGCCAGACGCATTGCTACTGAAAACCAAGCAGGCAATGGTCAAGGCGGACGGAGAATAAACACCAGATCAACCACCACCATCATCATCATAACAGGGACTTTAGTAGTCACCTGGATTCCTACATTGATCAGGATAGGGATAGTTTCACAAAACCATTGGGGAACTTCCACAAAAGTCTTGGCCCTCATGTTCACGCAAGCTCTGGTGGTGTCCAATGGCTGGGTGAATGTCATTATTTACTATCTGAGAAACAAGGACCTTCGCCACACACTGTTTACTTTACTATCTGGCTGGCGTCAAAACCTACTGCAGAGATTTGGACCATAGGTGAGACTAGGGGTGTGCACTATGGGTAGTTTGGTAACCAGGTACCTGCATAAAACACGGGTACACAGGTGCCGGTTAAAGAAACCCAACCCTAAGTTTTAAATCTCAGAAGTTTCTTTTCAGCTTGTTCATAATGATCTGCACTATATACTGCCAAAACAGCGAGATATATATGTTTTCTCAGTTAGCTTTAGTTAATAATGTTTAAACTGCAAATTTGCGAGCGTCATCAATTTGAAATAGATTGTTAAACTGTATAGACTGGTTTCATTTTGAAAACTCCCAACAAATGACATTTAAAACCTTTGGCTTACATTGTCTAAAAAGTTACTGTGTAGTTTGTAAAGTTGGTTACATGTACTCGATTCTATAATCTGGAATTAGTTCCTGACATCAACAGTTGGTTTATACTCGAGTACGCAGTTTCAATGCACAGCCCTTGGCGAGACAAGTTTTAGTTTTAAAAAACCCTGTCTTCACCTTATCGTCGTTTCTGACTATCGAACCTTCTGACTATCGAACCTTCTGACTATCGAACCTTCGGACTATCGGACCCTCGGACTATCGAACCTTCAGACTATCGAACCTTCGGACTATCGAACCTTCGGACTATCGAACCTTCGGACTATCGAACCTTCGGACTATCGAATCTTCGGACTATCGGACCCTCGGACTATCGAACCTTCAGACTTTCGAACCTTCGGACTATCGGACCCTCGGACTATCGAACCTTCAGACTATCGAACCTTCGGACTATCGAACCTTCGGACTGTCGAACCTTCGCACTATCGAACCTTCGGACTATCGAACCTTCGGACTATCGAACCTTCGGACTATCAAACCTTCGGATTATCGAACCTTCGGACTATCGAACCTTCGGACTATCAAACCTTCGGACTATCGAACCTTCGGACTATCAAACCTTCGGACTATCAAACCTTCGGACTATCGAACCTTCGGACTATCAAACCTTCGGACTATCAAACCTTCGGACTATCGAACCTTCGGACTATCGAACCTTCGGACTATCGAACCTTCGAACTAACAAACCTTCGGACTATCGAACCTTCGGACTAACAAACCTTCAGACTATTGAACCTTCGGACTATCGAACCTTCGGACTAACGACCTTCGGACTATTGAAATCATCGGACTATCGAACCTTCGGACTATCAAGAAAACCTCGGAACAACTCATACGCGCGCACGAGTGCTTTATTGGTCGGTCAAGTGTGTGACGCATGTATAGCTATAAATTCGGCTGAATGGGAACGCACCCTGGATGCTGATGTCGTCGCAATAGTCAAATTTGTAATTGAAATCTAAATCTTAGAATATTGTTTTCTCGGAATATACAACATTTATAGAACTAAAACTTAATCCAGTTTATTTGTCAAGCACCATGTCCCCTACATTTTGAGAACTTTTGCTGCTTTAACTGCCAAATGTTATACATGTACTATGGGCCTCTTTTAATCCCTTGCTTTGTCTTTGTCTTCTAAGTCGATTTTTGACCCGTAATTGTGGGAACTCATGCTGGTGCCTGTTAATGCTTTAAAAATAAAGCTAAAAGTTGGAATAGTTCCATTTGATTTGCTTCTCAGCATGTTTTCAATGATTTATATAAGTCGGAGGCGAAGCCACAGCCAAATCAAAGCAGATGTTTCAAAAACATCCGTTTTTTCAATCGGGTACCCGATTCCACAGTGTACTACTTCTATGGCATACATGTATATCAGCAATGATTTCTCAATATCAAGCAGATAAATCTGTATTCAGCCATTAACTTAGATGAAGGATCGATGCATTAGAAGGGTCGTAATTTAGTTTGGGTAAAAAACATTTGCACCAGTACACAGCATCTTACGGATAATTTATGGCACGATCACAATAAATAAAAGAATAGAAGAATAAAAGTAGCTCATGAAAAGATGCACATCCCCCATCTTAAAGCCACAAAGGTCATTATTATTACATGAAACCGTTTCTCAATTACCTGGCTCAGTTTGCCGCAGATTCAAATTAATATCTCATAGGCCTGATGATGATGATCACAATAATTGACAGCATAGAAGAATAAACATTGCTCATGAAGAGATGCACATCACTCATCTTAAAGCCACAAGGGTAATTAGTATTATATAAAACCGTTTGTCAATCACCTGGCTCAGTACGCCGCAGATTCAAATTATTATCTCATTAAGCCTGATGATCATGCTCGACAGCAGACAATGAAACTTTGGTTTACTAAATGTTGGGAAGCAGTACACACGTAATAGACCAAAATAGATTATACTTCACAGTGCCAAAGGATCTGATCTGATCTGGACGACACACGTATGAGGAAAACTCCACAATTCTCAAGATGATCTGGAGAATTGTGCTGCACCCAACAAAAGAATGTTGCGCATGTGTAAATCGAAAACATAACTGCAGTTGCCGGCGTTTGTGGCTTACAGTGCTCGTTACGTGGAACTTAAAGGAACACACCCTGAAATCCCTCACCGCTTAATCAAACGGATACGGTTTTATACTCTTTTCAATTTCACAAGAACGGCGGGCTTTCCTCGTAAGGTTGCCCGCCCAATAATTAATCCCAAAGATAGACTGAATGTACTAGTTGTTTGCCAGGGCTAAGGGTGGTACGCCTTGTTTACATGTGTGCTTTCCTAGGAGCCGGTCTATCCATACTTGTCTGGCATCCCGACTTTGCTTCTATGTAGAAAAAAGCCATGACGTCATTAGGTCTGATGTCTATTGGTTTACATCCTTCTCACGTTTCACTGTTTCCAGGTAACATAATAACAACCCTGCTTCACTCTTTGAATGTCTTTAGTCTCCTGAAGACGGGCAGAGCATCCTGTCCAAAACCGAGTTCCTTTCGGTTCGTTTGTAACCCCACACACTCGCAACAGAGATGTTGCCATAATGGTGCTACGTACCACAAACAACTTATCTTTACAGTCTATCTTTGGGTTTAATCATTGGGCGGGCAGCCTTTTACGGACAGCCCGCCGTTCTTGTGAAATTGAAAAGAGTTTAAAACCGTATCCGTTTGTTTATACAGTGAGATATTTCAGGGTGTGTCCTTTGAGTTTCACGTACCACGCACAGTAAGCTATCAACGCCAGCAACTGATGTTATGTTTCCCTTATTACACATGCGCAACGTTCTTATGTTGCGCTTGGCACGCCCTCCACGTCGATATATACCAGTTCCTAATAAATTCAAATGTTTGCACGCATGCGCATAAAAAGGCAGGTGTAACGGTCTTATTTCTTCGATGTACTAACTTCTCCGGTTGCATTCAGCGGATAATTGAGCACGTTACAAGCTTATATTCCGCCGTATGCGTGCTGAAACGAAAATTTTCCACCGGAGAAGGTTTTTTTCCCCAGCATTGTAAAGGTAAATGGGCGTTTCTACACCCCTCAAGTCATGATTATTCAGTAGTTTCATCAATAACGCTAAATTATATTGTTATTGCTCAGTCAACAAGTTACACATAAGCCCGGAAGTACATTAAAGCACTTTGAAAAACAGCTTCTTTCCAATAATAGCCAAGTAGATAATGGGTTAGGTTACAGATCATAAGATTGGGGTTCGTGTTCGAATGATGTTCATTTTTGTTATTGACATTATTTTGACTCCAAGTTGATTGTGGGGATGAGTTTAATTTTAGGGAAAGCAAGGTTCCGAGAACCTGAGTATCTTCCATTCAGTGTGGTCTAGATACGCCGAGTTATGAGAATTGGCCTTTGCCATGCTGGGAAAAAAACAAAACGCATACGTTCATCTTTTTAGCTTACATTTTTTTTTGGCTGGCCCAAACGAAAATTTTGTAAAAAATGTAATTATCAAACGTTTATAATTTATGTTGTTTATTCCATTTGCTTGTATTCAGCGCCTTGAGGCGGAGCCGATTTGCAACTGTTTGCGCTTGAAATGTCTCTTTATTATTACTTTATTAAAGCAAGAAGCAAAATCGTATACATGTACACGGAAATCACTGAACCGGCTGTTTTTGTATTGTGTAAAGTTGCCAGTTCGAGGCTCTCCGATCTTATGGCGGACGTGTGCCGGGAAAAAAACAACTATGCTTTGGTTGTAATGGTCTCAGTTATCCGGTGTGCTAACCTCTCCGGCGGATATTTTTCGTCTCAACACGCATGCGCTGAATAAATGAGTCCGTGCTTGTAACGTGCTCAATTATCCGCTGAATGCCATAGTCCAGGGAAAATACTTAATTTTGTTTTGTTGACCTCACACAAATTGCAATAGAATATTTTTTACCACAGTGCACTTTAATTCTATAAGGTCCCTAGAATGACATACTGAACATCTAAAAAAATCCAAGTTGTGGAAATATGACTAATTTGCATAAATCGTTAATCCCTGCCGCGTAATATATTTATTCCTATATTTGGGTATACATGTATTATTATTATGTATTTTTTTGAAAAGTTTATTTTGGTGATCCTACTTACATATCCTTACTTCAATAACATTTTCTAAAGCATATATTGAGTCACTTATAATACTTATAAGTATTTTCCCTGGACTAGAAGCACAGGGCGTTTCTAGCGCAACAACAGAATGTTGCGCATGTGTAAATCAAAAACACAACTGCAGTTGCCGGCGTTTTTATGGCTTACTGTGCGTGTTACGTGGAACTTAAAGGAACACACCCTGAAATCTCTCACGGCATAATCAAACGGATACGGTTTTAAACTCTTTTCAATTTCACAAGAACGGCGGGCTTCCCTCGTAAGGTTGCCCGCCCAATAATAAATCCCAAAGATAGACTGAATGTACTAGTTGTTTGCCAGGGCTAAGGGTGGTACGCACTGACCTCTATACATGGACAGATCATCATTGTTTCATTTTGAAGTCGGCATGCGGAGAAGTGCAACATGGCGGACCCACGACGTGACTCTGTGAGCCAATGAAATGTCCAGGTGTATTACGTATTACGTAATGTTTATAAATACAAAATGTACAGAATAAATCGGCTGACCTCCACACCTGGACATTTCATTGGCTCACAGCAGTGACGTCTCGGGTCCGCCATGTTGCACTTCCAGTTCGCGCCGACTTCAAGTGTTAGCACAGCAGAATATGGACAATGGTCCGTCCAGGTGTAGAGGTCAGTGGTGGTACGCCTTGTTTACATGTGTGCTTTCCTAGGAGCCGGTCTATCCATACTTGTCTGGCATCCCGACTTTGCTTCTATGTAGAAAAAGCCATGACGTCATTAGGTCTGATGTCTGTTGGTTTACATCCTTCTCACGTTTCACTGTTTCCAGGTAACATAATAACAACCCTGCTTCACTCTTTGAATGTCTTTAGTCTCCTGAAGATGGGCAGCGCATACTGTCCGAAACCGAGTTCCTTCCGGTTCGTTCGCAACCGCACACACTCACACATACATGTAGACACTACCACACTGAGGGCATACTTGTCATTCTATCCAATGGAGGACACTTGAGTGTGTGTGAATTACACCTATCAAAGTGAGGACACGACACTAAAATGCTGGTTGTCCATTGGTTTCATATTGATGTGCATTCTAAAGTCATCATTGCGATTGCAAATTCTAAATAGTCAAGTACTCTGACGCATCCGTACATGTATGTGAACTGACGAAACACTCTGCTTAGCTTTGATGAAGCTTCATTTTGTTCCGACAAAAGTCTTTGATGTTCCTCCAGGTTCGTGTCTGCAGTGCCACAGGACAGGATGTTTCGATGTCTCGTTTGCCAGGAAGCTTCTTCAGCAGAAAGAATGTCTGCAAACCCTTCGTAACGTCTCCCTTCTCCTCGGCAGTCCAGGGACGACGTTTCACTCGTCTCGAGTTGTTCAGAGATGCCAGACTTCCAGATGGAACGCTGATAGGAGCCTGTCGAGTACCTAATGTCAAATAGGAAACAAGTCGATATAAAACACAGATATTTAGGCACTTTTAATTCAGACAGCCCGATAGCCAGATGAACAAACAAATGGACAGACAGACAATTGTTTTTTTAAAGACAGCCCGACTTAAAATACAGACACATAAAAGCCTAAACTTACTGTTTTCACTGGGCACATCACAGGAATTGTCACTGCTGTCATCGCTGTCCTCGTCACTAGTGAAGCCTTCTGCAAGTCACAAAGAGCAGTTTTTGTTAGATTAATGCACACATACCTGACAGTTGGTCAATCTCTGCTGGAGCTGATGGAAGGAAAGATGGGGGGAGGGGGAGGTGGAGGGGGAGGAGGGGGGGAGGGGGAGGTGGAGGGGGGAGGAGGAGGGAGGGGGAGGGAAGACAACTAAGGTGGTGGTAATAGTAATACTAGCTAATTATGCATTTCTAGAATGGTAAAGTCAAGCGGGTTTGTTGTCCTGCATGTAAAATCAGAAAAGTGGACTCAACTCTTGTCAATTTTTTCTATTTTTCTTTATTTCTCTTTCTTGTTCTGTAATGCAGGAGCAATAGCAAAAGAAATGCACAAAAACACGTATACCATTTGTTATCATATATTGTGAACTGATAACAAAATGTTATTTCTTGCATTTCTTTCGCTGTTGAAGATGTATTAGTGAATAGTAATTACTGATCAAGTATTTTTCAACAAAAGCAATCATTAATGTCTTTCTTTTGCTGTTGAGTAAATAATTTAAAACGACTGTGTCCTTACCACCAGTGACATGCAGTTCATCCAGGGATTTGCCCTGCTGGGAAGGCAAGTTTTCCCTCTCCAAGCTGAGAAAAAGCCGAGAAAGTTTAGTGACCCTCTGCACAGTATCTGGCAACTGGTAGTATTCACGATGGACACGCAAATCATGACCCATGAAGTTTGCAAGTGTTTCAAGTTGATGTTCCTTCAAGGCAAGAATTTGCGATGCGGTTGCCACGTGCTTACGAAGTTTTGTAGACCGGATGCTGGCAGCATTGTCAAGGCCCGCCATGTCTGCGTACACTCTTATACAGTCACATCCTCTTATATGACCTGTACCTCCATAAGAACATCGTGCAAACAAGTAGGTGTTGTCGTGGGCGACCCCAGCTTCATTTCTCTTTGCAATCAGAGCACTCAACAAGGCCACCACCTCATTGCTGAGAAGCACAGGAACAGTTCGACCCCTCTTGCCAACTATTTCGACAACTCTGAACATCTTGCACAGATGCCGTTCAAGATCAGTCAGCAGGCATTCCCCGTTGACACTAGCTGTTGTGTGCTTCTGAAAGTCTTCTAGTTTCATCTTTGATACCTCCCCGGCCTTCTGCGGTTGAACATAATAAGGTGGCACAGTGCGACTTCATTCAATCTCTTCCAAGCTGGTCCAATTTGTTCGCCCCGAGCATCCTTGACAAGTTCCACTTCCCTGTTGCCAGCTTCATGGAGGAACGCCGACATTTTCACAACATCAGCATTTGTCGGCAGAATTTTAGGTTTGTTGCGCTTTTCTTGGTACAGTGTTCTGTGTGCATGGGTGGATACACGGTCTCGCCAGGTCAGTTCGCACAACTGCAGAAATTCTTCAGCGTGTTGCGCTTTTTGCTTTTGGCCAGACTCTAGAGCATTTCTTTTAAGTATAGTGCACACTTCTTGATGGAATGTCCAATCTTTAAAGCTAGAGACGGAACATCATACAACTGCTTGTCTTCATTAAAGCCAGCTATACCGTGAACAGCCTTGATGATATCATTCACGTAGTGGGGGTGAACAAATAATTCAAGTGATGCATTTGGCTGGTGTGTATTCTTGCGGAGTTGTATGACAAGACGACCCAATTCCCGTATCTTGTTTCGGATGTAGCCATGTTGATCTACATCGTGCCCGAGTTTCGCGTATTCCCGCTTGGCTACTTCCACAATCAAAGTGTCATTCTTGGCCAGCAGAGTCACCTCATCTCTCTTCATCGGAATAAGAACCTGGTTCAACTGGAAAGACACACCGACAGGTGGAGGCTTTAACAAATCACTCTTGTGAGCAACACGTCTACGCAGAGGAGTTGTGGTAGTGCTACCATGCGAGTGTGCAGGGAGTGCAGGTTTCAGTGGGCACTGGTGACGCCAGAGATCACTTCGCACACAATAGCCATAACAATATATGCACGGTCCGTATGCATGTGGAGCTACCTTATGATTAGGCCTATATCCTACAATAAGTGCACCCCGGCCTTCCCGAAGGACTTGGCAATTGTGCCTATGATTACCAACATTGCGGATTTTCCACAGAAGTATCTTACGGGCACTTGGGTTGGTCTCAGACGCAATCTCTACAACTTCGCTCTCTTCTTTGTGACATGACTGGAGATGACGGGGCAACTTAGATTGAGGTACTTCACAGTAAAACCAGAAGTGTTTCTTGTCCCATTTCCTGTGCCCACTTTCATTGCTGGTCTCCATGACTGTTATGTGACCGGTCTCAGTAGCCTTGGTTGATGATCTCTGTGACTCGGCACTTGAGGCTTCATATGGAGGAGGACAAACGGCAGGTCCTGTACCAGATTCAGCCTGTGGGCCATCATCCCAATTGGAACTGCTTTGTGGACTGTCTGAACCATTTAAGTGCGGACTCGAGAACAGCGGATGGGCCACCTGGCATAGAAATCAAATCAAAATCACATTTAATTTTAAACAAATAACAATTTCTTTGGGTTATCTCTAAAATATACTATCCATTTTAACACCATAACACAAGCGACCACCCCAACCACATTCGCCCTTGATGTGCAATTTAACTGAGAATTTGTGTCATGTGCATTCATTATATGACTTCTAAGACTGAGCAGTTCACTAATTAAATACTTGTAGTCAGCGTACAATACAGGCGTTGTTCATATTAATAATAATAATAATGGTAAGGGGGGAAGGGGGAAGGGGAAAGGGGGGAGGGGGAAGGGGGAAGGGGGAAGGGGAAAGGGGAAAGGGGAAAGGGGAAAGGGGAAAGGGGAAAGGGGGGAGGGGGGACGGGGGGACGCGGGGAAGGGGGAAGGGGGGAAGGGGGGAAGGAGGGAAGGGGGAGGGGGGAGGGGGAGGGGGAAGGGGGGAGGGGGGGAGGGGGAGGGGGAGGGGGAGGGGGGAGGGGGGATGGGGGGAGATGGTGCTTGCAAAAAACACTTTATTTACAAAAAAAATTCTGGCTTCTGGGCACCCAGAGTGAATATTTGATAGGGTTCAGAAAACAAGTTGAGTGTGTGTGAATTACCTCATATGGAGGAGGACAAACGGCAGGTCCTGTACCAGATTCAGCCTGTGGGCCATCATCCCAACTGGAACTGCTTTGTGGACTGTCTGAACCATTTAAGTGCGGACTCGAGAACAGCGGATGGGCCACCTGGCATAGAAATCAAATCAAAATCACATTTAATTTTAAACAAATAACAATTTCTTGGGGTTATCTCTAAAATATACTATCCATTTTAACACCATCACAAGCGACCATCCCAACCACATTCGCCCTTGATGTGCAATTTAACTGACGACATACCGGTAGTTATCCTCTTCATAAAAAGATATGTAATTCAAATGAGAATTTGTGTCATGTGCATTCATTATATGACTTCTAAGACTGAGCAGTTCACTAATTAAATACTTGTAGTCAGCGTACAATACAGGCGTTGTTCATATTAATAATAATAATAATGGTAATTATTATTATTATTATACCTCCAAATAGGCACTTGGGGAGACAATCCCATAGAGATGTACACAAACTTAAAACAGTCCTAAATTGTTTACCCTAACCCTTTTGTCTAAGATCTTCAAAATTTGATATTTAGACCAAAATCTGTCGTTCTAGGACAAAAATAACTCCCAAATATCGTTTTTTAGGGTAGGTAGACACTTAGGGAGACACTAAAATGTCTCCCTAAGTGCCACTGTCTCCTTATTACCTAAAAACTTACGCTAATTTGTCTCCCCAAGTGCCTATTTGGAAGAATTACGCATTTCATTTGTATTCTTCCTAACCTGTCTGTTGTTAATTAATGCATTCTATGGTAATTTTCTCACCTGGTGCTCAAATAGGCAGAGTGTCACACCATCAGTGTACCGGACGCAGTACTTTCCTGATAAGAAAGCCACAAATTCAACTAATTAAACTTTAAAGGGATTACATGCAATTGGGAGTAGTGGGAGAGGAATGTTGAAAAGTATTTGTTGTTTACAGATCATATATATTTTTGGTTCTGAAGGGGGGGGGGAGGAAGCAAGTTTAGGAAAAATGGCATTGTTTATTTACATGTGGTACATGTCATGGGGGGATGTAAGAGGGTATACAGCTGTCTTAATTTATGTGTGACAAATGGGATTCTACATTATGGATTACATTTCTTACCTACGGAACCCCTAATGGGACATATGACGAATAGTAATCACCGTGACAAAATAAATTTAGTTTTGTATTTCTTGCCCACGAAATCATTTCGTGCCCACGAAATCATTTCCCGTGCGCTCGAAACAAATAATTTTATGAGCTCGAAATAATTTGTGAGCTCGAAATAATTTATTTTGTGTGCGCTTGAAATAATTTCCTGCGCTCGAAATCATTTTGTGCAATTGTTAGAAATCGGTTAAGTAAATATGTTTTACAGCACGGTCTTGACGCAAGGTTAACGTGAACCCACAAATTACGAGGGCATTCCATTTGTTTTCGTCATATGTCCTTTTAGAGCCTCCGCACTTACCTTTGGTGAAGGAGATTATTACGGCAGGATACCATGATGAATCTGGAGGCCACAGTGCGATTACGTTCTCCCCTTCATGATGCTGGTGATTTGTCAAGGTTCCATCAAGACGACTACTCCGTTTCATGCTTGTTATGGTAGTTCTGTCAGCCACACCTAGACTAGCTAGCTGTAACAAGACAACAATACAACAACAATATACCATTAAACTGATAATACAAGTAAATATTAATAATTGTGGCTACTTATTTGTTTTATTATTTATACAATAACTACAATTAACTATTTCTTGTTCGCACGGTGCTCAACAACTCATGCTTGCGTTGGCAAAATAAAGCAGTTAAATTTGGTTATAACTTCTATATTATTCTGAAATTAGGCATATTCACTTCCCACATCATCCTATAGACTAGAGTGAGAGATCGAGGCCATGACTACAAATTACATTACAACGTAAATTAGCATGTCATATATGTCATAGAGTGAGCTACATTCATACTCATAGCGAGTAACATGCAAGCTTCCAAATACAATTGCTCTACTTACCATCTATCCACGAATTTATTCCAGCTCTATGGTACACCTACTGTAGCTAGCTGCAAATGACCACGTCTTCGCATAAACTACAATATGCCTCACTACACTTAGGCCAAAACAACGTTATAATAGTTAAGACATGTCTGGACTAGTTTAGTTAGAGACATGTATGTACGTATTTACGTCGTTGTCACACGCGCCACTTATGGAAACAAACGGAGGGCGCTATGCCATTCAGGGTAATACTGTTTGCGTTTTATTTGACGGGGTAAAAAATGTGCATACTGCCCCACGTCAGGTCTTATGCGTCAACCGAGGACTACTTCCAAACGCTTTGATATTTAACCAACAGTCAAAAACGGCCACGAAAGTGCCATTTTTTCAAAATATTTCATACCGAGGACGCGCTCGGTTTGCAAGGTGTCCTCAGTATGTTAGTGTGTACTTACATAAAAGTCCTCCATTTGCGGTATTGATATGTACACGCATAGACGTCGTCATGCACCTTGGATGACTGTGATATTTTCTCAGTCCGTACAGAATATTTATACAGTTTGAGCATCCTATCGAAGTATTCACTTCAAAAGGATTTAAATACCCCAACAATCTAGTATTGTAAAGTAGTGTTAACCCACTGTTGACCACTGCCTATTGTCTGAATCCTGATAAAAAAAATCGCGTGGGTTGGATCAGTAGTCGACTCGATAGACCACGATAAAACACGGGAAAATGTACCCATTTTCCCGGAAATATATATTTCCTTGTAGTAACACGCGAAGGGGGGGAACAAAGGCCCCAAGCTGTAGCATATTTCGTAGGTCATGAATTCACAACTTTAGTTAATGATTTAAATGAACGATTGACCATACTGCATCTAAAGTAAGAATAGTCAAGTATAACTTTTTGTTGTACCGACGGTCAACCCCTTCTGATTTTATTACCATTTTAGAGGTTCCAAACATGCATTAATGACGATTTTCAAGCATAATAGTATGATGGACCTGTACAATTGTTGCCTACATGGAAATCACTGGAAGGGACAATAATAAAATGTACAAAATAGCCAAATTATTAAGGGTCTACCGTCTGGTCTACCGTCGGGATTACCGAGCACGGTCGACCACGATTCAATAGCGCCCTCTCGGGCTACGACGTGTGACATAACCATTACTTCAATCTGATTGGTTAAAACTTTTAGAAACGTTGGCGGCGCTATGGACATGCATGATCATTTAATGAAATGACCCGAGCTAGTTCTTATTGTTATTATAACTAGATCTAGAGAAAACATGCAAATTGGTTTGCAAAACAGGCGACAGGTTCCCCCCCCCCCCCCCCCACCCCTAATCCTCAAAAAAAATCCAAAAATTGGCTCGCTAGATATATAAAGCCTATACATTCGGGTCACTTGTGTCTACACGCTTAGAGAATTGCAGTAACTGAAACTGTGCTCTTTGAAACCATCATGGAGAACCTTCAATTACTTGGAACTCGCCAGGTACGTCAAGTATATTTAATAACATATAGCCAATGTGACGAAAGGCTTGTGCCAAATCGTGACGCCTTCGCACACATTGTAGTGGAAGCTTTCATCAGTGTGACACACGATCCAATGTCAGTCGTTTGCTGGGCTTGCTGTAAAGAACCACACCAGCAAGGGGTTTTTCATTATCACATGGTGGTAAAACTTCGACTTCCAAGACGCTGGCTACATGTACGACAATGTTTATCTACTGTGCATGGCATTAATGTAAACTTTTCGTCCAATCACACTAATTACTACAGTGCATGGCAGTATGTCGTCAAAGAAGACATTCTTTATATTCAGTCCCCCAACCATCCAGATTTGACCGGACCCCCTCAAACAGCAAGCGCTTCAGCTGCACGCAGTCACCAAGACACCGTAGAGAGACCCACGAAGAAAAGGAAAACACGTTGAACTCCCTTTGATGTAAGCAAAATAGTGGAGTCAAATGACATTCGTACACGATTGGAGTTGCTAGCCTTTGCCCGTGACCAAGAACAGCTTGGAAAAACCGATCTCACACAGTTCATCGTCAACAGGGGCGACAAAGTCGTGCAACAGGTACTTAAGGTAGACATGCACATATTGAAATATAGTTTGACTCGTAAACATCAGTGTCCATTCAATTCAATTCAAATTTATTTTTACAACTTTCGAGACAAAAACAGGTAATAAAAACAATTAGAATCCTGTATATAAACTGTTATTAACATAATATATAATACTGATGAAAGACAAATAGAAAATAGTGTTCAAATAAATAAGTAAGAGGATTTTTCAAAAATCTTCCTTGGTTATACCCCCTGCACACCTATTTCGAAATAACAACTACCCCCCCAGTTAAAAAGTATTACTATAGTTTTAATAGTATATATTCTATTTGTTTCCACCTTTTCTTAGACTGCCTGGGAACTACATGGGGCAACAGATTCACTTGAACGGTACAGAATGACTAGACTTCAAATCTTGGAGAGAGCTTTTTCTGACGATGACTGCATTTGTCAGGGTGACTGGCTACGATGCGCCAATGAGATACTTCAGAGAAATGGGTTGAGCAAAGTAGGGTTTTCTCAATGTGTGCAAACTCTTTTGGATAAAGGAAGGGGAAAATATAGAAATGTAATGCTACACTGTTAAAATTTTTGTAACTTCACAGTTGATTTTCTGTTGAAAATGTCAATATATAACAGTAGATATTACTGTTTTGGGATTTCTTTGCATATAAACAAAACTAGTACTGTCTATGTACATTTTTCTGAATTTCTTTGTTTGGTTACAGAATGTTCGCTGTTAAATTAAAGTTTTGTACTTGAACAAGAAACATCATCTTTTGAACAAGCATTTTCTTCCGTTATGTTAAGACACATCAACATTACTGTTTTATAACAACACATTTTGCTGTAAATATACAGCAACGCCAACGAAGTATTTATTTACAGAGAATCTACTGTTCTCCTACACGAATTTCATTACGCAGCAACTGACCAATCAGAAGTGAGGAAATTAGTGTTCACAAAAGTCATGTTAAACTGTGTTGTTTTACCACAAAACACACTTTTTTTACCACTTTGTGTAATTATTAAAGCAATTCCCTGATACAATTTTGATTTTTAGCAAATAAATCTGAAGAATTGCATCTCATCTCCCTCCGCATTTAAATATTGAAATTATTCATTTGAAAGCGTGACTTCATCATTGCGGGAAAAGCTGAATATAAAAGTAACTCACGACAATTGTTAAAGTGTTTAGTAGGTTATCGTAGCATTTGTACAATATAACTGTAGGCCTATACGTAATACATGTAGTCTTATGTAATAACTAGTTACTTATAATAGGTCTGGTTCCCATTCTCATTCCCACTTCATTCATCGATGTAAATTGCCGCAATACGCGCAACAGAAAACTGTACTTCAACAGGAGCGTTTGTTTTTGGATAAAACTTGCTGTTATATTAACAAAACAACAACGGGTTAATCACTGTTTCAAAACAGGGGAATCCATGTAGGTGTACAGTACCCAATACAGCAGAATCTCTTAATAAACAGAGATAAAAACAACAGTAGAATGTACTGTTAAAAAACAGTAACTACTGTAATGCCAATTGACAATAGAATGTACTGTTAATTAACATATATTTTTTTAACAGTGTAGTAGGGCCCGCTAATTGTGGAAAAACATTTTTATTGAATCCACTTAACCAAATATATAAAACCTTCACTAATCCGGCTACAACCACATTTGCATGGGTAGGTGCAGAGCAAGCGGAATTAATTTTTCTAAATGACTTTCGTTGGTCTCCCAAGATTTTGCCATAGCAAGATCTTCTGTTATTACTAGAAGGACAACTTGTACACTTACCAGCTCCCAAATCACACTTTGCTCAAGATCTCGTCTTGGATAAGGACACCCCGATATTTAGCACATGTAAACGCCAACTCATCTTCATTCAGGGAGGTGTAGTGGATGAGCGTGAAACTGAGATGATGGCAGTTCGTTTGAAAGTTTTCCTAATGCACTACCAGATCCCTGAGGATAAACAGCAACGTGTACCTGCATGTACACGTTGCTTCGCCTCACTAATCTTAAATAAGGACTAATTAATAACAATTTGTAACAAGTAATGTAATCCCAGAGGATGAACATTACTTCTAAAAATACAATCTTAGAACTTGTAAATGAAAGAAAAACACCTAAGTGGGCCTCACGACTGAGTTGTTACCGATGTTTAAAGGTAGTATACACCATTGGTAATTGCTTGAATTATCATTAATGGTTAGATTTGGGGGGTTGTATTTCATAGTAAATATCGTTTAACTGACCTGTCCGAAGTTTTACAATCATATATACTGAGAAAAGCACAAAAACAGCGTTTGTTTTCGACCGGCGTCGAGCAGTTATTTCTTATGTTATTTTTTGGGTTTTCACGATCACCGTCCGGCGATCGCAAATTTTTCTTTATACAAATTTCAAGTTTTCGAAATAATTACAGGATATCCAGCGGAATTATTTGGCTGGATGCCTAGAATCACTATTTACTTTCAAATGAGTAAGATATTTCCTAATAATTCGCTAGTAAATATGTTTCGATATCTGCAAATGGTGTATCCTACCTTTAATGAACGGCAATTTTCCTGTTGGAACAGCAACGTGTACAAACCATATGTACTCGTTGCTTTGCCTCATGAAGGTTAAATGATAATTAAAAAAAATGTTCAATAATTCATCGCTTTCCATGGTGGTTTCAAATATGGGTCATTCAACCAGGTTGGACTACGATTTGTGACGGTATCAAGTTGTTACATTTGTAATTGTGCCATCTATTATCCTTTCTATTGAAGCAGCGGAGATTGATTTAATTTGAATTTAAAGCACAACCTTACTTAAGGATAATAGATGGTACATTTACAGACGCAACAACTTGACGTCGTCACAAATCGTAGTGTAACCTGGTGGAATGACCCATATACCGTACCGGAAAGAAAATGACCTGCTCTGTGAGAAGTTGACATGTTCCACCATTAACATAGTAAGCGTAATTTGTCTGAACAGTTTAACGCGCTTGCTCCTTGCCCAAAGGCCCCCCCCCCCCCCCCCCCCCCCACACCCAAAAATGAATAAACAATCAATAAATAAATCACTAAATAAATGAAAGGGCCTATGAAATACCAGAAATGTCCACCAAAATATAAACAAGTCATTAAAAGGTTGATTGTAAGACTCATTATTGGTTGCGACTTGTCAACTTTTCACAGAGCAGGTAACACAAATTCTCTAAGCGTGTAGACACTTAAAACAATATGTGACCTGGCCCAACAAAATGGGTATAAAGTCGCAACAATCCAAAAATGTATATATTTGTATATCTTAATAGAGTAGGAAAATAGTTTTCAAATGGTAACACTTGAGGATAACGATTTCAGTTAATCTTGGAAAGCTAAGACCATCAATTCAAATCAAATCCGATAACTTAAAAAAATGATGCGACTTTCTACTCATTTTGTGGTGCCATGTCACATGTTAAAGCCCCTATAACAATTTTTTGATTACCCGATTACAAACTGACATAATTACAAGATTATGCCTGAAATGCTCACATTGTAGAGAAAATGGCAAAACATTTACCGAAAAATGTTAGTCCTAAAAAATGCTGGCTACATTTTGTCTATTCTGATTCACTTGAAAAACCATTTCACTTTTTCATCGTTTTTTCTCAAAAATGTGAGCACTTACGGAGATGAAACTTTCACAAGGTTAGTTTCGGATGTGTATATAAACCATAGAGCTATATTAAATTACTAGAGCACTGGCTGGATGTACAAAGTGATGCGAGCTGGGCGCATCCATGTTTGTGCACAAACCTATGGAAACCTCAAACTTGTGTACGGCTATTTGCATATATGCGTTTGTATTCTATACAATGCGTTGCCAAAACCAAAACGCATGATCAGCAAATAATGTATACCCGCTGTAAATAAATTAATACAATAATGAAATAATAATTCCTTGTGTATTAATGTGTCCCTCGTAGCAAATGTAGTAAAAGGCACTTTCTATTTCTAAACACCCCCCCCCCCCCCCTCCCCCCTCCCCCCCAAACCATACACCTGGACATTTAATTGGCTCACAGAGTGACGTCGTAGGTCCGCCATGTTGCACTTCCAGTTCGCGCCGACTTCAAGTGTGAAACAATGATGATCTGTTCATGTGTAGAGGTCAGTTGCACACAGCGGAAAATTGAGACCGTTACACCTGCCTGTTTATGCGCATGGGTGCACACTTTTGAATTTATTACGAAACTGGGGCCAATTTCATAGAGCTGCTAAGCACAACAATTTGCTAAGCACAAAAAGTCTTGCTCATTAAAAACAGGTTACCAGACAAAATTATACGTGTTTTTCATGCTAAGCAAAACAACAGCTGATTATCCACCCAAAACAATAAATATCACGTGCAAATTTTGTATGTAACCTTGTTTTTGCCAAGGACACATTTTCATGCTAAGCAAATTTATTTGCTTAGCAGCTCTATGAAATTGGCCCTAGGTCATAAAAAAGCGGAGGGCGTTTCTAGCGCAACAAAAGAACGTTGCGCATGTGTAAATCGAAAACATAACTGCAGTGGCCGGCGTTTGTGGCTTACTGTGCGTGTTACGTGGAACTTAAAGGAACACACCCTGAAATCCCTCACGTCATAATAGCGTTCCTTCGTTTTGAACGTACGTACGACCGTACACCGTCAAGACCTCGCCGTCGCCCAATAAGAAGCTCTGCACAACAGGCTCCGCCCAATTCAGACCGTTGTATTGATTGAAAATCATAAATATTCATGTTATACATAAGAGCTTTTTCAAGAAAGGCAGTGCACACAGAAAATCCCGTATTGTACATGTACCTGTAAAGTAGGTACATGTACAAAGTTGATATCTAAGCGCAAAGCTGCATCAATATGCACCTATTCCATGTACTACACGTTGCTATTCCCCATAGCATGCACTGTGCGGTACGAACTATAAAAAGAATGCCGCCTGTTAATAGGAATTGAGCCCGTAAAAGAATGTCATTTGAAAGTAGGTTGTGTTGCGTAGTTGAAAGTAGACCCTGTTTCTATTGCAAGATAGAATAATATACAAACAGTTTTCGCTATTAAATAATAAATAAAAAAATGCTATGTTCAACAGAAATTTAAATGTGTTCACATTTTAACAAATTCGAAGAAGTTAGAAATGTTTCCTGATTTAGTCGTTGACATTCACCTCAATCCAAGAAACCTCTTTGATGATCTGGTGAGGGACCCACCAGGGTTGTTTCGTCTCACAGGAGAAACACCAGAGTCGATGCTGATGGTCACCCGTGATCTGCAGTCTTTTATCACTAACCAGTGACCCGGAAGGAGACATCTCATTCGCCCCATTAATATAAAATTTTGATATGGCTTCGACAGCACCCAACTTATGATGTACTCGCTGCATTATTTAATATGAATGAGGCTGCTGTCACGAGAGACATTTATTCTGTCATAACTTTACTTTGGTATTATTTCGAATCAAACATTTCTTGGCCAAGTAGGGAGAAATGGATCGCCATTAGAGGGAAGTGGGATGTATTTCCTACGGCCATCGATGGCACCCTACATGAAATACAAAAGACCACAGTCAGAGAACCAATAGGACTTGTACAGCGGATATTCTCGATATCACTGTATAAGCACACATGTAAGAGTTTTGCAATTGCCATTTGTTTCACTCAAGTTTACGTTCAACTCTTTTCTTACCGAGCACTATATATCACTGTTGTCTAGATTACCACACTCCGGTTACTATTATTACCACAGCAATGTTTTTAAAGGTAGGATACACCATTTGCAGATAGCAAAAATATTTACTACCGAATTATTAAGAAATATCTTACTCATTTGAAAGTAAATGTTGATTCTAGGCATCCAGCAAAAGGATTGCGTTAGATATCCTGTAATTATTCCAAAAAATATAATTTTATAATGAAAAATTCGCGATCGCCGGACGGCGATCGCGAAAAAACAAAGATAACATAAGAATAACTGCTCGACGCCGGTTGAAAAAAAACCCTGTTTTTCGTGCTTTTTTCGGCATCCATGATTGTAAAACTTCGGACAGCTCAGTTAAACGATATTTACTATAAAATACAACCCCCCAAATCTACCCATTCATGATAATTCAAGCAATGACCAATGATGTATACTACCTTTAAGACTGAGTTGCTCGAAAAATCAAAGAAGTGGTGGCAGATTTTGTTTATGGATTTCGTTTATTCTTTGCAAAGGTGAAGGCCTTCATCCAAAGTGTAAAAAGAAAGCATATTTATTGCATCCACACTTTGGTTGCCATGGAAACGGGTGAAAATATAATATAAATATTTCACCTAATTTAGCTCTTTTTATAAGTAAAAATGACCGAAGGTTGTGAGCTTCACTGTATAAAGACCAAATATTTTGCTTACCTCTCAGCTAAACATGGTAAAGATACATCCTTAATCTTTCCAAAAATGCACTTGATACAAGTACAGTTAATTGTGAATGAAAGATTCCATTATTCCATATAGGGGTGTTTTGAGCAAAAGTCAATTTGGGAAATAGAGGTGGTTGCTAAAATTGTCAGAAGTCCGAAAGTGGCATATTTAGGAAAGTTTTGCTTTCAAGATTGAAAGATAAGATGCTGGTCTGTAAGAATAAGGAAACAAAAGTTTTGGCATTTGTTGTACGGGGGAGCAGTGTTGCCAGAAACTTCATGCTTTATTTATTTTTAAATGTATATTTTCAGATTTTATATATGGAAAATAATGCTCTTAAATGACTTTCTACATGCTGACTGACAAAATACCAGGACCAAATGCTTACAAGTATAAAAACATAACTCTAAATTGTATAAACATGCATCGCAAAGACAGTGTTGCCAGAAAAGTAGCATTAAAAGACCGAAACTCGTAAAAAACAACTCAATTTACATAGTTGTGTGACAAAGTTGGCAGTGACATTGTTAGTAGTGACACAATTGGCAATGATGCAGTTGGTAATAACATACATGTAGTTGGTGATGACATAATTCGCAATGACATAATTGGCAGCAACAAATGTTGAACAAGTCTTTCAAAAAGGCTTTAGCCATACATATACAATGACCTTCAAGTTCAATGGTGCATCTGTTCATATGCAGTTTATACACTAGATTGTGCATAACAAGTATACATTGCATGATCACATTTGGACATGCTGGAAAAGCATCGCATTTGATGACTCTTAGGAAGATGCAATAATGCCAAAACATCTTTGAAGTTTCATTCACAGATAAAGTGTTTAAAATAAATGGCCTCATTTCCCCCATAAAACAGCTCAAAACACTGTATGTAAAGTTTACCCCCGTGTTGTGGACATCCGTTACTTGCCTTGGCACAGAGTAGAGTATGCACAAAGTCTATACATAAAGATACTTCCATATCCGAAATAGTACATATAGATAATTTCCATATCAGTATCTCAGATAGTACATATAAAGTGTATGATTTGAACAGTGGATCATTTTGATTTCAGAGTATCGTCTCTGTATACAAGATCACACAGCAGACTTCTATAAAGTTGTAGGTATCAGACCTTAGTTACACTTTTTTCAGCATTCTCCAACATTAAAAAGTATTATGAATATTTTGAGATAAAATACAACTGTTCTCCTTGCTAGAAAGTCCAATATGTTGCCTGTTCCTAGCAGTTGAACTTGATCTATATGTAAAGCAGTAAAGCTACAGGATTACATTTAGTTCTTGTAGTATAGTAGCAAGTTGGTTATTACCAGTATGCATGTGTTGAGGACAATGAGGGGTGGTCACTATAGCCCAAGGTGCAATCATGTATAGTGGGGATCTAATGTAAACAGATGTTTGGGCCAGGAGATATAATGTAAACATAATACTCTCTGAGTCAGTGGTCAGCTTCTTTGAGCAGACGGTCAATTCATTGAGCAATTGTATTTAGTTCAAAGAACATAAACTACTACATTTAAACCCTCTATAGGTGCCGTGTGTAAGGAATGCTAAACAATGTAAACAATAAGATATGACATTAATTTTGTTTAAAAAATGCTAAATGAAAAGAATAATTTTTAAAAACATGTATGTTTCATTCCTGAAATGTCAATGCTTCACTATACATGCTTGATATAATGCCAACCTTTTGATGGAATATAGGGCTATAATGTGGATTACACCAGATGTTACAACCAAACTAGGCTTAAAGACGGGTTACATGCAACAGTGTTGCAACTTTGTTTTATTTTGTATCCATGTATACTGTTATATTTTTAAATACTGTAGTCCAGGTCCAAAAGAAAATGTTTGACATAAAAAGTCACTTACCAATTCCATGTTTCTTAACTATTATATGCCTATATATCAAGGTTCAAATTTAAAAATCATGTCTCTGGCAACACTGACTGCCTTTAATACCATTTAAGTATTTTTTCTCTTCATATCAACATTCATTTTATGTATTCTATCATAAATATGACCTATTTGTTATATAATTTGGAAATTAGGGCTTTCTGTAATGTATAATTTGTGGCCATTCATTGCGGTTTTTTTCCAGCCAAAGTGCTAACTTTCCGGCAACACTGTTTTCGCGTAATTGAAATACCAAAACATTTTATTCCATGTTAATGTAGGTTGGTATCTTATCTACCAACTATGAAAGTGGCATTATCTACAAAGTGCCACTTTCGGCTTTATGGCCCAATTCAATACTCCATTTTTCGCTATGAGAAAATATGATGACAACACCCCTATTTAAAATAATGGTTTGACCCAAAGTGGAACGCACACATTACATTTTAAAATCTTTTTCTGAAAGAGTAAACATGGTTGTGCGATATGTGTAAAAGACAAACTTCTACTCTTTCCCCTTTAGATGTACCAGTGCTTCTAATTTACCTATATTTCATTACTTAAATAAGTGTAAAAACTTGAAAAATTGTTGGAAATCTTATTTTGGCGGTTACCATGGCAACAAACATCTAATATCATTTTTCCCCCTATTTTTGTAATTCATGTACCCGTATCTACTCATACATGGAGTATTGCCAAAATCTATTTTTTGAAGTCTGCCACATTTTAAAAAATATCTTTGATTTTTACAGCAACCCAGTCTTAAGTTGTATTGTAAAACGCCTTCGCGTGACAGTGCAATGGAAATGAAATTTGTGTATTCTTAACAAGGGGTGTCATAAATTATTAAGTGCTCTTAGGGCCATGAAATGAACTTTACAATAGAAGATCACTAGTCCAGTTATATTTGCCTCAGTTTGTATCTCCCACCATGCAAAGCCTCAAGTTTTATTTATTTGGTTATACTCTGTATATATCTCTATAACATAATTCCGTGTAAGGTCTCAAACTGAAGATATTTTTTTTGTTAAGAAATAAAAAGAGAAAGGTTTTTAGTAAGAAGGATATTACCTGATCCCTCATCATCGTCTCATATCTCCTATCTATCATCTCTCATCTTCCCCATCGTCATATTTTACGATCAACTCTAATTATTTTCCCCTCACCGTCTTCCATTTTCACTAACGTCTCTCAATTGTCATATTTCTTTAATTACACCACAATCATCCCTTGAAACACATCATAATAAAATCATAGATTTGTTTTCTTCACAGATAATCATCGACAACATCCGCTATGTTCAGAGTGGCTTTCTTGGACATCAGAACGATGTTAGCCAGGACCACCATACATTGGCCCTGACCTGGATTTGAACTTTCCGGATGACAGTTGTCTTCTTGGGGATAACTGCTACGCCAACAGGTATCCAGTAATGACAAGATACAGACGGGATCTGATCCGAAATGTGGCAGATGCTGATGAACGTATGGCCATGGGTGTGTTTAATGAGGAACATTCGAGATGTAGAATTGAGCACGTTATAGGATTCTTCAAGACATACCGAGCAGTGAAGGGTGTGTACCGACATCCAAGATGGCTGATGCCAATTGTCGCGGAACTCTGCGCCTGCCTAGCCCAGCGACATTTGAGTGATTCAATATATACATGATAAAACAAACCCGTACAAATTTAGGCTTAATCCTTCATCTAAGTCAGGAGAAAATATTAAAAATCCGTGCAAACTGTCAGCGTGTAAACACTGACATTGTCCTTAATTTCGATTGTTACAATCAAAATTGCTTAAAATGCAATTTTCTCGACTTTGAGAGTATTTCAGACAAAAATATTTTCATTCTCCAATTCGTGTTTCAAGTTTGGGGACATTGAAACTAAATATGGTCACCATTTGTTAATGTTCACACCGGCACTTTCTAGAATTTTCACATATACTTTCATCTTTAAAGAAAGATCCTGCAAGGATTGAAACATCAGGCCCTAACTTTAAGCAAACAAAAACAACTTTGTAAGAGAAAGGTAATTTTCCGTCGTTACGAGTACTTTATAAATGTGTGTATTTACCAGGGAGTTGGACGGGGCCCTGGTCAAACATAGCAAGGGTTTGGTTGTCCGGTCAGTTGTCCGGCAATGTAACCAAAGGTACAGCAGTGTGGTCTATGATCAAACCAAATCTCATTTGAATGTGAACAGCAGACCTGAATAGCATTACGACCGAACGAAATCTCATTTGAATGTGAACAGCACACCTCAATAGCATTACGAACGAACGAAATCTCATTTGAATGTGAACAGCAGACCTGAACAGCATTACGACCAAACGAAATCACATTTAAATGTGAACAGCACACCTGTATAGCCTTACGCCCCCCCTGAAATCTCATTAAAATGTGAACAGCACACCTGTATAGCATTACGACCAAACGAAATCTCATTTGAATGTGAACAGCACGCATGAACAGCATTACGACCGAACGAAATCTCATTTGAATGTGAACAGCAGACCTGAACAGCATTACGACCGAACAAAATCTCATTTATATGTGAACAGCAGACCTGAACAGCATTACGACCGAACGAAATCTCATTTGAATGTGAACAGCAGACCTGAACAGCATTACGACCGAACGAAATCTCATTTGAATGTGAACAGCAGACCTGAACAGCATTACGACCGAACGAAATCTCATTTAAATGTGAACAGCAGACCTGAACAGCATTACGACCAAACGAAATCTCATTTGACTGACGGTGAACAGCAGACCTGAACAGCATTACGACCGAACGAAATCTCATTTAAATGTGAACAGCACACCTGTATAGCCTTACAACCCAACGAAATCTCATTTAAATGTGAACAGCACGCCTGAACAGCATTACGACCGAACGAAATCTCATTTGAATGTGAACACCTGAACAGCATCACGACCGAACGAAATCTCATTTAAATGTGAACAGCAGACCTGAACAGCATTACGACCGAACGAAATCTCATTTGAATGTAAACAGCAGACCTGAACAGCATTACGACCGAACGAAATCTCATTTGAATGTGAACAGCAGACCTGAACAGCATTACGACCAAACGAAATCTCATTTGAATGTGAACAGCAGACCTAAATAGCATTACGACCGAACGAAATCTCATTTGAATGTGAACAGCAGATCTGAACAGCATTACGACCAAACGAAATCTCATTTGAATGTGAACAGCAGACCTGAATAGCATTACGACCGAACGAAATCTCATTTGAATGTGAACAGCACACCTCAATAGCATTACGAACGAACGAAATCTCATTTGAATGTGAACAGCAGACCTGTTGCAAGGAGAGATGCACCTGGCTCCACCACGGCAAGACATATGAAGCACGATATGTGGCAGAGAAAACCCCTCTTCTTTGTGTTGACCATTGTTAGGCCGTGGGCCAGAAATCGTAGCTCGTCTAGAAAATGAAGTCCGTTCAAGGTTTTTGGTGGCAACTTTTAAATGGTTGTTCTTTGTCAATTCGAGGGTGCTGAATTCAAATCTTTCTGTTGCCCAGCTGTCAGGTTGCACGTTTAGGCACAATCGTCTTCCACATTTTAATCCCCAAAACATCCGCTTGGGGGCCTCTAACAGCCGATGGTGGACTCCCTACCCTTACAAATCTCAGCAATGGCTTCTGTTATACCCCTGCAGATTGTCACCGACTTAGATTAATTAACAATTAACTGTACAAACATGTGGGTTCATGTGTTCCCGGAAGCTCAGGAGTTCCTTTTAGGTTTCAAAGGGGGATGGGTTAGGTTACAATAGTGTTGAGTGTGTATAAAGTATAGGGATAAGAGGGGGTACCCCTCTGCCACATATCGTGCTGGGTATACGGCAAGATGATGAACGACAAACAGGAATAAGCTGTCCATTTCATGTAAGATTTAAGTTTGCTTATTATAATTAGCCTATTAGGCTATAGTTTTTATTTATTTTAAAGATGTCACAAGATACTCTTCTGCTATGTTATTTTAAACCCTCGTGTTTTTAATACATTCATTACGATGAATTTAAAATAAATACTCTGAGAATTGTTTTATTTCGGATGTCAATACCAGTGTATGTATTTACATTAAAGTTCGACAACACCTTGATGGAAAAGCTGAGTAATGCAATAAGTAATGTGCTTGTTTGAGACATGGACATTTTTCTTAATTTAACATTTTAAAATTTAAATACGTAACAAATACCAGGATTGAAACATTCTAGAACATTTTAGGTATTCAAAATGATGCTATACATAAATAACGGGGTCCCCTGCAATTAATATAATTTCAATGCATCTACACAATAAGGCATTTTTACTATTTGGTTCATAAAAGATGGTTGTTATTTAAATTATTATTTATTAGGTGAAACTTTATTTATATATTATTCTACCATGCAAATGAAAACAGAGTCGTGTCAAGAGCCACGCAGCATAACCTACATTCAATTGACATTATTTTACGTGCCTAATTAACAAGTGGCTTTTGTTTTGTTTTTGTTCGTACCGCACGGTGCTATGGGGACCAATAGTCCGCATAGCAACGTGCGGTACAGGGGAACTACATAGCTACACGCTTATACTGTACATTATGTACATGTACAGTGTACATGTACATGTACAAGTACAATACGGGATTTTCTGTGTGCACTACTGCCTTTCTTGAAAAAGCTCGTCTGTATAACATGAATATTTATGATGTTCAGTCAATACAACAGTCTGAATTGGGCGGAGCCTGTTGTGCAGAGCTTCTCATTGGGCGACGGCGAGGTCTTGACGGTGTACGGTCGTACGTACGTTCAAAACGAAGGAACACTAGTCAAACGACACGGTTTTATACTCTTTTCAATTTCACAAGAACGGCGGGCTTCCCGCATAGGGTTGCCCGCCCAATAATTAATCCCAAAGATAGACTGACTGCACTAGTTGTTTGCCAGGGCTAAGGGTGGTCACGCCTTGTTTACATGTGTGCTTTTCTAGGAGCCGGTCTATCCCTACTTTTTTGGCATCCCGACTTTGCTTCTATGTAGAAAAAGCCATGACGTCACTAGGTCTGATGTCTATTGGTTTATATCCTTCTCACGTTTCACTGTTTCCAGGTAACACAATAACAATCATGCTTCACTCTTTGAATGTCTTTAGTCTCCTGAAGACGGGCAGAGCATCCTGTCCAAAACCGAGTTCCTTTCGGTTCGTTTGTAACCCCACACACTCACAACATAGAGGTTGCCATAATGGTGCTACCACAAACAACTTATCTTTACTGTCTATCTTTGGGTTTAATCATTGGGCGGGCAGCCTTTTACGGACAGCCCGCCGTTCTTGTGAAATTGAAAAGAGTATAAAACCGTGTCCGTTTGTTTATGCAGTGAGAGATTTCAGGGTGTGTCCTTTAATTTTCACGTACCACGCACAGTAAGCTATCAATGCCAGCAACTGATGTTATGTTTCCCTTATTACGCATGCGCAACGTTCTTATGTTGCGCTAGGCACGCCGTCCGCGATTTTTTTTTACGTAGGTGGGCGAGTCCAAATTCATAAATTATTATGTAGTTGCATTGATCACTGTACAACACTTAGGTTCTAGGTCTCTTTTTCCCCTTAAATTAAAAATACTCCAAAGATATCAATTTGACTAGAAAAAACGAAGTGACCTACAGCAGGATTCTGGCTGGCCCAGACGTAATATTTGTAAAAAATTATCGACGTTTTTAATTGATGTTGTTTATTCTATTTTCTTGTATTCAGCGCCTTGAGGCGGAGCCAATTTGCAACTGTTTGCGCTCTATAAATGTCTCTTTATTATTACTTTATTAAAGCAAGAAGCGAAATCGTATACATGTACACGGAAATCACTCAACCGGCTGTTTTTGTATTGTGTAAAGTTGCCAGTTCGAGGTTCTCCGATCTTATGGCGGACGCGTGCCGGGAAAAACCTATGCTTTGGTTGTAATGGTCTCACTTATCCGGTGTGCTAACCTCTCCGGTGGACATGTAACGTGTAACGTGCTTGTAACGTGCTCAATTATCCGCTAAATGCCACCGAAGAAGTTAGCGCACACCGGAGAATTGAGACCAATTCAGCAATTAGATGTATGAAGGATCGATGCATTAGAAGGGTCGTAATTTGGTTTGGGTAAACATTTGCACCAGTACGCAAATAGCATCTTAGAGTCACAATAATAGAAAGAATAGAAGAATAAAAGTTGCTCATGAAGAGATGTATACATCACTCATCATAAAGCCAAAAAGGTCATTATTATTACATAAAACTGTTTGTCAATCACCAGTGGCTCAGTACACCGCAGATTTAAATTATTATCTCATTAGGCCTGATGATGATCACAGTAGTTGACAGAAAGGAATAAAAATTGCTCATGACGAGATGCACATCACTCATCTTAAAGCCACAAGGGTAATTAGTATTATATATTAAAAACCGTTTGTCAATCACCTGGCTCAGTACGCCGCAGATTCAAATTATTATCTCGTTAGGCCTGATGATGATGCCCGACAGCAGACAAGGAAACTTTGGTTTACTAAATGTTGGGAAGCAGTACACACGTAATAGACCAAAACAGATTATGCTTCACAGTGCCAAAGGATCTGATCTGATTTGGACGACACACGTATGAGGAAAGCTCCACAATTCCCAAGATGATCTGATGAATTTTGCTGCATCCATAAAGAAAGTTAGAACTTTGGACATTTCAAATATAAACAATCTAAATGTCAACTTTTTGACTTTCATTTGGATACCGACGGTGCACACATGTAGCCTACGTGTACACAATGTATGATCTTCTAGCAAATGAGCATTATGTGTATATGCTCTTGAATGGCACGCGTAAAGTAATCTTCAATTTTCAGCTGTTAAAATAACATTTAAAATAAATCTGTTATCAATAACTTCTGTCGATTCATCCAGCAACTATGGAAAATACATCCAATGCACACCCGACCACAGACTCTACAGCAGATGAAGATGCAATTTTGTCGTCGCCATTTGCAACTCTCGTCAAGACTTTATCGGTGTTCGCCATCTTTCTCAACCTCCTACTGAATCCACTGATGCTTATCACCCTACGTCGTGTCACCAGCATCCAGCCGACGACCAAGATATTCATGGCTTCTCTCACCGTGTCCGATCTGTGCAACAGCTTGTGGGCGATCGTAAACTTGACGGAGTTGTTTGCCGAAACGTGGTTGCTGGGTAATTTTCTTTGCATCGCACACCACGTGTTTCTATTACTCTTTAATGCAACTAGTATTAGTGCCCTTCTTCAACTCACTGTGGATCGTTACATTGCTATTACCCGTCCTCTGCGGTACCCCTCAATGATGACTGTGTTAAAATCCAAGATAATTGTATGTAGCACATGGGCTGCATTGATCGTATTATCCATTCTGCTGAATGGGATTAATCGTTATCATAACATACTTGTTACTCATCAGGACAAAATACTTTGTGTGTCAAAGACATATGGCTGGAGAATGTGTTTAGTTGGTATATTGTGGGTACTTACCCTACTGACTATATTCATCCTATACGCACACATCACCGTTATAGCACGCAATCAAGCCAGACGCATTGCTACTGAAAACCAAGCAGGCAATGGTCAAGGCGGACGGAGAATAAACACCAGATCAACCACCACCATCATCATCATAACAGGGACTTTAGTAGTCACCTGGATTCCTACATTGATCAGGATAGGGATAGTTTCACAAAACCATTGGGGAACTTCCACAAAGGTCTTGGCCCTCATGTTCACGCAAGCTCTGGTGGTGTCCAATGGCTGGGTGAATGTCATTATTTACTACCTGAGGAACAAGGACCTTCGTCACACACTGTTTACTTTACTATCTGGCTGGCGTCAAAACCTACTGCAGAGTTTTGGACCATAGGTGAGACTAGGGGTGTGCACTATGGGTAGTTTGGTAACCAGGTACCTGATTACATAAAACACGGGTACCCAGGAGCCAGCCTACCCAACCCCAAGTTTTAAATCTCAGAAGTTCCTTTTTAGCTTGTTCATAATGGTCTGCACTGTAATACTGCCAAAACAGCGAGATAGATGTTTTCTCAGTTAGCTTTAGTTAATAATGTGTGAACTGCAAATTTGCGAGCGTCATCAATTTGAAATAGATTGTTAAACTGTATAGACTGGTTTCATTTTAAAAATTCCCAACAAATGACATTTAAAACCTTTTGCTTACATTGTCTGAAAAGTTAATGTGTAGTTTGTAAAGTTGGTTACATGTACTCGATTCTATAATCTGGAATTAGTTCCTGACATCAACAGTTGGTTTATACTCGAGTACGCAGTTTCAATGCACAGCCCTTGGCGAGGCAAGTTTTAGTTTTTAAACAACCTGTCTTTACCTTATCGTCGTTTCTGACTATCGAACCTCATCGTCGATTCGGACTATCAAACCTTTGGACTATCGAACCTTCGGACTATCGAACCTTCGGACTAACAAACCTTCGGACTATCAAACCTTCGGACTATCGAACCTTCGGACTAACAAACCTTCAGACTATCGAACCTTCGGACTATCGAACCTTCGGACTATCAAACCTTCGGACTATCGAACCTTCGGACTATCGAACCTTCGGACTATCTAACCTTCGGACTATCGAACCTTCGGACTAACAAACCTTCGGACTATCGAACCTTCGGAATATCTAACCTTCGGACTATCAAACCTTCGGACTATCGAACCTTCGGACTATCGAACCTTCGGACTAACAAACCTTCGGACTATCAAACCTTCGGACTATCGAACCTTCGGACTAACAAACCTTCAGACTATCGAACCTTCGGACTATCGAACCTTCGGACTATCAAACCTTCGGACTATCAAACCTTCGGACTATCGAACCTTCGGACTATCGAACCTTCGGACTAACAAACCTTCGGACTATCGAACCTTCGGACTATCGAACCTTCGGACTATCAAACCTTCGGATTATCGAACCTTCGGACTATCGAACCTTCAGACTATCGAACCTTCGGACTATCGAACCTTCGGACTATCGAACCTTCGGACTATCAAACCTTCGGACTATCGAACTTTCGGACTATCGAACCTTCGGACTAACGACCTTCGGACTATTGAAATAATCGGACTATCGAACCTTCGGACTATCAAGAAAACCTCGGAACAACTCATATACGCGCACACGAGTGCTATTATTGGTCGGTCAAGTGGGTGACGCATATGTAGCTAAATTCGGCTGAATGAGAACGCACCCTGGATGCTGAATGTCGTCGCAATAGTCAAATTTGTAATTGAAATCTAAATCTTAAAATACTGTTTTCTCGGATTATACAACATTTATAGAACTAAAACTTAATCCAGTTTATTTGTCAAGCACCATGTCCCCTACATTTTGAGAACTTTTGCTGCTTCAACTGCCAAATTTTATACTATGGGCCTCTTTTAATCCCTTGCTTTGTCTTTGTCTTCTAAGTCGATTTTTGACCCGTAATTGTGGGAACTCATGCTGGTGCCTGTTAATGCTTTAAAAATAAAGCTAAAAGTTGGAATATTTCCATTTGATTTGCTTCTCAGCATGTTTTCAAGGATTTATAAGTCGGAGGCGAAGCCAAAGCCAAATCAAAGCAGATGTTTCAAAAACATCCGTTTTTTCCAATCGGGTACCCGATTCCACAGTGTACTACCTCTATATGGCATACATGTATATCAGCAATGATTTCTCAATATTAAACAGATAAATCTGTATTCAGCCATTAACTTAGATGAAGGATCGATGCATTAGAAGGGTCGTAATTTAGTTTGGGTAAAAAACATTTGCACCAGTACACAGCATCTTACGGATAATTTATGGCACGATCACAATAAATAAAAGAATAGAAGAATAAAAGTAGCTCATGAAAAGATGCACATCCCCCATCTTAAAGTCACAAAGGTCATTATTATTACATGAAACCGTTTCTCAATTACCTGGCTCAGTTTGCCGCAGATTCAAATTAATATCTCATAGGCCTGATGATGATGATCACAATAATTGACAGCATAGAAGAATAAACATTGCTCATGAAGAGATGCACATCACTCATCTTAAAGCCACAAGGGTAATTAGTATTATATATTAAAAACCGTTTGTCAATCACCTGGCTCAGTACGCCGCAGATTCAAATTATTATCTCATTAGGCCTGATGATGATGCTCGACAGCAGACAATGAAACTTTGGTTTACTAAATGTTGGGAAGCAGTACACACGTAATAGACCAAAATAGATTATACTTTACAGTGCCAAAGGATCTGATCTGATCTGGACGACACACGTATGAGGAAAACTCCACAATTCTCAAGATGATCTGAAGAATTGTGCTGCACCCAACAAAAGAATGTTGCGCATGTGTAAATCGAAAACATAACTGCAGTTGCCGGCGTTTGTGGCTTACTGTGCGTGTTACGTGGAACTTAAAGGAACACATCCTGAAATCCCTAACGGCATAATCAAACGGATACGGTTTTATACTCTTTTCAATTTCACAAGAACGGCGGGCTTCCCTCGTAAGGTTGCCCGCCCAATAATTAATCCCAAAGATAGACTGACTGTACTAGTTGTTTGCCAGGGCTAAGAGTGGTACGCCTTGTTTGCATGTGTGCTTTCCTAGGAGCCGGTCTATCCATACTTGTCTGGCATCCCGACTTTGCTTATATGTAGACAAAAACCATGACGTCATTAGGTCTGATGTCTATTGGTTTACATCCTTCTCACGTTTCACTGTTTCCAGGTAACATAATAACAACCCTGCTTCACTCTTTGAATGTCTTTAGTCTCCTGAAGACGGGCAGGGCATCCTGTCCAAAACCGAGATCCTTTCGGTTCGTTTGTAACCCCACACACTCACAACAGAGATGTTGCCATAATGGTGCTACCACAAACAACTTATCTTTACCTTCTATCTTTGGGTTTAATCATTGGGCGGCCAGCCTTTTACGGACAGCCCGCCGTTCTTGTGAAATTGAAAAGAGTATAAAACCGTGTCCGTTTGTTTATGCAGTGAGAGATTTCAGGGTGTGTCCTTTAAGTTTCATTTTTTTGTTCGACCTCTCATAGTAGCCAAGAAGAAAATGGGTTAGGTTACAGATCGTAAGATTGGGGTTCGTGTTCGAATGATGTTCATTTTTTGTATTGACAATTTTTTGACTCCAAGTTTATTGTGGGGATGAGTTTAATTTAATGGGAAGCAAGGTTCCGAGAACCTGAGTATCTTCCATTCAGTGTGGTCTAGATACGCCGAGTTATGAGAATTAGCCTTTGCCATCCTGGGAAAAAAACAAAACGCACACGTTCATCTTTTTAGCTAGTGTATTTGGCTGGCCCAGACGTAATATTTGTAAAAAATTATCGACGTTTTTAATTGATGTTGTTTATTCTATTTGCTTGTATTCAGCGCCTTGAGGCGGAGCCAATTTGCAACTGTTTGCGCTCTATAAATGTCTCTTTATTATTACTTTATTAAAGCATGAAGCGAAATCGTATACATGTACACGGAAATCACTGAACCAGCTGTTTTTGTATTGTGTAAAGTTGCCAGTTCGAGGCTCTTCGATCTTATGGCGGACGCGTGCCGGGAAAAACCTATGCTTTGGTTGTAATGGTCTCACTTATCCGGTGTGCTCACCTCTCCGGTGGACATGTAACGTGTAACGTGCTTGTAACGTGCTCAATTATCCGCTGAATGCCACCGGAGAAGTTAGCGCACACCGGAGAATTGAGACCAATTCAGCAATTAGATGTATGAAGGATCGATGCATTAGAAGGGTCGTAATTTGGTTTGGGTAAACATTTGCACCAGTACGCAAATAGCATCTTAGAGTCACAATAATAGAAAGAATAGAAGAATAAAAGTTGCTCATGAAGAGATGTATACATCACTCATCATAAAGCCAAAAAGGTCATTATTATTACATAAAACTGTTTGTCAATCACCAGTGGCTCAGTACACCGCAGATTCAAATTATTATCTCATTAGGCCTGATGATGATGATCACAGTAGTTGACAGAAAGGAAGAATAAAAATTGCTCATGACGAGATGCACATCACTCATCTTAAAGCCACAAGGGTAATTAGTATTATATATTAAAAACCGTTTGTCAATCACCTGGCTCAGTACGCCGCAGATTCAAATTATTATCTCGTTAGGCCTGATGATCATGCTCGACAGCAGACAATGAAACTTTGGTTTACTAAATGTTGGGAGGCAGTACACACGTAATAGACCAAAACAGATTATACTTTACAGTGCCAAAGGATCTGATCTGATTTGGACGACACACGTATGAGGAAAACTCCACAATTCTCAAGATGATCTGAAGAATTGTGCTGCACCCATAGAGAAAGTTATAACTTTGGACATTTCAAATATAAACAATCTAAATGTCAACTTTTTGACTTTCATTTGGATACCGACGGTGCACATGTAGCCTACGTGTACACACTGTATGATCTTCTAGCAAATGAGCATTATGTGTACGTGCTCTTGAATGGCACGCGTAAAATAATCTTCAATTTTCAGCTAAATAACATTTAAAATAAATCTGTTATTAATAACTTCTGTTGATTCATCCAGCAACTATGGAAAATACATCCAATGCACACCCGACCACAGACTCTGCAGCAGATGAAGATGCAATTTTGTCGTCGCCATTTGCAACTCTCGTCAAGACTTTATCGGTGTTCGCCATCTTTCTCAACCTCCTACTGAATCCACTGATGCTTATCACCCTACGTCGTGTCACCAGCATCCAGCCGACGACCAAGATATTTATGGCTTCTCTCACCGTGTCCGATCTGTGCAGCAGCTTGTGGGCGATCCTAAACTTGACGGCGTTGTTTGCCGAAACGTGGTTGCTGGGTAATTTTCTTTGCATCGCACACCACGTGTTTCTATTACTCTTTAATGCAACTAGTATTAGTACCCTTCTTCAACTCACTGTGGATCGTTACATTGCTATTACCCGTCCTCTGCGGTACCCCTCAATGATGACCGTGTTAAAATCCAAGATAATTGTATGTAGCACATGGGCTGCATTGATCGTATTATCCATTCTGCTGAATGGGATTAATCGTTATCATAACATACTTGTTACTCATCATGACAAAATACTTTGTGTGTCAAAGACATATGGCTGGAGAATGTGTTTAGTTGTTATAATATGGGCATTTATCCTACTGACTATATTCATGCTATACGCACACATCAACGTTATAGCACGCAATCAAGCCAGACGCATTGCTACTGAAAACCAAGCAGGCAATGGTCAAGGCGGACGGAGAATAAACACCAGATCAACCACCACCATCATCATCATAACAGGGACTTTAGTAGTCACCTGGATTCCTACATTGATCAGGATAGGGATAGTTTCACAAAACCATTGGGGAACTTCCACAAAAGTCTTGGCTCTCATGTTCACGCAGGCTCTGGTGGTGTCCAATGGCTGGGTGAATGTCATTATTTACTATCTGAGGAACAAGGACCTTCGCCACACACTGTTTACTTTACTATCTGGCTGGCGTCAAAACCTACTGCAGAGATTTGGACCATAGGTGACAAACACGGGTACACGGGTGCCAGTTAAAGAAACCCAACCCCAACTTTTGAATCTCAGAAGTTCCTTTTCAGCTTGTTCATAATGGTATGCACTATAATACTGCCAAAACAGCGAGATAGATGTTTTCTCAGTTAGCTTTAGTTAATAATGTGTAAACTGGAAATTTGCGAGCGTCATCAATTTGAAATAGATTGTTAAACTGTATAGACTGGTTTCATTTTGAAAATTCCAAACAAATGACATTTAAAACCTTTGGCTTACATTGTCTGAAAAGTTACTGTGTAGTTTGTAAAGTTGGTTACATGTACTCGATTCTATAATCTGGAATTAGTTCCTGACATCAACAGTTGGCTTATACACGAGTGTTGGTTCCAATGCACAGCCCTTGGCGAGGCAAGTTTTAGTTTTTAAACAACCTGTCTTCACCTTATCGTCGTTTCTGACTATCGAACCTCATCGTCGATTCGGACTTTCGAATCTTTCGGACTATCGAACCTTCGGACTAACAAACCTTCGGACTATCGAACCTTCGGACTAACAAACCTTCGGACTATCGAACCTTCGGACTATCGAACCTTCGGACTAACAAACCTTCGAACTATCGAACTTTCGGACTATCGAACCTTCGGACTATCGAACCTTCGGACTATCGAACCTTCGGCCTCTCAAACCTTCGGACTATCGAACCTTCGGACTATCGAACCTTCGGACTAACAAACCTTCGAACTATCGAACCTTCGGACTATCAAACCTTCGGACTATCGAACCCGTTCGGACTATCGAACCTTCGGACTAACGACCTTCGGACTATTGAAATCATCGGACTATCCAACCTTCGGACTATCAAAAAAACTTCGGAACAACTCACATACGCGCGCACGAGTGCTATTATTGGTCGGTCAAGTGCGTGACGCATGTGTAGCTATAAATTCGGCTGAATGAGAACGCACCCTGGATGCTAAATGTCGTCGCAATAGTCAAATTTGTAATTGAAATCTAAATCTGAAAATACTGTTTTCTCGAAATATACAACATTTATAGAACTAAAACTTAATCCAGTTTATTTGTCAAGCACCATGTCCCCTACATTTTGAGAACTTTTGCTGCTTCAACTGCCTAATGTTATACATGTACTATGAGCCTCTTTTAATCCCTGGCTTTGTCTTTGTCTTCTAAGTCGATTTTTGACCCGTAATTGTGGGAACTCATGCTGGTGCCTGTTAATGCTTTAAAAATAAAGCTAAAAGTTGGAATATTTCCATTTGAGTTTGCTTCTCAGCATGTTTTCAAGGATTTATAAGTCGGAGGCGAAGCCAAAGCCAAATCAAAGCAGATGTTTCAAAAACATCCGTTTTTTCCAATCGGGTACCCGATTCCACAGTGTACTACCTCTATGGCATAGGCCTACATGTATATCAGCAATGATTTCTCAATATTAAACAGATAAATCTGTATTCAGCCATTAACTTAGATGAAGGATCGATGCATTAGAAGGGTCGTAATTTAGTTTGGGTAAAAAACATTTGCACCAGTACACAGCATCTTACGGATAATTTATGGCACGATCACAATAAATAAAAGAATAGAAGAATAAAAGTAGCTCATGAAAAGATGCACATCCCTCATCTTAAAGCCACAAAGGTCGTTATTATTACATGAAATCACCTGGCCCAGTTTGCCATAGATTCAAATTAATATCTCATTAGGCCTGATGATGATGATCACAATAATTGGCAGCATAGAAGAATAAATATTGCTCATGAAGAGATGCACATCACTCATCTTAAAGCCACAAGGGTAATTAGTATTATATATTAAAAACCGTTTGTCAATCACCTGGCTCAGTACGCCGCAGATTCAAATTATTATCTCATTAGGCCTGATGATGATGCTCGACAGCAGACAATGAAACTTTGGTTTACTAAATGTTGGGAAGCAGTACACACGTAATAGACCAAAATATATTATACTTTACAGTGCCAAAGGATCTGATCTGATCTGGACGAAACACGTATGAGGAAAACTCCACAATTCTCAAGATGATCTGAAGAATTGTGCTGCACCCAACAAAAGAATGTTGCGCATGTGTAAATCGAAAACATAACTGCAGTTGCCGGCGTTTGTGGCTTACTGTGCGTGTTACGTGGAACTTAAAGGAACACATCCTGAAATCCCTAACGGCATAATCAAACGGATACGGTTTTATACTCTTTTCAATTTCACAAGAACGGCGGGCTTCCCTCGTAAGGTTGCCCGCCCAACAATTAATCCTAAAGATAGACTGACTGTACTGGTTGTTTGCCAGGGCTAAGAGTGGTACGCCTTGTTTGCATGTGTGCTTTCCTAGGAGCCGGTCTATCCATACTTGTCTGGCATCCCGACTTTGCTTCTATGTAGAAAAAAGCCATGACGTCATTAGGTCTGATGTCTATTGGTTTACATCCTTCTCATGTTTCACTGTTTCCAGGTAACATAATAACAACCCTGCTTCACTCTTTGAATGTCTTTAGTCTCCTGAAGATGGGCAGCGCATACTGTCCGAAACCGAGTTCCTTCCGGTTCGTTCGCAACCGCACACACTCACAACAGAGATGTTGCCGTAATGGTGCTCTACCACAAACAACGTATCTTTACAGTCTATCTTTGGGTTTGATCATTGGGCGGGCAGCCTTTTACGGACAGCCCGCCGTTCTTGTGAAATTGAAAAGAGTTTAAAACCGTGTCCGTTTGATTATGCAGTGAGAAATTTCAGGGTGTGTCCTTTGAGTTGCACGTACCACGCACAGTAAGCTATCAACGCCAGCAACTGATGTTATGCTTCCCTTATTACACATGCGCAACGTTCTTACGTTGCGCCCGGCACGCCCTCCACGTCGATATGGACCAGTTCCTAATAAATTCAATTGTTTACACGCATGCTCATAAAAAGGCAGGTGTAACGGTCTCATTTGTGACCCGCTCCAGGAAAAGGTGACATAAGTCGCGCTCTGCATTTATGAGTTATGGCCTGTTAAAGTTAATAGGGTAAATTTTTTTGTCAAAATTTGATTTTCATTTTTTGTCTTAAATGACATCTTTAATCTCCAAAGTTTCAGATTTAATTAACAAAAAGCTGGAATTTGATAAATAAAGTGAAATGAAACCTTTTAAGAGTGCATGGTTCCAATGTATTGTCTTAGTTTTGTTGCGTTTCGAAGCCTGTTTTCTCAGTTACGCATTTTGAATTCCATGGAACTTATTAATATGCAAAAACATCATATCACCGGAACGAAAGGGGCTATGGAGCTGTACTATATGTACCAAATGAAAGCTTATATCCTGGACTTTTTAATCATGTACATAACTCTATTTTGGGTTTTTGCGACTTATGCCACCTTTTCCTGGAGCGGGTCACATTTGTTCGGTGTGCTAACTTCTCAGGTGGCATTCAGCGGATAATTGAGCACGTTACAAGCTTATATTCCGCCGTATGCGTGCTGAAACGAAAAATGTCCACCGGAGAACTTTTTACCCCAGCATGGTAAAGATAAATGGGCGTTTCTACACCCCTCGCGTCATGATTATTCAGTAGTTTCAACAATAACGCTAAAATATATTGTTATTGCTCAGTCAAATAGTTACACGTAGGTCCAGAAGTACATTAAAGCACTTTGAAAAACAAGGTGTTTTTTCGACCTCTCACAGTAGCCAAGAAGATAATGGGTTAGGTTATAGATCGTAAGATTGGGGTTCGCGTTCGAATGATGTTCATTTTTTTTATTGACAATTTTTTGACTTCAAGTTTATTGTGGGGATGAGTTTAATTTAAGGGGAAGCAAGGTTCCGAGAACATGAGTATCTTCCATTCAGTGTGGTCTAGATACGCCGAGTTATGAGAATAGGCCTTTGCCATCCTGGGAAAAAAACCCGCACACGTTCATCTGTTTAGCTTACAGTGTATTTGGCTGGCCCAGACGAAATATTTGTAAAAATTGTAATTATCGACGTTTTTAATTGATTTTGTTTAATCCAAATGCTTGTATTCAGCGCCTTGAGGCGGAGCCAATTTGCAAATGTTTGCGCTTGAAATGTCTCTTTATTATTACTTTATTAAAGCAAGAAGCGAAATCGTATACATGTACACGGAAATCACTGAACCGGCTGTTTTTATATCGTGTGAAGTTTCCAGTTCGAGGCTCTCCATGCTTATGGCGGACGCGTGCCGGGAAAAAAACCCAACTATGCTTTGGTGGCAATGGTCTCACTTATCCGGTGTGCTAACCTCTCCGGTGGACATTGTTCGTCTCAACACGCATGCGCTGAATAAATGAGTCTGTGCTTGTAACGTGCTCAATTATCCGCTGAATGCCATAGTCCAGGGAAAATACTAAATTTTGTTTTGTTGACCTCACACAAATTGCAATAGAATATTTTTCACCACAGTGCACTTCTATTAGGTCCCTAGAATGACATACTAAAAATCTAAAAAAATCCAAGTGGTGGAAATATGACTAATTTGCATAAATCGTTAATCCCTGCCGCGTAATATATTTATTCCTATATTTGGGTATATTATTATTATTAATTTTGTTGAAAAGTTTATTTTGGTGATTCTACTTACATATCCTTACTTCAATAACATTTTCTAAAGCATATATTCAGTCACTTATATAATACTTATAAGTATTTTCCCTGGACTAGAAGCGCAGGGCGTTTCTAGCGCAACAACAGAATGTTGCGCATGTGTAAATCAAAAACATAACTGGAGTTGCCGGCGTTTGTGGCTTACTGTGCGTGTTACGTGGAACTTAAAGGAACACACCGTGAAATCCCTAACGGCATAATCAAACGGATACGGTTTTATACTCTTTTCAATTTCACAAGAACGGCGGGCTTCCCTCGTAAGGTTTCCCGCCCAACAATTAATCCCAAAGATAGACTGACTGTACTAGTTGTTTGCCAGGGCTAAGGGAGGTACGCCTTGTTTACATGTATGCTTTCCTAGGAGCCGGTCTATCCATACTTGTCTGGCATCCCGACTTTGCTTCTATGTAGAAAAAAGCCATGACGTCATTAGGTCTGATGTCTGTTGGTTTACATCCTTCTCACGTTTCACTGTTTCCAGGTAACATAATAACAACCCTGCTTCACTCTTTGAATGTCTCCTGAGGACGGGCAGAGCATCCTGTCTGAAACCGAGATCCTTTCGGTTCGTTTGTAACCCCACACACTCAACAGAGAGGTTGCCATAATGGTGCTACGTACCACAAAACAACTTATCTTTACAGTCTATCTTTGAGTTTAATCATTGGGCGAGCAGCCTTTCACGGGCAGCCCGCCGTTCTTGTGAAATTGAAAAGAGTATAAAACCGTATCCGTTTGATTATGACGTGGGAGATTTTAGGGTGTGTTCCTTTAAGTTTCACGTACCACGCACAGTAAGCCATCAACGCCAGCAACTGCATGATGTTATGTTTCCCTTATTACACATGCGCAACGTTCTTACGTTGCGCCTGGTACGCCCTCCACGTCGATATAGACCAGTTCCTAATAAATTCAAGTGTTTGCACGCATGCGCATAAAAAGGCAGGTGTAAACGGTCTCATTTCTTCGGTGTGCTAACTTCCCAGGTGGCATTCCTACCAATCATCATTCTAAAAATTAGAATGTTGCGCATGTGTAAATCGGAAACATTGCTGCAGTTGCCGGCGTTTGTGGCTTACTGTGCGTGTTACGTGAAACTTAAAATAACACACCCTGAAATCTCTCACGGCATAATCAAACGGATACGGTTTTATACTCTTTTCAATTTCACAAGAACGGCGGGCTTCCCTCGTAAGGTTGCCCGCCCAATAATTAATCCCAAAGATAGACTGACTGTACTAGTTATTTGCCAGGGCTGCGCTAAGAGTGGTGCGTGGATAATTCCACTTTGCTATAGTTTTCTACAATCATCAAATAGTTGTCGTGAAGCGACCGTCAGCCAATCACAGCAAGGCGATGTGCGTGAATCGGAGCTGTGAAATAACAGGTGCCTATGATTTTGCTCACGCCGAGTATAGTGTGACGCGCATGCCCAGAAGGCCTGGGACCCGAACATAATACAAAACGTCACAAGTAACTGACCAACTCGCGCACAAATAATGTTATTGTCGGAATCGACACACGTCGAACGTTTTGGTGAGAAAATCGGTTCGAATTATTTGTCTAGAAGAGATGTTACTTTTGGTAAGTGACATTTGGTTTTTAATTACAATCTTGTTCAGAAGAAACTAAACATAGGCTACATGTGTATGACTTCAAAAACGGGTTGTCTTGTTGAACAAAGTAGTCTTTAGTAGTCACCTGGATTCCTACAGTGATCAGGCTAGTGATAGTTTCACGAAATCCTTGGGGGACTTCAAAATATTCCTTGGCCTTCATGTTCAGGCATGATGGTGTCCAATGGCTGGGTAATATGTCATTATTTGCTACCTGAGGAACAAGGACCTTCGCCACACACTGTTTACTTTACTATCTGGCTGGCGTCAAAACCTACTGCAGAGATTTGGACCATAGGTGAGACTAGGGGTGTGCACTAGGGGTAGTTTGGTAACCAGGTACCTGATTACATAAAACACGGGTACCCAGGTGCCAGTTAAAGAAACCCAAACCCAAGTTTTAAGCTTTAACTTTTTAACTTTTGCTGCTTCAAGTGACTGCCAAATGTTCTACTATGGGCCTTTTCGAATCCCAGGCTTTGTCTTTGTCTTTGTCTTCTAAGTCTATTTTTGACCTCATGCTGGTGCCTGTTAATGCTTTAGAAATAAAGCTGAAAGTTAGACTATTTTCATTTGGCTTGCTTCTCAGCATGTTCTCAATAATTCATAAGTCGGAGGCGAAGCCAAAGCCAAAGCAACGGTTTCAAAAACCTCCTATAACTTTTTTTCTCTTTTTCAATCGGGTACCCGATTTCACAGTGTACGACCTCCATCCCTATGGCATACATGTATATCAGCAATGGTTTCCAAATATTGAGCAGATCAATATGTATTGTAACGTAGATTTCTCTGGGGTCGACTACACACACAAGAAGGACTCCTGACGCAAGTATTCCTTTATTTCCGGTGATTCTCTGCCGTTTATTGTGATCTCTTGCCAACCAAACATGGACTTCAGGCTCACACAATCACGCGGTACCAGAACTGGTCAGAACCGGTTCGGCCGTTGCGCAATCCGAAGGCGGGTCGCCGGGGCGCACCAGCAGGAGCCACCTGGAGCGATCCCAACACCGTGGGACCGCTCCAGCGCCCTCCACCGCCCAACCGGCACGGGCGCTACACAGCCCCCCACGAAGACCTTGTTTGCCCCCAAACAAGACTATGGGCTGCTGCTGCCGCCCCCCGGCCAACCGCCCCGGAAAGCGCACGACGCCAACATTTTATACAACAAAAAGAAAACAACCTTAAGGTTACAACAAGAAAACAACACTGGTTAAAAGTTCTCATCTAGGAGGTAGGAGGTGGCTGGCGCTGGACTTCTGTCTCTGTCCAAACGCATCCAGGTCCCGTCCGGTAGCTCCACCCGACACCCGGCCGGCAAGACTCAGGGCTGCCCACGCCATTGGAGCTCCGTCTGCGTCCCTCCTTCCGCCCGAGCTGGCGGGGAGGGTCTGGCGGTGCTGCTTCCTTCTGGGTGGCGAGAGCGGTGTCCGTGTCCACGTTGTCCTGACCAACGGCCCGGGGGCGTCGAGATAGCCTCTCCTGGTCCTGGCTTGGCTGGCTGGCCGACTCGTCTTGTTCTGTGCGAGGAGGCCGGGAGGTGTCCAATGGCTGGGTAATATGTCATTATTTGCTACCTGAGGAACAAGGACCTTCGCCACACACTGTTTACTTTACTATCTGGCTGGCGTCAAAACCTACTGCAGAGATTTGGACCATAGGTGAGACTAGGGGTGTGCACTAGGGGTAGTTTGGTAACCAGGTACCTGATTACATAAAACACGGGTACCCAGGTGCCAGTTAAAGAAACCCAAACCCAAGTTTTAAGCTTTAACTTTTTAACTTTTGCTGCTTCAAGTGACTGCCAAATGTTCTACTATGGGCCTTTTCGAATCCCAGGCTTTGTCTTTGTCTTTGTCTTCTAAGTCTATTTTTGACCTCATGCTGGTGCCTGTTAATGCTTTAGAAATAAAGCTGAAAGTTAGACTATTTTCATTTGGCTTGCTTCTCAGCATGTTCTCAATAATTCATAAGTCGGAGGCGAAGCCAAAGCCAAAGCAACGGTTTCAAAAACCTCCTATAACTTTTTTTCTCTTTTTCAATCGGGTACCCGATTTCACAGTGTACGACCTCCATCCCTATGGCATACATGTATATCAGCAATGGTTTCCAAATATTGAGCAGATCAATATGTATTGTAACGTAGATTTCTCTGGGGTCGACTACACACACAAGAAGGACTCCTGACGCAAGTATTCCTTTATTTCCGGTGATTCTCTGCCGTTTATTGTGATCTCTTGCCAACCAAACATGGACTTCAGGCTCACACAATCACGCGGTACCAGAACTGGTCAGAACCGGTTCGGCCGTTGCGCAATCCGAAGGCGGGTCGCCGGGGCGCACCAGCAGGAGCCACCTGGAGCGATCCCAACACCGTGGGACCGCTCCAGCGCCCTCCACCGCCCAACCGGCACGGGCGCTACACAGCCCCCCACGAAGACCTTGTTTGCCCCCAAACAAGACTATGGGCTGCTGCTGCCGCCCCCCGGCCAACCGCCCCGGAAAGCGCACGACGCCAACATTTTATACAACAAAAAGAAAACAACCTTAAGGTTACAACAAGAAAACAACACTGGTTAAAAGTTCTCATCTAGGAGGTAGGAGGTGGCTGGCGCTGGACTTCTGTCTCTGTCCAAACGCATCCAGGTCCCGTCCGGTAGCTCCACCCGACACCCGGCCGGCAAGACTCAGGGCTGCCCACGCCATTGGAGCTCCGTCTGCGTCCCTCCTTCCGCCCGAGCTGGCGGGGAGGGTCTGGCGGTGCTGCTTCCTTCTGGGTGGCGAGAGCGGTGTCCGTGTCCACGTTGTCCTGACCAACGGCCCGGGGGCGTCGAGATAGCCTCTCCTGGTCCTGGCTTGGCTGGCTGGCCGACTCGTCTTGTTCTGTGCGAGGAGGCCGGGAGGGCCGCTCCGAGTGGAGGTGGTTCCCCGGCTCCCCCGCTGGAACTGGGCCCCGTCGTCTCTTGACCGGGGGCGGTGACGCGGGACTGGCAGCGGCTGGGTGATCCCGCCTGTCGTGGGAAAGGTCGGGGCTCTCCTGTCGGGAGAGGCGAGGCGGAGAAGGTCCTTGGCCGGCGGGATTGAGCTCTATCTCGTCGTCGCTGGGATGAATCTCTAGCCCCAGCCCCACCTGGCAGTACCGATGGTGACGTCCCCGGATGTCGTCTCGGTAGAACCGCAGTCCGCAGCCCAGTTCGCACGCGTACGGGCGCTCCGCGTGGAGCTTCTCGCACGCGGTGCGGATGTGCCTGCGGCGGTTGCTGCTGCGGGTGAAAGCCTTCCCACAGTGGGGGCACATCACGGGAGCCCTCCTGCGGGGGGAAGGAAGTTTGGTTAACGCAAGACAATATCGGCTAGGCCGGACTACCTTCCGGCCGGCGCGAGTATACCTCCCGGCGTCTGGTTCCGTCGGTGGAGAAGGTGGCCGATCGCACCCCGCCTCGTGCTCGCCTAGCCCCGGACCCGGTTTTGCACCCGTCTCAACCTGCCCTTCAGGGGCGGCATCCGCCTTCGCAATTGGTGGCGACGCCTCCGCCTCCGTCAATGCCGGTGGTAGTTCCTCCTCGTCCGTCTGGTCACCCATGTCCCCTTGCGGGGCTGGCCTGGCTTGACCCGTCGGTCCGGGAACAGGCGGTCTCAGCACTCCTTCGGCCCCAGGCTGGGGCGGCGGGGGGCTGGCTCTTCCCCTCCGGCGGGGGCAGTCTCTCCTGAAGTGGCAAAACTCGTGGCACCTGTAGCACTCCACCTGAGCCGGCGAGTTAGGTTTGTACTCCACCTGGGGAACCGACTCAGGCTCTGCAGCAGAAACTGGAGGAAGCTTCCCTACCGACATCACGTCTCTGGCTCCGGCCTTCCTTTTCCGGCTATACTCCTGCGACTTCATGAACGCCTCCATCTCGGTTGCGAGCGTGATGGCTTCGGTCAGGGTTGCCGCCTTCCGGGAGAACAGGTGACGCTGCAGCTGTTCCTCCCCCAAGGCCTTTCGGAACGCCTCCACGCCCAAGTCCTCCCGGGCCTGCGCAGGTAGTCTTGGGTAGCTTTTCAGTACCAGCCGCCGAATAGAATGTCCCAGGCTGCTGAGCGACTCGTCGCGGCCCCTCGTCCGCATGGACAGCTGGGCCCGATGTAATGGGACCTGTGCCGTCACGCCGAACCGGTGCTCCATGTTCTCCAAGATGAAGGAGTATTCCCCCCGTGCCACTGGCGCCATATCTGCCAGTGCTTCCAGAGCTATGCTCTTCAGGTGAGCCGCCAGATACATCGCCTTCTCGGACTCACTCCAATGGTTGACCGCCGCGACGCTCTCAAAATGGATCAAGTAGTCCGACCAAGACGAGACCCCATCAAACCTATCCGGGAGCATCAACGGTCTCCGGCCACCCGTCCACATTGGTTCCGGTCCTGTGTGGAGCAGTGTTGGCGGCTCCGCTCCATTGACTTGTGTGCGGAGCAGCGTTGACGGCTCCGCTCCATTGACTTGTGTGCGGAGCAGCGTTGACGGCTCCGCTCCATTGGATTGTGTGCGGAGCAGCGTTGACGGCTCCGCTCCATTGGCTTGTGCACGGAGCAGCTCCGCTCCATTGACTTGTGTGCGGAGCAGCGTTGACGGCTCCGCTCCATTGGATTGTGTGCGGAGCAGCGTTGACGGCTCCGCTCCATTGGCTTGTGTGCGGAGCAGCTCCGCTCCATTGACTCCCATGCGGAGCAGTGCCGATTGCTCCGCTCCATTGGTTTGTGCGCGGAGCAGCTCTGCTCCATTGACTCCCATGCGGAGCAGTGCTGACGGCTCCGCTCTATTGGTTTGTGTGCGGAGCAGCTCCGCTCCATTGACTCCCATGCGGAGCAGTGCCGATTGCTCCGCTCCATTGGTTTGCGTGCGGAGCAGTTCTGCCCCATTGACTCCCATGCGGAGCAGTGCCGATTGCTCCGCTCCATTGGTTTGCGTGCGGAGCAGTTCTGCCCCATTGACTCCCATGCGGAGCAGTGCCGATTGCTCCGCTCCATTGGTTTGTGCGCGGAGCAGCTCTGCTCCATTGACTCCCACGAGGAGCAGCTCTGATGGCCCCGCCCCATTACCTTGTGTGCGGAGTAGCCTCGTCCCGTTGCTTCCCGTGAAAAGCAACTCCAACGGCTCTGCTCCACTTCCCCGTGTGAGGAGCAACCTCGACGGCTCCGCTCCCCTGCCTGGTGTGCGCAGTAACTCTGCTCCGTTGGCTCGCTGGGAAAAACCCTGTCCCGTCTCCCTGTGTTGTCCATTGCCCTCTGAGAGGGCGCTGTTCTGGTGACCTGCCTCCAGACGACTCCTTTTCTCCGCTGCGTCGACGAACACAACCCGCGGGCGCTCCGAGTGAAACGACCCGCCAGCTGCGCTGTCGTCCACGGCCCTGGGCGGCCCCTCCTCAGGTTGAAAACCCACCGGCCTTGAGTAGGAGCTGGATGTTTCCTGGTGAGGCCCCGCTGGTGTAGAAAAGTAAATCCTGGGAGTGTCCCGAAGAGTCCCCGCCCCCGCCGCACCAACAGCCACGGCTTGGGGTCGCCCCGCGTGGCGCGACCCGTCTGCCGCGCTGCCGTCTACCGCACGGGCCGGGCCCCCCCCCGGACTCGATAATTTGTGTATGGAACAATTGAGGGATGTCCCGGTGAGGCCCCGCCCGAGCTGCACCGACGGACCCAGCTTGGGATTGTTCCGCGTGGAACCACCCGTCTGCCGCGCCGCCGTCTACAGCACGGGCCGGGCCCCCCCCGGACCCGAAATCATTTGCATAGAACGACTGGGGAATATCCCGGTGAGGCCCCAACTCCGCTGCATCGACGGGCACAGCTCGGCATCGTTCCGCGTGGAACAACACGTCTGCCGCGCCGCCGCTTACAGCACGGGCCGGGTCCCCCCCGGGCTCGGTAGCGGCCCCAGACAATTTATGGGGAAGGGCGCCCTCACCCTGAATCGGAGTGGACGCCCCGTCGCCCCCTAACCATTGGGACATGTTCTTAAATTCCCCGTTATCAGTCCCCGAATCCTCCCCCAGAAAACACCCTGACTCCCAGGAAACCATAGCCTCCCCCCCAGAGCTCTCTGGTATATCCTTGAAAAAGGCCTCTAACTCCTCTGGCGTAATGCACGGAGTGCCTGAAAGCTTCCTGGACTGGTCCCCGTTCCCTGGGCCCATGCCCTGGCCTGCCCTCTCGCCGTGGGGCGAGTTGGCTGCCGTGCTATCGTGGTTTTCCGAAAACATGAACACTTCACCTGGTCTTTTCCCGTCCTTCCGTATGCCGACCGCTGCCACCAATGTAACGTAGATTTCTCTGGGGTCGACTACACACACAAGAAGGACTCCTGACGCAAGTATTCCTTTATTTCCGGTGATTCTCTGCCGTTTATTGTGATCTCTTGCCAACCAAACATGGACTTCAGGCTCACACAATCACGCGGTACCAGAACTGGTCAGAACCGGTTCGGCCGTTGCGCAATCCGAAGGCGGGTCGCCGGGGCGCACCAGCAGGAGCCACCTGGAGCGATCCCAACACCGTGGGACCGCTCCAGCGCCCTCCACCGCCCAACCGGCACGGGCGCTACAGTATTTAGATGTATGAAGGATCGATGCATTAGAAGGGTCGTAATTTGGTTTGGGTAAACATTTGCACCAGTACGCAAATAGCATCTTAGAGTCACAATAATAGACAGAATAGAAGAATAAACGTTGCTCATGAAGAGATGTACATCACTCACCATAAAGCCACAAAGGTCATTATTATTACATAAAACCGTTTGTCAATCACCAGTGGCTCAGTACACCGCAGATTCAAATTATTATCTCATTAGGCCTGATGATGATCACAATATTTGACAAAATGGAAGAATAAAAATTGCTCATGACGAGATGCACATCACTCATCTTAAAGCCACAAGGGTAATTAGTATTATATAAAACCGTTTGTCAATCACCTGGCTCAGTACGCCGCAGATTCAAATTATTATCTCATTAGGCCTGATGATCATGCTCGACAGCAGACAAGGAAACTTTGGTTTACTAAATGTTGGGAAGCAGTACACACGTAATAGACCAAAACAGATTATACTTCACAGTGCCAAAGGATCGGATCTGATTTGGACGTCACACGTATGAGGAAAACTCCACAATTCTAAAGATGATCTGAAGAATTGTGCTGCATCCATAGAGAAAGTTAGAACTTTGGACATTTCAAATATCAACAAACTGAACTACTGAACTACACACGTAGCCTACATGTACACACTATATGCTCAAATGAGCATGTGTTTAAATAGCCTCTTGAATGGTACGTGTGAAATAATCTTCAATTTTCAGCTAAATAACATTTAAAATAAATCTGTTATCAATAACTTCTGTCGATTCATCCAGCAACTATGGAAAATACATCCAATGCACAACTGACCACAGACTCTACAGCAGATGAAGATGCAATTTTGTCGTCGCCATTTGCAACTCTCGTCAAGACTTTATCGGTGTTCGCCATCTTTCTCAACCTCCTACTGAATCCACTGATGCTTATCACCCTACGTCGTGTCACCAGCATCCAGCCGACGACCAAGATATTCATGGCTTCTCTCACCGTGTCCGATCTGTGCAGCAGCTTGTGGGCGATCCTAAACTTGACGGCGTTGTTTGCCGAAACGTGGTTGCTGGGTAATTTTCTTTGCATCGCACACCACGTGTTTCTATTACTCTTTAATGCAACTAGTATTAGTGCCCTTCTTCAACTCACTGTGGATCGTTACATTGCTATTACCCGTCCTCTGCGGTACCTCTCAATGATGACCGTGTTAAAATCCAAGATAATTGTATGTAGCACATGGGCTGCATTGATCGTATTATCCATTCTGCTGAATGGGATTAATCGTTATCATAACATACTTGTTACTCATCATGACAAAAGACTTTGTGTGTCAAAGACATATGGCTGGAGAATGTATTTAGTTGTTATAATATGGGCATTTATCATACTGACTATATTCATCCTATACGCACACATCAACGTTATAGCACGCAATCAAGCCAGACGCATTGCTGCTGAAAACCAAGCAGGCAATGGTCAAGGAGGACGGAGAATAAACACCAGATCAACCACCACCATCATCATCATAACAGGGACTTTAGCAGTCACCTGGATTCCTACATTGATCAGGATAGGGATAGTTTCACAAAACCATTGGGGAACTTCCACAAAAGTCTTGGCCCTCATGTTCACTCAAGCTCTGGTGGTGTCCAATGGCTGGGTGAATGTCATTATTTACTACCTGAGGAACAAGGACCTTCGTCACACACTGTTTACTTTACTATCTGGCTGGCGTCAAAACCTACTGCAGAGATTTGGACCATAGGTGAGACTAGGGGTGTGCACTATGGGTAGTTTGGTAACCAGGTACCTGATTACATAAAATACGGGTACCCAGGAGCCAGCCTACCCATCCCCAAGTTTTAAATCTCAGAAGTTCCTTTTCAGCTTGTTCATAATGGTCTGCACTATAATACTACCAAAACAGCGAGATAGATGTTTTCTCAGTTAGCTTTAGTTAATAATGTGTGAACTGCAAATTTGCGAGCGTCATCAATTTGAAATAGATTGTTAAACTGTATAGACTGGTTTCATTTTAAAAATTCCCAACAAATGACATTTAAAACCTTTTGCTTACATTGTCTGAAAAGTTAATGTGTAGTTTGTAGAGTTGGTTACAGGTACTCGATTCTATAATCTGGAATTAGTTCCTGACATCAACAGTTGGCTTATACACGAGTGTTGGTTCCAATGCACAGCCCTTGGCGAGACAAGTTTTAGTTTTTAAACAACCTGTCTTTACCTTATCGTCGTTTCTGACTATCGAACCTCATCGTCGATTCGAACTATCAAACCTTCGGACTATCGAACCTTCGGACTATCGAACCTTCGGACTAACAAACCTTCGGACTATCGAACCTTCGGACTATCGAACCTTCGGACTATCGAACCTTCGGACTAACAAACCTTCGGACTATCGAACCTTCGGACTAACAAACCTTCGGACTATCGAACCTTCGGACTATCGAACCTTCGGACTATCAAACCTTCGGATTATCGAACCTTCGGACTATCGAACCTTCAGACTATCGAACCTTCGGACTATCGAACCTTTGGACTATCAAACCTTCGGACTATCGAACTTTCGGACTATCGAACCTTCGGACTAACGACCTTCGGACTATTGAAATAATCGGACTATCGAACCTTCGGACTATCAAGAAAACCTCGGAACAACTCATATACGCGCACACGAGTGCTATTATTGGTCGGTCAAGTGGGTGACGCATGTGTAGCTAAATTCGGCTGAATGAGAACGCACCCTGGATGCTGAATGTCGTCGCAATAGTCAAATTTGTAATTGAAATCTAAATCTTAGAATATTGTTTTCTCGGATTATACAACATTTATAGAACTAAAACTTAATCCAGTTTATTTGTCAAGCACCATGTCCCCTACATTTTGAGAACTTTTGCTGCTTCAACTGCCAAATTTTATACTATGGGCCTCTTTTAATCCCTTGCTTTGTCTTTGTCTTCTAAGTCGATTTTTGACCCGTAATTGTGGGAACTCATGCTGGTGCCTGTTAATGCTTTAAAAATAAAGCTAAAAGTTGGAATAGTTCCATTTGATTTGCTTCTCAGCATGTTTTCAATGATTTATATAAGTCGGAGGCGAAGCCAAAGCCAAATCAAAGCAGATGTTTCAAAAACATCCGTTTTTTCAATCGGGTACCCGATTCCACAGTGTACTACTTCTATGGCATACATGTATATCAGCAATGATTTCTCAATATCAAGCAGATAAATCTGTATTCAGCCATTAACTTAGATGAAGGATCGATGCATTAGAAGGGTCGTAATTTAGTTTGGGTAAAAAACATTTGCACCAGTACACAGCATCTTACGGATAATTTATGGCACGATCACAATAAATAAAAGAATAGAAGAATAAAAGTAGCTCATGAAAAGATGCACATCCCCCATCTTAAAGCCACAAAGGTCATTATTATTACATGAAACCGTTTCTCAATTACCTGGCTCAGTTTGCCGCAGATTCAAATTAATATCTCATAGGCCTGATGATGATGATCACAATAATTGACAGCATAGAAGAATAAACATTGCTCATGAAGAGATGCACATCACTCATCTTAAAGCCACAAGGGTAATTAGTATTATATAAAACCGTTTGTCAATCACCTGGCTCAGTACGCCGCAGATTCAAATTATTATCTCGTTAGGCCTGATGATGATGCTCGACAGCAGACAATGAAACTTTGGTTTGCTAAATGTTGGTAAGCAGTACACACGTAATAGACCAAAATAGATTATACTTCACAGTGCCAAATAATCTGATCTGATCTGGACGACACACGTATGAGGAAAACTCCACAATTCTCAAGATGATCTGAAGAATTGTGCTGCACCCAACAAAGAATGTTGCGCATGTGTAAATCGAAAACATAACTGCAGTTGCCGGCGTTTGTGGCTTACTGTGCGTGTTACGTGGAACTTAAAGGAACACACCCTGAAATCTCTCACGGCATAATCAAACGGATACGGTTTTATACTCTTTTCAATTTCACAAGAACGGCGGGCTTCCCTCGTAAAGGTTGCCCGCCCAACAATTAATCCCAAAGATAGACTGACTGTACTAGTTGTTTGCCAGGGCTAAGGGTGGTCACGCCTTGTTTACATGTGTGCTTTCCTAGGAGCCGGTCTATCCCTACTTTTCTGGCATCCGACTTTGCTTCTATGTAGAAAAAAGCCATGGCGTCATTAGGTCTGATGTCTATTGGTTTACATCCTTCCAACGGTTCACTGTTTCCACTCTTTGAAAGTCTTTAGTCTCCTGAAGACGGGCAGAGCATTTACTGTCCGAAACCGAGTTCCTTTCGGTTCGCTCGCAATCCAACACACTCACAACAGAGAGGTTGCCATAATGGTGCTCTACCACAAACAACGTATCTTTACAGCCTATCTTTGGGTTTAATCAATGGGCGGGCAGCCTTTCACGGACAGCCCGCCGTTCTTGTGAAATTGAAAAGAGTTTAAAACCGTGTCCGTTTGTTTATGGAGTGAGAGATTTCAGGGTGTGTCCTTTAAGTTTCACGTATACCACGCACAGTAAGCTATCAATGCCAGCAACTGATGTTATGTTTCCCTTATTACACATGCGCAACGTTCTTATGTTGCGCTAGGCACGCCGTCCGCGAATTTTTTTTACGTAGGTGGGCGAGTCCAAATTCATAAATTATTATGTAGTTGCATTGATCACTGTACAACACTTAGGTTCTAGGTCTCTTTTTCCCCTTAAATTAAAAATACTCCAAAGATATCAATTTGACTAGAAAAAACGAAGTGACCTACAGCAGGATTCGAACCAGGGATCTTTGATTCATAGCCCATCCCACTCCACTACACTACGTATATCAGCTCGACAACAGCTGTTCTTTAAAGCAATTTAATGTAACTAGTTAACTATAACAACAATGCTGTGACGTCATGTTTTATTCTGATGAATAATCATAACTTCTCATCCAAACTACTGAATAATTCATAAATCTTGACACACCCACCTACGGGAAAAACATTCGCACGCCGTCCACGTCGATATAGACCAGTTCCTAATAAATTCAAATGTTTGCACGCCGATGCGCATAAAAAAGGCAGGTGTATAGGGTGCACTATCCTAATTCAAGCCCCATTGAAAACAGTGTAAAATCAACAAAGTTTAGGGCCAAGTTTCATGCACACCAACATCACTTGGGTTTATCAAACAACAATCAGATTATTCTCTTGGTCTTTATCCTTCCATTTCTTTTCAATTTTGTGTGGGTTAGCAGATTACATTTTTTAATATTCACACCAAAAGAAACTTACCTCCCGAAAAGTGATACTTTCCCATCCTGCACGCAGCCATTTTACAAATGGCATCCCTCCACGTTCTAGGGCAATTAGGACCCATTTTTCAACTGTTCTAGGGCAATTTTTAGGACCCATTTTTCAACCGTAATTTTGTCAAGTCTGCCCTCAGATTGAAGCTCAGAAACCAGGGAGTTGATCCCATGCTATATTTACACAATCCCACCGTTTCTTTTACCAAACGGCCTTCTTTTTCAAAAGAAATTGTGGGGGGCACATTTCATGCTAATGAGATCGCGGATAAATTCTCCCTTCAATTAGGGTAGTGCACCCTAATAGGCCGTGTTACGTCCCCGTTTTTCGTGTTGCCTGGTGGTACCTGACGGGGAACAGAACGAAAATTCCCATACACATAAATTGAACCACTGCGAATTCAAAAATCCATGTTGTCGGAGCAAGGGAATGGAACAAAGGGGTGAAATTAGTCCTCGAAAGACCCGTTTTTGGTCCTTGAATCGATGACGTCGCAACAGGCACAGTATGGACAGCCATATTGACAAAAAGAAAAGAAAGGTGACAATGAATTTATTTAGGCTAATAATAGTAGCCCCCACCCCCACTTACATTTCACAAATTGATATACATTTCGAAATCATTTTGGTGAGAAGGATGCATCTTAAAAATAAATTTAAACTATAAAAAGTTATGTCCCCCGTCCCATTATTTACGATCGATTTCTAAAAGACGCGGCTTTCCATACAAAAGTGTGTCGATAGGTGGCGCACTATATGTAAACAAATGCATGCGCCATGCGTGAGTCAAATGTTCTCGTCAAATGGAGAGATTCATCATTCAAGCTTCTGCCGATGGCACAGCTTCAGAAACCGCATTTTTGTGTGTAAAGAAGTAACTTAGTACCTGGAGAGTTATGAAAAAAGACTGACAAGTGTAAATAACATGAAATTGGTGTATGAAAATCAATGCCACGACGCGACCAGCGCGGCGAAGGCGAATACAACCGATTTTGTACTAATGCCTGGTCGGAGTTGTGTCGTCGTGTCGTCGTGTGTCGCATTTTTTTTTCCACACGGGAGTTGCCACGGTCTGCAGCAAAAAGGAATTATTTGGAAAGTAAGAAAAACAAGGAATGGAGCTATAGTATTATATTAACAAATATATTTGTCGTATTTTAGGCAAGGCTTTTAGTTTTTTTAATTATTTTGAAATCGGTTCCCGATTTTGCAAGGCGCCAAAGAACACACGTCATCATCAACAACACAAATGCATCAGCACAGTGGATCGCAATACTTCCCATAACCACAGAAGAATCCACCCAAAACTGTTAACCACCAAAGATGGAAATGCCATTTTATTGCAAAGTATAGGGGAAGGGTCAGGCAGGGGATGTTTATACTCCTACTAGGGTGCCTTATGTTATATAGTTCTAGCACTATCGTAATATTTTGTTGCCATTGGTGATTTGTATTGATATTTTTAGGCAACAACGTAGTAGCTATCTGATTCCCTGAAAATGACAATACTCTGGACCTTTCACTCTTGGAACCTGGCTAATATCAACCAGTATGGTTCCAAGATCGATATCAAAATATTATTGTCAATGTGTCGGCCTGGGTATGTCTGGGAATCAGCTCGTCAACTGCCGTAGGCACTAACGATAGCCACTGCGTTTTACGGGCAAGTTAAAAGGCAATCAGAAATTCTCTTCTGATTAAAATATCTTTCTTGAATGAACAAATTACAGTTTTTGTTTTTATTTATTTTTTACAGCATATCTTCTGGATCAATGGATGAAAATTTAAATCTGGAATTGGAGTAGCTCTTTAGTGCAGTACTTGACTGTACCGACAGCACCAATTTTATTTACCGGATGATGACACAGGAATAGACCCCATCTGAACAATTATATGTAGCTGTAAATAAACTGAATGTTCATTATTTTGTGCGAGTCACACATGTGATGTTTTGTATAAGCTGTGGTATTGGTCAGTTTACTCCAACTGCAACATTATGATAGAATTGTTTACTTGAGGATAAAAGCATGTATTTTGGCACAAATTCAGAGTGTGTTATAAGAAAAATATTTGGCTCTCCGCTCTCGGGCCATCGTAGATTTGACCTTAGGAAAAATATCTAGGTAGAATAACATGCAATGGTAGCCATTTAGATTTTTTTTAAATGCCTGTTATATTTTTTTCAAGGGGCAAATGTAGGATGGCCCTATACATTTATATTCTAAAGACATACTATTTTGATTGTGTGACAAATTCCATGCTTTTATCATTTTTACCATGTTTGTTTCACCAATCTGCCTGACTTAACAGCAAGACTCCAATTTATGTATGCCAGTAGCCATTATAGTATAGTCCTGAATTGTTTCGGCATGATGTATATTATTGCTACTACCGACCACCTGTAGGGAGTACAATTGTCAATAAAGTATCCCATATATAGCATAATATCAACCGAAAATTGTTTTTTGGAAAATTGTTGGTAAACTGAAATATTAACCTACCCTCTTTTACAGGCTTCATATGAAAATCATGACCAACTATAGGGTTCAAAGAAGTGCCAATTAGACCAGACTATATTGAATGCAAAAATAAGTTACATGAAGTTTTTTGGAAAAGCCAACTGTCATTTTTACATTTAGGACAGATACTTCCATTTAGAACTCGTGTTGGGCGCAATTCAGTCTTTCTGCGCGGCGCGAACTGCTGATCTGCACGAACTGCTAATCTGTGCGAACCGTCCATCGCGTGCGCTGCTGTGATCATAGTGAGGTCCAGGTAGGCCCGAATCGGATCGCGCTGCATTTGTTGTCGGTTGACTTGTGCCTCAATTGGCCGATCGTGCCACCACCAGCCGATTGCCTTCTATTTAGCTCTTTTATTTAGTTCCAATGCACGAGTAATTCGGGGGTTGTTCTGCAAAAGAGAAGTAAAAACTGAGAAATAGGCCGACGGTACTTGTGCAAATGCATTTTTGATAGCGCAGATTTAGAGACTGCGCCCAACATTCTGATTTTAGACCCCAAAAAGTAGGTTATGTTCCATTTCCTGCATCCGACAACATTGATTTTCGGATTCAGAACATCAATCTGAATCGAATCACACAAACAATTTTTTGTTCCCAAACTGGTACCACGGATGTCATTTTCTGAGCATATTTTGGGGTCACGTAACACGGCCTATAACGGTCTCATTTCTTCGGTGTGCTAACTTCCCAGGTGGCATTCCTACCAATCATCATTTTAAAAATTAGAATGTTGCGCATGTGTAAATCGGAAACATAGCTGCAGTTGCCGACGTTGTTATGGCTTATTATACTGTGCATATTACGTGGAACTTAAAGGAACACACCCTGAAATCTTTCACGGCATAATCAAACGGATACGGTTTTATACTCTTTTAAATTTCACAAGAACGGTGGGCTTCCCAATAATTAATCCCAAAGATAGACTGACGTTACTAGTTGTTTGCAAGGGCTAAGGCCGGTCTATCCCGATTTGTCTGGCATCCCGACTTTGCTTCTATGTAGAAAAAGCCATGGCGTCATTAGGTCTGATGTCTATTGGTTTTACATCCTTCTCACGTTTTACTGTTTCCAGATAACATAATAACAACCGTGCTTCACTCTTTGAATGTCTTCAGTCTCCTGAAGACGGGCAGAGCATTTACTGTCTGAAACCGAGTTCCTTCCGGTTCGTTCGTAACCACACACACTCACAACAGAGATGTTGCCATAATGGTGCTACGTACCACAAACAACTTATCCACAAACAACAAAATCATAGGCACCTGTTATTTCACAGCTCCGATTCACGCACATCGCCTTGCTGTGATCAGTGGCTGACGGTCGCTTTACGACAACTAGTAGAAAACTATAGCAAAGTGGAATTATCCACGTACCACCCTTAGCCTTGGCAAACAACTAGTACAGTCAGCCTATCTTTGGGATTAATTATTGGGCGGGCAGCCTTTTACGGACAGCCCGCCGTTCTTGTGAAATTGAAAAGAGTTTAAAACCGTGTCCGTTTGATTATGCAGTGAGAAATTTCAGGGTGTGTCATTTGAGTTTCACGTACCACGCACAGTAAGCTATCAACGCCAGCAACTGATGTTATGCTTCCCTTATTACACATGCGCAACGTTCTTACGTTGCGCCCGGCACGCCCTCCACGTCGATATGGACCAGTTCCTAATAAATTCAATTGTTTGCACGCATGCTCATAAAAAGGCAGGTGTAACGGTCTAATTTGTGACCCGCTCCAGGAAAAGGTGACATAAGTCGCGCTCTGCATTTATGAGTTATGGCCTGTTAAAGTTAATAGGGTAAATATTTTTGTCAAAATTTGATTTTCATTTTTTGTCTTAAATGACATCTTTAATCTCCAAAGTTTCAGATTTAATTAACAAAAAGCTGGAATTTGATAAATAAAGTGAAATGAAACCTTTTAAGAGTGCATGGTTCCAATGTATTGTCTTAGTTTTGTTGCGTTTCGAAGCCTGTTTTCTCAGTTACGCATTTGTATTGTGTAAAGTTGCCAGTTCGAGGCTCTTCGATCTTATGGCGGACGCGTGCCGGGAAAAACCTATGCTTTGGTGGCAATGGTCTCACTTATCCGGTGTGCTAACCTCTCCGGTGGACATTGTTCGTCTCAACACGCATGCGCTGGATACATGAGTCCGTGCTTGTAACGTGCTCAATTATCCGCTGAATGCCATAGTCCAGGGAAAATACTTAATTTTCTTTTGTTGACCTCACACAAATTGCAATAGAATATTTTTCACCACAGTGCACTTCTATTAGGTCCCTAGAATGACATACTAAAAATCTAAAAAATCCAAGTGGTGGAAATATGACTAATTTGCATAAATCGTTAATCCCTGCCGCGTAATATATTTATTCCTATATTTGGGTATATTATTATTATTAATTTTGTTCAAAAGTTTATTTTGGTGATTCTACTTACATATCCTTACTTCAATAACATTTTCTAAAGCATATATTCAGTCACTTATATAATACTTATAAGTATTTTCCCTGGACTAGAAGCGCAGGGCGTTTCTAGCGCAACAACAGAATGTTGCGCATGTGTAAATCAAAAACATAACTGGAGTTGCCGGCGTTTGTGGCTTACTGTGCGTGTTACGTGGAACTTAAAGGAACACACCGTGAAATCCCTAACGGCATAATCAAACGGATACGGTTTTATACTCTTTTCAATTTCACAAGAACGGCAGGCTGCCCAACAATTAATCCCAAAGATAGACTGACTGTACTAGTTGTTTTCCAGGGCTAAGGGAGGTACGCCTTGTTTACATGTATGCTTTCCTAGGAGCCGGTCTATCCATACTTGTCTGGCATCCCGACTTTGCTTCTATGTAGAAAAAAGCCATGACGTCATTTGGTCTGATGTCTGTTGGTTTACATCCTTCTCACGTTTCACTGTTTCCAGGTAACATAATAACAACCCTGCTTCACTCTTTGAATGTCTCCTGAGGACGGGCAGAGCATCCTGTCTGAAACCGAGATCCTTTCGGTTCGTTTGTAACCCCACACACTCACAACAGAGAGGTTGCCATAATGGTGCTACGTACCACAAAACAACTTATCTTTACAGTCTATCTTTGAGTTTAATCATTGGGCGAGCAGCCTTTCACGGGCAGCCCGCCGTTCTTGTGAAATTGAAAAGAGTATAAAACCGTATCCGTTTGATTATGACGTGAGAGATTTCAGGGTGTGTTCCTTTAAGTTTCACGTACCACGCACAGTAAGCCATCAACGCCAGCAACTGATGTTATGTTTCCCTTATTACACATGCGCAACGTTCTTACGTTGCGCCCGGCACGCCCTCCACGTCGATATAGACCAGTTCCTAATAAATTCAAGTGTTTGCACGCATGCGCATAAAAAGGCAGGTGTAAACGGTCTCATTTCTTCGGTGTGCTAACTTCCCAGGTGGCATTCCTACCAATCATCATTCTAAAAATTAGAATGTTGCGCATGTGTAAATCGGAAACATTGCTGCAGTTGCCGGCGTTTGTGGCTTACTGTGCGTGTTACGTGAAACTTAAAATAACACACCCTGAAATCTCTCACGGCATAATCAAACGGATACGGTTTTATACTCTTTTCAATTTCACAAGAACGGCGGGCTTCCCGCATAGGGTTGCCCGCCCAATAATTAATCCCAAAGATAGACTGACTGTACTAGTTATTTGCCAGGGCTGCGCTAAGAGTGGTGCGTAGATAATTCCACTTTGCTATAGTTTTCTACAATCATCAAATAGTTGTCGTGAAGCGACCGTCAGCCAATCACAGCAAGGCGATGTGCGTGAATCGCAGCTGTGAAATAACAGGTGCCTATGATTTTGCGCACGCCGAGTATAGTGTGACGCGCATGCCCAGAAGGCCTGGGACCCGAACATAATACAAAACGTCACAAGTAACTGACCAACTCGCGCACAAATAATGTTATTGTCGGAATCGACACACGTCGAACGTTTTGGTGAGAAAATCGGTTCGAATTATTTGTCTAGAAGAGATGTTACTTTTGGTAAGTGACATTTGGTTTTTAATTACAATCTTGTTCAGAAGAAACTAAACATAGGCTACATGTGTATGACTTCAAAAACGGGTTGTCTTGTTGAACAAAGTAGTCTTTAGTAGTCACCTGGATTCCTACAGTGATCAGGCTAGTGATAGTTTCACGAAATCCTTGGGGGACTTCAAAATATTCCTTGGCCTTCATGTTCAGGCATGATGGTGTCCAATGGCTGGGTAATATGTCATTATTTGCTACCTGAGGAACAAGGACCTTCGCCACACACTGTTTACTTTACTATCTGGCTGGCGTCAAAACCTACTGCAGAGATTTGGACCATAGGTGAGACTAGGGGTGTGCACTAGGGGAAGTTTGGTAACCAGGTACCTGATTACATAAAACACGGGTACCCAGGTGCCAGTTAAAGAAACCCAAACCCAAGTTTTAAGCTTTAACTTTTTAACTTTTGCTGCTTCAAGTGACTGCCAAATGTTCTACTATGGGCCTTTTCGAATCCCAGGCTTTGTCTTTGTCTTTGTCTTCTCAGTCTATTTTTGACCTCATGCTGGTGCCTGTTAATGCTTTAGAAATAAAGCTGAAAGTTAGACTATTTTCATTTGGCTTGCTTCTCAGCATGTTCTCAATAATTCATAAGTCGGAGGCGAAGCCAAAGCCAAAGCAACGGTTTCAAAAACCTCCTATAACTTTTTTTCTCTTTTTCAATCGGGTACCCGATTTCACAGTGTACGACCTCCATCCCTATGGCATACATGTATATCAGCAATGGTTTCCAAATATTGAGCAGATCAATATGTATTTAGATGTATGAAGGATCGATGCATTAGAAGGGTCGTAATTTGGTTTGGGTAAACATTTGCACCAGTACGCAAATAGCATCTTAGAGTCACAATAATAGACAGAATAGAAGAATAAACGTTGCTCATGACGAGATGCACATCACTCATCTTAAAGCCACAAGGGTAATTAGTATTATATAAAACCGTTTGTCAATCACCTGTCTCAGTACGCCGCAGATTCAAATTATTATCTCGTTAGGCCTGATGATGATGCTCGACAGCAGACAATGAAACTTTGGTTTGCTAAATGTTGGGAAGCAGTACACACGTAATAGACCAAAATAGATTATACTTCACAGTGCCAAAGGATCTGATCTGATCTGGACGACACACGTATGAGGAAAACTCCACAATTCTCAAGATGATCTGAAGAATTGTGCTGCACCCAACAAAAGAATGTTGCGCATGTGTAAATCGAAAACATAACTGCAGTTGCCGGCGTTTGTGGCTTACTGTGCGTGTTACGTGGAACTTAAAGGAACACACCCTGAAATCTCTAACGGCATAAACAAACGGACACGGTTTTATACTCTTTTAAATTTCACAAGAACGGCGGGCTTCCCTCGTAAGGTTGCCCGCCCAATAATAAATCCCAAAGATAGACTGACTATACTAGTTGTTTGCCAGGGCTAAGGGTGGTACGACTTGTTTACATGTGTGCTTTCCGGTCTATCCCGACTTGTCTGGCATCCCGACTTTGCTTCTATGTAGAAAAAGCCATGACGTCATTTATAGGTCTGATGTCTATTGGTTTACATCCTTCTCACGTTTCACTGTTTCCAGGTAACACAATAACAATCTTGCTTCACTCTTTGAATGTCTTTAGTCTCCTGAAGACGGGCAGAGCATCCTGTCCAAAACCGAGTTCCTTTCGGTTCGTTTGTAACCCCACACACTCACAACAGAGAGATTGCCATAATGGTGCTATACGTACCACAAACAACTTATCTTTACAGTCTATCTTTGGGTTTAATCATTGGGCGGGCAGCCTTTCACGGACAGCCCGCCGTTCTTGTGAAATTGAAAAGAGTTTAAAACCGTGTCCGTTTTGTTATGCAGTGAGAGATTTCAGGGTGTGTCCTTTAAGTTTCACGTACCACGCACAGTAAGCTATCAATGCCAGCAACTGATGTTATGTTTCCCTTATTACACATGCGCAACGTTCTTATGTTGCGCTAGGCACGCCGTCCGCGAATTTTTTTTACGTAGGTGGGCGAGTCCAAATTCATAAATTATTATGTAGTTGCATTGATCACTGTACAACACTTAGGTTCTAGGTCTCTTTTTCCCCTTAAATTAAAAATACTCCAAAGATATCAATTTGACTAGAAAAAACGCAGTGACCTACAGCAGGATTCGAACCAGGGATCTTTGATTCATAGCCCATCCCACTATCCACTACACTACGTATAGCAGCTCGACAACAGCTGTTCTTTAAAGCAATTTAATGTAACTAGTTAACTATAACAACAATGCTGTGACGTCATGTTTTATTCTGATGAATAATCATAACTTCTCATCCAAACTACTGAATAATTCATAAATCTTGACACACCCACCTACGGGAAAAACATTCGCACGCCGTCCACGTCGATATAGACCAGTTCCTAATAAATTCAAATGTTTGCACGCATGCGCATAAAAAAGGCAGGTGTATAGGGTGCACTATCCTAATTCAAGCCCCATTGAAAACAGTGTAAAATCAACAAAGTTTAGGGCCAAGTTTCATGCACACCAACATCACTTGGGTTTATCAAACAACAATCAGATTATTGTCTTGGTCTTTATCTTTCCATTTCTTTTCAATTTTGGGTGGGTTAGCCGATTACATTTTTTAATATTCATACCAAAAGAAACTCACCTCCCGAAAAGTGATACTTTCCCATCCTGCACGCAGCTATTTTACAAATGGCATCCCTCCACGTTCTAGGGCAATTAGGACCCATTTTTCAACTGTTCTAGGGCAATTTTTAGGACCCATTTTTCAACCGTAATTTTGTCAAGTCTGCCCTCAGATTGAAGCTCAGAAACCAGGGAGTTGATCCCATGCTATATTTACACAATCCCACCGTTTCTTTTACCAAACGGCCTCCTTTTTCAAAAGAAATTGTGGGGGCACATTTCATGCTAATGAGATCGCGGAGAAATTCTCCCTTCAATTAGGGTAGTGCACCCTAACGGTCTCATTTCTTCGGTGTGCTAACTTCCCAGGTGGCATTCCTACCAATCATCATTCTAAAAATTAGAATGTTGCGCATGTGTAAATCGGATGCCATAGCTGCAGTTGCCGACGTTGTTATGGCTTACTGTGCATATTACGTGTAAATTAAAGGAACACACCCTGAAATCTCTCACTGCATAATCAAACGGATACGGTTTTATACTCTTTTCAATTTCACAAGAACGGCGGGCTTCCCTCGTAAGGTTGCTCGCCCAATAATTAATCCCAAAGATAGACTGATTGTACTAGTTGTTTGCCAGGGCTAAGGGTGGTCACGCCTTGTTTACATGTGTGCTTTCCTAGGAGCCGGTCTATCCATACTTGTCTGGCATCCCGACTTTGCTTCTATGTAGAAAAAGCCATGACGTCATTAGGTCTGATGTCTGTTGGTTTACATCCTTCTCACGTTTCACTGTTTCCAGGTAACATAATAACAACCCTGCTTCACTCTTTGAATGTCTTTAGTCTCCTGAAGATGGGCAGCGCATACTGTCCGAAACCGAGTTCCTTTCGGTTCGTTCGCAACCGCACACACTCACAACTGAGAGGTTGCCATAATGGTGCTACGTACCACAAACAACTTATCCTTACAGTCTATCTTTGGGTTTAATCAATGGGCGCGGGCAGCCTTTTACGGACAGCCCGCCGTTCTTGTGAAATTGAAAAGAGTATAAAACCGTATCCGTTTGATTATGACGTGAGAAATTTCAGGGTGTGTCATTTGAGTTTCACGTACCACGCACAGTAAGCTATCAACGCCAGCAATTCATGTTATGCTTCCCTTATTACACATGCGCAACGTTCTTATGTTGCGCTCGGCACGCCCTCCACGTCGATATGAACCAGTTCCTAATGAATTCAAATGTTTGCACGCATGCTCATAAAAAGGCAGGTGTAACGGTCTCATTTGTGACCCGCTCCAGGAAAAGGTGACATAAGTCGCGCTCTGCATTTATGAGTTATGGCCTGTTAAAGTTAATAGGGTAAATATTTTTGTCAAAATTTGATTTTCATTTTTTGTCTTAAATGACATCTTTAATCTCCAAAGTTTCAGATTTAATTAACAAAAAGCTGGAATTTGATAAATAAAGTGGAATGAAACCTGTTAAGAGTGCATGGTTCCAATGTATTGTCTTAGTTTTTTGTTGCGTTTCGAAGCCTGTTTTCTCAGTTACGCATTTTGAATTCCATGGAACTTATTAATATGCAAAAACATCATATCACTGGAACGGGAGGGGCTATGGAGCTGTACTATGTACCGAGTGGAAGCTTATATCCTGGACTTTTTAATCATGTACATAACTCTATTTTGGGTTTTTGCGACTTATGTCACCTTTTCCTGGAGCGGGTCACATTTGTTCGGTGTGCTAACTTCTCAGGTGGCATTCAGCGGATAATTGAGCACGTTACAAGCTTATAATCCGCCGTATGCGTGCTGAAACGAAATATTTCCACCGGAGAACTTTTTTCCCCAGCATGGTAAAGGTTAATGGGCGTTTCTACACCCCTCGCGTCATGATTATTCAGTAGTTTCAACAATAACGCTAAAATATATTGTTATTGCTCAGTCAAATAGTTACACGTAGGTCCAGAGGTACATTAAAGCACTTTAAAAAACAAGGTTTTTTCGACCTCTCACAGTAGCCAAGAAGATAATGGGTTAGGTTATAGATCGTAAGATTGGGGTTCATGTTCGAATGATGTTCATTTTTTTATTGACAATTTTTTGACTCCAAGTTGATTGTTGTTGTTGTTGTTGTTATTTGGATGGCACCTTTGGCATTTGTTGTGCCCTTTGTGCCAGGTCTACATAAAAAACTTCACTAGGCGTTGATCATGTGCGTTAATCTTCTACACTCCGGCTCGTCTACACTCCGGCTCGTCTACACTCCGGCTCGTCTACACTCCGGCTCGTCTACACTCCGGCTCGTCTACACTCCGGCTCGTCTACACTCCGGCTCGTCTACACTCCGGCTCGTCTACACTCCGGCTCGTCTACACTCCGGCTCGTCTACACTCCGGCTCGTCTACACTCCGGCTCGTCTACACTCCGGCTCGTCTACACTCCGGCTCGTCTACACTCCGGCTCGTCTACACTCCGGCTCGTCTACACTCCGGCTCGTCTACACTCCGGCTCGTCTACACTCCGGCTCGTCTACACTCCGGCTCGTCTACACTCCGGCTCGTCTACACTCCGGCTCGTCTACACTCCGGCTCGTCTACACTCCGGCTCGTCTACACTCCGGCTCGTCTACACTCCGGCTCGTCTACACTCCGGCTCGTCTACACTCCGGCTCGTCTACACTCCGGCTCGTCTACACTCCGGCTCGTCTACACTCCGGCTCGTCTACACTCCGGCTCGTCTACACTCCGGCTCGTCTACACTCCGGCTCGTCTACACTCCGGCTCGTCTACACTCCGGCTCGTCTACACTCCGGCTCGTCTACACTCCGGCTCGTCTACACTCCGGCTCGTCTACACTCCGGCTCGTCTACACTCCGGCTCGTCTACACTCCGGCTCGTCTACACTCCGGCTCGTCTACACTCCGGCTCGTCTACACTCCGGCTCGTCTACACTCCGGCTCGTCTACACTCCGGCTCGTCTACACTCCGGCTCGTCTACACTCCGGCTCGTCTACACTCCGGCTCGTCTACACTCCGGCTCGTCTACACTCCGGCTCGTCTACACTCCGGCTCGTCTACACTCCGGCTCGTCTACACTCCGGCTCGTCTACACTCCGGCTCGTCTACACTCCGGCTCGTCTACACTCCGGAAGCTTGTGCAAATAAAAGCCCTCCATTTGCGGTATTAGAGTCGACCCATTTGTTGCAAAATAACCTCTCGTATGGATCACTGCACTGTCTGTAATATTCCTGATATAGTCCGGTCAATTTTGTTTGGCCTATGACTATGTTGTGTTGCATGCTGCCCCTATTCTCCTCCTCGAAGAGTAGTTCCCAAACAGGATTTGTCTCATTGGTTCGAATCTCGATTAAAAGTAAAGTTCAGCGTTAACTGTACACTGTACGTAGGCGTTATCTGTTCTGCACTCTTGTGTAGGAAACTTCCCCTGTCCGCGGCCATTGTATCTATATTCCCAGCGTTTTCAACATCGTGGTCGCTGTGTCAGTCACTCCAAGTTGATTGTGGGGATGAGTTTAATTTAAGGGGAAGCAAGGTTCCGAGAACCTGAGTATCTTCCATTCAGTGTGGTCTAGATACGCCCAGTTATGAGAATAGGCCTTTGCCATCATGGGGGGAAAAAACCAACGCACACGTTCATCTTTTTAGCTTATATTACTGTGTATTTGGCTGGCCCAGACGTAATTTTTGTAAAAATTGTAATTATCGACTCTTTTAATTTATTTTGTTTAATTCATTTGCTTGTATTCAGCGCCTTGAGGCGGAGCCGATTTGCAACTGTTTGCGCTCTATAAATGTCTCTTTATTATTACTTTATTAAAGCAAGAAGCGAAATCGTATACATGTACACGGAAATCACTGAACCGGCCGTTTTTATATTGTGTAAAGTTGCCAGTTCGAGGCTCTTATGGCGGACCCCTGCCGGGAAAAACCTATGCTTTGGTTGTAATGGTCTCACGTCTCCGGTGTGCTATAACCTCTCCGGTGGACATTTTTCGTTTCAACACGCATGCGCTGGATACATGAGTCCGCGCTAGTAACGTGCTCAATTATCCGCTGAATGCCACCGGAGAAGTTAGCACACCGGAGAAGTGAGACCGTTACACCTGCCTATTTATGCGCATGCGTGCAAATATATTTGAATTTATTAGGAAACTTGTCTATATCGACGCGGATGGCGTATCTAGCGCAACAACAGAATGTTGCGCATGTGTAAATCAAAAACATAACTGGAGTTGCCGGCGTTTGTGGCTTACTGGGCGTGTTACGTGGAACTTAAAGGAACACACCCTGAAATCTCTCACGGCATAATCAAACGGATACGGTTTTATACTCTTTTCAATTTCACAAGAACGGCGGGCTTCCCTCGTAAGGTTGCCCGCCCAACAATTAATCCCAAAGATAGACTGACTGTACTAGTTGTTTGCCAGGGCTAAGGGCTAAGGGAGGTCACGCCTTGTTTACATGTGTGCTTTCCTAGGAGCCGGTCTATCCCTACGTGTCTGGCATCCCGACTTTGCTTCTATGTAGAAAAAGCCATGACGTCATTAGGTCTGATGTCTATTGGTTTACATCCTTCTCACGTTTCACTGTTTCCAGGTAACATAATAACAACCCTGCTTCACTCTTTGAATGTCTTTAGTCTCCTGAAGACGGGCAGAGCCATCCTGTCCAAAACCGAGTTCCTTTCGGTTCGTTTGTGTCACCCCACACACTCACAACAGAGAGGTTGCCATAATGGCGCTACCACAAGCAACTTATCTTTACAGTCTATCTTTGGGTTTAATCATTGGGCGGGAAGCCTTTTACGGACAGCCCGCCGTTCTTGTGAAATTGAAAAGAGTTTAAAACCGTGTCCGTTTGTTTATGCAGTGAGAGATTTCAGGGTTTGTCCTTGAAAACAAAACCAACGCACACGTTCATCTTTTTAGCTTACTGTGTATTTGGCTGGCCCAGATGTAATTTTTGTAAAATTTGTAATTATCGACGTTTTAAATTCATGTTGTATAACCATTTGCATGTATTCAGCGCCTTGAGGCAGGGCCGATCTGCAACTGTTTGAGCTTTATAAATGTCTCTTTATTATTACTTTATTAAAGCAAGAAGCGAAATCGTATACATGTACACGGAAATCACTGAACCGGCTGTTTTTGATTGTGTAAAGTTGCCAGTTTGAGGCTCTCCATGCTTAGGGCGGAAGCGTGCCGGAAAAAACCTATGCTTTGGTTGTAATGTTCCCACCGATGTGCTAACCTCTCCGGTGGACATTTTTCGTCTCAACACGCATGCGCTGGATAAATGAGTCCGTGCTAGTAACGTGCTCAATTACCCGCTGAATGCCACCAGGGAAGTTAGCGCACACCGGAACAGTTTGTTTGTTTGTTTGTTTGGTTTATTTCCATTCGTACATTAAACTAACAACATAACAACAATTATAATAAGTTAACAAATAATGCACAAATGGGGGTAACATCCAGAGGAGGTATGACCCTCCTGTAGTGGAGTACCCAGACTGCTATTGGTTCATTGTATAAACTTTGCAAAATAACAATATAAGATAATATAATATCCCTTGGTCAGCAATGAATAAGAAAAGAAAATAAAGTGTTTTTTAAGAAGATAAATGAGATATTAATGTCCTGCTGCATTAGAGCATAAATAACATGATAAATTAGTGCAAAGAAAACTGTTATACTTATCCAAATAAAACTCTTTAAGATGGCTAAGGAAAAGTTTCCTAGATACACTGTTAAATTCATTTCTCAGGCTGTCAGGAAGGGAGTTAACAATCTTTGGGAGAATTTTACGATAATTGGAAGAGACAACATCCACTCTACAAATATCAGTAATACGAATAAGATTATCTTGTCTTGTAGTGAATGGGTGAAAATCCCGATTTAAAGGAAAAAACGAAGGAGAACTTATATTATCCGGGAGCAAATTATTAATATAATCAAGGTAATGAATGGCAATTTGGACATTACAAATATCTTCCAGCTTCAAAAGTTTATATTTGAAACAAAGAGGAGTAGTATGTGCATTGTACTGAACATGACACGCATTACGAATACATTTCTTTTGGAGAGTAATAAGTCTTTTGTACAAAGAGGGGTACACCTTTATCATGCCACCCCAAGCTAAGAGGCCATAATTTAGATGAGGATTAACTAAACTCTTATAAATGGCCAAACTGTCTATAACTCTCAAAGTATTCTTAGTTCTGTTAATAATATAATTACTTTTAGAAACTTTATTACATACAAGGTTAATTTGCTCCTTCCAGAGCATATTCTTATCAGTAATAAGGCCAAGAAAAGTACAGGAGGAAACCTTTTTAATAGTAACATTTTCTAGGTTAAGTGAGACATCAGGTAAAAACCTTTCTCTCTGCTGCAAAGAATAACAGATATAGTTAGTTTTATCAGGATGAATTTTTAACTTATTGGCTCTAAACCAATCTTGCAGTACTCTCAATTCATCATTCACAGTATTAGCCAGTACCTGCAAATTCTGTCCTGAGGCAACAAGTGTTGTATCATCAGCAAAGAGAACCGGTTTTAACAAGGGGCAACACATGGGCATATCATTAACGTAAATCAAAAACAATAATGGCCCAAGAGTTGACCCCTGGGGTATTCCACAAGTGATATTACAAATATTAGATTTGACATCGTCTAGAATCACATACTGCTTACGATCATTTAAATAACTTGTAAACCAGTCAAGACCGTTATCAGACCAACAGACATCAGTGAGACCGTTATGTACACCTGCCTATTTATGCGCATGCGTGCACACTTTTAAATTTATTACGAAACAGGGGCCAATTTCATAGAGCTGCTAAGCAAAATAAATTGCTTAGCCTGAAAATTTGTCCTTGGAAAAAACAAGGTTGCGGACCAAATTTTCACGTGATCTTTATTGTTTTCAATTGATAATCAGTTGGTTTTTGGCTTAGCTTGAAAAACCCGTAGAATTTTGGCTGGTAACCTGTTTTTAATGAGCAAGACTTTTTTGTGCTAAGCAAATTTGTGTGCTTAGCAGCTGTATGAAAGTGACCCCTGGTCATAAAGAAGCGGAGGGTGTTTCTAGCGCAACAAAAGAATGTTGCGCATGTGTAAATCGAAAACATAACTACAGTTGCCGGCGTTTGTGGCTTACTGTGCGTGTTACGTGGAACTGAAAGGAACACACCCTGAAATCCCTATCGGCATAATCAAACGGATACGGTTTTATACTCTTTTCAATTTCACGAGAACGGCGGGCTTCCCTCGTAAGGTTGCCCGCCCAATAATTAATCCTAAAGATAGACTGAATGTACTAGTTGTTTGCCAGGGCTAAGGGTGGTACCACTGACCTCTATACATGGACAGATCATCATTGTTTCATTTTGAAGTCGGCATGCGGAGAAGTGCAACATGGCGGACCCACGACGTGACTCTGTGAGCCAATGAAATGTCCAGGTGTTGGTACGATACGTATTACGTAATGTTTATAAATACAAAATGTACAGAATAAATCCGCTGACCTCCACACCTGGACATTTCATTGGCTCACAGCAGTGACGTCTCGGGTCCGCCATGTTGCACTTCCAGTTCGCGCCGACTTCAAGTGTTAGCACAGCAGAATATGGACAATGGTCCGTCCAGGTGTAGAGGTCAGTGGGTGGTACGCCTTGTTTACATGTGTGCTTTCCTAGGAGCCGGTCTATCCATACTTGTCTGGCATCCCGACTTTGCTTCTATGTAGAAAAAGCTATGACGTCATTAGGTCTGATGTCTGTTGGTTTACATCCTTTCTCACGTTTCACTGTTTCCAGGTAACATAATAACAACCCTGCTTCACTCTTTGAATGTCTTTAGTCTCCTGAAGACGGGCAGAGCATCCTGTCCAAAACCGAGTTCCTTTCGGTTCGTTCGTAACCCCACGCACTCACAATAGAGATGTTGCCATAATGGTGCTACCACAAACAACGTATCTTTACAGTCTATCTTTGGGTTTAATCATTGGGCGGGCAGCCCTTCACGGGTAGCCCGCCGTTCTTGTGAAATTGAAAAGAGTATAAAACCGTATCCGTTTGATTATACAGTGAGAGATTTCAGGGTGTGTTCCTTTAAGTTTCACGTACCACGCACAGTAAGATATCAACGCCAGCAACTGATGTTATGTTTCCCTTATTACACATGCGCTTACGTTGCGCCCGGCACGCCCTCCACGTCGATATAGACCAGTTCCTAATAAATTCAAATGTTTGCACACATGCGCATAAAAAGGCAGGTGTAACGGTCTCATTTGTTCGGTGTGCTAACTTCCCAGGTGGCATTCCTACCAATCATCATTCTAAAAATTAGAATGTTGCGCATGTTTAAATTCGAAACATAACTGCAGTTGCCGGCGTTTGTGGCTTACTGTGCGTGTTACGTGGAACCTAAAGGAACACACCCTGAAATCTCTCACGGCATAATCAAACGGATTCGGTTTTATACTCTTTTCAATTTCACAAGAACGGCGGGCTGTCCGTAAAAGGCTTCCCGCCCAATGATTAAACCCAAAGATAGACTGACTGTACTAGTTGTTTGCCAAGGCTAAGGGTGGTACGTGGATAATTCCACTTTGCTATAGTTTCCTACAATCATCAAATAGTTGACGTGAACCTATGCTTTGGTTGTAATGGTCTCACTTATCCGGTGTGCTAACCTCTCCGGTGGACATTGTTCGTCTCAACACGCATGCGCTGGATAAATGAGTCCGTGCTTGTAACGTGCTCAATTATCCGATGAATGCCATAGTCCAGGGAAAATACTTAATTTTGTTTTGTTGACCTCACACAAATTGCAATAGAATATTTTTCACCACAGTGCACTTCTATTAGGTCCCTAGAATGACATACTAAAAATCTTTAAAAAATCCAAGTGGTGGAAATATGACTAATTTGCATAAATCGTTAATCCCTGCCGCGTAATATATTTATTCCTATATTTGGGTGTATTATTATTATTAATTGTTTTGAAAAGTTTATTTTGGTGATTCTACTTACATATCCTTACTTCAATAACATTTTCTAAAGCATATATTGAGTCACTTATAATACTTATAAGTATTTTCCCTGGACTAGAAGCAGAGGGCGTTTCTAGCGCAACAACAGAATGTTGCGCATGTGTAAATCGAAAACATAACTGCAGTTGCCGGTGTGGCGGTCTCACTTCTCCGGCGTGCTAGCTTCTCCGGGCAGATTGAGCGGATAAGTCAGCACGTTACACTCACATACTCATTTATCCGCTGTGCTTACTTCTCCTGATGCCGGGCTACTAACAGAGGGCGCTATCACCATATTTTCCATCGCATTTGACAAAGTGTGGCTGATTTCAGGACCAATTTTCGTTAACTGATCACTCAGATAACTATAGGGAAAAGACAACCAAATTGGGCAACAATTAAAATAATTTAATTTGAAGATTGTAGCAAGTTGTTTTCATCAGGGGATGATTGACTGAACTGAGGAGAAGCTTATATCTCTGAGTCTGAGCACTCACACCAGGCGGACTATATATAAATCTTGTTTATGGATACTGTACTACCGCATTACAAATATTCGTTATTAATATTATTATAAATAAATGCAACAGTCATCAGATAGATAGAAGATAATTACGATCGCTCTTTTTCTTGTCAGAAGCGCGTCTGGCCGTCGTGTACGTACGTGTCTGCCGACGCCGCCGTGTCGAAGCAAAAGACCGACTAGTACTAGTCTAATACAGCATAGCAGTACAATGTAGTACGTATAACAATTTTGTCGCACGCGCCCTGGATTCTACTGGTACCCTGTATGTAACGTAGACACATCCTACAATCTTACGTTCACAGTACATCACCAAAGAACTCAGCACACAGAATAAAGTCGGCAAAAATGTAAACCACTGCGCAATTTTGCGCATGCGTGTTGAAGCGTTATTTCCCTTTTGGAGAAGCTAGCACGCCGGAGAAGTGAGACCGCCACACCGGCGTTTGTGGCTTACTGTGCGTGTTACGTGGAACTTAAAGGAACCCACCCTGAAATCCCTCGCGGTATAATCAAACGGATACGGTTTTATACTCTTTTCAATTTTACAAGAACGGCGGGCTTCCCGCGTAGGGTTGCCCGCCCAACAATTAATCCCAAAGATAGACTGACTGTACTAGTTGTTTGCCAATTAAGGCTAAGGGTGGTGCGTGGATAATTCCACTTTGCTACAGTTTTATACCAATCACCAACTAGTTGTCGTGAAGCGACCGTCAGCCTATCACAGCAAGGCGATGTGCGTGACGCGAAGCTGTGAAAAAACAGGTGCCTATGATTTTGCGCACGCCGAGTATAAAGTGATGCGCATGCCCAGAAGGCCTGGGACACGAACATGTAACAAAACGTCAAAAGTAACTGACAAACTCGCACACAAATAACGTTATTGTCCGCATCGACACACGTCAAACGTTTGTGGTGAGAAAATCCGTTCGAATTATTTGTCTGGAAGAGATGTTACTTTTGGTAAGTAACATTTTGGTTTTTAATTACAATCTTGTTCAGAAGAAATTAAACATAGGCTATGTGTGTATGACTTCAAAAACGGGTCTTCTTGTTGATAACAAAATGGCCATAAAAATGGTTTAGGTTCTAGTTTTAATTGTATTCGCAAAGCAATTTAGACCTTGTGTCTTACTTTAAATACATGTACACTTACTTTCCACTTTTTTTAAAAAACGACTTTGTGATTGTATTTCTTGGTTAATTGTTTGTTCAGTTTGCCATTCTCCTCTTTAACAAAATATCGAGAGGTTAATGTCGCACCAATCTTTGAATAGATATAGAACACAAACAGTAAAACAATCCTTATTTTTTCAATAATTAGTTCATGGCTGTCGATAAATTCGATGATTTAGGTTTGTGATTTTAATCCTGAAACCTTTATTTTCTACTTTCAGGTTTTAAAGATTCTACTGACCATCCGTGTTATGTGCACCGCTGCGGCCTACGGTAAGTAATTTTCTATTTCGGCCCAAAACTTATTGGCTCGTTCAAAATGCGCTGCATTGCTATAGCTGTCCGCAACAATCGGCCAATAACAAATTCTGACGGGCTTAACCGCCCCCCCCCCCCCCCGGATCCGCCCATGTTAATAATATCCAAACTTCAGAAGAAAGAAATAGGTTGAAGATGACACCAAAAGTTACTAATTTGTGAACTATATAGTTATAGCTAGCTTTAAAGGTAGGATACACCAATGGTAATTGCTTGAATTATCAGGAATGGGTGGATTTAGGTGTTTGTAATTTATAGTAAACATCGTTTAACTGACCTGTTTGAAGTTTTACAATCATGGATGCCGAGGAAAGCAAGAAAAACAGCGTTTGTTTCTTAACTGGCGTCAGGCAGTGGTTGTTACGTTGCTCTAAAACAAAATTCAATTTTTCGCAACAATTATAAGATATCTAGGGCAATCATTTTGCTGGATACCTACAATCATTATTTACTTTCAAATAAGTTTGATATTTCTTAATAATTCGGTAGTAATTCTGTTGCGATATCTCCAAATGGTGTATCATATAACTTTTAAACGAACTGTGTTTTTGAACCCATGCAGCTTGCCAGAACCCATAATTAAAATTGCATTACGCATATTGATGTGTAGACACAACGCACAACTGCGACGTTGTCAATATTAGCAGAGTACAAACATCATCTTTATGATACTAACCGTCGAAATTGGAACGATTCTTTGCTTTTTGACTGACAAAGCATAGAGAATCGATTTTCAGCGTTTGCTCTGCCTCTCCGCCCCTTGCTTGGAGCAATTTAGTTCCGGTGCCCGCTGTTTGTATTCCCGTATTAATTATTAATTAGTTTGCAGGGCATACCGATGGCGGTAAGCTGGAATCGATTTCTCCGTCGTTTAAAAAACGGTACTATGTTTAAATCGTGGGCGTATTGAAGGTTTGGGAGTTCAGAGAGCTAGGTACCCCCCCCCCCCCCCCCCCCCCCCCCTGCATGACCAGTGTTATTTTGATATATATTATTTTTTATATTTTAATTTTATTTTGCTTCCGATGGTAAAATAATATTCTATTTAAAAAATTGTTTAGTACATCTAGTTGTTTTTTAAGTTGTACGTTTATATATCTAGTTTCCATTATTATACTGAAGATTCTTTAAATGGTCCTAGAAATGTGGTTTTTATTAGTTTAAATGAAAGATTATAACTAATTGAGTGATTTTCAGTTTATAAAAGTTTTATTTTTTGGTAATTAATATGAGAAAAAAATAATAAAGTGCTTTGGGGGACCGGCCCCGCCCCTAGAATGGTAGCTTATTAACATGTAAAATGTGCATAATTATGACGTATGTTTGGGAAGACTTCGACGTCGCGACCAGCGTGCCCGTGCATGCATGCATCATGTGCCACGCGTATCGATGCAAAATCATTCAGTCGATGGTCGACTCAAGTTATTGTCAAAGGAATTGTCAAGTGGAATATCTTCTTCAGATGTAGGACCTGATGATACTGCGGATATTTCGTCCGATTCTGTGGAATATGCGCTCCATAGCCCCGAACTGTCGTCTTCACTCGCCATGTCTGAACAAAATCTGCTGCGTGCGTACCCGCGTGCATGGCATCTCTTTTGGGGGGTTGCCGAATGTTCGTCAAGAACAGCGCCACCATTTGTCAGTGTTTGAACATGTTAACGAGGGGGTCAATTACATTTACGGTGATAAACCCTAATTAATGTCATTTTATACCATTTTATCACCCCTGGTCTTGTTACTTACACACCAATGCACATTTTTAATTATTTAATAGCAATTCTCCTCGAAAGGTCTGCGTAGAACCTTTAATGACAGACTAGTCAGGCAGATTGTCCAATCAAAATGATGCACCCTAAAAACAGATTGGTTGAAAATAACCGATTGATTGGTAGTGTGTCCAACCAATATATTGGTCAATTTTAACCCAAATATTCGTTATTTTGACCAATGTTTTTGTTCAAATGACCAATATCATTGGTTATTTCAGCCACTATTTTGGTAAGAATTGGCCAATATCATTGGTTGGACACGTATCTACTAATCGGGTATTTCAACCAATCTGATTTTAGAGTGTAAAAGCCTGAAATCTGGCACACAATTTTAGTATGTCAATGGGCTTTTTTTTGATACAGTTGATAGTTTAATTAGAGCATTACTTTTCTATATGACCACAGCAGCTGGCTGTCCACACGGATGGGTTCGGCAGGGAATGTCCTGCTACAATTTGACGTCAACGGGAAAAGCGCCCTCATCGGCACAGGATGGATGCAGTGCCCTCTACGGCGCATCCCACCTTGCCGTTTTGGAAAGTGACTCGGAAAAAAACGAAGTTTTCACCGTTTTGAAGTAAAAGGCCTGTTCTGTTGTTGATCACTAGGACAAATCTCTGTCACGTCGGGGACACGAATTTTTGAAAATGTCCGTTAGTAGTCTTTTTATAATTCGTGAATGGCGCGTTTGCAAATTTGAATACTGTTTGAGTGCATGGATTTGAAGGTTAATTTATATTGATATTTTCTTTAAATAAATCGCATGTCGCAAGAGTATATTTTTACGTACTCGGAAAACGTAATTAAATTATGATTTTGAGCAGCATTTAAATTTGCGCAAAACTGAATGACGCGGTGAAAATTTGACGCTCCTTTGCCGAAATCGACCAAGAAAACTTACAAAAAAGATGTCATTTCTTCTTTTCATCACAAGCTTTAAATATAAATAATAATGTTTACCCCTTCCTCTTTACCCTAATGTAGCATATCCGAGGACACGCGCTACGCCATTGGTCCGTTCCCACCCTGTGGCGAACTCTGCTACTTTCTGATTGGACAAACAGGGAGCGTTGTTCCTAAAATAGGATCGATGACGTGTGACACGGCTCTTCCATTCATTTGCGAGGGGGCATTGATTTATGCAGGTGAATTTTAGCTATTCATTAAATCAACTGCAGTACGCACCATACAATTATTTGTTCGTTCTGATCGATTGAACGAACAATTCAATTACTATTTCTCAACAATTTAGTTTATCCAAATTATTGATTGATTGATTTGATTGATTTGTTTGTATCAATTAATATATTTATGTTTTTTAATGTTGGTCTCCATTTTTTGTATTATACATGAAAATTGCAAAAAGGAATAGAAGTATCATACTGTAGGTCCATTTTCCGCTCAGTTTATGGAAATTGTTCTACTTTTGATTCCGGATATAATAGTTGTCATCGTCAAAATTGCATCAAACTGCTTGATTGATTTTATTGATTGAATTAATAAATATTTTGCTTATTATTGCCCTCAGCTCCCAACCCCGTTGTCAACTTGAACACTACAGTTCTCTCCTCCAACTCGGTCACGGTAACTTGGTCAAGGCCCGCTTCTAGGGAACTGACGGGCTTTCGAGTCACATTAGATGCCGCTGCAGCCGCTCAGACGATCGCCCAACAATACGTGGAGGCCGATGGCGACTCACACGAGGTGGTGTTCACCGGGTTGGACGGCGGGACGGTGTACACGACGGCTGTATTCACGGTTAACGGACCGATTGAGAGCAATTCAGTAACAGTGAATGCTACAACGTGTGAGTTTTCTACTCTCCTCATATTTTCCTTCAAGTTTCTCGTCTATACAACAAGTATCTTTAACCATCCTCGTAATACATTCACCATAACGCCAACCAAATAAACTGCAGCACCGTATTACTCGAAGTAAGTTGATGGTCTATATTCCCATTACTGAACTCGGTACGGATCCCTTAATGTTGTATACCATTGAAAAGCTCTTGTTCTGCAAAATCCAAAAATATCGTATCTCAATTCTTCCTTAAAAGTTCGACTTTAAGCTCATTTTCCCATCTTCTTTTGGAAGGCGCAAACGTTAATATTATCGACTGTGATTCCAGTCAGCAAATTCCCACTTATAATGAAAAAAAAATTCATTTTCTGCTGTGACGCGTGTCCTCAGTAACATAAATTCGTCTTCAAATATTTCCACCTACAGGTAACTATACTTTTTTGCTCCAAAGTTCCAAACCAGATCCCGTGTCTCCAGACCGTGGCCGGGCAGCGCGATATGACCGTTTCATGGCTGCGTCCCGCGGGGAGAGTGGATGGTTACACGGTTGACCTTAGCGGGCCCGGCAGCAAAAGCAAGGAACTCGACAAGGCGGTGGACGTAAACGACGGAGACCCGCTCGATTGCCACTTTAAGGATCTCAAGAAGAACTCCGTGTACGACTTGGTGGCCTACGCTTGGGTGCGCTACAACGGGGCCAAACTGTACTCGGCGACGGTCGAATACCAAGCCAGGACGAGTAAGTTATCAACATTGCAAGACACGTAAAATACTATCAAACTATTAAAGCTTTTCCTATATAAAACCTGAGCAAAAACATTTGTTCATAACCTGTTTATACTGCACTCCTGACCGGACTTCCACCTTAATCGTCGTCTACATTTGTAATCACTCTAGCATCCAAGAACAGTCGAGAGGATACATCTGCTCCCTGCGAACATGTAGTCTCTTCTACAGAGGTGGTCACTAGCACTCCTGCCACTACAAAGCAAACCACACCGGCTGCATTATGTCCAGAGGTCAGTCCAGATTAAGGAGTATAGACGAAGGTGGGGAATTAGAAAATGTTGTAGACACAAGTTGAGTTTTGGTTGATTGAAGTTTAAACATTGCTTGTGGACAGACAAATGAAGGATACATTATTTCTGCGCATAATGATTACATAATGCTGCCCCATAAATTGTGTAAAGTTCGATTGATCAGAGTGAACCAAACTAAATTGACAAGAGCAGGACGTGAACAGGTGACATCACCCGCAAGGCTAACACCAATCAATAGTGGTATCTTTGGAATCCACCACGGATTCACTCACAGGATCAGAGGTCCACCCGTATCGACCATGCGTCGCTTAAGTCTGAATATCTAGCAGGTGTTCATTGTGGTTTATTTGATTAAATTAGGTTGATTACGTTGAACCAACGACGCTGGTGATCACGGCGTCTGGTGCTACGACCTACACAACCCAGGCTGTAATGACATCAAACGCGGCAGGAGTGACAGGCACCGCTTCGCCATCTGCGTCGATCGCATCAACTGTCGAGCACCCACAAACAGTTGAATCTACAACAGACGGACCTACCTTACAGGCAAGCCCGGGATCCACTTACCCGGAATTGACTCTTAGTCTTACCCCAACGGAGGAGACTCCCTCAACATCAATGGGGAAAATCTCCACGCCTGCTCCCCTGACCTCGCCAACTACAGAACATCCACAAACAGTTGAGTCAACATCTCCCGAGGTTTCAACCACACGGATTGAAACAACCGCTACAATTTCGACTATGTACGACTTAACTCCACCCACGACCATTTTTATATCAACTATACCAACAGATCCGTCACCACAACCGTCCCCCACCGACTTATCAACAAGTTCAATCCATGATCACTCTGTACTGGTTCAGTCCACAGAGTCGACCAAAGACCAAAGTAATCCCACTTCTGCCACCAATGTTGGGCTGCATAGTTCACCTGGTCCCGAGTCATCAACACCCATCCCAACCGAGCTACCGGCAAAGGTCTCGACCGGTGTGGGTGGCACAACAAAGCAATATCAGAACGTGGGCTTTTCGACAGTGGTAGGAGTTACTCAGGACACCAGAATGCAGACGATAACATTGACCCAAAATCTACGAGAATGTTTGATGTCTACGTCTTCAACCGATAGAGATGGTATGTACGGGTCTTTGATCTTTTGAACTAAAAACAAGCTCACTCACAACTGTTTCGCCTGAACTATACTGAGAAGAAAACCTGTATCTCCGAGCACGGATAAGAAAATACGAAAACGTCATCAAAATAATACTTTATCATCGTCTTGTTTTGTTAATTGTTCCTCCACTGATCTCGACTGTAGATTTGTTTAATGAGAAAATATATGTTTATAAAAGATGTTACAAAATATTGTTTGGTTATTTCAGGACCTACTGGCAACAATTCAACAGACAACGAACACGCAGCAGTCAAACTCATAGCTGAAATCTTGGACTTCTTCTTTAATAAGGTTTGTCCATTTCCCTAAACCAATAGATTCGCTATTTTTCAGTTATGGTTTCAATTGTTCGACTTTCTTATCTCTTGGAGTGTATTGCGTTTCCAGCCTGAAGACATCGTAGGCCTCTTGCACTGTGTCAACAGCACAAATGCGTCTCTTGCCGATCAGGAATTGCCGTGGTCTGATATTCTGGAAATACTCTTAGACACAGTGGTGCACAGTGTTCCGGTGACTTTTAAAGAGACTACAGTTCTTCGTGTCACAGGTCATCCACTAGCAGGCAATACGGGTCAGTGTTAGATTCATAAATGTCTTTATGAGTATTTACTTAGTCGAGAGCTATCGTAGACTTTTGTTGGTCGTCTTAGACTCTGGTAGCGCTATGGCAAATCACAAACCATCCCAGACTTGATATCGCCTATATTTTCACAGATCGTCCCAGACCAAGAGTGTTCACATTGTTATACACCTGTCATGTTTTGTCTTTGCAACAGATGTGGAAGTTGTGTTCACGAGCTTAGAGAACGGAAGCTGTAAGGGCTTTCAGAGCAACAGAACGGGTTCATCGAGCTCAACAATCCACCTGCCAGGATCTGTTCTCATTGAGGATGGTAGAGACAAACTCATTTTGTAATTTGTCTTCTTCTATTCAATAACAAGACAATGCAAACCAAATAAAGGTGGTCCAGAGCACAATGGCTATTCGCTGGAAGTCTCTTTGCGCATCTGGTCTAAACACATGGGATGGATTTAGGTCATTCGTTGGCATTATGGGATAATCCAATACAATAGCACTGCCCGGCTCTATTCACCAGTCGACAACCTGTTTGTCACAAGTGACACTTAGTCAGTCTTCAGTCAGTGATATACAGATATGACACCAGACTGGCCCTTTGGGGTCTATACACACGTGATGGATTTAGGTCATTCGTTGGCATTATGGGATAATCCAATACAATAGCACTGCCCGGCTCTCTTCACCAGTCGACAACCTGTTTGGCACAAGTGAAACTTAGTCAGTCTTCAGTCAGTAGTATACATATAGAAGACCAGACTGGCCCTCTGGGAGCAAAAGACTGAATACTAGAATAATGCCTACGGAGATTGTCATTTGATTTACACCAATAATAAGAAGAGTGTGATGTAAAGATATAAACGTTATGCTAACTGGTGTGCGTGTATTCTCGACAGGACTCCGATGCCGACCTCTGCTGCTGATCAAAATGAAGGATTTGCAGGATATATTACCACTGGATCAGTGTGTTGACAACAGGTAAATGAAATGTCCCTTGGCTCGTCTCTTTGTTGTTCACTGGTTTGTTTGTTTGTGTGTTAAACTTGCTTTTGTCTTTCTGGTTGTTGTTGTTGTTGTTTCATGTTCTGCACATTCAATTATTGAACGTCGGAGATCGACGGGCGCACCGTTGTTCTAACACCCTTGCTGGAGACTACATTAAAGTCTAGAAACACTTTTAGTTTTCTACGCGTTAGCAATTACTTTTTCGGTTTCAATTTACAGTCACCATACTAATGAGTTGGCTGTTCTTTTCATGTTTCTCGCGGATTTGCATGCTCTTTAAAAACAAAATTATATGAACCAATTACTAACATTTTGTCGGGGAGTGTGGTCTATGGTGGTTTGAGGTTAGGGCTCATGATCAGAAAATCAAGGGTTCGAAGCCAGCTATTGGCCATTATGTTGTGTCCTTGACTTGGGCAAGCCACTTCATTATACTTGCCTCTCTAACCTGCGATGAACAAGCACCCCCTCTAGGGAAATATAACTTATTCTCAGTTGTTTCATGCTATACTGAGACCAAAGATAAACACCGACCTGATGAGCATCACTGACTCGGCACATACATATTCTTTTGCTGGCCTTTAAGCAAAAGAACTTTAATTTGAAGCTTTTCTTCTAGTGAACTTACCTGTAAGGAGCTATCGACGCCGTTCCCTCTAGTGACTGTCGCCCTCCAGCCGCCGAAGTTAAAGCCCTTCCTGGACCCCGTCACGTTTGAGTTCCCAAATTTGCCGGTACGTACGCCATTCGTTGTTTTCCATTACTTTTGGGGTAATCATGAGATCTGCAGAATTAATAGAAATTAGCTGAAGAACCCTGAATGATTTGATAGTTAATGTATTTTCTGGTAATGAAGCAAAGGTAATTACCAAACGTTCCCTTGGCACTGTAGCTCGCAAGCCCAAATGACCAGGAAAAGAGGAGACAATTAAAAGGGATTGATTGACACGAATAATAATTTAGCTTTCCTTAACAGTGTGCTTAATTTATGCCTGTCTTGAAATGCTTTATTTGTTTTTCTAATAGATTACAGAATTGACTCCAGTGTGTGCTTGGGTTGAGACCATCCATACGTAAGTCGGCAGAAAGACATAGTTTGACAAATAACAAATTTGAGGCAAATAATAGACAAAACCTGTCTTGCACTGTGGATAAAATACAAAGACGACCACAATTGTCTTGAGGTATAGATGTACAATGTATCTGAAAAATGGAGACAACTGGCACTCGGGAGCTTATTACTGATTTCATAAAAGGGGCGAGTGATTATGACTGCCCTGCCCAAGGCCGTCTAGCCCAAGTGAGTTGTTGGTGACGTTTGTTTATACTGGGGTTACTAAATACTATAGTGCTTTGCTAGGAAATTCAGGGTTTAGGGTTCAAACGATTTGAAAGAGGTGCTTGAATGAGGAACTTGTGAAATGTGATTTGTTTCCCAAAACTTTCGGGACTTTCTACGTAAAATGTACTTCAAAAAGTACTTTCGCTGTATCAGGGTTACTGATATAAACCGTAGATGTGACTCGAAACAATGTAGACTTGGTTAACATGCCACAAATATCGATTCGTATTGAGAGTTGGGTGCTGTACATGTACATGCACATAACGAAGCGGCTTCTTAACCGTATCTGACTAGAACTGATGTTTGTCAAAACTGGGAAAAGGTATCTGATGACACTCCCGTATAACTGTTTTTTTACCAATTTTGAAATGAGCTTTGCTTTATATAGAGACAAAACCCGAGCAGGGTATTCGTGGAACACCAATGGCTGTGACACGATCTTCGGTGAAGAGGCATCCTCCGTGATTTGCCAGTGCTACCATTTGACAAGCTTCACTGTCATAATGAAGGTGGCAGATTTTGAGGTTTGTTATGCCACCAAAATAATATACGGCCTTTAACCAGGCTGTTGATTTTGAAGTACCTTAATTGTTTAACACTTTAAATTGTTATACAGGATTGCCCATACAAAAAAACACCATCATTTCAACGAACAATGGATGGAGAATCTTTCTAGAAGAAAAATATAACAAGATATCCCGATTTGGGCCAGTAGTTTTAACTCCAGCCCCTGTTTTGTTTAGCGAAGTTAGGGTCCTTTCGCACTGAGAAATAAATAGGCCTAAACCATGTCAAAGTGCTTTTTATAGCTTTAAGTTAGTTATTATCTCAGTGCGAAAGGACTTTCGATGGTGCCTCACATATCCATATTGGTATAGGTAGTCTTGGGTTCAGGTTAGTGGAAGTATACATGTCCGTTTTGGGTGGGCCATCCTGTGTAATAACCAACTTTTTGTTTTCCTTCCGGCTGAACTGTGCATACAAAAGGCATTTGGCCAGACACTTAACGCAACATAATTGCTGACAAGAAATTACATGTTGTTGTTGTAACATGTATTTCAATGTTGCCATTCATTACAATATATACGTACAATCATATAGAATTTACCAAATAATTCAAGAATTTGATAGAAACTATGTATACACAATATGTTATATAAAGAAACGGTATTAGGTACATGTATAAGGTTAAGCGTATGACGCTTTTGTGCCCTAACCTATGGACAAACAAATATACAAGCAGGGAACCAGACAAAGGACAACAAAATACAACGTAAAGACAGACTAGTGTGAGACAAGGCAAAAATATTAGTTCATGCACAAATATACCAAAATTACAAGTACGAATCAAGGAATCGAGCTTTTAAATTCTTAACAAAGACAGAAAGAGAACGAAGGTGATGATTTATAAGCGACTTGTCTAAACTATTCCAGTATGAGAATATACTATATAATAATTGTATACTATATAATATTGTCCTGTGGAGTACAAGGCATATTAAAACTTGGTACACCTTTAATTGTCTTTAATTTCAGATTGACGAAGGACACGAGATGGCGCTTCAGCTGATTAGCATGCTTGGGTGCATTGTGACAATCGTCTGTGCGTGCCTGACGATCGCAATCTATTTCTATCTGAGGTAAACATTCAACGTCAACGTCTTATGTTGGCAGATCGTACTACAGTCGGCTCCAAGACGCTTTTTAATGTTCAATTTAAATATCCCCCGAGAAAAAGGAACCAATCCCCCTCCATAGAAATCAAAATGTTTCAGGCTGGGAATAAGATTCGGGTTAAACACTCAGCTTGCTGATGAGGTCAATGGCAATCTCTATTCAAATGTTTGGGTTTTTTCACCTCGACCTAGAGCAAAACTTTACCATGATTATGAGACCACCTAGAATCATCTCAAATACAGTGATGATGGTCATATATGTGACCCAGCACGAGTAAGTGAGACACTTTGAGGCAAAAATGAAATTTGAGATTTTGATTTCATCATTTAAAGCTTGTTTGACTTTAAATGATGAAATCTAAATCTCAAATTTTATTTTTGCCTCAAAGTGTCTCATTTACTCGTGCTGGGTCACATATTAGATGTAACTTTCTATAACATGGTCTCGTTAAGCAGAATCATGAAGGAAGAGAAGTTGATCCATGTTCAGTTGCTCCTGGCGGTTGCCGTCGCACAGCTTGTCTTTCTCATCGGCATTGATCGGACTGAAAACCAGGTGTGTAAAATGAGCCGAGACCAGGAGATTGTGATCTCACAAACTTCACCTCAAAATTGGTTTGACATGAAAGTTAGCTTGTAAGTCACTGCATGTCTATCTCCGGCTCTTTTCAGAACTCACTAATCTCACTAACGAGTATTACCGTACGTGGTGTTACCGCAAACTATATTACTGCATGTCTACCGGAACATATTTTGTGGGTGGAATCTTGATATCTGTGACCCGAGTCTTGACGACTTTGGACTCGAATCTTGGTATCTGGTATCTGCCATTAGAGTCCTGACGACCATTTGTGATCCGAGTCTTGGTATTTAGCACTCGAATCTATACACCCGGAAATGACTGTTATCACATTGGTATCAACGGGTCGTCACTTTCCCAGCTTGTGTAGTAATAACATTAATAACGTTAATTAAGATCGCCCGAGACAGATCTTAGTTCAAATTTTGACACGACTTAGAAGTCGGCTATCTACTCTTTGTGACGACGACTCGAATCCTGATGTGACCTAAGTCTCTGCTTCTGTAAACTTACCCATACACATTGTGCCTCTTGTTATGTTTTTGATCTCTCTTTTTAAATGTTATGTCATCGATCTCTGCAGGTGTTGTGCACGATCATAGCCATCTGTCTTTTCTACTTCATGAGCGCCATCTTCACCTGGATGCTGATGGAGGTCACCCATCTCTACATTAGCGTTGTCAGAGTGTTTGCTTCCGGGTCAAGAATGAGAGTTTACCTCTTTGTAGGATGGGGTCAGTTTCTTGGTCGTCGACATGGCTCATCTTTTTGCAATGCTCGCGGCGTGTCGCGCTCCGGTAATACACACGCGCTCATAATGCAGTTCTCCTTCGACTAAATACCCAACAAGCCCGCGTCGTAACACGTGCAGCGTGTACGTGGTCTCGGGTTCCTAAATTACTTTTACTTTTGATAACTTAACCCGGTCAGACACAGCGCAGCGCATCAGGTAAAAACGTCTGGTGCACTTTGATGGATTTAGCTGACAACAGCATATAAACAATCACAGTCTATGACTAGTATTAGGAGCTAATCCAAATAATGCCAGAGATTGGATCCTGCTGCGTCCTGTGACCGCAGACTCTGAAGCAGTTTGACCTTAATATTTCTGAGTAATTTTTGTCAAACCTGATATAATGTGATTTCTTCAAGTTTAATTCGTCATTACCGAAAATAAGTCAGGTAACGTGACTTATTTTCCAATGTACAGGTCTGCCACTGATTCAAGTTACCATTTCGTGTAGCGCGTCTGCTGGCGAATTCATCAGCGACAAACAGTAAGTGACCGCCTGTTTTGATGACCATCTTCCAAATCCAAAATTACCTTACGCGAGTGTCTTTCATTTCCTGTGGTTTTTTTAATCTTCAAAATAGTTGCTGGTTGACGGTACAGAACGGAGTTATTTGGGCGTTCGTTGGGCCGGCACTGCTTATAGTAACGGTAAGAATGGGCCGATAACATACGAGTTATATTACGAGTTATGCAGTTAATAAAAGCAAGTTAAAATATGTGTACATCTCACTGTTTTATACAAATTTAAGTAGTGCATCATAGCCTGTCCGAGTCATTTTGTTTTGTACACCTTTGCGATTCGCATAACTACTTACCTAGGCCAAAAGACAGTATATGAAGACATCGATGTAGCCTTGACGTTTTAGTTTACATTGTGCGTCCAAACCTGAGGAAAATAAGTCAATCGGATGTTGATTGAGCCTTTTCTACTTGTATTTATTTATTCTGGCAAACCGTACATTCACAAACATATAAATATATAATGATGTACTGATTACAAAGCCAAGGATAGCCCAAAAAAGCTGTTAAACACGGCTTATTTCCATAGGGGTTCTTAAAAACACAAAAACAAACGTATACAGTACAAAAAATAAGGAAAAATACACTGGAAATTATAACAAATCTTAATTTTATAAAAGATCAACTAACTACTTAAAAATTGGGCTGAGAGAAGAGATGATTTTTTACTGCCCTTTTAAATTGATGGGGATTATTGGAACATTTGATGCTGTTAGGAAGTAAATTCCATTCATGAATTCCGGTATAGAAAAATGTATTGCACTCTGGCCCTTTTATTCTCGGAACAACCAAATTAGTAGAGCTACCCCTGGTCGAATAAGTATGCATATCTGAAACCTTTTGTAAATTTATGACAGAGGTAGTCTGGTGCCATTTCATTAAACAATTTGTAAACATGGTTCAACTTGAGTTGTGTAACACGATCATTGACACTAACAGTAACTGTCTTTGGGCCGCTAATAGCTGAAAGAAACCTGCCCAGCAAATGCATTAAATGCTCCTGTATGACAGTAATTATGCTGATAGCATGTCAGAAGAAACTTAATTGTTACTTGGGTCAGATTTAGGTGTGTGTTTTTTAGAGAATTGTAATTATCAGAAATGCAGATAAAACTCTTCTGGAAAAGAATATTGCAACCTGACGCTATTTTAGAAACAGAATAATCTCATTTTGTTTTTGCTTACCTTGTACTTTAGAGAGTAAAATTTGAGCACTACATGTATAAGGAATGTCAGGTCAGGACTACGTTTTCTAAGAAAGATTTGTAGGCGAAACAATTCCTTCCGTTTCCATTTGCGTTTATGGCGGAAGGATGTAGACACGTATTATTTTCAATACTTTCGCCTACAAATCTCTCTTTAACAAAATTCTCTAAATACAAGGTAAGACCCAAAATTGTGATTTTTCGTTTCCAAAATAGCGTCAGGTGGCAACATTTTTTCCTAGTTTGGTTCGTTTAAAACAACTCTTTTGCTAATTATTTCCCCACTACACAGATTAATACGCTGATGCTGGTGGCCGTTTTGCGAGAGATCGGCAGGCTTATCGACCGAGACATTACAAAGCTTAATGCTGGCAAATTCAGGTGACCAGGCCAACGTTTGTTAGATCACTAAGCGCTAGGCAACGTTGCTATTATGATGTCCCAAACACTCCTACTAAAAAGTACCCTTCCGGGTCTAAATTCGAACCAGGACCCAAGTAATTTGTGACCAGACATAAGTCTTTTCGGGGGCAAGATACAAAGATTTTGTTTCAAAGTGACCATTTTTGTGATCATAATAATGGTGTGTTTGCGTCACATGATACTTTGCAGTATTAAAATGGCCGAGAAAAGTTTGATTTTGACCCAAAAGGTCGAATCTGGCCCTGGTCGGGAGGTATTCTTAACAGTAAATTAGCCCAGGTATCCTTTCTCCTGCGTGTACAATATACATGTACATGTACATACAGTCAATACGCGCAGTTAGTGCCACGTGTATAATCTTAAACATTTTACAAATAAAATAGTGGTATAATGAGTATAATGAATAGTGGTATTATATCTGCCGTGAATAATTTCTGGTCTTGGTCTATCTATACTAGGACTACTGCGAAGGCTTTGCTGGTCTTCACCCCGATGGTCGGTCTGCCGTGGGTCTTCGGTCTTCTAGCCTTCGACTCCAGTCTAATCGTCTTCGATTATATCTTCACGATACTCAACAGCTTTCAGGTAATGAGAGATTCTCAACTGCTGAGAATTAGTTTTTGCCCAGTTTGCCCAGTGCAAACTCCTTATTGAGAAGTGTTATGGGTAAACGTTTGGTATGCCTGAGAAAATATCTTCTCTGTCGTTTGTCGTAATGCAATGGAGACGCGTCGTACAACTTCAGGGATATGTGACCGGCTCTGCAATAAAGGGTATTACATAGTAAGTCGCGCTGTGCACTACTATGTAATGGACTACTCAACGTTGAGAGGATAAACATTTCATCAAAATGTGATTTACATTTTTTGCCATTAATGACATCTTTAACACCAATATTTTCAGGTTTCATTCAAAGAAATGTTGATTTTGATGATTAAAGTGGAAAACACGCCCATTTTGTGTTCATCGTTCTGTTGTTCTACAACAAAGCCGGCTTTTTCAAAGCCTGTCTTCTCAGTTGTGTAATTTGAACTCCAAAGAAGTAATCAAAAGCTATGGAGCTCTATTATATACCAACTGGAAGCTTACGCTGTGAGCTTTCCAACCATGTATATAACTCAATTTTGTGACATAATACCCATTATTGTGGAGTGGGTCACATATTATTCCAAGTTGTTTGGCAAATTACATGTAGATGACAAAATTTTCCCTTCCACCCGTAGGGTCTGGTGCTGTTTTCAATCTTCGTTCTTGTAAACAAAGAGGTGAGTAATTAAATTAATTACCATAGCCCGACACAAAACATGCGCACACACTGAAAGTAACCAATACAGCCAATTATTCATTCAGGCCCACTATAGACCTTGTGATCGAGCTAGTAGATCAGGCTGGCTATAGCCTTAAAGGCATCGCACAGCATTGGTTTTTGGCCATTCAAGTAATCCATATTTTCTGTGAATAAAATTATATGTACATGAAGTAAAATTCCCTTGTTAAATTTTTAGCCTCATTGGTCATCATTTCATGTCCAAGAAAAAAGCGAACATTTTCTTAACGATTTCTCACCGGCATCAGCGGATTAATTCTCGTCCCAGGAGACCAAAACTAAATGTTTTCCTCATTTCTCAATAACTATAGTATTTCAGGCAAAACGATTCCATAGGAAGTTTTCTAACATATGTTTATACCGTGTAAGTTATTTGTAAATCTGTGAACATTTATGTTTTTTGAGATTCCCAAAATTGAGTGGGGCCTTTAATTAGGAGTTTAATATTCTAGCCAAAATAAATCCCAATGAGATAGCGGCTACGGGTCCTTAATTGCCGTGCCATTAATTGTAAGGTTAATTCATGGACTCGAGAACCTTATTGGAAGTATACGTACCTGTGAGCCATTTTGAACACTCGTAACATTATTACAACACATCAAGCTCATGCAAAAAACATTCCAGCTCAAACAATCTAACTTTGCAAAACCATTAGTCCACATCTCGGTACAACCCAATAATAGACTATAAATAAGAGACTAATGGCGTCAGGTTCTGTAAATGTATATAGTATGTCCTATACCTCGTCTGGCATCCCGACTTATAATTCGCTCCGATAGGAAAGCGCATATGCACACAAATTATGAAATCATTAGGTCCTGGGTCTGTTGAACTTCTAAGAAATTGAACTGACCATTTCATTTAGCACAATTACGTACGTCATAATCACTCCCGGTAACCAATAGCCTTTTCACTCAGCACAGAGCAAGTTCGGGCGCGAACTATAGTTAACCATAGTTCGACTAAGGTCGCTCGAACGCAGAATGATTGGACTATCTAGTCGACTATTTGGAACCAGACCCCGGAGCACGGTTGCCGCTGGTTGACAGTAGCCTTTTTTCATAGGAAAACATGGAGAGAACCAGTGACGTAGAAAAGGGTGATGTCAGTAGTCGGACGGAGGGAAAGGCAGTGAAGTTAAGTGAAAATCTGGCGGGCCTAATGTGATTTTTGTCTTGTTTTTGGACCAACATGACTAACGTTATGGCTTATCCTACTTATATGCGTGGAAGAATAGTGGCAATACCCATTTCATTCATGTCGCAAATGTAAACAAAGCGGTTGCCATCTTTTCAACAATAGTTCGACTAGAGCCATTCGAGCGAACTGCATTTGAGCATGCGAATTGGTAAAGCAGAGACTGACTAATGGTTAACTATAATTCGCGCCCGAACTTGCTCCTACATTTACTTCTGCCTGCCTGCCTACCTACCTAGCTATACATTTTATTTGCAGGTACGAGGTAAAATTCGCGGCCGGGTAGCCGACGTTCAGAGTAATGCTTGTAGTACTACAGGAGGTACGCGGGCCATGCGCGTTCAATACGATCCCAGGCCCAGTTCAGAAGCGAGCGGCATGCAGTTGACGTCACACGGGGCGCCACCAAGAGTCGAGACACCATACACTACTTTGGCCATATAGTTTTAGTGATGGTCGAACCTACTCAATTATAAATCGATTGTTGGAAGTCACAGTCCACCATATTAGCTGTGAAATTGGGGGGAAATTGGTACCCAAGTGTTTATTTTGCGATAGAATATCATGGAGTCAACACTAACAAAAGCTGCAACTTTCCAGAGTGACAATTTGTTTTTGTTTTTAATCTGTTAAAAAGCTATTCGAATATTTGGTTGATTTGATTTGATGGATTTATTCAGACTCAACAACAAAGTGACAGCTAAAAAGTACATTTAAACAAAGACAGTTGATTTAAAGCTAGGATACACCATTGGTAATTGCTTAAATTTTCATGAATGGGTAGATTTGGGGAGTTGTATTTTATAGTTGAAACACGTTTTACTGAGCTGTCCGAAGTTTTACAGTCATTGTCGAGAAAAGCTCAAAGGAGAGCGTTTGTTTCCAACCGGCGTCGAGCAGTTATTCTTATGTTATTTCTGTTTTTTCGCGATTGCCGTCTGGCGATCGCGAATTTTTATTTATAAAATTATCTTTTTCAGAATAATCAGGATATCTAGCGCAATCATTTGGCTGGATGCCTAGAATCATTATTTACTTTCAAATGAGTAAGAAATTTCTCAATAATTCGGTAGTAATTTAAACCACAAAACACACCCGCGTTTCATTAATATTATTACCCATAATTGTCAAATTAAATTCGATTCCATATGATGCCCCGTTTTTTTAAACAAAAACAGCTTACACTGTAAAATTAGGGGAAAATTATACCCGACAGTCATTTTGTTTGCTGGATTCGTCTATTATTGAAAGCGTGTTCAAGAGATGTATCAACGAGGGGTGTGCCACGTAATATTTTATTTAAACAAATCAGAGACATTATTATTGTAAACCTTGTAAGGGCATTTACAAAATAAAATGCATTACACTACATACAGTATACACTAATCTTGTTTGCAAGATGATCTGGTCGCGGTATAGACGATGTGCCTCTGTTTACATCTGTATTCAAATGTGCCCGTCAATATGCGCACGCATCATGTTTTACATAAATTTGGTTAAGAGATGACATCAGAGGTCACATAATTCAAAAGCGATCTGACCTGCGATGTCACTCTTTAAGCAAATTTTATGTAAAACATGATGGGTGCGCATACTGCCAGGCACATTTGAATACAGATGTAAACACGTGACGTCAGAGGGCACATCGTCTATATGCAGTGCGATGCGGGCGCCCTCTAACGTACGCCGTAGACCACGCATTGACCTTCGCTAAAGATCGTCTTGTATAATGTATATCTCTTAATCAATCGCTCGGAAAATTCAGAGCAGAACTGTGTCGCATTTGCATGCGCGTGTGACGTTGCGTGCATAAAATTACGTTACGTGACAAACATTTCTTGTTGCGCTTCCTTCTTGTTGGGCAAACTATATAATGTATGTGTACAATTTATACATTACTCATTACAGAACTTGGTAACAAATATATGGTTTGGTCACCTTTTCTTTTGTACAATGAATAAAATACATGTTGTGCAAAACAATACAAGAGTTCTAAAACATTATTTTTGGAATTACAACTTGCTAAAAATGATCCTTCGACTGTTTCATGTGGGAAGGATTTCCGAAATACAATTTGTTTTCAGTGAATTAGTTTCACTAATAAAAATGACCTGTTTAATGTAAATGAAATGTTATCTTATATTATTCGAAATGCCTGAATAAACACGGCTGATATACATGTGCATTCCTGACTGTTTTATGTTGGAAATACTTCAGGGTTTTTTGTTTAATGAATTTTCACAAAAATTTAGATTTTTGTTTATTTCTTTTTTAATACAGGTATTTTATGCTTTTCAGAATTTCTATTATATTATTTTACTTTCCTCAGTGACAAGAAGAAAAGATATATACCATGTCAGAATTTATCAAGTGCCTCTTTTTTTAAGGTCTCGATTTCGTCCAAACAAACTCTCAGTCTGGGAGGCCGGTCTCGGTCTTGAATGCCACGGTCTCTAGTTTTACCCTAGAGACCAGTCGAGACCACAGCAAAATACGTTGCACCTCAAAAATCTAGTCTTCATTCCGAACATAAATTATGCTGTACGACACTACGTGGTGAGAAGGAGAGGTAAGGTTTTGTAAATTATTACTCAAAACGGTTCTATCTCCATCGTTTGTTTTTTTATTAAGTCAACCGGTTGTCACTATAATAGACTGGTTCCGGTATTATAGGAAGGATACACCATCTCACTGTGGGTTTCGAGATCATCTTGCAAGTGTTGAATGTTTGTGGGAGATCATTCAATTTCGTACATCCAGTCACTTGGCTTTCGGGCAAACTGTAAGAGACAGATGAAGAAACTGAATTAGATACAGAGAATAAAGATGGACAATTCTTTTTTTAGATTCGTGGATCCAGGGGAGCTAGGGTGAACACAATACCCCCCCCCCCCCCCCCCCCCCCCAACACACACACATAGTCGTGAACCATAACGACCGAGGATCAATATTGTGTTTTCCTTTGTTACTTTACTATACCCAATCCCCATTGCTTTGCGCTTGCACCGTCGATCGAGGACAGAATTCGGACAAGCAAACCGTCGATCGACGATCCTTTGTTCCCTTTGTTCTCTTTTGTGTTTCGATCCTCGATCATAATACGAGACAAGAACACACACACACAAAAACCACCAAAAAAAACCCACATATATATATGTTTAAAAATCTAAAATCTAAAAAAGTAATATTTTGGTTCTGGATCCGCCATTGTGTACTTTTTTATTTTGTCCAACTGCAAACTTTCAAAATCAAATTTCATGACTTTTTTACGAATTTCCCACAAATTTTCAGGACTTCCCAGGACTTTCCAAGATTACAATTATATGACATATTCCATGACATTTTGCAGAGAAAAGTCATTTGGTTTTATAATACTGATGAACTGCTGATGTTGGGCTAACCATTTGTTAGCTTTTGAAAATAAGTTGATAAATAAACGTCGCACTTCCCTGAATGACAGCCATCCGACCCTCACCTTAAAGGTTTACAGAAATAGAAAAATAAAAATTACTTATATGATATAAAACATAGGTTACAGTATCAATACACCCAATAAAAAAAATTGTGTGTGATTTTAGGGTTATTTGAGCCATTACAAATTTCAAATTTCAAATTTCTCTTCGATAGCCCCGCCCAGAAAAATTCCTCCTGTCGAAGTCGTGACGTCACGTATAGAATAGCTTTCTTCGCGATTTATCGCGATCGCGTGCGTACATATGTAACCACGCGATCGCAATCAATTGCGAAGAAAGCTATTCTATACGTGACGTCACGACTTCGACATCCAGGCATTCTGTCAAAGGAGGAATTTTTCTGGGCGGGGCGATCGAAGAGAAATTTGAAATTTGTAATGGCTCAAATAACCCTAAAATCAGACACAATTTTTTGTATTGGGTGTATTAATACTGTAACCTATGTTTTATATCATATAGGTACTTTTTATTTTTCTATTTCTGTAAACCTTTAATATAACAACAAATTAAAAATAACCCTTGCATGATCCTGATTTCTATCACTTTTCCATGACTTTCCAGGACAACTTTTTTCCCCAGGATTTATCAACATTTTCCATGATCGTGGGAACCCTGTGCAAAAAAATGTGCCGGTTCACTATTTCCCTCAAAACACTTGTGTTGTGGAACGTTACAAAATGGGTTCGATTGTTAACAGGGAGTCAGGGATCCATACCTGTATATCGTTCAGCTCAGCGTACAGTCTGGTGGCTAGATTGTTCAATGTTGGGATTTGTAGATCTTCCCCTTGGTAGAGTATACTGGAGACGGGGCACACTACGCATGCTGTGCCAGCCCCAAATATCTCGTATATCTGGAGCACGGGGAAATAATAATAATAATAGAACCATGCAGAATCTCAAAGAGATTGTATACAATTGTCTGTATAATGTGACCTGCTCCAACGAAACCCGGACAAAGTTGACAATTTCTGTTTTTTAGACTTTTCCCGAATTCTCTAGGTTCTCAGTTTTAAACAAATGTATCATTTACATATGTACCCTCACCCTATCTCACCTGGGGGAAGGATTTAATAATAAAACTCTCACAACCTGATTATGAGATAGACAGCTTTGAAGTTCAGAAAAGAGTATTATTTCTATACACAATTGTTTCACAAAATCGACAAAAAAACACTTCTGGGTGATGGGTTATGTTCAAATTTGGTGAAATTGTACATTAATAGTTTGTGATTCAGGAAAAACCCAGAACCTCAAAATGGTAAAATCCACCCCGAAATGACTTCACTAGTACATTGTAATAACAATTTGACCCTGGCAATTCATCGAGATACCCAACATGCTTATCGCGACTACAATCAGCGTTAAGGGGCGCTTTCCAATTCAGCCGATTGCTGCTACACATGTACGTGTGCGTCGCGCACTGAACAAACCAATAACAGGGCCGATAACTCGTGACAGCACATCCACTCACCCTGTTTTCTCTCACAGCTTTGACAACCTCTTTCATGGTGAACGTTCTCTCTGTAACTTTGAATTCCCCCTGAACAGAAACAACAAGTAGGAATCATTCTTTGCTCAATTCTCGTTATTTTTTTCTGTTTCCGGCTCCTAATTAAAACCCCTTCTGCTAACAACCTCACTGTATTACGGTCCATTATCTCCCCCAGCCTCTAAACCAGAAACCCATTCATTCCTAGCACCATGGAATAACAGAGAGCACAGGTAAAACTCCGACTTTCAAATCGATGCGAAGCAAATCAAAATAGAAGCAAATGAAAATATTCAAAAATGTTGGGTTCATATCAATCGTTTGAATGTTTCGGAAGCACAAGACACCAGAATGTGGCTGGAGTTCCCGCAGTTGGAGCCTAAAATCGACTTAAGCCGAAGACGAAGACAGGGATTTAATCATGTGAAAACTGAAAACAAAAAATACTGAAATGTCGACAGTAGTTTTGATTCCAAGCTAAATCAAAAAGGTTTTTCTTTTAACCAGTTCGCGCTGGAGGACATGTATACACGCAAATTCTTTTCCAGATTCAAAACGAACAACGCATAAACACGTCACGAGCAAGGCCGGAATTGTCTGTCAGCAGCAACCAAGGCGAAAAATGCATGGGTGTGCTTCCCAGTACCATCGGCATGAACCCGTCTCGGATCAAGTTTCGTTAAAAATAATCCTGCGCCTCGGCAGGGAAATGTTAAAATAATCCCGGCGCGAACTGGTTAAACAAGTTGTTTTTACTTCTTACAATACTGTACGACATAATCCATTATTATTTACAGTAAAAATATTGGACCCCACACCAGTACTATTCATTTAACCATAACTCCCTAGAGTGTGTGACAATTCGTATAGAATTGACATATTCAACACTGTTTGTAAGACACGATGGGCACTTACCCATTTCCGCATCAATTCCAGCAAGCTTTTCCTGGTAACACCCGGCAGGATCGTTCCATCCAATTCGGGGGTGATCAGCTCCTTTTCTACAGGAGGAAGAAAAACCACAAATACCAGAGAAAGTAGGTTGGTTACGATAATTACCCTTAAACCCTCGTAGGACCCACCAAAAACATGATCCTAGGACAAAAAAACAACCAAGTGACCCTCGGATCGCGAGTGTCGCCTTTTTGTGCGGTCGATCCCTGTACGTTTTTGGTTTCCTTAAAAAAAAGGTAAATGTTATACAAGTGTAAACAACGACCTCTAATGACCCCTACATGACCTTTGACCTCAGCAATCCGATGAAGAATAGTGTCTTCCCACCCAAGGGTCACTACATCCAAGTTTTGTCAAAATCCATAAAAGCACGTTATACATTTCTTTTCAAAAACTTAACCTGAAACTAATAAAATACATACGAATATACACAATTTAAGACTGGTTAGTGCCCCCCCCCCCCCCCCCCCTCTTCCGTCTGATTGGCCACACCCCTCGGTCTTACCTCCTTGTTCATTCTGCCAGTACATCATGATATTCATGGTGCCTACTTCAGTGACGTAATGTTCCTCCCCGTAAAGCCAAAGCACCTGCTGGCAACCCATTTTCTTGATGGCTTCCACCTGTGGCATTACTGTGGGCCCGTAATTGCTGAAAAGAGAAGTGAGAGTGATTCATAATAACAGAGCCATTTTGCCTCCAAAGAAGATCTTGTTATAAGATCAAAAATTTTAGGCCCTCTTAACTTATTTGATTTGTTTATTTCAGGTCATTCCAGCCAGTAATTAAGCAGTTTTAATTAACCAACAAGTTGGAACCAACAAGTTGGTGGTTAATTTGACAGGCCTTTTCATTGCTTTTACGCTTCTGTTGATCAACTGTCCAACTGACCTCTTGACTTGGTTCCAGAAAAAGGCAACTAGAATGAAAATAACTAGACCGAAACGGCTAATCGTGGTTTCATTTTTTATCTACAAAGATTGTCTATCCAAACTAGTTTTTCTGGTCAGAGGGTACTAAAAATAGGCCATTCCGTTGTTTTTTTGGACCAACATAAGCACAAGAATTATTATTATTAGTCTTTCCAGCCGTTGGCTTCACCGACCATTTTCAACACTCACCTTCCTAGTTTTGCATAGCCGACTCCGCCCTTCCACGCCCGCACGTTATGGGGGTCAGCGTACAGGCGGATAGCATTGAATGTTCCCGTGGAAAAGTACGGCCCGACTGGGCTGAGGATGATGAACAACTTGGCGTGACCAGGAGGGCTGACGCCTAACGATGGCTGGAATAAAGTAACAATTATGGGGGAAGAAAAAAAAGTGCAATTGAAATATCGCAGTAGAATCACGGCAATGCAGCTTGTGAAATATTGTCTAATCAAATGAATTACAAATCAATGCGGAACTCGCAAATCTGAGACCAATAAAAAGAGTCTGGTGCACTTTGATGCATTCAGCAGTTAACACCAGTGCATAAACGGCCGGCTTTTGAGACAAAGAGAGCCAAGTCTCATTGAACAATGTCACAGTTGTTTCCTGCTGCATTGGGTGACCACAGACTCTGAGGCAGTTTGACCCTTAACCTGATAGGTCTTGCTGCGTTTGGCAGGGTTTCTTGCCAAAATAGTTAATACCCTGGAGGGTTAGGGTTAAGTTGTTTGCGTATGTTCTAAAGTACACTTTAAGAAGAGTCTATGGGTAATGAAGGTACTCACTATCCAATGGCCGCAGTCGCTATCTAACTACCCAGTGGCTTCCATTGCTGCGCGCATTATTCCCAGCCACAGCCACGTGATTCAGACGAGACCTGACCCTGCCCTTACCTCAGTGCCTATCATGGTTGGTCTGATATATAGCGTGCTGGTGGTGGAGTGCGGTACCCATTCCTGGTCCACACTTATCAGCTTGCACATGCACTTCAATAGCTCTTCCTTATCAAAAGCCTGTGACAAAACAAAAGCCAAGACAAATGGGTCATTCGAAATCATCAAGCACGGTTCCCCAAGATAGCGGTTTCTACATCAGCGACATCTGGCGCCCCATCACCACCTTCTATTCCGATGGGTCTCCTATACCAAAGGACACTTAGTTCTCAAGCCTATGGGTCGCATCGAAATCATCAAGCACATCAACAAGATAGCGGTTTCTACATCAGCAACATCTGGCGCCTCATCTTCACCTCCCATTCCGATGGGCCTCCTATACCCAAGGACACTTAGTTCTCAAGCCCATGGCTCGCCTATACCCTTGGCAACCTTTCCCTCCACCCCTTTCTTCACACTGACACGCCTCAGCGATCATCGAACATCCTTCACGTTCTGCATGAGTGTTTTGTGTGGCTTGTGTATTGTTTGCAAACTCGACAAAGCGTTTGCAAGATTAGTACACTATGCTGTAACTTACAGGCAGCGCACCCCTTTCTGCCGATATGGACATCCTCTGCATGTTCTCAAACGGACGGAAGAGACGAATTTTGTTGTCTTCTCCCCGATAGGCCTTCGTGCCTTCAAACAACTGCAAAGAACAAAAAACAAATTGACGTGTGCAAATGAGCATACGACTAGGATTTCGTCAGGTCGTGAAACCTGTTAATGCTGCACGTCCACTGCTTGTAATTTGTATTCTATCATATATGGCAACACATTAGGAAAACCATGAACAGCATCTCAGGGAAGCCAGGTGGGCGTAGCGGTTCTGACCTCGCCTTCCACCGCTATGACCCGGGTTCAAACACCACCTGGGCCAATACGTGGATTGGGTTTTCAGTCCATGCTTGATTCCGTGGGTTTTCCCCAGAAATATTCTTCTTGGGTTTTCCTCCCACCTCTTAAACTGTACCTTCTTCTAATTTTCTTCTCTCTACAGGTTTCTTCAGGCTTACGAGTTAGTGCCTAGAGCGCCTTTGAGGGATCCTTGGTTTCATTACCAGAAATAATTAATACAAATAATAATAATAATAATCCCCTCAGAGACATGTGGGATAAGCTTGGAAATCTTGAATCTGAATGCTTAACCAGTTCGCGCTGGGATTATTTTAACATCACCGACCCGAGGGGCGGGATTTTTTTTAACGAAACGCGATCCGAAGCGGGTTCAGGCCGATAGTGCCGGGAAGCACACCCACGCATTTCCGGCCTTGCTCGCTGCTGAACTTGAAATTGTTTATGCGTCATCCGTTTTGAATTTGGGGAAAACTTTGCGTTTATATACGTCATCCGGCGCGAACTGGTTAAGTTCTCATTACTGGATGTGATTGAACTTTCTAACCTCCCCCTCCCCCCAGTATCCGTCAGAGAATAAATACAATGTAGTATTTTCGCATAGTTTACCTCGATGGCATAATGCAAAGCTGAGGAGGCAGGATGAAGCGAGAGGTTGCCAAACGGCACGATCTTCGGAGCCTGCCAGCCGGCATCCTTGGACCAATCGATGACGAGCATGTGGTCCGTAAACTCCTTGCCAAAGACGAGAGTGTCGGGGTCAGGCTTGGGCTTCAGGGACGTCGACCGCTCAATTTGTAGGTCACTAGCCTGGACGGGAGAGATAAAAGAAAAGAATGTTGCAACCGGACGCTGTTTTTTTCATCTCAAAGAAGGTCAATCAGTGCAAGTTGTTTTTTAGGAAATGGATCTAGGACTGAGAAAGATTTCCAATTTTTTAAAGAAATTATCTCCACACTTTATAGACTTTGTACACGACTGCTGAAGTAACGTCAGGATACTATATTTTTTTCAAGAGTAAGTTTGTAGCATTTGATTAAGCAGAAGACAAACTGCTTAAGGTTTAACAGCAAAAGAACATTTCAGCTCAATACTGTTTCAATGTCACATTACAATATCATACGATAGTAATACTTTAGGTCAGTACAAAAAAAATAAAGTGATCTTATGCTCTGAAATAATGAAATGTTTCCATAATTTAGTCACTTACCTTAAAACTTGGCACCGACGACATGCACCGTCTTGTACAATGACTGTACATAGGACTGCAAGATACCTGTCAATGATAACCAAATCTACGAGTTACTAAAACTCTAAATGGTACAGTCCTTTCATGGCCCAACTGTGTTTTACCAATTTTGTGGAAGTGCCGTGGCCTAGTTGTCGGGAGTGTATTGAATTTGTGGTCTGCGGGTTGGGGGTTCGATCCCGGCCTGGGCTAGGACACTATAGGCATTATTTATAAGGTTGCTGTGGACTAGTTAGTTACCCATCCCAACCCTATTAATTTGTGCAGTGAAGAGATCAGAATGTCTTGTTTCAGTGTGAGGGGCTGGTTCTTCCACACTTTCCTCTAGTAGCCCACACCGAGATTGGCTTTTGGCCTTGTGATGGTCGATTTGCATTAAAGATAAGATACACTATATCAAACAATTTTACTACTAATGTTCAGCCATGACCTAGTGTTATGATACTACTAAAAAGGGCTAAATTATTCTCAATGCAGGCCGAAGCATTGTAGGTTTTAAAATGTCAATTTTGCTGTTTACTCGACCTTCATATATATACTTCCAGAACTGTGAGGTTTTTACACCCTCCCCCTACCACCCTTTGCTCAAAAGCTAGATCGTGGCTGGGTTTATTTTTTAGGGTGCTAAATTTCCTTTCTCCATGAATATACCAGTTTATTAACATATTTGCAGAGTCAGATGTGTTAACATTGATAATACCTACAGACTGTCATCCTATGCATGAATCGCGTGATGTAATCACTGATAAATGACTGCAGTGTTTAGCATGGTTAGTCACCTTTAAGCTTCTGTGAAACACCCCCTGTTCTCAACTGCTTTATCATGAATTAATGTCAATACAATACAATGACAGTAGGCCTAGTCAATATTATGATGCATTGGATGTGTTAAACGCAATCTTGAGTTTTGCGCAAATTTATTGTCCTTTATACGGAGTTCATTTCCCTTTGAATTGATTTCATTCAAAGGAAAATGAACTCCAGAGGGAGTACAATAGGTTGGCGCATACAAAACTCAAGATTGCGCTCAACAGCTGCATTACCCAAATTTGTGTCATAAGTACTGGGTTCTTGTTGACGTATTGTTAGAGTATTGTTAGACGTATTGCGTCGCGAGCGCGATACACTGACCTGTGACATCGCAGAGCACCCCCACGTATAGTGGTACGGTCGGCATGCACTATTTTTCAAAATCAAAGTGTCTGATGCAGCTTGCGAAAATTAACCTTGAAATTTTACTTTTCATCCGAATCTTAAGTAAACCTTAGTACTACAATCTTAATCGTCAATGTGTACTTGTATCTCAGATGGCTTATCGAGTACTTTTGTGGCCGTTTTGAGGGCGAAATCTGATGTTTCCTTAGGCAAACATTTGGGCAAAGTGGCATTTTGATTTTAGAAAAAACCAATGGCGCTCCCTAGGACCATACTATCGCAAGATCATGTCCAGATGTTAAAAAAGCGATATTTGGGTCCTAGTTACTCGGACTAGAGTTTAGGGTAGACCAGATTGAACGTGATGTAGTTTTTTTCCGTTGCTTATGTGCTGGGAGCATTAACCATGCAATAGCTCGAATACGACAGCCAAGAGTTTTCATTCTCGTGGTCGGCATGTCGTCACAAACTACATGAAATAAAGGGCAATTGATGAGCTTTCGGTGGTCAAATTTTTTCCTTTGCACTATAGTGCACAAACATCCATTCCATGCCAGGAACTTTGTTTATCCTCCCATTCTCGCGGTCGGACATTTATTTATCTTTCCATTGTTTATGCACTTAGCGCAAAGGGAAACATTTGAGGTTTAACGCACGTTGCTATGGACTGCTCGCCCCTTCGTGACGTCATGCCGACCGCGAGAATTGTTTATGCACTTTAGCGCGAAGGGAAAACTTTGAGGTTTAACGCATGTTGCTATATCATGGTCAGGATGCCCCGCCTCCCCCCCTCCTTCGTGACATCATGCCAACCGCGAGAATGGGAGACTTTTGAGATGATAGCGGGCACCCCACTAACCGGTTCCCATCAGTGAAGAGAACAATAAAAAAGGACGGTTGATGGGGCGCCCGCTAGCGTCTCAAAAGTCTCCCATTGGATGTGCACACAAATTGTTGGCAAACGTTTTCAATTTCATAGCCAACAGTCCACTACTCCACTAGGCCCGCCTAAAATAACAGAATTAGGTTACGAGTTGCCAAACTTCCCGTGAGCCTACCCGTAATCCATATTTGGTGACTTGTTGAAGAAAATTCGTCAAACCAGCCATGATTTAGGCCTAGTTAACCAACAGCGCCCTGATGATAAATGCGCTGGTAATTTCCCACTATGTGGAGTGTGGACCGTGACGTGGTAGGCCGTGTCCGAAACGAGCGTAGAGCTACAGCTACGGCTATTGTCTGCGTCGGCCATTTCGTAGCACTGTCCGAAATGCCGTCTAGACTAGAGCTACAGCTCCGTCTACGTACGTCACAAAATTCTAGCCGTTAACGTTGAGCATAGTCGAGTCGAGTCTGGAACACTTCGCTTTTCCGTATTCTTGAGGGCGCTATACATGTACGCCAAGCCGTAGGTCAGTACGTGGGCCCACCAATAACCTAGTTTTCAAAAATTGTAATTTAAATGCAAGGCTAACCCTTACAATTTAAAATTATAAAAGATGTTTTTATTTAATTTACCAATTAAAAAACAAAAAATAAAAAGCTATTATTCCCTTCAATTAAAGTACAGTTATATTTCGGCGCGCGCCACACCGTACGGATCGTGCTGTTGACACGCGGTCTATACTATATGCACACATCCAACAAGAGACCGGCTGCGCTCTAAGCTTACAGACAATAAATGCGTGGGTTCAATAACTTAAAAGAGCAACTCAAAAGGTGATTCGTTTTCCCATAATAAGCCTTTCAACAACAGCCAATAAATCTATTTCCTCAATCCAATATGTAACTTAACTAGAACTGCAAACACAGTTTCCACTTCTTCATTTAAGCTGACCTCTTATTCCTCCATGAGCTGACCCAGATGGAACTATTATAAGGCCAATATTATAAGGCACATCGATTTGAGACACTATATTAACCGGCAGTCTAATGGCCGAATGGTTAAACTCCTCGGTTGCGGAATTCCAGGGCCCTGCTTCAGAGTTCCTGGCCGCCCGATAAGACCCTTTTTCTTCAGTTTTAACGCACGCGGTTTCGCAATCTCATCTTAAGAGAATTAATTTCTCGTCGTCGAATACCAACCGAATTTAGCTCAATTATTTCGTCAGGTTGGGACTGTCCACACATTCGTATAGGTACAGGGTTCGTTTGCTAGATAGGCAGCAAGACTTAGGGCGTCACCCCGCTTCCTCCCTTGAGGTGGTGACCACGTACCGTACACTATCAGACAATAGATGGCATTGGCACTTGTCTGAACACACAGTGCCAGACTGGTGCAGTACCCTCCGACAAGACAAAGTAGTTTGGATAAAATAGACGACTTCTGGAGGTGATCCTCCCGATTACACAACAAAAAAATACACAAATAATGCACCTTAATTAATTCTGCTCCACATTATGTTCAAGCACTTTAATGTTTTGTTAAACAAAATCGCCCCCCCCCCCCCATTATCTTCATCAATATCTGGTACATAATATTGGCGTTAATAAACAGCCCTAAGAAAGAGAGAAGTTAACAATTTTGTATGCGAGTGTTTCAAATTAAGTTTAGGTCCAAAAATAAGGCTGGGTTGGGATATTATTCTCCTGATGATGCAGCCAGTAACTGGGAGTACCGAGTGCAGTGGTAGAGGGGTGTTTTAAAAAGTAAAAAGATGAATCCAATTCAGTCTTAGGAAATTTGGCACTTGGACCTCAGACATTCTGAGCATACCCATTGTGGTATTATTTGAGGGCATGAGCATCAAGTGAGATTATGCTTGGTCCGGCCCAGTGCCAAAGTTCGCAAGAGATTTGTTATGTTGATGGAGCCCTCTACTTCTTCACACCTATCATGGATCTGGTCCTGCTGAAACTGCATTAGAGAAACGGAATCCAAACCAATCTTTGAGCAAGACTACAGATTGTCTGCTGTTATTGATGATGTACATCCTCCATTATGATCACTCCCCTTGATTAAGTCATTGCTGATAAGTTATTGGCATCTTCCCATGAACTCTATCGGATGATAATGTTGGCAGCTAACTTCGCTCGGTCCCATTGCTTGAAAGCACTGAATGCGCTTTGAGTTCTGATTGGTTAGATTTTATGTGAACTGTGAACTGGTGGAGATCATCATCAGTTCCACGTCTTAGCTGCGCTGTATGCAATTCGAAAGGTCATGGTACGCTACCCAGAATGCCTTGTGTTTCCTTCGAAGAAATCTGTGAAGCTGCATCAGCACTATCCAGCACCCAGTATGAGCTGTGGGACCGAGTAAAACCACCTAGCAAATACTAAATAAGAGAACACCACTCTTGAGGTCAACTGAGAAACTCAATGCATCTCTGGAGCCAGTCTACAGTATTTTTCAACCCTGCCGATGAATAGGCATCTTGGAGTGTTCGGCACGTGCTCAGGAGACCCCGGTATCGCTCCAAGACATCAAACTTTAGAAAGCGCTGCATCTTGCGGAGACAGACCGGACACAGGACGAGCGGTTGAGCCAGGGCCTCGGCAACAGATTTGCTCTCGTTCATTGAACACTCGAAGAAGACGCAGTGATTCAGGCCAAACAAGTGGGAAGTTTCGTGGGTAACAACCTGCAAAGAAAGACACCAAATAAAGTATAATTATAGGAATACAAAAAATGTTTTTATTTTTAACAAAGCAGAAGCAAGAAACTTTTAAGTCAAGACTCAACATGACCGGTTCATAATAAGCTCTATGTGAATTTAACATTGGGTTTTGCCCTTAGCCGATGTACATGATTTTGTAAACACTGTACTCTGTGTTGTCCTATGAGATTATCAGTTAACAAAATCACTTAGGTGGGACCCCGAACCCACAACCTCCCACTTTCTAGTGCAGATGTGTTATCACTTCACCACCTAGCTTGCCGGGGTAAGCTGGCTTGTTCAAAAGGGCAGTAGCTAGTCCCAACCAAATTAATCATTACCCAACTATTCAACAGTGTATCATGCAAAATACTTAGCTATGTTTAGACCCCTTTCCAGGCAATTTTTGGATTGACATTTTTTTCCTCTAAATTCATAGTTCTTTTTCAGAGATAATTCCTCTCTCCTCAGCTATTTAAATGCAAAATTACCCGGATAAGTTTCCACAGCAAATCACCATTAACGACTATGGAATCCTCCTCATTTCTATTTTCCCCATCATCATCCTCTGTGCAATCTCTATTTCTGGCCTCGTCGTAGCTTAGAGGTTCGTAACGGCCAAAGCTGAGTACTGCACATCGGTGCTGAAACGAGGCTTCCCCGAGAACGAAGTTGAGCTCTTCCTTCGGATACAGGTCCGTCCACGTTAATCCGAGGACGAAATCCTCTTTCGGGGTTTCTGTCAGATTGTGCAGCTTGGCATAAAGGTCACTCACTAAAAACTGCTTTTTATTCGTCTTGCTGTGATATCTACTGACAAGATCCAAGTCCCTGTTGATATCGTGCAGGGGTTCCAAAATGACTTCCAAATTAGGAAAATACACCTGCAAGAAATGCACTATGTATTGCACGAGGTCATCGAATCCCCGAACCCGAAACCCGGAAGTGACGGATGGCGGGAAGTGTTCTAAAGGAAAGAAGCGGAGAGTTTTCGGTTTGTCCAGAATGCTCGGTTTGAAAAATAGAAACCCAGTGCTGAGCTCCAGTGTGGCTTTCCACATTCTGTAGGTCTGCCGTCCCACCATGGGTACGGGTACAGGCGCTTTGCGCTGAAAAAGCACCGGTGTTGTTGAATCATATCTCGGCTGCTCCCGCCGCGAGTTCTCGTCATCATCGGCCTCTTGTTGAGAAAAGCAGCCGGCAGAGAGTTCGAACAAACCTCGGATGTTTTCCTCGAAAAGTTTCAAATCGTGAACCAGATATTTTACATTTTTACGGTGACGACTCACGGGCGAAGTGGCACAACCTAAAAACATTATAAAAATGAAACAATTAATAAGTTTATTATATTAGTCAATAGTGAAATGCTAGTAGTGATGGCTAGTATCATGACCCAAACAGAGCTAGCTGTTCGTGTACAGTATTTGTACGTACAAAGTGCGCTGTGCGCGCGTACGTGTCGTTGGCGATCTTTTTTACATGCGCGCGCCCGGTAGATGGGCAATAACATTTTCAAAACAGGGGTTACAATTTTGTAATGAAATGAATGAATTGAGTGTTCTAGTCCTGCAGTATCTAGTTATAGTAATATTGCCCCCAAATGATGTTAGATTCAAGTACATGTTCGATGTATATGTAATGTTTTACTTACTGAAGATTATATTTGGCTTACTTTCTCACAATTTTCCCCAGGCGTCAAATTGGTGCCACACTGTACACGTAAAAAGTCTAGTTGTCCCATAAGCCGGTCGAGTGGTTTCGACGGTCGAGTTGTCCCATCAGTCGAGTTTCCGATCTGATATAGCGCCGCGTACGTAGGGTGTGTACGTAGTACCCGTACACCAGCCCTGCAAGGTCGATCGTACACCAGCCTAGCGCACGGTTTGCGATCGCTAGCCCTGAAAACCCTGGCCTAGGCCTAGCTAGCCGGACCCCCAAAATATCTATAGTGTCACCATGTCTTCCCCAGTTTCTTCTCTTTCTCGGCGAGCCGAGGCAATCCTCTCGTATGATGCAAGTCGTGTGGTTGCTGCAATCGGAGGGGTCATGGGCAAAGGGGAATACGATGCCAAGAAAAACCCAAACGTAAACGTCCCTACATTTTGAAGTCGCAACCTTTTTGCTAAATCATTAAACTTTAACAGCCAGTTGCACCATGGAGGAATAAGAGCAGATTCCTCCATGGTTGCACCCAGTACAGTGTTCAGACCATGCAAAACTCCTTGCTGTATCCTTATCAATCTGTAGTTTGTTTCCCTTTTCAGGGCCTCATAAACATGGGCACCGCTCAAAACCAACTGGTGTATGATTTGCTGAGAGAAAAGGTATGCAACGTTTATTTTTACACTGTATATTTGTTAGGGCTCTAGTCTAATAACTTCAAATTGTCGAAAATGCAACTTGACTGAACATTTTTAATATTCCAAACTCGCCGCCGATCACATTTTACACACGCCAACTGCAGCTGCCTCCCTCACAGGTCAAAGGTTGCAAACAAAGCGCGCCGGTTAAAATTTGCATACGGTGATGTGATGGGATATTAATTATTAATTATATAGACTTTAATAACCCAACTAAAACAATGGAACCAATATTCCTAATAAATGTGTGTCTATGTTGAGCACAATCTTGAGTTTTGCGCAAACCTATTGAGTATTGCCCTTCCTAGAGTTCATTTCAATTTTGAATTTCAATTTTGATTTCATTCAGAGGAAAATCCTTAGGGAAGACAAAAAGTTTGAGTAAAACTCAAAATTGCGCTCAACACGTATATGTTTTTAAGCAATTGCTTTTGCTTCTGCAAGATAAGCTTGTTTGCTTTGGCTCGGTGCTAACATTTGCTAGTTTTTATGTATTAGGCCCATTGGATGAACCATGCAGCAGTGAACGTTATTCATCTTGTGATTTATTGTTATGGTCATTCTGTCTGCAGCTGGATCCCGCTATGGAACCACCAAAGACGTGGTCTGACAAGATGTTTATGTACAGCACATCAGCGGGAGGGGTGCCAGAGCTACGAGATGCCATCGCTAAACTCCTGACTGTCACTTCACGGGCTGCGGTGCCCCTGGACCCTGACAAGGTACTCGAGAGTTGAGGAAAGGTTCTTAATTGGCAAAGGTTCTTTGGTCATTTCAATTGTTTGTTTCACCTCAGCTCACCCCAGTGGCGGAATTGGACTCAAATTCGGACCGGGATGTTCAGGCGCATTACCGGCCCGTACACACAATACGCCTCCAATCAAAGACCCCATTTTTGTCCCTCTTTTGTTTGTACTATTTCGGAAGACCTTTCATACAGGTGTGTTTTGTACACGCGAATTGGAATCTGCGTCCTCTATTTCAATCACAAACAAACTCGCTGACCCACGCTTTAAACCTGCCGAAACCTAGCAGAACGTGCAGTTGGAGTTTGATTGGGTTGGGGTAGTTAGGGTTAATACCGAATGTAAATGGGAATTATTTGGTTTTGATGGCGAATAAGTGGTGGGGTGAGTAAGTGGTGTCTGTGTTTTAAACCCTCTCCATAAAATATATTGCTTTGTTTCTTTAGCTTTTGTTTGCAACTTTTGTTCTCTCCTAGATGGTCATCTTAAATTGTGCCGACGTAGGTTTGGAAGCCATGGGATTTGCCTTCTGCGACGCTGGAGGTACCTGGTTCATTCAGATTCTCCAGACATTCAATGTTGTTATGCTGAGGATGTCTCAGTTTATTTTAACCCTAACCCCCTAGGCCTTACTTTGGGCTTAAGAACTGCGTACTACAGAATACTACTTAGTATTTTGTAGCATTGGGTCTCTCCGTGACTGATGATTGGGTGTGTACTGACAGAGTACAGATACTGCCAACTACAAAATACTAATAGTGGCAATACAGGTCAGTAATACTTACCTGGCAAAAAATGCAGTAGTCCAGCATTGACCCATTGTGTCCCAAGTGACAATTTTTGGTGTAGAGTTTAGAACACCTTACACAGCATACATGGGCCATGCACACTCAGCAAGCAGAGGGACCCAATGCTAAAAAGTACTACGAGTGCAATAAGGTGTGAAGTACCAAATACTAAAAATTACTACAGGCATTGCACACAAGTCAGTGAGAGTACTGCATACTACTTTTTACTACTAGTAGTAAAAAGTAGCATTAGGTAGGGTTAGGGTTAATATCACAAAGGACGCTCGCTTTTTTGGAAGTTGGATAAAACTGTTTAGGAATGAGAAAACTAAGTTTTTCATTGACACTACTTTTCTGCCCCAGAAACTCGGATGATGTAGAATTCTTTCCCATTTTATTTGTCCATGGCATATTTATCCCGGTTTTAGGTCGTAAAGTTGAACAATAATGATGATTTCCTAACAGGAGACCAAAGTGCTTTCCATTTGCGAATAATTATTAGTATTGATTATTTGATCAAATCAAATATTTTTGTTAAAGTGAATAAAAAAAACTGACAAGATTCAAACTTTGACTATGAAACAAACACACTCTTGGTTATGGCACCATTATTTGTTGTACAAGTATGTCCAATTATTTTTATTTATTTTTTAAACTGAAAGTCTTACTTTTTACTCCGTACATTTCAGAGGCAGTTATGGTGCCTGTCCCATTTTATTACGGATTGCACAGCAGTCTCAAACTCAGATTCAATGTGGATACGGTGCCCATTCTTCGCACTAAAGAGGTAATCATTAAATCCCAGTAAATCGTGAAGTTCAGGTCAGGTCATTCCTGATATTTGTCTTGGATGTTGGACAGAATAGCTATTTTAGAATTGACATTTCATGACAAATTTAGGACCTCGATGAGGTTCATTGGCAGAGCCCCGGTAGGGTTCAGGGAGCATTTCCCTTTACAAATAGCACACAAAGAAACAGTACCAGTACATGTACCCCAAAGATTAAAACTGCTGCAAAGTGCTTACTTTGATCGAATATTTGACCTGAAATATACAAATCAAATACGTTAAGAGGGCCTTATATTTCGATCTTAACCCTAACCCTGCCAGATCCAGCACAGATCATCTGTGGTGACTACTTGACCTTGCTGGACTCTGCACACAAGTCAATGTGACAAAGTATGCAATCTGTTGCGTCTGGCAGCGTTTCTAGCCAAAATACTGGAGAGTTAGGGTTAACAAGATCTTCAGAGAAAAAATTCAAATCTCGGAAATTTCTTTTAAGTTTGTTCATAAAGATCTGCACTATAATATACTAGCTACCGTACCACATCAATGAGCTTTATCGGGCAAAACAGGACTGTTTACAGTGAGCTTTGCTTTAACCCTAACTCCATATGCCATTTTTCCTTTTCCTTTGACCAACCTGAATCCCGCATAATCCTGCAATTTCAAAGTGTTAAAACTCTATGTTACCTAAATCCAGCGAAATGACTACGGGTACTCAAATCTATAATCTGGAATCGGTTTCTGACAGCAACGGTCGGATACTCAACTAAAGTACTTGGTTCCGATGCACAGCCCTGTTTTTGTTCTTCTCGTTATGAATTCCATCACAAACGAAAACAAGAGCGAATTCATCACATCACACTTTTTGTAAAAACGTGCAAATTATTATGAAAGCTTTGTACTAAGAGGCGATCGTATTTGCTTCAAATGACCATTTCCTAGCTCAGACCAGGAGAGACGAAACCTTTTGAGCTGACTGTCGAGCGAGCAGAAGAGGCCTACCAGAAAGCAGTCGCAGAGGTATAACACTGTGAACCAAGAATGTCCGAAACGCTTTTGTTAAGTGTCAAAATGTCTGAAACGTGAACAATAGACTTACGTTTCAGACATAAAATGTCTGAAACGTAAGTAGCGTTTACGTTTCAGACATTTCAAATGTCTAAAGCGTAAGCTTAATTCCTAATCACTGATTACATTTCAGACATTTCCAAACCTCAAAATGTCTGAAACATAATCAGGTTAAAAAGATTGGCCCACTTTGGCCTGGATATGTCTGAAACATAATACAGCCATTGTGTAGGGATTAAGAGGTGTCAGACAGCTAACCTCTGCCACCACCAGTTGTCAACAACCACAACTAACCACAACAACTTCCTGGCCTTTTGCTACTGTTATATGCAAATCTCCAATACCACAGAGCTATAAACTGTTAATAACCACAACTTCCATAATAAGATTATAGGGTTATAGCTCTGGGGCCAATTTCACGGAGCTGCTAAGCACAACAATTTTCTTAGCATGAAAATGTGTCCTTGGCAAAAACAAGGTTACGGACCAAATGTTCACGTGATCTTTACTGTTTTTAATTGATAATCAACTGGTTTTTTTGCTTAGCATGAAAAACACGTAGAATTTGGGCTGGTAACCTGTTTTTAATGAGCAAGACTTTTTTGTGCTAAGCAAATTTTTGTGATTAGCAGCTCCGTGAAATTGGCCCCTGGTGATGATCATCATTGCCTTGTTTGTTTTAAGGGAATATCTGTGAAGGCACTGTATTTGGTCAACCCCAACAATCCTCTTGGTGACGTCTACAGCAGACAACAGATTCTGGACCTCCTCAAATTTGCCAAACGGTAGGATTCCAAGACTTTCCTAACTCTTTTCTTGCCGATTACAATTTTGCCCAAACGAGTCAAACGGGTTGGTTTCGGGTTCCATCATATTCTATTTTATAATTTTTTGTTTAATGTCAGATGCAACTGAAACACCAACAAATTGACCCATTATTTATGGACAGAGCCACTTATTACCTTCTCAACAATTATGACCTCTCAATAGGTGGGATAATTCTTTCAATCCTCTGTATTTTCCCAGGCACGACCTTCACGTGGTGTTCGATGAAGTCTACATGAGTACAATTTTTGAGAAGGGCGTTACTCACAGCAGTATCTTCCATTTCAGTGAAGACGAGATACCAGACCTGCAGAAAGTGCACTTTATTTGGACATTAAGCAAGGTAAAGTTAATTTTGATTTTAAAAAATGTGCCTGTAAGCCATAATTTGGCTTGATTATAGCCGTGCTCGTATTGGACATTGTTTGGTTAACTTACATCAACTTTTCTGTAGAATGACAATCAAATCAAATGGGAACGCGCGGTAGACTAACGTCCCTGTCAACATACTGCAGCGGTGATGTCAATATGCCATGTTAAAAAGTGGTCGCGGAAAGTTTATGCTCAGCCGCGGTCAGTTATCAGAAATGTTGAAACAGTGCGGGAACAGCCTCGGCCCTGTAGAAGTACCGCGACCATGCATAAACTGCTTTGTCTCGAGGTAAAATGTGACTGCGCACAAGGTCACCAGATTGTGTGACATTCTGTCGGTCTTGCATGTACGGAGATTGAAACGTTATGTCACAGTATAAAAGTCCAAGTGGGAATGCATGGTAGAATTAGGCTACGGAGGAAAACTGAAGGACTTGTGATGGACTTGCAGGGAATACAACTCTGGTAATTACACTATGTTGTAGTTCAAGGTGCAAGTGATCGGCCAGGCACATGTCATGCTACTAGCTAGCAGGCAGTTGCTATAGTGGGCCTGGCCGCGAATATATTTTTCCCAAACCTAACGGGCAGATTTCATGAATTATTCAGTAGTTTGGATGAGAAGTTATGTTTATTCATCGGAATAAAACATGACGTCACAGCATTGTTGTTATTTAGTTAACTTGTTACATTAAATCACTTAAAGAACAGCTTTTGTCGAGCTTCTATACGTAGTGTAGTGGATAGTGGGATGGGCTATGGATCAAAGATCCCTGGTTCGAATCCTGCTGTAGGTCACTTCGTTTGTCCTAGTAATTTAAATATAAAAAAGAGACCTAGAACCTAAGTTTTGTACAGTGATTAATGCAACTACTGAATAATTCATGAAATCTGCCAGTTAGGTTTGGGAAAAATATATTCGCGGCCTGGCCTACTGGATCAGCGTATTGCAGTGTGGCACGTTTGCGTCGAGAGCAACTATCTCCAACTCTCCTCTCTGACCTCCACCCCATTGTTTGTTTGTTTCAGGATCTAGCAATGAGTGGGATGCACATCTCTATAAACTATACCTGGAACGACAAGGTCCACGAGGCGTTAACAAGCATCTCTCACTTTCAGTCGGTACCAACAGCCTGGCAGTACATTTTGGCTCGAATGCTAGCTGACACCGGTAACTAAAATTATAAAAATTGCGAGTTTTTTTTTAAATGCCAAACTTTTTTTAGGAGTGGGTCAAAGTTGACTCTTGCCATATAGGCCAGATCTTGCATGTGGGGACCTCTAAATATTGCTACTTTTAATTTTTTCTAGTTTTTTTTCATGTTTGATTTTTTTTTTTGTAACAGTGTTAAGGCCGGTTCATACTTCACGCGAAAGCGATTGCGATACGAATTTGACGTCACAAAGCGTTCGCTGCGAACATTCGCCCAAGTTGAAATGTGTTCAACTTTTGCGATTTCGCATCGCGAAAACTCACCCTGACGTCACAAATTCGCGTTCGCGTTTGCTTTCGCGCCGAGTATGAACCGGCCTTTACACATTGTCATGTAAATCACACAATGAAGGGCGTGGGTGCAGGAGTACTGCAACTGTACTTCCAAGAGCTTTATTTAACCAGTTCGTGCCGGGATTATTTTAACATCACCGAGCCGAGGCGCGGGATTATATTTAACGTAACTTGATCCAAGGCGGGTTTAGGCCGATGGTACCGGAAAAGCACACCCCCGCATTTCCGGCCTTGCTCGCTGCTGACAGACATTGCCTTGCTCATGTGCAAAACCCAATTTGTCAACACATTTTCCATTTTGTTTCCTACTTCAGACTGGTTTATCAATGTCTTCCTGCCGACCTCGTCGAAGAAATTGAAAGAGGCGCATTGTTATTTCACCCAGGGCCTGAGTCAACTGGGTGTTCCCTGCCACAAAGGGACAGCGGGGCACTTCGTCTGGGCCGACTTCTCCAGGGTCTGTGAAAACTTGGCGAGAGCAGTCGGGGTTTGCCTCGACTCAGCCAGAACTAACTGACGACATTAATTGATATTGTGCACGTCCGAGTAAAATCTGTTGCGCGTATGTTTACAAACGCTGCTCTGCGATCGCTGATTGGCTCCTGAGGAAAGCCTGCGCAGATTTGCAAAGACGATAGTACGAGTAGGGGAGCTGGTTTGGGTTTACGTGACGTTCACAATATCGATTACTATTGTCTTTGACAAAGACTAGTGAAGAAGATCCGGAGGCTGAGAGAGAAGGGGGTTAAAACCTTGACAAAAGTATTGGCCAATAAAACAAAATTGAGGGTTATGGTTGGATCCTTGCGTGACCTTTCTCAAAGTAAAAATATTGACTGGCGTACTATTATTGTCCCAAATATACAAAATATTAGTATAAACGAATGTTCAAATAGCATTTTGCTGGTTTAATTATAAAAAAAAAAAAAAAAAGGCTCTTGCACAAAGGACTGTGATGCCATTTAAATCCTGATGTGGGTTTTATTATTGTCAGATGCCATTTTGTAGTAGACAGTAACTTTTTGATGACGCCTCCTATTTATTGGTCCCATTATTTTAGCTGGGCTATCCCCTGACATCTATAAATTGTCATATAATAAGTCGGACTACAAGAACAGCATTTTTTCTTGGTTTTAGTTTCCAGCATGATCTGTGAACAAAAACTTTGACCAGGCCATAAGCATCACATTACTTACACAACAAGAATCCTCTTATCCGTTCATTTTCAAAAACTACAGACTGCAAAAGCAAATGGTGTATTCATATGCTTCCATAAAAAAAGTTACAAATTCAGTATTAAAAAAATTGAAATTTCTACAGTTTCTGACGGCACCAACAACCGAAGCAGAATTTGAATTGCACCAAAAGTTTGAACAGGCCGGGGTGCAAATAACTCCCTCCCTGGCTTGCCAAGGACAAGAGAGGGGGTGGTTTAGAGTGGTGTTTGCAAAGGACAAGAGCGTCTTGGAGACAGGTAATTGGTGAAATTGGAAGGGGAGACTCTAAGGATATATTAACCCTTGCTCTATGAGAGTTGTTTATTGCAAGTCGGTGGTACATGCCAATGCACTCCAGCTGTCGTGAATGCTGTTCAAGTGTGGATTGATTTTCAATTTGGATGTTTATTAGTGTTTAAATCACATGAAGCAAGAGTAATTGATTGCGAACTCGGGGAAAATAAAATTGGATGCTGATTTGAAACAGCATTAAAATTTGCTTGAAAGTGAATGAATTGATGATGAATTTAGACACTATTTTTTGGCCGAAATTGATTGAGAAAACCTATATTATTTTACAGCGTTGAAAGCTGAATTTGATGGTTGCGTTTCATAATTTGGATTATTGCTTTATTTTTCAGCTTTGGAGAGGATCAAGACTGCACTGCAGTGAAATTAACCTTCTGCCCAAAAGTATTATCTTCTAGACTTTTCTCGCAAAAGGTGTCACTCTAACTATTTCTGAAATAACTACAAATTATATTTGTAATCAAAGTAACATTTCCTTTTGATTAATTGTATTTTATTAATCCTACTATTTAATCTAATATTTACTCTAATATTTACTTATTACGGGAAACTGCCTGGTTTGTAACCAAGATTAATCATGCCTGTCGCATATTTGATTATTAAAAAAAGTTTGTAAAACCTTTAAAATTTATATTTCTGATTACTGCTTTATGAGAAAATCTGTATTCAAATAAATGAGAAAGGTAAACCGACCTTTATAACAAGGTCTTTGAACTTTACAAATTACCCTGTAATAACAGGTATATGTGTACATTGTATAAGCAGTAATGGAAAACAAAGACAGACTCGGTGCCTATTTTTGTCCTTGTTGTAAGCAGGATATTGTATTGACAGTTCTCTCATTATCAGTATTCGACTGCAATAATTATTAAAAGGTGAACAAAGAGATTGCCTAGAGTGGGTGGCGAGTCCTGCAACCTCCAGATTATTTGGGAGAGTCAGGTTGGCGTAGCAGTTCCTTCCTTGCCTTTGACCACTAGCAGTCCACTAGCACTACGACCCGGGTTCAAATCCCACCTAGGCTAATTCGTGGATTGGGTTTTCAGTCCCATTCTGTCCCGGCCCGATTCCATGGGTTTTTTCCCAGGATATTCTTCTGGTTTTTTTTCTCCTACCTCTAAAACTGCCTTCTCTCCACATGTTTCTTGACTTCGAGGCTTGCTTGGGATAAACTTTATTTCATTACCATTATTAATAATTATGAATCCAACGCTGCACTCTACCAACTTAAACAAACGCAGACAAATTGGGGAAGTTCTGCCAACATGGGAACGAATAGCTCAGTGGGTAGTTTTTATTATTCATACAATTACAACCCAATATCACAAACTTGCATCGCTGTTCATTTCCAAAACTACGATTTATTGTTGCCACAACAATTGAATGACAATCTTAAATAGATTATGCATGGGAGCAAGAACACAAGATGGTGCGTGGGTTGAACCCTGACGCAGGCACATGCGGATTTATCCTAATTTATACGAGGTTGCATTTCAGTCTTTTGACCGATTTCGCGCCTCTTTACAGTAAATTTATGCAAACAAGTCAGGGTAATATGTGAGGGCCTCTGGCAAAATGAGACAGAACTGGTCAGAGGTTGAATTGAGGATTCTTAGATATTAGATATTAAAATTCTCCTGACAATGCTGTTTCTTATTCTTCAATCGGACAACAAGTTATGGCTGTTTAAAGTTTGCATTTACCATCAGGTAAAAGTAAATATTGAGAAAAAGGCCTTTGAAGTTTCAAGTTTTGTAAATGTGGTATGGACAAATGTCAATTGTTTTTCCTTAAAAACACTTACTTTCTTACTATTTCTTTAGAAATATAGTTCCGAGACATAACACAGATTACAAATATCAATAAATCTGAAAAATGGAAAAAATTACTACCATTTACTAATTTTCTCTTCTATAGCCTGTGCCCAGTTCCGTCTTATTTTGCCAGAACGCCTCACATATGTTCTACATAAAATTGAAACTCTGCTGTTTATAATCAAGCAGAGAAATAAATGATGAAAATATGTCGGTAGTTTTCTACGAAAATCCAAACACATTTGTAACATTTGGTTATAGATTCAAATGAGTACATCATGTGTTAATTACTGCACCTTTCAAGACAACTTAAAATCTTAGTGTAATGTTGAATATAATGACACAATTTAGCTTTAAAAAAACAAACTGCATTCAGCCATTTTAACACCCACATTCCTGAATAAAGTTGCGAAACGGTAAACAAAAGGCCACATTTGAAGAGGTGAATATAGAAATACGCCTTGGAAAGACTTATTTGTCTCAAGCAACAACCAACAACCCACTAAGGGGTATTCTGTGAGTTGCTTCTCCACACGAGGTTTCTTGTATTCATAATGTACTTTATTTAAAAACTAAACCCACAATTAATTTAGTTTCAAAAAATATATATATATTATCTAAATCAGCCAACATTATTTTATTTTATAAAACATTTATGCAGAACCTTTTCTTCATTTGATTTTGTAAAGCAGTTAAATCAATACTGTCATTTTGCAATATAGGAGGGATTTAACTGCAATCGTCGCAGAAGTACTTTCCGAGTACCTGTTTAAATACCGGATATTAAGATGGTTTGGTATAGATAAAGCTAAATAATATACTGGGCATGCAGTAAATACTTTGCTGTAGAAAATAAACACTTTGGATAATCTGGGGCCAATTTCATAGAGCTGCTTAAGCATAAAAATTGCTTAAGCACAAAACAATCTTGCTTAGTAAAACCAGCTTACCAGCCTCAACTCCATGCGATGTATATTATTTGTGATTGGTATTTAGCTGTAGTTTGCTTAGCATAACGACCACATATAATTTTGGCCCCTAAACTGATTTACAAAGCAAGGGTTTTTGTGCTTAAGCAGCTCTTTGAAATTGGCCCCAGAATCTTGAAAGAACTAAGTTTTAAGACAAAAGCTCGGTGAAGTACTCGACTGAGTACTTTCTAAGTACTGTGTTAAATCCTTGATTAAACAGTATCTTTATGCATCCAAAGTTCTAACTCCCAAGTAAATTTTTTTCTTCTAAAACTGCCTATATTTGTTGTCTATACTGTCAATGTTTGGCTCACTTTGTTCGCAACAAACGGCTCAATATTTGGTAGTAAACAATAAAGTACTTGAAAAGTACTTGACTACAACACTGCCGTGGTCTATCGTGATCAGTACAGTAATCTTAGGCAGCTAGCCAGGAGAGAGGATTTCCTCTTGGGTTATGCGTTGGGCTTCATGGGTTCAATCTCTGTTTCTATAGCCTCGTCGTAGCTTAGAGGTTCGTAACTGCCAAAGCTGAGTACTGCACATCGGTGCTGAAACGAGGCTTCCCCGAGAACAAAGTTGAGCTCTTCCTTCGGATACAGGTCCGTCCACGTTAATCCGAGGACGAAATCTTCTTTCGAGGTTTCTGTCAGATTGTGCAGCTTGGCATACAGGTCACTCACTAAAACTGCTTTTTATTCGTCTTGCTGTGATATCTACTGACAAGATCCAAGTCCCTGTTGATATCGTGCAGGGGTTCCAAAATGACTTCCAAATTAGGAAAATACACCTGCAAGAAATGCACTATGTATTGCACGAGGTCATCGAATCCCCGAACCCGAAACCCGGAAGTGACGGATGGCGGGAAGTGTTCTAAAGGAAAGAAGCGGAGAGTTTTCGGTTTGTCCAGAATGCTCGGCTTGAAAAATAGAAACCCAGTGCTGATACCAGGCAAGGACGGCAAACAATCCCCACATGACTGCATGACCTTAACAGGTGGCAGTAAAAGGGGAGGTGGTGGGCTGCAAAAAGTAAATTACGAAGAACTAGCACGAAAAAGCAAACCAACTGACGAACTGCTCAGACTAGAATGGCCGCTCTAGCCAAGTGAACGTGACTATACCATACTCGACCTTGTTGTCACTCAACAGCTGCCCATTTCGGCCCTCTCGAACCAAAGAGACCGCCTAGGAGTGATAAATCATTTGAAACCGCATTGGCTGGCCTCAAACTACTTATCACTCCATGCAACAGAACAGCTGTAAGAAATCAACTTGACTCGGTAATTGGGTTTTGGTTTACTAATGGCCTGAGCAGTTTTAATGCCAGATCGATAATTATTTTAGGTTTCCGATCGAAGCGTGTTCGCAAAACCTATAACTTGACGAAATGTTTCCAAGCGTGGTCCCCGATCGCAGCGAATACGCGAGACCTATGTACATTTAATAACCAAGCAAACTTAGTCCCCGATCGCGGCGAATTCGCGGGATCTATAAGTAGCGTCAATAACTCCCCGCATTCCATGCAAACTTAGTCTCCGGTCGCTGCGATTCGCGAGACTTTGTGGCGCAGCTGGATAATTTCGCCGATAGCCAAATTTGTAACGATATCCCCCCCCTCGATGCGTCCGGCGAAACATAACAGCACCACCAGCTAAAATCGAATTTAATTAACAGGCGGTCCATTAACTTGGGATCCATTCAAATAATACAAGTGTTAACAATATTTTATAATTACCGTGCCGTATTTAAATCCAGGGCGTTAGAATGATGTGTGCATTACTAAAATTTAGACCTATAGCAGCGTTTAGAATAAACTTCCGCCAAACGGTCATTGACCGCCGCCAAATAGGGCTAAATTAACGAATTAGGGGAATTTAATAGGGGACTTTAAGTTGAATACTAATATGTTTCTATTGCAAATTGGAGGGCATGATAGAAATCATGTACAAGAGATACCAATGCGTGGTCACGCAAATGGACGCCATCTTCCATGAATAGATCGGTGTTGGTCCAAACGATCTGGGGGTGTTCGATGACACCGCCCAACGCATAGCGCATTAAATTGGCGATCCATCGATTGATGGCTCGCCGGGAACGCTCAACCTTAGAACACTTCCCGCCATCCGTCACTTCCGGGTTTCGGGTTCGGGGATTCGATGACCTCGTGCAATACATAGTGCATTTCTTGCAGGTGTATTTTCCTAATTTGGAAGTCATTTTGGAACCCCTGCACGATATCAACAGGGACTTGGATCTTGTCAGTAGATATCACAGCAAGACGAATAAAAAGCAGTTTTAGTGAGTGACCTGTATGCCAAGCTGCACAATCTGACAGAAACCTCGAAAGAAGATTTCGTCCTCGGATTAACGTGGACGGACCTGTATCCGAAGGAAGAGCTCAACTTTGTTCTCGGGGAAGCCTCGTTTCAGCACCGATGTGCAGTACTCAGCTTTGGCAGTTACGAACCTCTAAGCTACGACGAGGCTATAGAAACAGAGATTGAACCCATGAAGCCCAACGCATAACCCAAGAGGAAATCCTCTCTCCTGGCTAGCTGCCGCCTAAGATTACTGTACTGATCACGATAGACCACGGCAGTGTTGTAGTCAAGTACTTTTCAAGTACTTTATTGTTTACTACCAAATATTGAGCCGTTTGTTGCGAACAAAGTGAGCCAAACATTGACAGTATAGACAACAAATATATAGGCAGTTTTAGAAGAAAAAAATTTACTTGGGAGTTAGAACTTTGGATGCATAAAGATACTGTTTAATCAAGGATTTAACACAGTACTTAGAAAGTACTCAGTCGAGTACTTCACCGAGCTTTTGTCTTAAAACTTAGTTCTTTCAAGATTCTGGGGCCAATTTCAAAGAGCTGCTTAAGCACAAAAACCCTTGCTTTGTAAATCAGTTTAGGGGCCAAAATTATATGTGGTCGTTATGCTAAGCAAACTACAGCTAAATACCAATCACAAATAATATACATCGCATGGAGTTGAGGCTGGTAAGCTGGTTTTACTAAGCAAGATTGTTTTGTGCTTAAGCAATTTTTATGCTTAAGCAGCTCTATGAAATTGGCCCCAGATTATCCAAAGTGTTTATTTTCTACAGCAAAGTATTTACTGCATGCCCAGTATATTATTTAGCTTTATCTATACCAAACCATCTTAATATCCGGTATTTAAACAGGTACTCGGAAAGTACTTCTGCGACGATTGCAGTTAAATCCCTCCTATATTGCAAAATGACAGTATTGATTTAACTGCTTTACAAAATCAAATGAAGAAAAGGTTCTGCATAAATGTTTTATAAAATAAAATAATGTTGGCTGATTTAGATAATATATATATATTTTTTGAAACTAAATTAATTGTGGGTTTAGTTTTTAAATAAAGTACATTATGAATACAAGAAACCTCGTGTGGAGAAGCAACTCACAGAATACCCCTTAGTGGGTTGTTGGTTGTTGCTTGAGACAAATAAGTCTTTCCAAGGCGTATTTCTATATTCACCTCTTCAAATGTGGCCTTTTGTTTACCGTTTCGCAACTTTATTCAGGAATGTGGGTGTTAAAATGGCTGAATGCAGTTTGTTTTTTTAAAGCTAAATTGTGTCATTATATTCAACAGTACACTAAGATTTTAAGTTGTCTTGAAAGGTGCAGTAATTAACACATGATGTACTCATTTGAATCTATAACCAAATGTTACAAATGTGTTTGGATTTTCGTAGAAAACTACCGACATATTTTCATCATTTATTTCTCTGCTTGATTATAAACAGCAGAGTTTCAATTTTATGTAGAACATATGTGAGGCGTTCTGGCAAAATAAGACGGAACTGGGCACAGGCTATAGAAGAGAAAATTAGTAAATGGTAGTAATTTTTTCCATTTTTCAGATTTATTGATATTTGTAATCTGTGTTATGTCTCGGAACTATATTTCTAAAGAAATAGTAAGAAAGTAAGTGTTTTTAAGGAAAAACAATTGACATTTGTCCATATCACATTTACAAAACTTGAAACTTCAAAGGCCTTTTTCTCAATATTTACTTTTACCTGATGGTAAATGCAAACTTTAAACAGCCATAACTTGTTGTCCGATTGAAGAATAAGAAACAGCATTGTCAGGAGAATTTTAATATCTAATATCTAAGAATCCTCAATTCAACCTCTGACCATGAGCCCCAGTGTGGCTTTCCACATTCTGTAGGTCTGCCGTCCCACCATGGGTACGGGTACCGGCGCTTTGCGCTGAAAAAGCACCGGTGTTGTTGAATCATATCTCGGCTGCTCCCGCCGCGAGTTCTCGTCATCATCGGCCTCTTGTTGAGAAAAGCAGCCGGCAGAAAGTTCGAACAAACCTCGGATGTTTTCCTCGAAAAGTTTCAAATCGTGAACCAGATATTTTACATTTTTACGGTGACGACTCGCGGGTGAAGTGGCACAACCTAAAAACATTATAAAAATGAAACAATTAATAAGTTTATTATTAGTGAAATGTTAGTGTTGGCTACTATCAATGACCCAAACAGAGCCTAGAGCAAGGTACAGAGCGCTGTTTGTGAATGTACGTGTACGTGCGCCGTGCGCGTGTCGCGCGCGCGCCCGGTATAGATGGGCAATAACATTTTCAAAATAGGGGTTACAACTTTGTAACGAAATGAATGAATTTAGTGTTCTAGTCCTGACCTGCAGTATCTAGTTATAGTAACATTGCCCCAAAATGATGTTAAATTCAAGTACATGTTCGATGTATGTAATGTTTTACTTACTGAAGATTATATTTGGCTTACTTTCTCACAATTTTCCCCCAGTCGTCAAATTGATGCCACACTGTACACGTCAAAGTCCAGTTGTCCCATGGTCCGGTCGACTGCTTATTTAGGTAATAACAGTGCGAGGACCCGGTTATTACTGCGTGATAATGACCGGGTTGGGGGATGACCGCTGGTAATGGATCGAGCCGAAGTCCATTACCAGCGGTCATCCCCCAACCTGGTCATTATCACGCAGTAATAACCGGGTCCTCGCACTGTTATTACCTTTAATAAATACCTTTTTAACGAGAAAAAATGTGAAAATGCTCCAAATTTCGTGACTTTTCTTTCGGCGATATTTCCAGCGTTTTGTGTTCATGTTTAGGGGCCATGTTTTAGCTTATGTATGGTACCCTGTCTCTTTAATATGTGTTGTTATTATAACCCATACTTTGAGACCAGGGCCCAATTTCTTGGCTCTGCTTACCGTTAGCGAAAAATCCCTGCTTACTATAGCAGAAAATTCGGTGCTTACGGTAAACGTATTTCACACGTTAGCGAGGAATTTTGGTCTCTGAGCATGCGTAGAACCCGTAACTATAAGGATTCTGTGCTTACAGGGTAAGCACATAATTTATCTGATATCGCGGTTAGCGGGAAATGGTGACCGTAAGCGAGGAATTATGCGGTTAACAGAGCCAAGAAATTGGGCCCTGACCGACCACTGATGCCCACCGTGCATAGCAACGCGCTAGCGTTAACAGACGACACGCGCATTTTGAAAAATGCAGCGCGTATAGATACAAACGTTCTACGCGTACATTTATAGCGCGCAGTATCAAAATTTGACGCGTCCTTGTTACAAGTTACCGTAGAACTGTTGCATTCGGCCAATCATTGGCTTACATGATGCTTACACGTATAGCGCGCAGTATCAAGAGTTGACGCGTCCTTGTTACAAGTTACCGTAGAACTGTTGCATTCGGCCAATCATTGGCTTACATGATGCTTACATAGCGCGCAGTATCAAGATTTGACGCGTCCTTGTTACAAGTTACCATAGAACTGTTGCATTCGGCCAATCATTGGCTTACATGATGCTTGATTTATGCTGGTTACGGGAACATTTTATTCGCTTCTTCTTGAAACCCATGATATTACTTAGGTAATAACAGTGCGAGTCTCGACCAATCAGAAGCTAGTCTTTGGGCAAGACGTTGCTAAATTCGCAGCCACGAGAGGGCGCTTTCGCGACAAACCATCATCACTCGCCATCCTGTCCGTAACAACGTCTTTGGAATTACGTAAATTTTTTTACCGAAAACGGTAAAAAACTAGTGCGCATGCGCTATTTATGTATGTTAATGAAGGACATTTGTTCTTCGCGCACGCGCACATACGACAGCTAGTGTACAATAGGTCAGGTAGCAAGTACTGTACCGAGATATAGATACTCACACGAGTCATCAGAAACTCGCCGGCACGGTTTTCTCCGTGTGCACGGTGGGCTCCGAGATGGCAGAAGGAGCGGACAGGAAACCTAGGCGATGGTGTTTAATCTGCGTTTAATTTATGGACATCATGTTTATTTCTAGTGATTTGGATAAATTTAACCTTAATATAAGTGCATTGAGGTAGGAATACATTCCTAATCTTACATGCAAGTGTTATCAAAGAATTAAATTTTGAAAATGATTCACATGTATTTTGAATTTCATTTGAGGCCAAAAAGAATTAACAAACAGCACTCTTATTCTTAATGTCGCTGTTTGCTGCTTTGTATTAATATAAACTGAAACTCAATTAGAATGACTAAATTGGCAACTGCAGTGTAAAGATAAAATGTGTCTATAGTTTTCCCCTCTGAAAAATAGGCCATGTCCGAATTCCTTGGCTGCAGCTTAAATTGCATAAAAGTCTGTGGGAATATTTTAGTAAGAATTAATTGATGATTACCCTGAAGCTTGCTTAGCCCAGTAATATACCCAGCACGATATGATGAGACCAAGGGACTACCCTTAAGACCATCATATACCACCATATACACTCTAGTACTTACCTAACGCCCCCCCCCCCCCCCCCTATTCCTAAAAGTAAAAACCTACAAAGAATCATGAAAAAAACCGAATATTCCGCAAGCACAATGGCGACCGGACCACAAAGGACGGGGGGGGGGGGGGGCAATTTTAAAATTATATGAAAAGGCACATAATAATATACGTATTACGTAAGCAAAATTGTTTCCTTTGAGAAGTTGGGTTACTGATAGTACCCCCTTCACATACACGGATTTTTCTTACGAGTCTTTACGGATCGCACAGATTCACAGATCGTTCATAGATCCTTACGATTTGGCCAGTTTTACGACTGATTTAAGTGTTTTTACGAGTTATTACGGGCTATTTACGGTTTATTACGGATTATTACGAGTTATTGCCATGTATTTACGTCAAAATTCCACGATTTGTTACGAGTTGTCACGGATAACAACGAGCAACTTACAAGCATTTTACGACCTGTTTACGTGTTGTTACGAATAGTTACGAGTTAGTTACAAGTATTTACGAGTCCTCAGGATTTGTTGCCAAAAAATATATATATCCTGCAAATCTCAATGTACATGTACAATCATTCGTAAAGTATACGTATTTATTATTAAAGTACTCGTAACTACACGTAAAGTGCTCGTAATAACTCGTAACAATCCGTAAAGCCATCGTAACACGACCCGAATGAAATCGTTAACAACACGTAAGCACTCGTAATAATCCGTAAACAAATCGTAAACTAACCGTAACAAATTGTTAAAAAAATTGTTACGAGTCATTTACAGATTTTTGCGAGCAGTTTACGGATGGTTACGTGTTGTTGCGAGTGGTTTACGATACTTACGGATTGTTACAAGCTTTTTACGAGTTATTTACGGAAAACTCAAACCGTGGACAATCGTAAGATTTTTTTGTGTCTGCGAGTTGTTGCGAGTTGTGACGAATTATTTACGATACCAGCGAGTTATTTACGGATGCTTGCGATTGACTACGAGTTGGCGATCCGTAAGGACTCGTAAACAAAATCCGTGTATGTGAAGGGTGTATAAAGATCCTAAAAAGAAATTTGAAAAATAAATTGCAAAGGTGAAATTCGTCCTGAATTTATGACTAAGGAAATTCATGAAAATAAATATATTTTAAGGGGATCGTTGTCATTTTCAAAATACCAAACGGATTCTGCCTTTAAAACTTGTTGGCAAGAGATGACCCTAATAATAATTAATATGTACCGAAAAGTCTTCCATTTTCACGAATAACGTTGAACACGTTTGATGATAAAATGTGTACACTATGTACATGTACATTTGTGTACAGTACCCGGTACATGCATACATGTGTACACACACACCTACATGTACATCCAGATGCAATGAGAAGTTGAGTCAGGGTGTTAGACCTATGCATATGTATGTTTATGCAAAGTACGTAATGTACGCTGCATTCATTAGGCTAAGCAGGTGCGTGCGCATATCTCTACCTCGACGTAATTCCAAAGACGTTGTTACGGACAGGATGGCGAGTGATGATGGTTTGTCGCGAAAGCGCCCTCTCGTGGCTGCGAATTTAGCAACGTCTTGCCCAAAGACTAATCAGAAGCCAGCAACTCTCCTAGGTTTTTATTAAACTGCTTATACGTACATCTGATAATATACCTCGCAGCTAGCTGTGGGTACCGGGTCACGCACGCCAGCCTATAGGCTGGCGTGCGTGACCCTAGGCCTAGCGCACAGTTTGCGATCGACCTGATTAGGAAGCCACCACGGAGAGAGGACGTGTGGTCACTTCGCTCTAGTTTTTTTTATTTTTTATTTTTTTATTTGACATCCACTTTTTATCGCATAATGAACATTTTATCCGTGACTTTTAGTTTGTGCACGTGTAATTCTGGTGTATATTCGTCGACGATTTTGGTGTTTTTTAGATGCTGGAACTTTTTATTTGATGTACAAATTCGAACTGCCATTTTGTGGGGTGTGTGACCGTGCAATTCCGACGGGGATCCATTTCGACTGCGCCATCGATATAGCCGCCATCTTTGTCTATTGAAATGAAATAAAGCGAACTTCCAACTACTAGTACATGTACTACTACTACTAGCAACTTCACCTCTTGGAATATAGCCACTATATTTTGTTTCTGGATCCACTGGACGCTGTTCCATGATGATGTTGGTACAGAGGCTACTTTTGCTGACATTTACTGCAGTTTTGACTCACAAGATTCGAGATAAGGTAGGACAAGTATCTTTCCAATTTTCTACACACCATGCTCGGGGATCGCAAGGTATGCCGGAATGCTGTCAACTCCGTGCGCCAACTAGTGTTATCTTAAATGATTGGACGACTGACCTTATGATTAATGTTTTCGTGACTGAAAATAACAGAAGGGAAATGCTCAAGAATAGGGGCTTGTATTTTAGAAAAACATTTAGGATGTTGTCAACCTCAAAATCTCCCAAGTCTATCTTGGCCATCAACCTCATGCTTATTATCCTGAGTGGTGATATTGAACTTCAACCAGGCCCAACCAATTCTGTTCCGGCTTTCCCCTGTACCATGTGTAGTAAGGAAGTGGGTGACGAGGATTGGGCTTTGGAGTGTGATAAATGTCAGCTGTGGTCTCACATTGAATGTTGTGATGTCACCAAGGATGAGTATGCTGATTTTCAGAATCAGTCGTCTTTCGTCTGGTACTGCCCAGTTTGCGATTTCATGAACTTTAGTGATTCAATTTTTCACTTGGGTCCGCAACTGGATGATGAGAACCAGTTTAGAACTTTGAATGAATTTGACTTAACTACTGACTCGGGAAGGGACTTACAATCACCTACTTTGATCGAAATTAAAAGCATACACGGGGATGATACATGTAGTCATACCGTTACTACTACGAAGCCAAAACCTAGGAAGTCCAGTAAAGGGAATAATCGCCGTGGGAAAAAGCTTAAGGATCATGATTTAAAATTCCTTAGTTTCAATGCAAGAAGTTTGAGAGGGAAGGTGCCAGAAGTCCATGCTTTTATTGATGAACATAAGCCAGATGTTATTTGCATCACTGAGACTCACCTTGATAATACCATACCAACATATGAAGTTTTTCCTGATAACTACAATGTGTACAGGAAGGATAGGAATCTGTCTGGTGGAGGGGTCGCCATAGCCATAAAAAACAGCCTTGCTAGTTTACCATGCCTGAATCTAGACTCCGATACAGAGATTGTGTGGGCACAGATTTTGTTAACAACTGGGAAAACATTCCTGATTGGATGTTATTACCGTGTTCCGGACAGTCTTGTTAGTGCATGGAATTCTCTCGATACTTCGCTGGAAAAGATTCCGCAAAGCACCGGTACTCCACACATTGTCCTTACTGGCGATTTTAACTCTAAGACCATAAATTGGGGTGATGGTGTTCAAACAGCTAACGCCAGTGAAATGCATCTTGTCGATATTGCCAACAAATACTTTCTGATGCAGGAGGTTTTGGAACCAACACGTATCACTGATTCAACAGCCAACATATTGGACTTGCTTTTTAGCTCAATTCCTAGTAGTGTTCAGAATGTTGAAATTAGGCCAGGAGTTAGCGATCATGAAGCAATTGTGTGTATCATCAAAACTAATCCCAAGCAGCTGCCTAGACCGAGGCGCAAGATTTATTGTTACAGTAAGGCTAATTTTGATGGTATCCGCTCTGACATGAAAAAGTGCCAACATGACTTTTTCTTATGTGATCCAAAGGAAAGATCAGTGGAGGAAAATTGGAATAAACTCCAAGGAGGTCTTCATAAGTCACGGGAGTCTAATGTCCCTTCCAAGTTGTCCGCTACTCGTGATAGTTTACCATGGGTTAATGCAAAGATTAAGCGTCTCATTAGGGCAAAGAATCGCATCCATAAGAAAGCTAAACAATCTGGGGAACCAATCATCTGGGAAAAATTCAGAGTTGCAAGAAAAATTGTGAAGCAGGAACTTAGAAATGCTCACCAGAGATTTGTGCATGATGCTGTCGAGAACCTAAAAGAAAATCCTCGTGGTTTGTGGAAATACATAAGAAGTAAGCGTATGGAGAACCAGGGCATACCAACGCTGAGAACACAGGATATCCAGCATGTGACCGACAAAGACAAAGCACAAGGACTTGCTGATCAATTCAAATCTGTATTTACCAAGGAGGATCTTGACAAGATTCCATTCACTCCTACTAATTTACCCACTGTTGAGGACATTCATGTGACGACTTATGGAGTACTAAAATTGCTCAAGGACTTGAATATTAATAAGGCAAGTGGACCTGATGACATCTGTCCCAGAATTCTCAAAGAAACAGCTGAAGAGATTGCGCCGATCCTGAGAGATATTTTCCAGCAGTCATTGGATTGTGGGGACTTACCGAAGGACTGGTTGTCAGCAAACATCACTGCACTTTATAAGAAAGGGGATAAAGCTCTTCCGTCAAATTATAGACCTGTCTCGTTGACTTCTGTATGTAGCAAGTTGTTAGAGCATATTGTTCACTCTCATATTAGTCGTCATTTGGAGAAATTCAACATACTCACGCCAAAACAACATGGCTTCAGGAAGCACCATTCTTGTGTCACCCAACTGATCATGGCTTCAGATGATTGGGCAAAAGCTGTCGATGCTGGTCACCAGGTAGACATTGCAATACTTGACTTCTCTAAAGCATTTGACACAGTCCCCCATGAACGGTTGAAAGCCAAGCTTCATATGTATGGTATTCGTGGCAAACTTCTCAATTGGATTATTGCTTTTCTTACACAACGGAAACAGAGAGTCGTCGTCAATGGTGCTACATCCGAATGGGACAACGTAGACTCGGGAGTTCCACAGGGGACAGTTTTGGGTCCTTTATTGTTCTTGTTGTACATAAATGACATCACGGATAATCTGCATTCGGAGATACGACTCTTTGCGGACGATTGTATTGTATACAATATTGTCAACAATTCTACTGACTGTAAAACACTGCAAGACGACATCGACAGACTTGATGATTGGGGAAATAAGTGGCAGATGCAGTTTAATGCCAAGAAGTGTTACGTCATGCACATGGGGAGAAAACGGCAGAAGCTGGGATACAATTATAATTATAATCTTCATGGCCAGACTCTCCAAATTGTCGACCATCATCAATACCTGGGGGTATTTTTATCACATAAATTCAAATGGGACTACCAGTATAACCATATGACCAAAAAGGCTAATCGAATCCTTGGAATGCTTAAACGCAATCTCAAGAGTTGCTCAAAGTCTATCAAGAATACTGCTTATTTAGCGCTCGTCCGACCACATCTGGAGTATGCCTCGGTTGTCTGTGATCCCTATGAGATCAAGTATATCAATCAATTGGAAATGGTCCAGAGACGTGCGGCAAGATTTGTGAATAATAACTACGAGCGTCATGCAAGTGTTACCAATATGATTAAAGAACTTAAATGGGACACCTTGAAAAATAGGCGCGAGGCTGCACGACTTGTGGTTATGAAGCAGGTCCAACTGGGGAATTCAGTTATACCCAAGTCACTCACTCCACCTGCCCCAAGCAGATCTCGTCGTTCAACTATTAGCAACAGTCAACCTTTGGACCAACCCTACTGTAGGACTGACGCACGCAAGTTTTCTTTCATACCAAGGACATGTTCAGACTGGAATAAACTACCGGACAACATCATCATCGCGGACTCGGTTATCAGTTTTAAAAACCAGATTATCGACTTCATCCGTCTTAGGCCCCAACCAAGCAAAGAGTAGACCACTCATCCCTCTCCCGTGGCTCTACATGGACATCTCTTTTGTCCGTTGCCATGTAACGATCAAGATCAAGATCAAGACCTAGCCCTGAAAACCCTGGCCTAGCTGGACCCAAAAAACCTCTATAGTGTCACCATGTCTTCCCAAGTTTCTGCTACATCTTCTCTTTCTCGGCGAGCCGAGGCAATCCTCTCATATGAAGCAAGTCGTGTAGTTGCTGCAGTCAGAGCCAGAGGAGTCATGGGCAAAGGGGAATACGATGCCAGGAAAAACCCAAACGTAAAACGTCCCTACATTTTGAAGTCGCAACCTTTTGTGCTAAATCATTATCAAACAACAGCTGGTTGCATGCAGTGTGCATGCAGACCATGCGAAACTCCTCGCTATATTATATCTATCCTTATCAATCTGTAGTTTTTTCCCCTTTTCAGGGCCTCGTAAACATGGGTACCGCTCAAAACCAAATGCAGGTGTATGATTTGCTGAGAGAAAAGGTATGTAATTGCAACGTTTATGGTTCTTCTTATTAACTTTAAATTAGTAATAGTATTCAGTTATTCGAAAATGCACTTGACTGAACATTCCGAAAATTTAAAACTTGCCGATCAAATTTTACACACGCTAACTGCAGCTAGCTGCCTCTCTCACAGGTCAAAGGTTGCAAACAAAGCGTGCCGGTTAAAATTTGCATAGGGTAATGGGATATTAATTAATAATTATAGACTTATAAACCCAACTAAAACAATATCCCTAATAAATGTGTGTCTATGTTGAGGGCAATCTTGAGTTTTGCGCAACCTATTGAGAATTGTCCTAGAGTTCATTTCAATTTTGAATTTCAATTTTGATTTCATTCAGAGGGAAATGAACTCCTTAGGGAAGACAATAAGTTTGCGTAAAACTCAAAATTGCGCTCAACACGTGTAAGTTTTTAAGTAGGCAGGATCATGAACAATTTACGTTATTGCAATTCTTTCAAATGTTACATTATCTGAAAGAGTTCGGAACAAGGAAGAAATTGAGGGGCCAATGACCTCAATAAGGTAACTAGAAGGTAATAGTTATGAATTGTTTAGTGATCGTGTTTTTGGCCGTTTTGAGGTCCGAAATAAGCACAAAAGTTGTCATTATCAGCACGTACGTTGTCGTGAAAGTTGGTACCTTAATATTTCTACACAAAACCCCCGACACTAGGGGTTTTGTGTACACACCTTATCAGCTTGATCAGACGGTTATTTACGACCCCCATGACAGCAGCCAAGCCGCAATATGTTGCATATTACCTCTAATTCAGTGTCATGTAGTGTCATGCATTTAATTACCCAAACTTGAAAATTATTTCCGACATTTGGTCAACAACATACATGTACATGTTCAGTAAACATTGCAATTTATTGCAAAAAAAAAGTATGTATCAAGAGTAAAGTACACTAATAAACACTTGAGTGCATTGTGTACATAAAAGAAGTACGTACATGTACAGTATGATTGCTTAATTTCAATGAGTTTCAGATCTTCTTTTAAGTTCAACAAAATAAAATGTGTTTCACCTGAAGGGCATAGCTGATTTTTATGAAATTCATGTTAAGATAGCCGAAAAAACTCCACAGCATGAAAAACCTGTTACAGCAATTTAATAGAAAATGTACATGTACACAGGGAAGACTCCCGCACCCAGTACTTTTAGTATAAAAAGTCACTTTTCCCCATGAAAAATAGAAACATTTACAACGGTAGACATTTTTTTTTTTCAAAACTGACAAAATTCACAACGGTAGCAAGTGATCATCATTAGCAGAAAACCTCATGAAAGCAAAGCACGAAAATAACCCAGCATTAGGGCAATGTAATAAAAAAATGCACAGGAGGGGGGCTAGACTCCGCCCCTTGAACCTTTTTAGGGTAAAAACGTCACTTTTTTTCTCCAAACTGGCAAATTTCACAGATGGTAACAAGTGTAATATTATTAGAAATGGTATTTCTCGTAAAACTACGGGGAAAAATATTGGTTACCATGTGATCACCACAATTTTCGTGCCCTTTTTGGACATCTGTCTCATGGTCTACAAGCCTGGGAGATGCCTTTTCAAGCTCCGACTGCATGACCACAGTCTTACAATTGCATATATACATGAACATGTACTTATAAGGTGTACAAATTCTATGTACTTGTACAATTTACATGTGGTTGTAGAAACTATGCACACATGCAAGATGTACTTTGTAAAGCTTCATGCATTGATACTTCTCCCACCCGTGAAGTCTATAACTCGGTATGTAAAAATACATATTTGTTATTGATTCTTAACAATTTTTCCTTCCTTTTCATAACGTACTGTATAGCATAGAAGTCTAAAGAATTAGTAGGTTCCAGAAAAAGGTCCCTAGATCGAAAACTACTTGTAAAAAATCCATTTATCTATATAGAATTGTTCACCAAATAACTGTATGGCAATTGAACTGTACAAAGGAAACAAGTTGCACTTTTTGTCTGGTTATATCCTTGAATTTCTATTACGCACTTATCATGAAATAATAATAATAACCATGACCAAAGGGAGATATCTGTGGGGAAATTACAGTTGTAAGTTTTAAGGTCCTTTGTGTTGTCAGGGACACACGCCTACGGGCGCTAGTACAGTCACAGTATGTGAATTAAACCATAGAGAAAGGAACAGTTGATCTGAAAAGCAATGAACCTCGAACATGACGATGGCAGTTATTTATGCTTACGGGTGGTTGTAGTCGCTTTATTATTGACTTTTTCAAAGAGGGCAATTATTAATACCTCTTGGCTCATGTGATACCTTTGTATTTTACTAGCTATGTGAATAGTACTGCGTTCACACACATCCCGAACGTAATATAAAGGTTTACGTCCTTTCATTTAAACTAGTCATGCTTTACATCTATTCCGGATGTTTTACTCTGACTGCAAGATTGTTTCTTATAAAATCTAGACTGATAAAATATTATCGACGTGGCCCAAATTTTCCCTTTAGTTTTTAAAAAATATATTTGCGGTTCCTCGTAAGAAACTAAAGTACACTGCACTGTAAAAGATCATTGCTATGAAATATTTCTGCCACTCGAAGGCAATTATCCCTATCCAATTCAATTTTTTGCTCTATTTGTTTTAGTCACTAATATCAATTTAAATTGAATTTATTTTCAAATCTGTTTTACTGCATTACGATATTAAATTAAATAAGACCAAATTTAATCTGCGGAGACTAAAGACACCCCAAGATTTGTACTCATTACATGTGTATAATAAAATAATGTCCAACTACAAACTTTGCAGTTTGCATCAACTCCTTACAACTTTGGTTTGAAGCCTTTGATGGGTTATCCAATATGTCCCAATGTTATGCTGTCATGGCGATGGTATGTGTGTGTTCACTGCATGTGGTGACTGGTCAATTAACATCAACAGTATTTAGGTAATAACAGTGCGAAGACCCAGTTATTACTGCGTGATAATGACCGAGTTGGGGGGTGACCGCTGGTAATGGATCGAGCCGAAGGCTCACTCTGGTTTGTACACAAACCATCAGTACCTATGGTTCATGCACAGTCAATTAAATGTCACTTTTATCGAGTGTCCGAGTAATGTTCAGTCATTTGTTCTGTGTCAAAGTCCCGTGTAGTGTAGTAAATTGTACAATGTACTGCATGTACATCTACATCTTCATGTACATCCACCGTGACACTATAGTTGCTGCATATTTGGGGTCGCACATTTTCTGGGAAGTTGCCCATGCTAGCTATAAGGAGGTTTCTCCAGTGGGTTGACCATGTTGACCCTCCACTGACTTAGCCAGTGTTGTAGGACTGGAATTCCCTGACCGCACATCATACTGCCAGTCTGTAAACCACAAGCCCCAATATGAAGAATAAGTTAAGACAGAATTAAGGTACCAACTTGTTGATAATGTGTGACCTATACACGCGACAATCGGGAGTCACGTGATCCGATTCGGTACGTGGCGCTGCATCTCCATGCGTGATTTTATGGTATCGTCCACCGTGACGTTTATGTTGAATATTTATATTGCTTGCTAGGCGCGCGCGGTGTCCGATTGTACGAAAAGGTGGTAGATTTACCAGTTGCGAACATGGAGGTAGCAGTTTTGGCGGTCGTAAACAAGGGAAAGAATTTCGAAGAAACACAAATTTGTAATCAAGAACAAGAATTGGTTTGGGGATTCGAGTACCATATCATCACGCATAATTCTTGCCAAATTAAACTTGCACACAAAAAATTGTGAAGAAAAAACACTATACAGAAATTCCTCCGACGAAATTCCAAACCATTTCGATGTGCCAGGCGCCGACCAGAATATAACTTTCGATAGATCAATTATGGGGGAGGCCTACGGGGCATATATTTTACAATGTTTCTGAGGCCGGTTCATACCGAATGCGAATTTTATGACGTTAGGGCAAAATTTTGCGATGTGAATTCAAAAAATTTGAACACGTTTCTGAGTTCACTTTGCAAAACGATTTGGAGTCGACAGACATGTAAGCGCAACTCGTGGGCAGAATTTGGTAACGATCAACCGTATAATGAATACCGGGTACAGCATTGAATGCTTATGATTTTACCAAATTCTCACTACATTCGTAGTTGCTGCCTTGTGCAAATGTGCGTACCAATCATCTAGTAACCACGCTTACGCGAAGTAATGTATCTACTGCATGGACACTTTGGTCATTCATGATGCACATCGCGCCGGCCCACGCGCGAGGCACAGAGCACGAGGCACTGACGAGGCACATACTGTAGCGCCCTCTTTTGATTGCTTTGAATAATTTAGATTTATTCATTTATACATTCTTTGCCAACTGATTGGTTGGTGGAGGAGTGAGAGATGGTCGAGTCTAAGATATTATTAGGAAGGGGGTGTGATATTTTTCTTTCTTCGTGCACATATTAAACCACATTTGCCGCAAGTTCTCAAAGCTTACCGCTAGTAATATTAAATAAAAAAGAGTGGTATTTATGAATAACAAGGGTACATGTATATTGTTTCGTTCTCTTGCATTGAAAATTACTCATATGTTATCTCTAAAAGTAAGTATTTTATCGTTGAAGTTGGTGCTTCAAATTAAGATTGCCCGCACGTGGTAAAAGTCGGACGGGTGTTACGGTCCTGATTTTCGGCCACAACTTCTGCGTCCAAAAGAGGCTCCACGAGCGCGCCACCGGCACCAACGACTGCTGCCGTGATCCTGCCTATTTTAAGAAATTGCTCTTGCTTCTGCAAGATAAGCTTGTTTGCTTTGGCTCGGTGCTAACATTGCTAGTTTTTATGTATTAGGCCCATTGGATGAACCATGCAGCAGTGAACGTTATGCATCTTGTGATTTATTGTTGTGGTCATTCTGTCTGCAGCTGGATTCCGCTATGGAAGCACCAAAGACGTGGTCTGACAATATGTTTATGTACAGCTCATTAGCGGGAGGGGTGCCAGAGCTACGAGATGCAATCGCTAAACTCCTGACTGTCACGTCATGCGCTGCGGTGCCCCTGGACCCCGACAAGGTACTCGAGAGTTGAGGAAAAGTTCTTTGGCAAAGGTTCTTTGGTCATTTCAATTGTTTGTTTCACCTCAGCTCACCCCAGTGGCGGAATTGGATTCAAATTTGAACCAGGACTGACGTTCAGACGCATCACCGGCCCGTACACACAATACGCCTCCAATCAAGGACCTCATTTTTGTCACTCTTTTGTTTGTACTATTTCGTTTGTACTATTTCGGAAGACCTTTCATACGTTTTGTACACACGAAGCGAACTCTACGTCGTCTATTTCAATCAAAAACACTGACCCATGCTTTAAACCTGCCAAAACCTAGCAGAACGTGCAGTTGGAGTTTGATCGGGTTGGGGTAGTTAGGGTTATACCGAATGTAAATGGGAATTATTTGGTTTTGATGGCGAATAATAAGTGGTGCGGTGAGTATAAAGTGGTGTCCGTGTTTGAAACTCTCTCCATAAAATGTATTGCTTTGTTTCTTTAGCTTTTGTTTGCAACTTTTTTTCCCTCCTAGATGGTCATCTTAAATACTGCCGACGCAGGTTTGGAAGCCATGGGATTTGTCTTATGCGACGCTGGAGGTACCTGGTTCATTCAGATTCTCCAGACATTAAATGTTGTTATGCTGAGGATGTCTCAGCTTTATTTTACCACAAAGGACACTCGCTTTTTTGGAAGTTGGATAAAACTGATTAGGAATGAGAAAACTAAGTTTTTCATTGACACTACTTTTCTGCCCCAGAAACTCGGATGATGTAGAATTCTTTCCCATTTTATTTCTCCATGCACTGTTAGAAAAGTAGTGTTACCCCAACACCGAAAAACAGTGTTCACTTCATTTGAACACTACTTTTCGGTATTCAAAACGGTGTTCACTTGATTGAACACCGTTTTCTGCTTTCAAAATGGTGTCCACCCAATTGAACACTATTTGTCGGTGTTCAAAATGGTGTTCACTTGATTGAACACCATTTTTTGGTGTTCAAAAATGGTGTCCACTAAATTCAACACTATCTTTCGGTGTTCAAAATAGTGTTGACTAAATTCAACACCACTCTTCGGTGTTGACCCTACTGTGTTTATTGGGAAGCAGCGTAATCATACATGTCACTCAAGGTTTTTTAATTTTTAGAGCGATTCTCGGTCACCTGGGAAGGACATTAACGTGAAGGACGTGTAACACTGGGTTTTGTGGAATTTTCTTTCTTTTTCTGTGAGGCTATTAGGTTTTTTAATTCTAATGGAGTGCTTTTGCAAGAGGGTATAGCACAGAGAAGCCGGTTTATGCACGCATACTTCAAGGAACCCAGGTGAAAATTCCAGTTGAAACCAGTTGAACTGGACCAGTTGGGACCAGTTAAAACCAGTCGAACTGGTCTCAACTGGTCCAGTTCAACTGGGAATTGGTGACTGGTATTGAACTGGTTTAACTGGTATTGAACTGGTTTAACTGGCTTAACTGGTTTTGAAACCTAAAAACTTTTTATATACAACTGCGTGGAATTCCGTAATGAAATAATACCAATGGAATTTACTTATTAAACATTACTATAGGGGAAGTAGGTATACATACAATAATAACCTACTCCTATTATATATTTAATACCTACTAAATACATACTACACACTATAGCCACCGTCGTTAGTTAGTTTTATACTACACTTTTTTGTCCACGACATAGTCACAGCTAGTTTTTATGAATAATGTCAACATTTGAATACGAATGGAATGTAATGGGAATTTTTAACTATGTTTGCACAAAAATATAAATTCAATCATGGAATCGTTTGAATAATTACATATAATGTCACAAAAGTGCATTTTTTGACAAAATACCACAATTTAACATCGACTATTGCAACTGGTTTTGCAACTGGTTTTTCAACTGGTTTTCGCAACTGCATGGTTTTTGCAACTGGTTTTTGCAACTGGTTTTTGCAACTGGATTTGCAACTGGTTTTTGCAACTGGTTTTTGCGCAACTGGTTTTTGCGCAACTGGTTTTGGCGCAACTGGTTTTGGCGCAACTGGTTTTGGCGCAACTGGTTTTGGCGCAACTGGTTTTGGCGCAACTGGTTTTGGCGCAACTGGTTTTGGCGCAACTGGTTTTGGCGCAACTGGTTTTGGCGCAACTGGTTTTGGCGCAACTGGTTTTGGCGCAACTGGTTTTGGCGCAACTGGTTTTGGCGCAACTGGTTTTGGCGCAACTGGTTTTGGCGCAACTGGTTTTGGCGCAACTGGTTTTGGCGCAACTGGTTTTGGAGCAACTGTGGTTTTGGAGCAACTGTGGTTTTGGCGTAACTGGTTTTGGCGCAACTGGTTTTGGCGCAACTGGTTTTGGCGCAACTGGTTTTGGCGCAACTGGTTTTGGCGCAACTGGTTTTGGCGCAACTGGTTTTGGCGCAACTGGTTTTGGCGCAACTGGTTTTGGCGCAACTAGTTTTGGCGCAACTGGTTTTGGCGCAACTGGTTTTGGCAACTGGTTTTGGCAACTGGTTTTGGCAACTGGTTTTTGCAACTGGTTCTTGCAACTGGTTCTTGCAACTGGTTCGAATCTTGCAACTGGTTCGAATCTTGCAACTGGTTTGAATCTTGCAACTGGTTTGAATCTTGCAACTGGTTTGAATCTTGCAACTGGTTCGAATCTTGCAACTGGTTTGAATCTTGCCACTGATTTTTGCAACTGGTATTGCGGAAGTCGAGGGGGGTGTTGGTTCTTGGCAATAGGTATTTTTAATAAATCAAGTTGGGGAAAATGTGCTGTCTGTTGATTTTGTTGGGGATGTAATTAGACTTTTAAAGAATGTTTTATTTGGTTCATGTTCACTTGACCAGTTGGTACATGTAACTGGTTTCAACAATTGGTTTCAACTGGTTATTGTTAATAAGAAAGACCAGTTCAGGGTACGTAACTGGTTCCTTCAACTGGTTTGAACTGTTTCCTGTTGTCGGCACAAGAATGACCAGTTGGTAACTGGTTCCTTCAACTGGTTTGAACTGTTTCCTATTGTCGGCACAAGAATGACCAGTTGGTAACTGGTTCCTTCAACTGGTTTAAACTGTTTCCTATTGTCGCCACAATTGATTGACCAGTAAATGTTCCTACAACTGGTTTCAACTGGTTCCTATTGTCGCCACACAAATTACCAGTTGGTAACTGGTTCTTTAACTGCTTACAACTGGTTTCAACTGGTTTTTGTTGAATCCGGTTGAGCTACCAGTTGATGCCAGTTGATTCCATCACGTACCAGTTGGATACCAGTTAATTCCAGTTCAAAACAGTTAAAACCAGTTGAAAGTTTAACTGGTTTCAACTGGAATTTTTACCTGGGAATGATCAGTTAATCTTTTTGTGTTTTTTTTTTTTGATCAATTCCAGAGTTAGCTGCAGTGAATCAGAACTCATTCTATTTGGGAAGGAGAGGGTGTTTTATGGGAGTTTTCACAAGTCAGAACTTTTTCTCATCGTTTTCGTTATTTTTTTTTCGGAGTTCATTCTGCACCGAATATTGGCGTTGGATCAATACTGTTTCTCGGTGTCGAGTAAGGATGTACACCGCCCAAGGGTGTTGAATAAACCCTAGTTTTCAGTGTCCAGGTGAGCTACACCGTTGTTCGGTGTTCACTTGACACTGATCATCAGTGTTCAAGCTACACTATTTAACGGTGTTCAAAAATGGACACTGTCCAGCGGTGATCACTCAACACCGATTATCGGTGTTCAGGGCCAACACCGAAAATTGGTGATGGCAACTAATGAACCCTGAAAAACGGTGTTCAGTGAACACTGTTTTTCGGTGTTGATATAACACCCCTTTTCTAACAGTGTGGCATATTTATCCCGGTTTTAGGTCGTAAAGTTGAACAATAATGATGATTTCCTAACAGGAGACCAAAGTGCTTTCCATTTGCGAATAATTATTAGTATTGATTATTTGATCAAATCAAATTTTTTTTTTTAAGTGAATAAAAAAAACTGACAAGATTCAAACTTTGACTATGAAACAAACACACTCTTGGTTATGGCACCATTATTTGTTGTACAAGTATGTCCAATTTTCACTATTTTTTAATTTTTAATTTTTTTTTAAACTGAAAGTCTTACTTTTTACTCCGTACATTTCAGAGGCAGTTATGGTGCCTGTCCCATTTTATTACGGATTGCACAGCAGTCTCAAACTCAGATTCAATGTGGATACGGTGCCCATTCTTTGCACTAAAGAGGTAATCATTAATTCCCAGTAAATCGTGAAGTTCAGGTCAGGTCATTCCTGATATTTGTCTTGGATGTTGGACAGAATAGCTATTTTAGAATTGACATTTCATGACAAATTTAGGACTTCGATGAGGTTCATTGGCAGAGCCCCGGTAGGGTTCAGGGAGCATTTCCCTTTACAAATAGCACACAAAGAAACAGTACCAGTACATGTACCCCAAAGATTAAAACTGCTGCAAAGTGCTTACTTTGATCAAATATTTGACCTGAAATATACAAATCAAATACGTTAAGAGGGCCTTATATTTCGATCTTAACCCTAACCCTGCCAGATCCAGCACAGAGCATCTGTGGTGACTGCTTGACCTTGCTGGACTCTGCACACAAGTCAATGTGACAAAGTATGCAATCTGTTGCGTCTGGCAGCGTTTCTAGCCAAAATACTGGAGAGTTAGGGTTAACAAGATCTTCAGCGAAAAAAATTAAATCTCGGAAATTTCTTTTAAGCTTGTTCATAAAGATCTGCACTATAATATACTAGCTGCCACATCAATGAGCTTTATCGGGCAAAACAGGACTGTTTACAGTGAGCTTTGCTTTAACCCTAACTCCATATGCCATTTTTCCTTTTCCTTTGACCAACCTGAATCCTGCATAATCCTGCAATTCCAAAGTGTTAAAACTCCATGTTACCTAAGTCCTGCAAAATAGCTACGGGTACTCGAATCTATAATCTGGAATCGGTTTCTGACAGCAACGGTCGGATACTCAACTAAAGTACCTGGTTCCGATGCACAGTCCTGTTTTTGTTCTTCTCTCTATGAATTCGATCACAAACAAAAACAAGAGTGAATTCATCACATCACACTTTTTGTAAAAACGTGCACATTATTATGAAAGCTTTGTACTAAGAGGCGATCGTATTTGCTTCAAATGACCATTTCCTAGCTCAGACCAGGAGAGACGAAACCGTTTGAGCTGACTGTTGAGCGAGCAGAAGAGGCCTACCAGAAAGCAGTCGCAGAGGTATAACACTATGAACCAAGAATGTCTGAAACGCTTTTGTTAGTGTTAAAATGTCTGAAACGTGAACAATAGAATTGCGTTTCAGACATAAAATGTCTGAAACGTAAGTAGCGATTACGTTTCAGACATTTCAAATTTCTGAAACGTAAGCTTCCTAATCACTGATTACATTTCAGACATTTCCCAACCTCAAAATGTCTGAAACATAATCAGGTTAAAAAACATTAGCCCACTTTGGCCTGGATATGTCTGAAACATAATACAGCCATTGTGTAAGGATTAAGAGGTGTGAGACAGCTAGCCTCTGTAACCACCAGTTGTCAACAACCACAACTAACCACAACAACTTGCCTGGCCTTTTGCTACTGTTATATGCAAATATCCAATAGCACAGAGCTAACTGTTAATAACCACAACTTCCATAAGAAGATTATAGGGTTATAGCTCTGGTGATGATCATCAATGCCTTGTTTGTTTTAAGGGAATATCTGTGAAGGCGCTCTATGTGGTCAACCCCAACAATCCTCTTGGCGACGTCTACAGCAGACAACAGATTCTGGACCTTCTAAAATTTGCCAAACGGTAGGATTCCAAGACTTTCCTAACTCCTTTCTAGCCAATTTGCCCAAACGAGTCAAACAGGTTGGTTTCGGGTTCCATCATATTTTATTTTATAATTTTTTGTTTAATGTCAGATGCAACTGGAACACCAACAAATTGACCCATTGTTTATGGACATCAGAGCCACTTATTATTACCTTCTCAACAATTATGACCTCTCAATAGGTGGGATAATTCTTTCAATCCTCTCCGTATTTTCCCAGGCACGACCTTCACGTGGTGTTCGATGAAGTCTACATGAGTACAATTTTTGAGAAGGGCGTTACTCACAGCAGTATCTTCCATTTTGGAGAAGACGAGATACCAGACCTGCAGAAAGTGCACTTTATTTGGACATTAAGCAAGGTATAGTTAATTTTGATTTAAACAAATGTGCCTGTAGGCCATTGGGCTTGATTATAGCCGTGCTCGTATTGGACATTTTTTGGTTAACTAACTTACCGCAACTTTTCTGTAGAATGACAATCAAATCAAATGGGAACGCGCGGTAGAATAACGTCCCTGTCAACGTACTGCGGCGGTAATGTAAATATATGTCATGTCAAAAAGTGGTCGCGGAAAGTTTTTGCTCAGCCGCGGTCAGTTATTAGGAATATTGAAACAGTGGGAACAGCCTCGGCCCTGTAGAAGTACCGCGACCACGCGTAAACTGCTTTGTCTCAAGGTCAAATGTGACTGCGCACAAGGTCACCAGATTGTGTGACATTCTGTCTTGTACGGAGATTGAAACGTTATCTCACGGTATAAAAGTCCAAGTGGGAACGCACGGTATAATTAGGCCACGGAAGAAAACTGAAGGACTTGTGATGGACTCGCAGGGACTCGCAGGGACTCGCAGGGACTCGCAGGGACTCGCAGGGACTCGCAGGGACTCGCAGGGACTCGCAGGGACTCGCAGGGACTCGCAGGGACTCGCAGGGACTCGCAGGGACTCGCAGGGACTCGCAGGGACTCGCAGGGACTCGCAGGGACTCGCAGGGACTCGCAGGGACTCGCAGGGACTCGCAGGGACTCGCAGGGACTCGCAGGGACTCGCAGGGACTCGCAGGGACTCGCAGGGACTCGCAGGGACTCGCAGGGACTCGCAGGGACTCGCAGGGACTCGCAGGGACTCGCAGGGACTCGCAGGGACTCGCAGGGACTCGCAGGGACTCGCAGGGACTCGCAGGGACTCGCAGGGACTCGCAGGGACTCGCAGGGACTCGCAGGGACTCGCAGGGACTCGCAGGGACTCGCAGGGACTCGCAGGGACTCGAATACAACTCTGGTAATTACACTAGGTTGTAGTGCAAGGTGCAAGTGATCGGCCAAGCACATGTCATGCTACTAGCTAGCAGGCAGTTGCTATTGGTGGGCCTGGCCTACTGGATCAGTGTATTGCAGTGTGGCACGTTGGCGTCGAGAGCAACTATCTCCAACTCTCCTCTCCGACCTCCACCTTATTGTTTGTTTGTTTCAGGATCTAGCAATGAGTGGGATGCACATCTCTATAAACTATACCTGGAACGACAAGGTCCACGAGGCGTTAACAAGCATCGCTCACTTTCAGTCAGTACCAACCGCCTGGCAGTACATTTTGGCTCGAATGCTAGCTGACACCGGTAAGATTATAAAAATTGCGAGAATTTTTTTTTTAAATGCCAAACTTTTTTGGGGGGGAGTGGTCAAAGTTGACTTCTTTCGTATAGGCCAGATCTTGCATGTGGGGACCTAAAAGTATTCCTACTTTTAAAACATTTTTTTTCTAGGTTTTTTCCTTGCTTCTACTATTTCATCTTTGAATTTTTTTTCGTAACAGTGTTACACATTGTCATGTAAATCACACAATGCCAGGGCTTGGGCGCAGGAGTACTGCAACTGTACTTTCAAGAGCTTTAGTTAACCAGTTCGCGCCGGGATTATTTTAACATCGCCGAGCCGAGGCGCGGGATTATATTTAACGTAACTTGATCCAAGGTGGGTTCAGGCCGACGGAAAAGCACAGCCCCGCATTTCTGGCCTTGCTCGCTGCTGACAGACATGGGAAAAACTTTGCAGGTATATTTAAGTCCTCCGGCGCGAACCGATTTTTAAAAAGAATCGTTGGCGATTATACTGTAGTGGGAACTCATGTTGGATTTTTGTCTTCCAAAATGTTCCAAATGCGGAAAAAGGGGAGACAGACACAGGAGGTCGTGGGTTCAAGTCGCACCCAAGTAATTCTTTTTTAATTTATACCTCTGGACAACATCTAACACACTGTTTATAAAATACACCGGCGAAGTGCAAAACCCAATTTTTCAACACATTTTCCATTCTTTCCCATTTCAGACTGGTTTATCAACGTCTTCCTGCCGACCTCGTCGAAGAGATTGAAGGAGGCGCATTGTTATTTCACCCAGGGCCTGAGTCAACTGGGTGTTCCCTGCCACAAAGGGACAGCGGGGCACTTCGTCTGGGCCGACTTCTCCAGGGTCTGTGAAAACTTGGCGAGAGCAGTCGGGGTTTGCCTCGGCTCAGCCAGAACTAACTGACGACAGTAATTGATATTGTGCACGTCCGAGTGAAATTTGTTGCGCGCATGTTTACATGCGCTGCTCTGCGATCGCTGATTGGCTCCAGAGGAAAGCCTGCGCAGATTTGCAAAGACGATAGTACGAGTAGGGGAGCTGGTCTGGGTTTACGTGACGTTCACAATATCGATTACTATTGTCTTTGACAAAGACTAGTGAAGAAGATCCGGAGGCTGAGAGGGAAGGGGGGTAAAACCTTGACAAAAGTATTGGCCAATAAAACAAAATTGAGGGTTATGGTTGGATCCTTGCGTGACCTTTCTCAAAGTAAAAATATTGACTGGCGTACTATTATTGTCCCAAATATACAAAATATTAGTATAAACGAAAGTTCAAATAGCATTTTGCTGGTTTAATTATAAAAAAAGAAAAAAGAAAAAAGGCTCTTGCACAAAGGACTGTGATGCCATTTAAATCCTGATGTGGGTTTTATTATTGTCAGATGCCATTTTGTAGTAGACAGTAACTTTTTGATGACGCCTCCTATTTATTGGTCCCATTATTTTAGCTGGGCTATCCCCTGACATCTATAAATTGTCATATAATAAGTCGGACTACAAGAACAGCATTTTTTCTTGGTTTTAGTTTCCAGCATGATCTGTGAACAAAAACTTTGACCAGGCCATAAGCATCACATTACTTACACAACAAGAATCCTCTTATCCGTTCATTTTCAAAAACTACAGACTGCAAAAGCAAATGGTGTATTCATATGCTTCCATAAAAAAAGTTACAAATTCAGTATTAAAAAAATTGAAATTTCTACAGTTTCTGACGGCACCAACAACCGAAGCAGAATTGGAATTGCACCAAAAGTTTGAACAGGCCGGGGTGCAAATAACTCCCTCCCTGGCTTGCCAAGGACAAGAGAGGGGGTGGTTTAGAGTGGTGTTTGCAAAGGACAAGAGCGTCTTGGAGACAGGTAATTGGTGAAATTGGAAGGGGAGACTCTAAGGATATATTAACCCTTGCTCTATGAGAGTTGTTTATTGCAAGTCGATGGTACATGCCAATTATACTCCAGCTGTCGTGAATGCTGTTCAAGTGTTGGATGGATTGTCAATTTTGATGTTCATTGGTGTTTAAATCACATGAAGCAAGAGCATTTGATTGCGAACTCGGGGGGAAAATAAAATTGGATGCTGATTTGGAACAGCATTAAAATTTGCTTGAAAGTGAATGAAGTGGTGATGAATTTAGACACTATTTTTGGGCCGAAATTGATTTAGAAAACCTATATTATTTCACAGCGTTGAAAGCTGAGTTTGAGGGTTGCGTTTCATAATTTGGATTATTGCTTTATTTTTCAGCTTTGGGGAGGATCAAGACTGCACTGCACTGCAGTGAAATTAACCTTCTGCCCAAAAGTATTATCTTCTAGACTTTTCTCGCAAAAGGTGTCACTCTAACTATTTCTGAAATAACTACAAATTATATTTGTAATCAAAGTAACATTTCCTTTTGATTAATTGTATTTTATTAATCCTACTATTTAATCTAATATTTACTCTAATATTTACTTATTACGGGAAACTGCCTGGTTTGTAACCAAGATTAATCATGCCTGTCGCATATTTGATTATTAAAAAAAGTTTGTAAAACCTTTAAAATTTATATTTCTGATTACTGCTTTATGAGAAAATCTGTATTCAAATAAATGAGAAAGGTAAACCGACCTTTATAACAAGGTCTTTGAACTTTACAAATTACCCTGTAATAACAGGTATATGTGTACATTGTATAAGCAGTAATGGAAAACAAAGACAGACTCGGTGCCTATTTTTGTCCTTGTTGTAAGCAGGATATTGTATTGACAGTTCTCTCATTATCAGTATTCGACTGCAATAATTATTAAAAGGTGAACAAAGAGATTGCCTAGAGTGGGTGGCGAGTCCTGCAACCTCCAGATTATTTGGGAGAGTCAGGTTGGCGTAGCAGTTCCTTCCTTGCCTTTGACCACTAGCAGTCCACTAGCACTACGACCCGGGTTCAAATCCCACCTAGGCTAATTCGTGGATTGGGTTTTCAGTCCCATTCTGTCCCGGCCCGATTCCATGGGTTTTTTCCCAGGATATTCTTCTGGGTTTTTTTCTCCTACCTCTAAAACTGCCTTCTCTCCACATGTTTCTTGACTTCGAGGCTTGCTTGGGATAAACTTTATTTCATTACCATTATTAATAATTATGAATCCAACGCTGCACTCTACCAACTTAAACAAACGCAGACAAATTGGGGAAGTTCTGCCAACATGGGAACGAATAGCTCAGTGGGTAGTTTTTATTATTCATACAATTACAACCCAATATCACAAACTTGCATCGCTGTTCATTTCCAAAACTACGATTTATTGTTGCCACAACAATTGAATGACAATCTTAAATAGATTATGCATGGGAGCAAGAACACAAGATGGTGCGCGGGTTGAACCCTGACGCAGGCACATGCGGATTTATCCTCATTTATACGAGGTTGCATTTCAGTCTTTTGACTGATTTCGCGCCTCTTTACAGTAAATTTATACAAACAAGTCGGGGTAATACGTGAGGGGTTCTGGCAAAATGAGACAGAACTGGGCAGAGGTTGAATTGAGGATTCTTAGATATTAGAAAAGGGGATAAAATTCTCCTGACAATGCTGTTTCTTATTCTTCAATCGGACAACAAGTTATGGCTGTTTAAAGTTTGCATTTACCATCAGGTAAAAGTAAATATTGAGAAAAAGGCCTTTGAAGTTTCGAGTTTTGTACATGTGATATGGACAAATGTCAATTGTTTTTCCTTAAAAACACTTTCTTACTAATTCTTTAGAAATATAGTTCCGTGACATAACACAGATTACAAATATCAATAAATCTGAAAAATGGAAAAAAAATGCCCAGTTCCGTCTTATTTTGCCAGAACGCCTCACATATGTTCTACATAAAATTGAAACTCTGCTGTTTATAATCAAGCAGAGAAATAAATGATGAAAATATGTCGGTAGTTTTCTACGAAAATCCAAACACATTTGTAACATTTGGTTATAGATTCAAATGAGTACATCATGTGTTAATTACTGCACCTTTCAAGACAACTTAAAATCTTAGTGTACTGTTGAATATAATGACACAATTTAGCTTTAAAAAAACAAACTGCATTCAGCCATTTTAACACCCACATTCCTGAATAAAGTTGTGAAACGGTAAACAAAAGGCCACATTGGAAGAGGTGAATATAGAAAAACGCCTTGGAAAGACTTATTTGCCCCAAGCCAGAACCCACAAAGGGGTATTCTGTGAGTTGCTTCTCCACACGAGGTTCCTTGTCTTCATAATGTACTTTATTTAAAACAAAACAATTTAGTTTCAAAAAATATATTTATATATTGTATCTAAATTAGCCAACATTATTTTATTTTATAAAACATTTATGCAGAACCTTTTTTTCATTTGATTTTGTAAAGCAGTTAATCAACACTGTCATTTTGCAATATACAAGGGATTTAAAGGTAGGATACACCATTGGTAATTGCTTAAATTATCATTAATGAGTAGATTTGGGGGGTTGCATTTCATAGTAAATATCATTTAACTGACCTGTCCGAAGTTTTACAATCATGGATGCCGAGAAAAGCACGAAAAACAGCGTTTGTTTTCAACCGGCATTGGGCAGTTATTCTTATGTTATCTTTGTTTTTTTGGACGGCGATCGCGAATTTTTGTTGATAAAATTATATTATTCGGAATAATTACAGTATATCTAGCGCAATCATTTTGCTGGATGCCTAGAATCATTATTTACTTTCAAATGAGTAAGATATTTCTTAATAATTCGGTAGTAAATATTTTTGATATCTGCAAACGGTGTATACTACCTTTAACTGCAATCGTCGCAGGAGTACTTTCCGAGTACCTGTTTAAATACTGGATATTAAGATGGTTTGGTATAGATAAAGCTAAATAATAAACTGGGCATGCAGTAAATACTTTGCTATAGAAAATAAACACTTTCTTGCCTTTCTCCACCCTGGAACCAATTTCATAGAGCTGCTTAAGCATAAAAATTGCTTAAGCACAAAACAATCGTGCTTTATAAAAACCAGCTTACCAGCCTCAACTCCATGTGATGTATATTATTTGTGATTGGTATTTAGCTGCTGTTAGCTTAGCATACAATTCACATGGAATTTTGGCCCCTAACTTGAGTTACCCAGCAAGGGGTTTGTGCTTAAGCAATTGTTTGTGCTTAAGCAATTATTTGTGCTTAAGCAGCTCTTTGAAATTGGCCCCAGAATCTTGAATGAATTAAGTTTTAAGACAAAATCTTGGTAAGTACTCGACCGAGTACTTGTGTCAAATCCTTGATTAAACAGTATCTTTATGCATCCAAAGTTCTAACTCCCAAGTTAATTTTTTTATTCTAAAACTGCCTATATTTGTTGTCTATACTGTCAATGTTTGTCTCATTTTATTCGCAACAGCTCAATATTTGGTAGTGAACAACAAAGTACTTGGAAAGTACTTGACTATACAACACTGCCGACCAGAGTGGTCTATCGTGATCATCAGTACAGTCATCTTAGGCAGCTAGCCAGGAGAGAGGAGTTCCCCTTGGGTTATGCGTTGGGCTTCATGGGCTCAATCTTTAAATCCTTTGCCAAATTTTCCTGTGCAGGAACGACACACAAAAAAGAACTTCAATTCAAAAATCAGGTAATACATGTACCATACTTGTACTAGAGCTATATTAAAGGTAGGATACACCATTATGCCGATATCGAACATTTTTACTACCGAATTATTAAGAAATATCTTACTTATTTGAAGGTAAATAATGATAGGCATTCAGCAAAATGATATACTCTAATTATTCCGAAAAATTTAATTATATAACAAAAATATCCCAATCGCAAGAACAACTGCCCAATGCCGGTTGACGAACGCTGTTTTTCTTGCTTGATTCTCAAGTAAAACTTTGGACAGGTCAGTTAAACGATATTTACTATAAATAGAATCCCCCAAATCCACCCATTCCTGATAATTCAAGCAATTAATGGTGTATTCCACCTTTACATCCACTCATTCCTAATAATTCAATAAAAGCAATTACCAAGAGAGTATCCTATATTTACACCCACCCATTCCTGATAATTCAAGCATTTACCAATGGCATATCCTACCTTTTAAGGGACATTTGTGCATTGTTATCGTATGAAGCAGCAAAAGTGCTCAAAATATAAAGAAAGGTGCTCGACAAACAACCAGAAAGGACATATATTTAACTCTGCGTTCAGGGCTCGTTCTCATCCAACCGATTGCAGCTTTACTTACCATTAACTGAATAAGGTTGCAGTGGTAACTGACTCCACCTTCCTGGTCTACTTTGCTCATGTGTTGTCTCTCCGGGTCTCCTGCCACCAGCACTTCCGTCTCGCCTTCTGCCTGAATGGAGTACAAAAACATATAATTCAACATATCGTTGACGATTTATTTATTTACTTCTTATTTTAACCAGTTCGCGCGAGAGGACGTATATACACGCAAGGTTTCCCCCAGATTCAAAACGGATGACGCATAAACATGCCACAAGCAAGGCCGGAAATGTCTGTCAGCAGCGAGCAAGGTTGGAAATGCGTGGGTGTGCTTCCTAGATACTATCAGCTTGAACCCGCCTCGGATTGAGTTTTGTTTAAAATAATCCCGTGCCTCGGCTCGGTGAAGTGAAAATAATCCCGGCGCGAACTGGTTAACTGGGTAGCCTATTCAGTGGAATTCACTGATCTCCCATGGGTACGTCCCAGTAACGTCAAGACAATGTGAAGAAATTACAGTTTTAGAGGCGGGAGGAAAACCCCACAAGGACATTCTGGGGGCAAACCCACATAATCAGATCAGGCAGGGACTGAAAACCCGGCCAATCCACATATTGGCCCAGGCGGGATTCGAACCCGGGTCACAGTGGTGAAAGGCGAATAAAGAATCGTTATGTCAACCTGACTCCCAGGCTGGAAATCAAACCCGGATCACAGCGGTGGAAGGCGAGGAAAAGAACCACTGCGCCAACTTGACCTTCCACCTGATCTCATCGCAAAGTGAAACAAATCTTCCAAAATCTAAAAGCAAATGCTTGTGCTTAATTAGCAGCTCCCTGAAATTGGCCCCGGGACTTACTGGTTCAGCGGTCCTACATTCCTTCATCAACGCTGACATGCGACCTGGGAAACCTGGAGCAAAGGCTTCTGGATTGATGGCGATAAAACACTGGCCCTGTGTATACAACGCAAAATATCAAATGCAATATTATTAGTTATGATTATTCCACGAGCACGAGTGGAACATGGAATAATGTAGTGCCTCTGTCGAGTGTTCAAAGGGACAAAGATGCATTACATTTTTCATGTTCTACAAGCAAGAGTAAAGATGGAACACGCGGACGTCGATGCGCGTTAAACCAGAATGTACCACACGCGCACATCAGGCAGCTAGTTCGCAGAATGTGAAGATCTACACGAGATGAAAACGCGCAGCAATGGTTTGTGCATTAGCACTGTGTTTTGCGCAATATGTGGAGTTTGATATTGGCCGTGAAATAGCTAGTCTGATATCACACTTCGTTGCCATGGATCGACCAATCAGGATCGAGGATTCAAGTTTGCTCGAAGATAATTGGATTAATAACACGCCTCATTATGCTGAATCTTTACCCTGGTTGTCTGAAACACGGTCACGTGGGGTTTACTAATATAGGCTAGTGCTTTAAACTTGCGTCAGCGTGAAATCTATACACGCGTAAAGACATCGCACGTGTCGGCCACTATACTTAAAATTCTTTCATGGATGTGTGGTTAATATATATTCATAATCACTATAAAGCGTACACTCACTTAATTGAACAGCAACAACAAAAACTGAATCAAAAGAAACCAATACGAGCTTGATTCTCAGTTGAGTTTAATAATAAAATCTTGAAAAGTCTTGGACAGAGGTGTGTTACAAAACACATACGGACTAGCACAATTCGGTCACTAGTGCACGTCTATGCCCGTTTTGGCCCCTCTTGGGTTCTATTCCCCTCTCTTTTGGTCACTCACAATCCTTCGGGGCACATAGACGTGCACTAGTGACCTCACTGTCAGTCTCTATGTGTATTTTATTACCAGATTGGCTTCCACATCTTTCTTCTTCCAATTTCTGACAAATGGTCCAAACGCCGCATCGGCCAGGATTCCACAGAGAATCTCCACGCCCATTCCTAGACCATAGCCCTGTAAGGAAGAATTTAATTCTATACAATTTAGGATTAATATTTTGCTGTACTTGTGCTCCATCTTCAATTAACCAGTTCGCGCCAGATGACATATATAAACGCAAAGTTTTCCCCAAATTCAAAACGGATGATGCATAAACACGCCAAGTTCAAGTTCGGAAATGTCTGTCAGCAGCGAGCAAGGCCTGGAAATGCGTGGGCGATGTGCTTCCCGGCACTATCTGCCTGAACACGCTTCGGATCGAGTTTCGTTAAAAATAATCCCGCCCCTCGGCTCGGTGATGTTAAAATAATCCCGGCGCGAACTGGTTAAACCTTTTTTACATGTAGTATTATTTTTAAATTATGACTGTGTGCCACACCGACGAAAACAAATTCAACAAGATAGGGGGACAAAAAAAGTAGGAAATAGTAGTAACTTCAAGAAAAAAGTAGGAACAAGTAGGAAATCATTGGAAAAAAAAATTGCTTATTCAGTAGACAAGGCTGGTAAATTTCCACTGGGAAATATGAAATAATTAATACAAATTTTCAAATGTTACCTTGTATCCTCCTAACATTTCTGGTCCACCTAGCGCCATCAAACCGCCCCCATTCAACACATCTGATGCATTCTGTGTCACCTACATGGGAAAAACAATTGAAGGTCGATTAACACACATACACCACCTTGAGTGGGCATGATGTGATTTTGTATTTAAAGCTGACACGGTTCTTAGCAGGATGTGATTTTAAAAAATATTTCAAAATCACATCCAAACTCCAAATTCACATTCTGGATTTAGTGGATTGAAGGTCTCGATACACCATTGGTAATTGCTTGAATTATCAGAAATGGGTGGATTTGGGGGATTATAATTTATAGTAAATTTTGTTTAACTGACCTGTCCGAAGTTTTACAATCATGGTTGCCAAGCGAAAAAAAAGCAAGAAAAACGGCGTTTGTTTTGAACTGTTTGATGTCTGCAAATAATGTATACCTTTAAGACTTTAAGTCGTCAAGATTCAAATTCCACTGAAAGTGATTTTGGACTAAGGATGTGAATTTGGATGTGACTTTGGAAATCCTTTGTTGAAATTACATCCTGCTAAGGACCGTGTCTGCTTTGAATGCAAAATCACATCATGTCCTTTCCTAATCTGTTACAAAGTGCAAGATTGAAAACGATGGCTCAATTGGTTTTAACAATTCTAATTTCAAGGTGGGATACACCATTTGTATATATCGAACCGGAACGCCATCGCGAAAAAAACAATAACAAGATAACACCTGCCTGACGCTGATTAAAAACGAACACAGTTTTTCTTGCTTTTTTCCCGGTATTCATAATTGTAATACTTTAGACAGATAAGTTAAACGATATTTATTATAAAATACAATTTATTATAAATACATGATCACAGGCCATGCAGTGAAATTTGACAAGATTTTGTTTTTTGGTAGCTAGTTCAAAGCTTACCTTTCCCATTGGATCAGTTCCCCAACCACTAGGTATGGGTATATCTTTCATATTATTCAGCTCAATCTGTAAACAGAGACAAACAAAACAGCAGTGTTAACCATTAGCATACATGTGTAACACAGTCAGTGATGGAGGTCTCGAGGCCAGGTCTCGGTCTCAAGACCTTTTCCTAAGCTCTCGGTCTTGTCCAAGCAAAGTCTCTGGTCTCAGAGGGCTGGTCTAGGTCTCCAATGTGTGGGCCTCGGTCTCGGTCTTAGTTTCAACAGCCACTTTCTCTGGTTTTACTCTTGAGACCCGTCAAGACGACAGCAAAATACGTTGGGCCACACAAATTACGTTGCACCACAAAAAATCTAATCCTCATTTTGAACATAAACGATCCTGTACGACACTACGTTAAGACAGAAAGAGAGGTCAAGTTTTGTAAGAAAAAAGCGCGAGGTCATTTAGTCTTATTAGGTTTATTAACCAGTTCGCGCCGGAGGACGTGTATACACGCAGAATTTTGCCGAACATCAAAACCGATGACTGTTATGATAAACATGCAGTCACGAGCAACTCGGAGCAAGGCCGGAAATACCGGTAGCTTGCATGTGTGGGTATGCTGCCCACGGACTGCCTGCCTGTCTGTGCCTGCTGGGGTCGATGTTCGTGAAAAATAATCCCACACCTGGGTCCGGTAAATAACAAAAACCTGGTGCGAAATGGTTAAAGTGTACTATAGCATACCTTTCCAAGGGCTACGGTAGATGTCGCCATGTCGAGAACAAAACTGTCCCCGTTTTCAGCCGGTGCTGCTAAAGACAAGGGATTTGTTCCCAAAATAGGCTGCAAATAATAGTGGAAAGTGGATGACAAATGTAAAAGCTATGTCTATGGTTGAATGCAAGTTATTACCATTTTGTCTTTTTTAAAGTGTTATAGGGCCATCTCGAATATATACATGTACCAAACATTAAATCTTAGGACCCCAAGACCCCAATGTAAATAAGCCTCTAAAATTGGCTTTTATGGGCTATCCTGCGACCCCTGAAATACCGGACAAGTGCATCTTGCCCTATGTTGGCCGTCTCCCAAATTGTCAGTATCTTTTAGGTTGATTTATTTTAATCAGATAATCAGTCCCTAAACTACTCGTAAATAATGCACACCCCTACATCCAAATCAGCCTAATGCTTTGAAGAGTATCTTCTCACCCAATTAGGGGCGACACTGCATCCAAGTTTCATCAAAATCCATAAAAGCATGTAGAAGTTAACGCTCGGTTCAGACAGGCGTTCCACAGTCGCGCCGAACCAATTGAGTTAATTGAGTCCGACGTCTGAAACGAATAAGGGCGACAAGGCGCGCCAGACGGCGAACGATCGACTGCTGGAGTTGTTAGAGCGACTCAGGAGCGACTTGATTTCTATTTGGTTCGGCGCGACTGTGGAACGCCTGTCTGAACCGAGCGTAAGACATTTTTTTCTACAGACATACGGACTACAGAATTTAGTAGTGGTTATTAGTGACCACAAAAACTTTGTTTAGGCGACACAAAAATGACTACAAACGGAACAAAAACGCACCTTTCTTGCTCTTGTGGGTACAACGAGAGGGGAAGTGTTTGTGAACGACATACCCAGCATACCTGCTTCTGCACAACGCATGGTGTACCAGCCAGCGATTCCGAAGTGATTGGAACCTCAGAGAGAGAAAAAAAATGAGAATAAGGCCAAGCTTCTTGAACTAAACGCGTGTGGTATTGTACAAAGCAACTGCCCCATGCATGACCAATTGGCCATTTGCGTGTGGAATTTGAATAATATCTGGTACACTGACTTGTTCACACAGCTTGGCACAGTTTACATAAATTCTCCAGACCAAAGACACTGTTGCTATATCACGTGATTCGGGGCAAGCCTTACGCTAGCAACCCCCGGCTCTGGAATGTCTGGTGTCTTTGTACCATTCTCAACCATTGTGAACAATGTATTGGTGCTGAGCGTCTCTAACGTAACTATGCAAGAGCTTGCCCCGAATCACGTGATATAGCAACAGTGTATTTGGTCTGGATAATTTAAAGTCAAACTGTGCCAAGCTGTGTGTTCTTGTCTTGCATTACGATCGAGGATCGAAACACAAAAGAGAACAAAGGGAACAAAGGATCCTCGATCGACGGTTTGCTTGTCCGAATTCTGTCCTCGATCGACGGTGCAAGCGCTAAGCAATGGGGATTGGGTTAAGTAAAGGAAGAAAGGAAAACACAATATCGATCCTCGGTCGTTATGTGGTTCACGACTGTGTGAACAAGTCAGTGTACCAGATATTATTTAAATTCCACACACAAATGGTCAATTAGGCCATCTTTTATTTTATTGCTGCGGTTCTCATATTTGTTTACCTTTGAAGTTGGGCCACTCAGTCCCCCTCTCTACCCCCGTCCCCCTCTCTACCCCCCCCCCCCCCCTCCCCTCTCTACCCCCCCTCCCCTCTCTACCCCCCCTCCCCTCTCCCCCCCCCCCCTCCCCCCCCAAAAAAAAAATAAAGAAATTTTGGTGAGATGCAGTTGATATCTGCACCAAGCCCAAAATAGAGTCTGTCGAAAATGAGAATCAAGAAAAATAAAAAGTGACGCTGCTGGCCATAAGTTGTGTCCTTGGGCAAGCCACTTCACCCCCTTTGCCACCAGGAGTATAAATGGTTACGGGCATTTAGCTGGGGAGTAACCTGCGATGGACTTGCATCCAGTCCAGGGGGGAATAGAAATATTTTTAGTCGTTTCATGCTCGAGTAACCGTAGTTAAAAACTGGCCGATGAGCAATATTGGGTCAGGACAGCCTGGCTTTACTTTAGTTACTTATTGTCTGAACAATAAGGTAGCACAAGGCAGTAATTGCAGGTATATGTATTAACTTACCCTTGGCTACCACCATTCCAATCCCAGCGTCCTTGGCTTTTTGGATGGCCAGATCGGTGCAGAATCGCCCAACCACTGGTCCCAGCACGTTCTTCCCGTCCACCCAGGCCGTGCCGGCCATCTCCTTAAGAATCACCGGTTCCCCGTCTTTGGCGTTAGTTCCACTTTTGATGTCGTCTACGTACATCACTAGAAGAAAAATGATTTGATGAAAGTAATGTCGTGTGTACATGCATAATCACCTGTCTGCCCCAGGTCCGCCCCAGGTGCGCCCCAGGTGCGCCCCAGTTGCGCCCCAGGTCTGCCCCAGGCCCGCCCCAGGTCTGCCCAAGGCCCGCCCCAGGCCCACCCCAGGTCTGCCCAAGGCCCACCCCAGGTCTGCCCAAGGCCCACACCAGGTCTGCATGCCCAAGGCCCACACCAGGTCTGCCCAAGGCCCGCCCCAGGTCCGCCCCAGGCCCGCCCGAGGCCCGCCCCAGGTCCGCCCCAGGTCCGCCCCAAGTCCGCCCCAGGCCTACCCCAGGCCCGCAACAGGCCCGCTCCAGGCCCGCCCCAGGCCCGCCCCAAGGTCGCCCCTAGGTCTGCCCCAGGCCCGCCCCAGGCCCGCCCCAGGTCCGCCCCAGGTCCGCCCCAGGCCAACCAGTTAAAGTCAAGTACTACCGAATATTAAAACTGTTACAAAAGCATTTATTTGCCAATGTCAACTTCGTCTCGTTTCTTACAACTGGAATTTTTATGAGTTAAGGACTTGTGACTGGACTTGCGGTGGGATCGACTTAGTCCAACAACAATATTAAGCTACCGGTACACCAATTAATATGACTTACTGAGTCTGTTCATTCCGTGACTGAAGTGCCCCCTGTAGTCGGCGCAAGCCAGCAGCGTAGCCAGGTCTTTGGCGTGACTATGCTTGGCCCCCACAGCCACCATGCAGCGCTCCATGAAAGACTCCGCCTCCGAAATGGAAACCACGACATAATCGCTGTAGATTGAAACCACGATAACATTGTAGATTGCATCGTGTACAGTCTAATTAGTCCGAAAAAAATTCATGGATGGAGTAGGGAAAATATCTTGTAAAGCGGTTATTTACACTCTAAACTTCACCTATAAAACAGGCTTATGATGAGGGTAATGTATAAATGAGGCTAATTTAAAAAGCATTTATTTGGTAGTTCGTATGCAGTTCCATCTGTTGGTACCAATAGAAAATTAGAAGTGTTTTGTATTTCTTTTAAAATAAGCGATTGTTTTATTTATTGCAATACAATATACTGAGAATAAGGAAGGCTGAAAAAAGTAATATTATTAATTTCCAGCAGGTGCGTCGAAATAATGGAAATAATTTTTTGTGCTAAACCCTATAACTTAGTTAAACCATTATAATAAGTACAGTTTCTTCAGGCTTGCGAGCGTGCAGTACTTTTGAGGGATCCTTTAATTGCCAAATTGGTTTCATTTTATTTATAACTTAGGTACTTCTACTAGTTCTAATGTTCTACTTACCCTTTTGTTGACATGATTGTGCGAAGAGGGGGTGTTTTCACTGTCAACCACGCACGCCTCAATCGAAGGTTACAAAAGACGAAACACTGCCGATAAATGTCTCCGCCTCTCAATAGTCTGCACTACGTGTATCACCAGTGTGCAAGTTGTTATCACCTGACCCGCGTACCACCCCCAACGTTGGGGCTGGGCCCGGATCCCACCTCCAAAATGTAGTGGGACCGTTTCCTAACGTCTTATTTGGTTTCGTTTATGCAGTTCAGCTACGGTTTGGAAATTCCGATTCAATCCGATTTAGCCTCATCGATCCCGCTTAAGCAGTATTGAGCAGTACGCTCCCAGTCTAGTTCTATCTACATTGTACTTTGTAGAGCGCCGCGAAAGGAACTGCACACAAGGTTAAAAAAGCCGGATCACACAAGCGGACAAAATGAGGACGGCGCAAAACGGGCTGTGATATTTTTCGATTTTTGGTGGAGTCGACTTCGATTTTATACTTAGTAAGTAGGCCTTATGTCATTTATTGTCAAGCAACATCAAGAGACGTTTAAATGAAAATAGGCAAAAGAAAAACTGGTTTTATTTTGCCAAGTTCCGAGTGCAACGCGCAGTGGGCCATGGGGGGCGGCCGCATATGCCTTACTTATGCCATTTTCCAAACCCTAACTGCTTATTGGTTCCGGATCTGGCTCCATCATATTACCATTGCCAAACTGCATGAGCGAAGGCGAAGCCAATTACGGAGAGAAGCTGGGGCTTGGAAAAACAGCCTTACTTGTAGGCATGATTGATGATTCCAAATCCAATGGTGTATTTGGCACATCTTTGCTAAAGACGACAGTATGTACTCGATATTATTATGCACGTTGCTTAATATAATAATAAGCCTAGCCTAAATTTTACGCAGTGTGCCTGCAAACAACACGATTATTTTGATAGACCAGCTCCCCTACAGTTGTATTCGCAAACCTGCGCCAGCGGTTTAACTTTATCTTTATTTCTCCTAGTCCTAGTCCTAGGGAGCCAATCAGTGATTGCAGAATGGCAGTTGTATACATACGCGCAACACGTACTACATCCACGCACGAAATGCCTTTGTGAAGCAGTTCTATACATGCAACAAAGCACCAGTTAGGGAACTTAGGGAGCTGGACTAATCAATTAACAGCAGGCACCTTGCGTTGTTTTCACCTCGCTAACAACAATGGCAGCAACCTTACGTGGCAAACAGAAAGTGGCCCGAAAGTTATTTTTATAGCCGGTTCAGAGATTCTTGCTTGCGTTTGTTGCTATTGTGACTGCTGTCAGGTCGAGGCCCTTCCACTCTAGCATGATGACCCTGTAAGAAGCGAATAGGGTATGTACTTACATCTCTCAAACAGTTTACCATATTTTTAACACGATCTCCAGGTGTGAATACTGAGCACGTAATCCTGTCTGGAATCTGAAGATCAAGGAGAGACTTGAGGAGAGTAATATCCACTGCGACCATTTCGTACCTACACAAATAGTTGCAGAATTTCATGCAATGTCTCGGCCAACAAGATTTCTAAGCACTTCAGAAAGATGGACACCAATGGACCAGAGCTGATTAGTCACCCGAGGGTCAACAAGGAACCATTGATTTGTGTGACCTGTGGAAAAGCCTTCACGTGGCAAAGTGATCTCAGCAGACACTGCAGGATTCACACTGGTGAGAAACCCTTTGTTTGTGTTACTTGTGGCAAAGCTTTTACTGCCAGAAGTAATCTACGCAAACACGACAGGGTGCACATTGGCGAGAAACCATTTTTTTGTGAGACCTGTGGTAGAGCTTTTTCCCTGCAAACTAATCTGAACAAACATAAAAGGGTACACACTGGTGAGAAACCATTCATTTGCGAGACCTGCGGCAAAGGCTTTTCAAGGCGAAGTTACCTACGTGTTCACGATAGGATCCACACTGGAGCAAAGCCGTTCGTTTGCGAGACCTGCAGTAAAGCCTTTTCTCAGCGATGTCATCTGGAAGCACATATCAGGGTGCACACTGGAGAGAAACCGTTTGCTTGTGGAACCTGTGGCAAGGCCTTTTCTCAGCGAAGTGAACTACACACGCACGGCAGGGTGCACACTGGCGAGAAACCATTTGTCTGTGAGACATGTGGTAAAGCCTTTTCTCGACGAGCAGATCTAGTTGTACACGAGAGGCTGCACACTGGTGAGAAACCGTTTGTCTGCTGGACTTGCGGCAAGGCCTTTTTTCAGCGAAAAGTACTTCACACGCATTGCAGGGTGCATACTGGTGAGAAACCATTTGTTTGTGCGCCCTGTAGTAAAGCCTTTTCTAAAAAAAGTTCGCTAAGAAGACACGAAATGATTCACTCCAAAGACAAACAAAAATAAAACCCAGTGAAAAGGGCTCTTCGGACCACAGATCTGTAATTATTCAGAAGCAGGTATAACTGTGGTGGTTTTGTTTACTGAGCGAGGTAGTCTTCACCAACATAACGGAATGCACACTGGTGAGAAAGCATTTGTTTGTGTAACCTGCGGCAAGGTAATCTTAACCAACACGAGAGATTGCACTCATTTGAAACCATTCATTTGTGGATTTTTAGGGGTTGTGGTTAACTAAACAGTAGTTACCTTAAATTAATATTGGAGTATGCGCTGTACCACTGCTAGCGTCTTCTCTGTACTCCGTTAAAAGTCACTGGATCTTCGACATGCAAGGTTTCACACTGATGAGAAACGATTTGTTTGTGCAACATATGATAAAGCCAATACTGATCTAGTTACAACTGTAGTCTTCGCGAACATAACAGTATGCACACTGGTGAAAAACCATTTGTTTTAGGAACCGGCATCAAAGCTTCTACTCAGCAAAGTGATCTAAATTCTCATGAGAGAACTCACACTGGTGAGGAATTATTATTTTGTGGAACCTGCGGCAAATCTCTTACTACTCAATATATACTTAACCAACATGAGAGAATTCACACTGGTGAGAAACCGTTTGTTTGTGGGACCTGCGGCAAGGCTTTTGCTCAGCGAGGTGATCTAAACAGACATAACAGGACTCACACTGGTGAAAAGCCATTTGTTTGTGCAACCTGCAGTGAAGCGTTTGGTTGTCGAACTGCTCTAGTTAAACATGTAAGGTTTCACACTAATGAAACACCATTTGTTTGCCGAACCTGTGGTAAAGCCTTTACTCGGCAATATGGCCTAGACAAACATGACAGAGTGCACACTGGTGAGAAACTATTCGTTTGTGGAACCTGTGGTAAAGCCTTTACTGAAGGAGGTAGTCTTTCCAGACATAAGAGATTGCACACTGGTGAGAAACCATTCATTTGTGGAACCTGCAACAAAGCGTTTAGTCGGCAATATGAGCTAAACCAACATAAGAGAGTGCACACTAGTAGGGAACAATTCGTTTGTGAAACCTGCGGCAAATCTTTTACTTTTAAAAGTTATCTTTACAAACATCAGAGGATTCACACTGATAAACCATTCATTTGTGGAACCTGCAACAAAGCTTTTACTCAGCAAAGTAGTCTAAACTACCATGAGAGGAGGCACACTGGTGAGAAACCATTTGTTTGCGCAACCTGTTGTAAAGCTTTTACTGAGCATAGTGATCTAAACAAACATGAGAGAATTCACACGAGTGAGAAACTATACATTTGTGGAACCTGCAACAAAGCTTTTAGTCGGCAATATGAGCTAAACCAACATAAGAGAGTGCACACTAGGGAGAAACCATTCGTTTGTGAAACCTGCGGCAAATCTTTTACTTTTAAAAGTTATCTTTACGAACATCAGAGGATTCACACTGACAAACCATTCATTTGTGGAACCTGCAACAAGGCTTTTACTTGGCAAAGTAGTCTAAACTACCATGAGAGGAGGCACACTGGTGAGAAACCATTTGTTTGCGCAACCTGTGGTAAAGCTTTTACTGAGCATAGTGATCTAAACAAACATGAGAGGTTTCATACGAGTGAGAAACTATTCGTTTGTGGAACTTGCAACAAAGGTTTTACTCAGCATAGTCATCTAAAGCAACATGAGAAAGTGCACACTGGTGAGAAACCATTCGTTTGTGGAACCTGCGCCAAAGCTTTCACTCAGCAAAGTGATCTAAACAAACATGAGAGGATTCACACTGGTGAGAAACCATTCATTTGTGGAACCTGCAACAAGGCTTTTACTCAGCGTAGTAATCTAAACAAACATAAGATAGTGCACACTGGTGAAAAACTATTCGTTTGTGAAACCTGCGGCAAATCTTTTACTCGGCAAAGTGGTCTAAACTACCATGAGGGAATTCACACTAGTGAGGAACCATTTGTTTGCGCAACCTGTGGTAAAGCCTTTACTGAGCGAAGTAGTCTTCATCGACACAACAGGATGCACACTGATGAGAAACCATTTGTTTGTGAAACCTGCGACAAAGCTTTCACTCAGCAAAGTGATCTAAACAAACATGAGAGGATTCACACTGGTGAGAAACCATTCATCTTTTAGACCTGTGGGCGAGTTTCCTTTTTTTCAATTAAATTAGTTACAGTAGATGATGTGAAACTATTGTTAGAGATAAATGGCGAGGATATTTCTATTTAAAAAAAACTCTATTTGGTTCTGTGACATTCCCCAAATCCTCCTCTGTGCATCTACATGTACATGTACACATGTACAGTGTACAGGGATCTTGTGCCAAACTACTTTAGGTCTACTGTACGTGTATTACATAACCCTCGAGAACAGAAGCACAATAGACGAACAAGACATCGATTCAGTTCTCGGGCGTTCGTCTTTTGTTGAATTTTGTCCTTTTTTATTAAAGTGTTTGATAAGTGAATTGGGTTAGGTCACAGTACAGGAACAAAGGAAAACACAATAGGGAATCCTCAGTCGTTATGCAAAACACAACTTTATGTACCTGCTGTGCATCTACATGTACATGCAAGGCCTATGTACATGTACAATGTACATGCGTACTTCAAAACAGGCACTAAAGACAAATGAAACACTGAATTAGTACGGTAATGCAATTCAACATTTTTTTATGTGGTATAGGTCTGCATTTGTGACCCATTCTGAAAAAATGAGTCTGATGCTTGTTTTTTTTCAATTTTACAATTGGTCAGAAAAAGCAGGAAATAAGCTTTCATTTGATATATGGAACAACTGATCTGTAGTGTAATGCATTGGTCTTTTACAATTTTAGGAAATGTGCTTTTTCTCAGTTATACTTAAAGATGGACTACAACGAAAACTCACACATTAAATTTATTATCGGACCTTGTTTATGTTGTATTCAGGTAACACTTTATTGTTACGGTCATGTTTTTCTCTAAATAATTTTGTTGCAATTTGACCGAAAAAATTGGACCTCGATTCTTCGATTTTGAAATTTCCCGCCCTGTACTGGTTCCCGGCAAAGATCCACTGAAAACCACAATGAAATCCACGATATAGTACCAGCGGACTTGTAAACCAGCGAAAAGTGATGACGTACTACCCATGAGCAACCAAGAGTAAACAAAAGACGCCATGTTATTCCGTGTGTATTATGTATGCGTTTTCATGCAGAGGCATGAAGTTTTTACGATTTTTTTTTTATAGTGTATCGCTATCAGCTACAATAATGCCAACTTCATGTGTTGTTGGTGGACTGGATGCACGAGAAATTGTTCGAAGAATCCAGAGATTCATTTTGTGCAATTTCCGCGGGATCCTGCGTTATCAAAGGAATGGGTGAAGTTCGTAAATATTACACGAAAGGATTTCACCTTCTCGGCAAGAAGTAGGCCTTTGATTTGTTCAGCACATTTTTCAGAGGACTGTGTTGAACCTTCAAGTGCTTTGAAAAAATCACTGGGATTGACAACAAAATTTCGTTTGAAGCCTGGATCGATCCCCACATTGAAAGCGCCAAACATCGAGAGAATTCGTACTAGTACTACCACCAGGCCTACTGCTTCTATACGTCGGCCGAGTCATCGGCAACCGCCGGGTCTGCCGTGGCCGCAGAGTCATCAGCAGGTGCTGATTCGCAAGGGCTCTTGAAGTCTGGTGAGCTCCCCTCATCGCTAGAGCTACCATCACTGTCCTCAGAAGTACCTCCACGAAATGCCTCTTCCTCATCTATACTGTGGTCTTCCCAATACTCGCTGCTATCGGACATTTTTCGCAGTTTTTCGGTCGAAAATAGTTGTACCAAAATATAGCCTAGCTTGTCCGCTGTTATTCCGCATTGCATTGTACGGTAAAAATGCACGCACACGATCGACCCGAGTAAATCGTCATGGGTAGTACGTCACACACAAAGTATGAATTATTCATGAGTTAAGGGCTTTTGCTGAAACTGAGTTTTTCTGGGTCGTAAAACGGCCGATCAATTTTGGGTTTTTTTTGCATGAAGGAACATGATTTATTGAATACTAATGATATATTAGTAATCATTATACATTTCTCGAACAAAAAAGAGCAACAAAGCCTTTATCATTATTCCGTTGTAGTCCATCTTTAAAATATCTTTAAAACAAAATGAAGATTTACAATTGTAGTGCTTCATCAGATGCTATGGTAAGGAATGACAAAACCCTTGTTAAATATATTTTAGGGATCGAAACGGTCTTTTCAATCGATCAGATCTGAAAATATACCCGTCGGTGAAACCAAAATGCCTTAAAACAAAAATAATATTTGTTAAAGGAAAATTCACCTCCGAGCCAATAAACAGCCCCTTACGTAAGAATGTATTTTGCGACATCAGACTCATTTTTTGCAGAGCGGGTCACATTTACACTTATTTTGCTTAAAATCATATACCTTATAATTTGGAAAAAAATTAATTGTTCTAAGTGTTTTGGGTCTACCATTTTACAATCACTTGGCCATGTTGATTTGCATGTCTGCTTAACCCCTTTACCATAATTACACCATCCATGAGTGGCTAATTTGAAGTGCATTGGAGTCTAAACAAGAGCAAGGGTCTTCACAAGATCTTGAGGAAAAAAAATGCCAGTTACATTAAAAGGAGATCGTTAAAGATCAGGCCCTCGGGGTATTTAACAATTATATACTACACTGTAGGAAACTAGAGTATTTTCATGAAATTTAGACTCCAATGAAATATATAGTACCGGTTCTACTATTGGTTGAACGTTCACAAATGCGTTCACGAATGCATTCGCATCTAAATTATTTTTTGTTTCCCTTGTTTTCAACACATTCTCCAGGTGGCAACACTGACAGTATACTAGTGGAGCCCTGTTTGGAATCTGACGATTGAAGTCAAAATAAGAAGAGACTTGAGTTGGGAAAATCAAGCCTTGATTGTGATATTGCCTCAGTGGTCCAAAATGCTTTGCGAAGATATACTGTAGACAGTTGCAGGATTTTATGCCATATAGACGAGAATTTAACCTTTCGAAAAGCTGATGCTCGCTGGTGAAAAAACATTAATTTGGGGAACCTGCGGCAAAGCTTATTTACTCAGCAAGATAATGAGATAGTTCACCTGGGTTGGAAACCATTCTTTATGAATCTTGCAGCACAGCTTTTACTTGGCAAACTAATCTACACAGACACAACATTCATACTCGAGAGAAATTATTCATTTATGTAACCTGCGGCAAAGTTTCTACTAAGTGAGGTAATCTTAAAAAGCATGAGTGCACACTGGTAAGAAACATTTGTTTGTGGAACCTGTGGCCAATCTTTTACTTGTCAAACTGGTCTAAACAGACATGCAAGCTAGGGTTCACACTTGTGAGAAACCAGTTGTTGGTGCAACCTGTGGTAAAGCTTTAATACTCAGCACAGCAAACTGGTCTAAACAAACATGAGAGAGTGCACACTGGTGATAAACTGTTTGTGGAACGTGTGGTAAAGCCTTGACTGAGGGAGGTAGTCCCACCGACATAACATAATGCACACTGGTGAGAAACAATTCATCTGTGGAACCTGCGGCAAATCTTTTACTCATCGAGGTAATCTTAACCAACATGAGAGAGTGCACACTGGAGAGAAACCATTCGTTTGTGAAACTTGTGGTAAAGCTTTTGCTCAGCAAGGTGATCTCAACAAACATAGAAGGATTCACACGGGTGAGAAACCATTCGTTTGTGGTACCTGTGGTAAAACCTTTACTCATCGAAGTTATCTTAACCAACATGAGAGAGTGCACACTAGAGAGAAACCATTCGTTTGTGAAACTTGTGGTAAAGCTTTTGCCCAGAAAAGTGATCTAAACAGACATGAGAGGATTCACACTGGTGAGACACCGTTCGTTTGTGGAACCTGTGGCAAATGTTTTACTCGTCAAAGTAATCTTAACCAACATAAGAGAGTGCACACTGGTGAGAAACCATTCGTTTGTGGAACCTGTGGCAAGGCTTTTACTCAGCAAGGTGATCTAAATAAACATGAGAGGATTCACACTGGTGAGAAACCATTCGTTTGTGGAACTTGCGGCAAAGCTTTTATTCAGCAAAGTGCTCTAAACAAACACATGATGATGCACACTGGTGAGAAACCATTCATTTGTGGAACCTGCGGCAAATCTTTTACTCATCGAGGTAATCTTGACCAACACGAGAGAGTGCACACTGGTGAGAAACCATTCGTTTGTGGAACCTGCGGCAAAGCTTTTACTCAGCAAAGTGATCTAAACCAACATGAAAGGATTCACACGGGTGAGAAACCATTCGTTTGTGGAACTTGCGGCAAATCTTTTAATCTTCGAGGGAATCTTAGAAAACATGAGATAGTGCACACTGGTCCGAAACCATTTGTTTGTGTAACCTGTGGCAAAGCTTTTACTAATCAAAGTTATCTAAACAAACATGAGACGATTCACACTGGTGAGAAACTATTTGTTTGTGCGACCTGCAGTAAAGCGTTTAATTGTCAAACTGTTCTTATCAGACATGCAAGGATTCACACTAATGAAAAACCATGTATTTGCGGAACTTGTGGTAAAGCCTTTACTCGCCAAACTGGTCTAAACAGACATGAGAGAGTGCACACTGGTGAGAAACTATTCGTTTGTGGAACCTGTGGTAAAGCCTTTACGGAGCGAGGTAGTCTTCATCGACATTTATACCGGATGCACACTGGTGAGAAACAATTCATTTGTGGAACCTGCGGCAAAGCTTTTACTCGGCGATGTCATCTAGCCCAACATGAGAGTGCACACTGGTGAGAAACCATTTGGTGGTGAAACCTATGGCAAAGCTTTTACTAAATACATTAATCTATAAATTAAACTTCCTTGTTAGTTCTTTCTTTGATCCTACCCACACTGACCTTCCCCTTTAACCCCTCAGCCTAATCCTCTTTTTGTTGTTCTACTGGACTCTAGTACATGCATGTTTTTCCTTTTGTGTTTCTCCCGCCAGCCAAGATGTCTGACCTTCCCCTATAACCCCTCAGCCTAATCCTCTTTTTGTTGTTCTACTGGACTCTAGTACATGCATGTTTTTCCTTTTGTGTTTCTCCTGCCAGCCAAGATGTGCATCATGCTGCATGTTGCCCTATACAAGTATATGTTTGTTTCTTGTACACAGCCATTATGTCTTTGAAGAAGATCTTGTTAAGATCGAAATATTAGGCCCTCTTAATTTATTTGATTTGTATATTTCAGGTCATTCCAGCCAGTAAGCAGTTTGCAGCAGTTTCAATCTTATTCATGAATTAATCTCAACAGACATGAAAGGATTCACACTGGTGTGAAACCTGTGAGAGAGCTTTTTCTCAACCAAATTAGTTGAATGGTGTGAAACTATTGTTGGAGATAAATTGCGAGGATGATTAAACTGTTATTTGTTCTGTGACATTCTCTAAATCCTCCTCTGTGCACATACAGTGGTCTTGGGTCAAACGTATTAGTTGCGCCAACTGTGCATCTATTTTGCAATAATTAAGGCAAATGAAACACTGAAATCGTACTGCAGTTTAACTTTTTATTATGTTGTGTAGGTCTGTATTTACACTAATTGTGCTTGAAATCATCGTCGCCTGTAGGCTGTAGGTCAAGAAATATATTGTCGTGTTGCTACATGTCATGTTGATAGTACATATTCTAAAAAAAACTTTGAGCTCGGCCATGTTGACTTATATGCTCGAGCATTAAACAACCCTAACCATAATAACGCCAGGAGTAGTAACAAACAAAAAGTAAATTGAAAATGCTGAAAATTGTATTTACTTCAAACTGCTTCTCTGACCGGAAATAATGTTTTGCAAACGAATTTCAATTGCGGATTTTGTGTAAATCATGGACCCTATTGTCCTCTATTGTTCTACATGTACGTCCAATATTTGAATGCAGACATACAAATGCACCCACACATTGAATTTTTTTTTCTAGTACATGTATAGCGTTGATTTTGTTGCTAAAATTGAAATTTACATACATGTACACATGTACTTTTTGCTTTCCTCCAGATCCAGTTGCCCTGGGGTAAATTCAGAGAGGCTGTCTAAGATAAATGCATAATCTTTCTTGGTGTGGGTCATGCATCTTTGACCTTTTGATCTTCGACAGTCGGTATACGGAATCTCTTATTGATTGGAAAAAGAAAGAAAAAAAGCATTTGAGATAATCAGATACTTGCATTTGTAGAAACACAATTCATCAAACATGCATGTATATAGGTACTGTACTACTACTAGGACAATGTACAGTATGAGAAATAATAATAATAATAATAATAATAATTCATTTTTGAATACCTCCAAATGGGCACTTTGGGAGACAATCCCATAGAGTCGTGCACAATCTTTATTGTAACCTAACCCGTTTTTACCTGGAGCTTTTTCCACGAAATTTCATATTTATGCTATTTAGACCCAAATCTGTCTTCTCCGAGCAAAAATAACTCCCAAATATCGTTTTGTGGGGTAGCTAGACACTTAGGGAGACACTGAAATGTCTCCCTAAGTGCCACTGTCTCCCAAGTGAATCAAAACTATCGCTAATTTGTCTCCCAAAGTGCCTATTTGGAAGAATTTAATATAGCGTTTTACATTAAAACATCTCAAAACGCTTTACAAAGTGTCACTTACAATTCAAAATATACTACCACAAACTAAAAAACATAATACCTTTTAAAAAGAAAAGTCTAATATAATCTATAGCTCTTAGTTAAATTATAGTTGTACCTAACATTTAATTATTAATTTTATATTCACGGTTTCACTGCATGTTCATGTTTGTGTGTGCTTGGATAAAAGCCAGAAAAACAATTCCCTACCTTAAGTTGTGCCCTAATTGTGGCTAGGCTATTTTGACTTACATGTAAGCATGTCTGAAGTGTATTAAAGCCTGAGTAGTTTAGCTTGCATTTTGGAATTTGTTTTTATGTGCCTTTTAGAAAGATTTTAGTTTCGATGGTGAATAACATGTAGAAAACCAGACTTCATTTTGATTTGGAGAAGGCACGTTTATAGGAACTTAGCATGCATGCTGTGCGTCTCGCAATAGAGAAGAAGTCCATTTTGAGTCGCGTTTTTTGTGCTTGACTATAACTGACAGAAGTGGATTAATTGGCCTAGGGCTAGGCCATTATCAGCCAATCAGAATCAAGGTTTTAAGGCTCTCATCTACGTGTAACTGTTGGACCATTCACTCTGAGCCTGAAGATTGATTTCTTCTGCCTTGTCTAAATCTTTATTTCATATGAGGCATTGCCTCATGTGGCAGGCGTTATCCTTTTATTTTGCCTGCATTACGGGCAAGTGTCCATCTGTGCCAAAGATTAAACATACAACAATCTGAAGGCCACGGTGAACTGCAAGCAAATTGTAAATGGATTTAAAATGTGTAGTAATCAGCAAATCACCAAGAAACCTGTAGTAAATTCAGTATGTTTTATTTTGTTTGTTCTCAAACACAGTCTGCTGGTGAGAACCCATACGGTATCCTGTCTGGAATCTGAAGAGTTTGGAGTCAATCGAGGGGAGACTTATGATGAGGAGGGTAGCATCCAGCACTGAGAATATGCTTTATAGTCTGTTAACAATGGACACAAAAGAACCTCTCCAGATGTATCATCAAAGGTACAGCAAAGGTGGAAGACTATTTATTTGTCCAACCTCTGGTAAAGTCTTCACCCAGCGGTGTCTTCCAAAACAACACGAGAGAGTGCACACTGGTGAAAAAACATTTGTTTGTGAAACCTGCGGTAAAGCTTTCACTCGGAACACTGGTCTTAAAAATCATAAAAGAATGCACACTGGTGAGAAACCATTTGTTTGTGGAACCTGTGATAAAGCCTTTACTCAGAGAGCTACTCTTAACCAACACGAGTCTGTGCACACTGGTAGAAACAAATTCGTTTGTGGAACCTGCGGGAAAGCTTTTACTTGGCGAACTTCTCGAAACATACATGAGAGGATTCATACTAATGAGAAACCATTTGTGTGTGGAACCTGCGGCAAAGCTTTTACTCAGGGAAGTAATCTTGTCAATCATAACAGGATACACACTGGTGAGAAACCATTCATGTGTGGAACCTGTGGGAGAGTTTTCACGTGGCAGAGTGTTCGAAACAGGCATCAGAGGACTCACAATGATGCTACTAAGAAGCCATTCGTTTGTGAAACCTGCGGCAAAGCTTTTTCTCGAAAAGTTAATCTAAGTAGACATGGGATGGCTCACGCTGGTGAGAAACCATTTCTTTGTGGAACCTGCGGCAAAGCTTTTACCCGGAAAATTAGTCTATACAGACATGAGAGGACGCACACTGGTGATGAGAAACCATTCGTCTGTGTAACCTGTGGTAAAGCTTTTACTCGGCGAGTTAAACCAAAGATACTAGAAGGGGAAGATAGGACACGGCCGTTCAAAACGTGAAACCGGAAGTAATTGCTCAAAGGTCACGATGGGGAAGGGCGCCCCTTACGTGAGGTAGGTAAAACTTACAACCAATAGTAAAGTACGCTACAGTTTACAATGGAGAGAAAATCAAAGATTTGGTGCTCCGCACTTAATTGCACCAATAATCCAAAGAAAACACCACAATACTCATTCTATCGTTTTCCAAGAGACAGTGGGAGGTAAGGCAAAGCTTGCAGTTTAAATAAAAGTTTAAAATGCACTTTCAAATTCGATTTCGCATCAGTAAACTGTGCGGAAAGTTCATGCATATTTACAACGCTAATGAGTAATGTTAATAATATAATAATACACACATAATGACATATTGACTTATTTAGGCCTAGTATTATAATTATATGCAGGGGCAATTTTTTATAGAAATTTGCTTCAGCACAAAAATTTACAATCACATGGAAGTTTTGATCGTAATGGAGTAGGAGGCCTAGGCCTTGGACACCTCTCCATGTATTTATTTTGAGAAGACTACTGTTCCTTACTGCTAAAAATGTAAAAAGTCGCATTTTCTTGAAAAGTAGGCCTACTGAAAAAAATAACACCTCAGAGTTTATAATACTTGTATAAAGAGAAAGACTGCCATACTTGTATAAAGAGAAAGACTGCCTCAGGATTCAAACATTAATTGACAGCCATCGATACATTACATTTTCCAATTGAACAGTGAACTAGTGGAAAATAGGAGTATCCTAAACAAAAGTTTTACTCCTAATCTTGAATATTTGGGCATCGGCCTACCCTGGATAAAAAAATGTAATAAATAAATTAATATAAAAAATATAAAAAATAATAATTAAATTAATTAATTAATTAAATAATCATGAATAGCTTTTTGGCATTTGTTGTACCAAAATTGAAAAGTTATAGTTTACCATTATTATCAACTTATCCTAACAAAAAAAAAGGTCCTTTGTAATCTCCTAACTTACTAGTTTTGTTATTAGGCTAGGCCCCTAATTATATAACATTATAATTAAACATTGAAAAGCAGATAGGCCTACCATTATATCTCTCGAAAAAAATACAAATAAACAGTTATGGCACAGCAACTTAATTATTTTAAGAGGTTTTTATGATTACAATTATGTATTAACCCTAACTCCCTCACCATTGTTATTGAACAATACAATTCCTTTAAAATGTGTAAGGAGTTAGGGTTAATCATTTAAAAACGAAAATTAAAAGATATTATTTATTATAGTATTTATTGATTATATTTTCGATGATTGCTATAATAAAGAAATGTAATATAATACAAAAGTGGATTTTGTTTTCAAAATAAAATTACATGTACTTGGTTGTCGTCGTCATTGACTATCTGAAGTATCAGTAAATACAAGTTAAACAGTTGATATAAATCCACAGGAGATAACTGATTCTTCATTGTAGTGAAAACAATTTTTTTTTTTATTTGTATACATTTAAACAAGTATTTTTAACTAAAAATGGATGCATACAATATGAAAAGTAGTTGAACTGGTTGGATTTACCCCATCTTTCATCTCCCCAATAACAAAATGTATTATCTGATTTATAAACATTGCAAAATCTCAATCTGCTACTTTTATTCGGTCATTCACTTATTCCTTTATTTTCCTAATTCATTTCTCGATGTACTCGTAAAAAAAATGTCCCCCACTGGCCCAGTTAATGAAAACCCTGCACGCATTTTACACCCGATGTCCTATATAATTCAACGTTCAACGTGTAGATTCCGTAAAGCCGAAGGCGCGTTTACCTACCTGCCGTAAGCGGCGCCCTTCCCCGTGGCCCAATTTGATGACGTCATCATGTTTCCCAGGTCACCGTATAAAGAGATACCCACTGTCCTATCTTCCCCTTCTAGTATCTTTGGTTAAACTTAATCGACATGAGAAGATTCACACTAATGAGAAACCATTTGTTTGTGTGACCTGTGGTAAAGCCTTTATTTATCGAGGTAAACTTAATCGACATTATAGGATTCACACTGGTGAGAAACCATTCATTTGTGGAACCTGTGGTAAAGCCTTCAATCGGACAGATAATCTTAGACAACATGAGAGAGTGCACGCTGGTGAGAAACCATAAATTTGTTTGTGGAACCAGCAGATGAAGCTTTTACTCAGCAAATTAATCTCAACAGACATGAGAGTAATCACACTGGTGAAAAAAAAAGTTTATTTGTGAGACCTGTAGGAGAGCTTTTTCTCAACCAAATATACTTTGCCTTATATCCACAATGCCTCATAGGAGTGGGTGACAAACAAGCTTATGCCCAAATCTAATCTTGAAAATATATATTCCGGAAAGTATTCAAAAATGCATTATGTTGGGTTACTGGTAAATAATGCAATGCCAAGTACATTGAACTCTCATGTAGTACTGCAGTGTGGTCAAATGTTCTTATAGCATAAAATATAGATAAATAGTTAAATATTTTTTGTATTCTTTCTAATACTGTTTTAATATTTTCGAAGGTAAGATACACCATTGGTAATTGCTTAAATTATCAGGAATGGGTGGATTTTGGGGTTGTATTTTATAGTAAATATCTCCGAAGTTTTATATTCATAAATACCAAGAAAAAAAGTTTTTCTGGATCTTCCGTTCGGCGATTGCGAATTTGTTTTGATAAAAAATGGAAACAATTACAAGATTTATAGGGCAATTGTTTTGCTGGATGCCTAGTAGTAGTAGAATCATTATTTACTTTCATAAAAGTAAGATATTCCTTAATAATTTGGTAGTAAATTTGTTCGATATGTAGCTGCAAATGGTGTAAACTAGCTTAAATTTTTCGTGGTGATGACTTCAATTGTTAATCATTTTTTAGGGGTTGTTTTAAAATTAAATTAACTGGCAGGCAGTTTAATGATGTTGAGAATGAGAACCACGAATTTCCATTGTGTACTATAGTAGCAATAACCAAATTTAACCTCAATCCTCCAAATCCCCAGAATTCAATCGTGACCTTCATGTGGGAGACTTCCGGGTAGAACGTGTTGGCTGTTTTGGGCTATTGGAGAGTAAACTCCCGAAAGAATGTAAATACATGTACTATAATGCTTTAAAACAATAAAGAAATTTAGCCCACAAAAAGTTAACAACTACTTTTATTAGCTGAAAATGTCATGAGCGTACATAATTTCTGATGTAAAAAAAAGTTCCAGTAATTTCGCCTGTTTGATTTCTTCCTCCATGATTTAGCCTTGGTCAAGGCGTTCATCGTTACCCGTCCGTACGTACAGCGCAGCGGTAATCGGAGCTCAAACAACGACCTCACGCGGCCACTATTATATGCAAACTAACTGAGGATACTCGACTCGAACGCCTTGGATCATTAGGTTTTGGGGGCGGTGCTCATTATGCTAATAGATTAAGCTGACCTTTATAGTCGTTTTCTTATTGGTCGATCGTTGCGTAGAAACTGCATAATTTGAGCTAGCGGTGAAAGGTCATAGCTAGCTAGCTCGCAAGTGTTTACGAACACCGCCATCGTTGACATATTTTATCGGAGAAAGTTGAGTGATTTTTACGAAGGCTTGTAGGCAGAATTACACATGAAGATTTGAACTGTCTTGCTTGATTGGTGAGGGTCGCAGTTATTTTCGCTCGTTTTGCTGGGTATTTTCTTGAATGTTGACAATGTTATGGTCAAAACTAGTTGTGTTTAGCTGCTTAGTTTTGAGTTTTCAACCGCGGTGACTGGAGAAGGCCGCGACTCTATTGAAACGTGTCGAACTCGGCCCTACATTATGTCGCACACATCTAATCCAGCTGATCTGAAAACCGTGGCTCGGTAAAACGCGGAACTCTGATAATTAAATGCCTTGCCGGCTGAATTTTGCCAAGAAAATAATCTGAGGAGTTATTGGGGATATAAGACACTTGTCCCTGTTTAAATTACGATATTGCGATCACTTTGAAGGTTGGTTCTGCAGCCGTAAACATGCCCCCTCCCCACAGCGTTGGACCATGCTTGAACCACAATGTGGCGATACCGCACAGACCAGCATGCCTGGGTTAATGCCGATTATGCGGCGATAAGAAACTGACCGAACACGCTGAAAACTGACGCTGAGTACCAGTGGTCGTACGTGCGAGCTCCGAGCAAAATGGGGCTCAGGCTGCCTGAAAAATGACGGATTTCCCATAACCTGTCGGCCAATTCACAAAGACCACGAAGAAAGGATTCTAATGGCCTTTCGCTGCTCGGGTCTAAAATCTTCGAGGGATAATATTTTCGCTGCAAAATTCCAACAACACGACAGATCTTCGGACGAAAGACGACGCTGAATATCTGCCATTTTGTCTTAAATGTCATGCTGCATCAAATTTGATGACGTCGGGTTTCAACCGCGTTGTGATTGGACACTTCACATCTTAGCCCCGCCTATACTTATCTGTATTCGCATACGAGGTCATGCGCCACAAATGTGGCGCAAAATATAGGAAAAACATAAGATTTCAAAAACCCAATGATCCAAGGCGAAAAAGTAGCCTCAGTAGATTTGCATAAATAGTGGCCGTATGAGGTCGCTGTTCGCGCTGTATCTTTGCATGGGGCGCAAGCTAGCAGCATATATGCGGGGCGCGCGCACAGTGTATTTCTGGACGGATAACGACGGACGGATAACGACGAACTCGCCTTGACCAAGGCTATCCATGATTCGACTTTGGACTTTGCATGCTCTTAAGAAAATAATAAGACATTTGTATACGCTTTATGTTAAAACCTCAAAGCGCCTCACAATAAAACCAAGGCATTCCAAAAAACTTAGTTAGCACATGGTAAACAAAACTTAAATTATTATTATAAACACTAAATATTTAAAGGTCACACATTAGGTTTCAAAAAGGCCACAGAAATGAAACAATCCTAATTAAAACAGATGCAGCTAAAAACAACGTTATAAACAGAAGAACCGTTTTGAACAACCGTTTTGAAGAACGTTAGGTAAAATCACCGCTAAAAGATACCACGCAAAACCCTAAAACAAACAAGTTAAAGGAATCGTATACGTTTGGTAATTGAAACCCATGGTTTGTTTCAATCCTATATAGATATACACGTATACTATAAAACTAACCTGTACAAATTTCATTTTAAAAGGTGGTAGCGATTTTGAGATATTGCCGAAAATATGGAGCGGTTATGTCCACGCAGGAAGAATAATCTGCATTGGAATACACAATCTGAGAAACGTCACTGCAGTAACGCTTCTCAGATTCAATTTGTTAACAAGTGATATCTTTTTCCAAAACCGCAGTACTTCGAAGTGAAAAGTTTTTAAAAATGCATAATACTATCCAAAGCTGCTGTACTTCTTACCAAGTAAGTTTTTATTGCCTTAAATTTTTGGAGTAATTATCAAACGTATACGATCCCTTTAAGTAAATGGTCTGAGAAGCCTTGATAGGAAAAGGAAAAGGCATTATCTACGAGAGGCCGGCTCAGGTCTTGTATGGTCGATTCGATGCATGCTTATGGTTGATTGATTACAGCATACAGGTTGTTCAACCAGGGGCCAATTTCACGGAGCTGCTAATTAAGCGCAACTGACAATTTGCTTAGCACAAAAAAGTATTGCTTATAGTAAACCGTTTATCGGCCCGATTTTCATGGGTTTTTCATGCTATGCAAAACCCAGCTGATTATCGGTCACAAACGATATACAATACATCATGTACCTATTTTTGCTAAGGAAGAATTTTCATGCTGCAGCTCTCGAGAAAATTGGTCTTAAAAAGCAAAGCAAAGCAAAGGCATCTATCGGCGTGGCTTTTGCACTGTCTTCTGCTCCAGTCCATTGCTAAAACTGCATGAATGGACCTCGATCATCATGAAGACAAAACTTGGGTTTGGAAAACGGCTTTGATGACGTCACCCGTTTTAGTAGAGGGCGCTACCAAGAATACAGTATCTGTCAATGCCATCATTAAATGGATTATGAAGTGGGTAAGAAATTGGTCTGAAAATACACTTTGTTATGGAATTCAATCAGATGTCAAGAGTCTCCACGATAAACTGATTATAGTGCTTCTCGTAATCTAGCGTTCTGTTGAAATATCCCAATGTTTACAGTTTTTCTCTCGCTAATATTTCGCATGTCGGATCCGATCGGTCAAATACGTACGTCGTGTACATTGCCATTGCATTGGACGTGTGTACTACCATTTCATTTGTGATTGTCACGGTCGGAGGCTGTTAATCGTTCCACCTATTGCACACGCCGTTGGGCAAAGGGGTAGCCCTCCATTCAATTTGTACAGGGAATTACGTGTTTTCTATATTTTTTTACAGCAATAGTTACAAAAATGCATACTTTTTTTTTTTAGGTATCGTGGGAGATTTTGTTACTTTATAAAACAATGAAATTTGGAAATATTTCGGTGTAGTGTTTAATACTGATATTACTATTAGACAATAATTAATTATTTAATTTTTTTTCACATAGACCACACAACACTATTTATTGCTACTCATTCCCCTTTGAAGTTTGAGTCCAGAGGGGGTGATAACTAACAGCCACCACTGACCAATCAGAGACAAGAAACTGGGCCCGGTGTCGTCATGCCGACCGCGAGAATGGATTTAGATTAGAAAAAAGTCAGTTTATTAATCATGGAGGAATAACTGCCGCGGCGTGGCTAATTACATGAACAAATTAAGTAAATATCAGTAAACGCTAGTTTTCCCGTCTTCGTACTGAACATGCGCCGACTAGCTCTGTATCTGCGTGCAAAGCATCCCAGGGGAAACATGTTTCCAACCTTCATGCACCATCATGACCATGGAGTATGCACCAACCACACACGGCCGATATACCTTTTTTTGTATGCAGTATAATAGGATTAATGATAGGCGGTTAGGCCTAAAAATAGTAAATGTTTTCGTCTGATTGCCCTTCTCATGTTCTCAAATACTTGACTTTTTTTATATTGTGATCAACATGACGGCTGAACAAAGAAATCGGCAAGGCGGGACTTGAACCTGCAACCTTCCGAAATACTGGACCGGCGCTCTACCGAACTGAGCTAATTAGTATATTGCCCTAGGTTGGCGGCCTCCCAAATTGTCAGTATCTTTGTTCGAGGGCGCTAGTCAGAAGTCATAAACACCAAAATGCTGTGTGGCCAGGGATCACAACCGTAAATGACGCATGCTCGATATGCGCGAACAAAGCTGCCGTTGGTGGCGCTGTGAGATCTTGTGGTACGGCAAGTGGGTACAGGGCCAGGGGTACATACACGGGCACCGATAATAAACGCATCCTTTTTTTTTTTTTTTTTTTTCTTTTTCTCAGACACAGTCTTCAGTACAGGTGGCAACACTGACAGCAGATTGAGCCCTGTCTGGAATCTGACGATTTGAATCAATCAAGGAGAAACTTGAAGAGAGAAGATAAAGCCTTGATGATGATGCCTCAGTGGTCCAAAGTACATTGCACAGACAGACAGTTGCAGGATTTCATGTCATAAAGATAAAAAATAATCTTTAGAAAAGCTGAAGCCTGCTGGTGGGAGACCAATCGTTTGTTGAACCTTTGGTAACACTTTTTACTCGCCAAATAAACTGGCAGACATGAGAGATGTACACTGGTGAGAAATTGTTCGTTTGTGGAACATGTGGTAAAGACTTCACTAAGCAAGGTAATCTTACCCAACACGAGATAGTGCACACTGGTGACAAACCATTTGCTTGTGGAACATGCTGTAAAACCTTTACCCGGCAAACTAGTCTAACCAGACACGAGAGGATTCACACACCTGAGAAAACAATCGTTTGTGAAACCTGCGGCAAAGCTTTTGCTCAGCAAAGTGATCTAAATAGGCACGAGAGGTTTCACTGTGAGAAACCATTTGTTTGTGGAACATGTGGTAAAGCCTTTACTCTGCAGGGTAATCTTAACCAACACGCGAGAGTGCACACTGGTGAGAAACCATTCGTTTGTGAAACCTGTGGTAAAGCTTTTAGTCTGCAAACTGGTCTAAACCAACATGAAAGAGTGCACACCAGTGAGAAACTATTTGTTTGCGGAACCTGTGGTAAAGCCTTTAGTCAACAAACTGGTCTAAACAGACACAGAAGAGTGCACACTGGTGAGAAACCATTCATTTGTGAAACTTGTGATAAAGCCTTTGCTGAGCGAAATAGTCTTGGCCGACATGAGAGGACGCACACTGGTGAGAAACCATTCGTTTGTGAAACTTGTGGTAAAGCCTTTAGTCAGCAAACTGGTCTAAACAGACACGAAAGAGTGCACACTGGTGAGAAACTATTCATTTGTGGAACCTGTGGTAAAGCCTTTACTGAGCGAGGTAGTCTTAGCCGACATGACAGAATGCACACTGGTGATAAACCATTTGTTTGTGAAACCTGCGGCAAATCATTCACTCATCAAGGTAATCTTAACACACATGAGAGAGTTCACACTGGTGAGAAGCCATTCGTTTGTGGAACCTGCAGCAAAGCTTTTACTCAGCAAAGTGATCTAAACAAACATAAGAGGATTCACACTGGTGAGAAACCATTCGTTTGTGGAACCTGCGGCAAAGCTTTTACTCATCGAGGTAAACTTACTCAACATAAGAGGGTTCACACTGGTGAGAAACCATTCGTTTGTGGAACCTGCAGCAAGGCCTTTGCTCAACAAAGTGATCTAAACAAACATAAGAGGATTCACACTGGTGAGAAACCATTCGTTTGTGGAACCTGCAGCAAAGCTTTTAATCAGCGAGCTCATCTTAAACAACATCAGAGAGTGCACACTGATGTAAGTAACCTTCCATTTTACTACTTGTTTTTTTTTGTTATACATGTTTTTTTGTTTTTTTTAGAGCAGAGCGTTGGATCCTAAAGGTGGATTATCCTTGACAGGGTTCCCACGGTCATTAAAAATTATGTAAAAAAATACTGGGAAGTCTGGGAATAGTTGCGTGTCCCACTTTACCCTATATTAACTCTCCCTCTATGACTGAGTGCAGTTAACTGCATGGCAGTGGCACATGCCAATTCACTTCAGCTGTGTGCACTGAAGGATTATACACAGGTTTTGTATGGCTGTGCATGTTTAAGTGCGTTGGAGGATAAACAAGAGCAAGGGTTAAACCATTTGGAAACCGCAGTACACTGCAAACAAATTGTACTTTTGTAGATGTGTAGAACTTTGTGAAGCGTGTTTTATTCAGTGTGTTTTATTTTGTTTGTGTTCTCAAACACAGTCTGTCAGTGAGAATCCTAACAGCTGCATCCTGTCTGAAATCTGAAGACTTTTGGAGTCCATCGAGGGGAGCTAGACTTGATGGAGGGTAGCATTCAGTATTGTGATGATTCCTAAATCTGCAAACGGATATATTACAGAACTTACTGCTAGGATTACATCCATTTAGCAATTGAAACGGGCACTTTAAAAATGAACCCAAAAGGACCTGAGGAGAGTTATCATCAAAGGGACAGCAAGGATGGAAATCCATTTGTTTGCCCAACCTGTGGTAAAGCCTTTTCTCAGCGATATCTTCTGAACCAACACGAGAGAGTGCACACGGACGAGAAACCATTTGTTTGTGAGACCTGCGGTAAAGCCTTTACTCAGCGATCAGGTCTACTCCACCATGAGAGGATTCGCACTGGTGAGAAACCATTCGTTTGCTCAGCCTGCGGTAAAGCCTTTACTCATCCAAATACTCTTATCGACCATGAGAGGATTCACACTGGTGAGAAACCATTTGTTTGTGCAACCTGTGGTAAAGATTTTGCTCTGCATGGTAATCTCGACCAACATAAGAGGGTGCACACTGGTGAGAAATATTTCATTTGTGGAACCTGTGGCAAAGCCTTTACTCAACGAGGTAGTCTTACCCGACATGAAAGAATACACACTGGTGAAAGACCATTTATTTGTCCAACCTGTGGCAAAGCCTTTGCTAGTAGAAGCAACTTGCTCCAACATGACATGATTCACACTGGTGAAAAACCCTTTGTCTGTACAGTCTGTGGGAAAGCTTTTGCACAAAAAACACTTTTACAAGGACACGAGAGTGTGCATACTGGGGAAAAACCGTTTGTTTGTTTGACCTGTGGTAAAGCATTCAGTATGCAAAGTAATCTTTGTCACCACAAAAGGAAACATACTGACGGGGAATTAACCTTCTTCTGTGCAACCTGTGGAAAAGGTTTTAATCGACGATATAATCTTACCCAACATGAGAAGGTGCACACTGGTGAGAAACCATTCATTTGTGCAACCTGTGGTAAAGGTTATAATCGACGATGTAATCTTTACCAACATGAGGGGGTGCACACGTACACTGGTGAGAAACTATTCTTTTGTGGAACATGTGGCAAAGCCTTTACTGGGCGAGCTAGTCTTAACCGACATAACCGGACGCACACTGGTGAGAATCTATTTGTTTGTGGAACCTGCGGCAAATCTTTTACTGATCGAGGTAATCTTACCATACATGAGAGATTGCACACTGGTGAGAAACCATTCATTTGTGCAACCTGTGGTAAACGTTTTAATCGACGATATAATCTCAACCAACATGAGAGGGTGCACACTGGTGAGAAACCGTTTCTCTGTACGACCTGTGGTAAAGCCTTTGCTTATAAAAATAAACTACTCCAACATAACTAGTCCTGCAGATTAATACAAATTTTCACCACAATATTGCATTTGATGATACAAGCACCAAAATTGGCATAACTACTCTTTTGGGGTCACTGTACACAAAAACCCCGTTAGCCAAATAAAAATCCAATATGGCGGCCATTTTTTTCAAGATGGCCGCCACTAAATGGTAACACTTAATGTTACATTGGATTAATTGGTCATACAAGCACCAACAGTTGCAACTATCCACCAAATGTACCCCTTATCAATTCAAAAATAGAAACAACTTAAACATTCAAGATGGCGGCCATTTTTTCAAGATGGCGGCCATGTTTTTCAAGATTGCTTTCATTGAATGACATACATTGGTTATTTTACAAAAGAAACCAAATGGTCATACAATAAAGCTGCAATTTACCTCTCGTTGGTCATTTATAATTAACAAATCATAAATCACTGGAAATCAAAGATGGCCGCCATTTTGAAAAATGGCGGCCAACACGTACATACAATACCTATTTATAACAATAGCGGGTGTCAGTAGAGAAGAAAATGATTACAAGAATTGCGACCTGACTTGAGATTCTTACCATTACTGTTGTAATTGCTTTCCAAGATTAACTCTTTATTTTGTATTTGCGTTACTGAACATTTGAAGGCATATTTAGCGTACCTTTGATGCTTACAGTCTGTGTTTTAACATGCCATGCATAGAGCAAATCAATCTCATCAGTCCTGGTTGAGCTTGTAACCAAGGTATTAACCAATCTATTGGTTATTCATAACCAATATATTGGTTGTCCTTCAACCAGTCATATTGGTTGAGCTTGTAACCAAGGTATTAACCAATCTAATGGTTATTCATAACCAATATGTTGGTTGTCCTTCAACCAGTCATATTGGTTGAGCTTGTAACCAAGGTATTAACCAATCTAATGGTTATTCATAACCAATATGTTGGTTGTCCTTCAACCAGTTATATTGGTTGAGCTTGTAACCAAGGTATTAACCAATCTATTGGTTATTCATAATGTAGGAAATGTACCTACAGCAACTGACCAATCAGTGAGAAAATTTGTTTTGACAATAGTCGATGTTAAATTGTGGTATTTAGTCCAAAATGCACTTTTTTTGACCATAATATATAATTATTCAAACGATTCCATGATCGAATTTAGATGTTTGTGCAAACATAGTGACAAATTGACAATAAATTTCATCCGTATTCAACTGTTGAAATCTTTTCATAAAAAAATAGCTGTGACTTCGTCGTGTACAAAAAAGCGAACTATAAAACTAACAACGGCTAAGTGTGTAGTAAGTGGTCAGTAGCTGATATCTAATAGGAATATGTTATTATTGTATGTATGCATAATTGCAATGTTAATTTCATTGGTATTATTTCATTACGTAATTTGTCCACGTTATGTAATTGGTTGCGTGGGAACCTTTGAATTAAATATTGTATTGGTTGGTGTTATGCAAATTGTTTGGTTGGTGTTATGCAAATTGTTGCGTGTTAACCAATATGAATATGCAGCCCTACTATTATGTATTGGTTAGTGCTATAACCAATACAAATTACCAATACAAATTGGTTGGAGTCCATTGTGGGTTGGTTAAATTAACCAACATTGCATTGGTTGGTGTTATAACCAATATGGATTGACTAGGTAACCAATATCAGATTGGTTATTTTAACCAATATTTCGGTTACCACATATCTACCAACTGGATTGGTTAAAATCGACCAATATATTGGTTATTTTCAACCAATCTGTTTTTAGAGTGTGTTGTATGTCTTTGTACCAGATATGTTTAGATTTATGTGTCACTTTTTGTAACATATAGGCTGAGTCATCTTGTGGCGGCCATCTTTAAAAATGGTAGCCATCTTGAATTACCAAGTGGTTGACAATTTTAGCATAATATTGGATTCAAATGGAGATTAAATGCCCATTTTGGTCCTTGTATTACTGTTTGATCCTTGCTAACACTACTACTAGCCATTCAGTTGCGACCATTTTGGAAAATGGCGGCCATCTTGAATTTTCAAGTGCCTAATATACTGTTTTGGATATGCCAACAAAAGGAGACCAAACGGATGTTAAATGCCAAGTTTTGTGCTTGTATTTCCATTCTATCCATCCGTATTCCGTACATCAATATTTCGGTGATATTTGGCCTTCATTGGCGGCCATCATCAAAAATGGCGGCCATCTTGGATTTTCAAGTGCCTAATATACTGTTTTGGATATGCCAACAACAGGGAGACCAAACGGATGTTAAATGCCAAGTTTTGTGCTTGTATTGTCATTCTATCTATCCGTACATCAATATTTCGGTGATATTTGGCCTTCATTGGCGGCCATCTTCAAAAATGGTGGCCATCTTGAATTTTCAAGTGCCTAATATACTGTTTTGGATATGCCAACAACAGGGAGACCAAACGGATGTTAAATGCCAAGTTTTGTGCTTGTATTGTCATTCTATCTATCCGTACATCAATATTTCGGTGATATTTCGCCTTCATTGGCGGCCATCTTCAAAAATGGTGGCCATCTTGAATTTTCAAGTGCCTAATATACTGTTTTGGATATGCCAACAACAGGGAGACCAAACGGATGTTAAATGCCAAGTTTTGTGCTTGTATTGCCATTCTATCCATCCGTACATCAATATTTCGGTGATATTTGGCCTTCATTGGCGGCCATCTTCAAAAATGGTGGCCATCTTGAATTTTCAAGTGCCTAATATACTGTTTTGAATATGCCAACAACAGGGAGACCAAACGGATGTTAAATGCCAAGTTTTGTGCTTGTATTGCCATTCTATCAATCCGTACATCAATATTTCGGTGATATTTGGCCTTTATTGGCGGCCATCTTCAAAAATGGCGGCCATCTTGGATTTTAACTTGGCTAATGGGGTTTTTGTGTAAGGTGACCCAAAATGAGCATGTGTGCCAATTTTGGTGCTTGTATCACTAAATGCAATATTATTGTAGTAATCTGCAGGACTAAACTTGACTCACACTGGTGAGAAACTATTTGTTTGTGGGACCTGTGGTGAAGCCTTTACTTGGCAAACTGATCTCATCAGACATGACAGCGTTCACACTGGTGAAGAATTAAGTAGTGAAACCTTTAGTTAACGAGGTCAACTTAAGCAATATGACAGGGTTCACACTGGTGAGAAACCATTTGTTTGCGCAACCTGTGGTCAAGCTTTTGATCACTCGGCAATTAATGTAATCTTGAAAAAAAGGAAAACCCCAGTGAGAAAACCATTCGTTTGTGTGACCTGTGGTAAAGCACTCGGTAATGTAATCAACACGATAGGATGCGCACTGGTTATAGAAACCCTTGTGTGTGAAACCTGGGCAAACTGATCTTAGCAGACAGACCCTGACATTTTTTAACAGGCATATTTTAGTGGCGTTGGCTTTATCTTGATTTGCTTCCGCCACAAGCACAGAGAGCCTCGAACTGGCAACTTCACATAATTAACACAAGCCGGTTCAGTGATTGCCGTGTATACTAAGCATAGAGATCTATGTACTAAGCAACAAACAATGGGAATCCCTGAACTTTTACACAGATATAGCTAATATTTGTGTAAAAGTTAGCATTTCAAGGCTCTCCATCCTTTTGGCGGAAGTTTGCAAGACCAAATTGTGTTTATTGGGACTCTACAGTACATGTAGCTACATGCATGTACCTCCCCTAAAAATCCAACCAAAATCTACCTTGGGGAAATTGGAAATATGCTAATTGATTAAAAAAACAATAAAGATGAATACTTTATATAAATAAGCACATATTTCCGACACCTAGTATGCATTGCCCCAGCTCTAATTTCAGTAAAAGTTTGTCTGAATGTGATATTGTATATAAAAACTCATTAATTAAAAAGTAATAGGTTTTACGTGCGAAATCAAAGTACATGTAAATTAGGTTTGTTTTCAACGAGTGGTCCCATACAGTATGTATACGTAACAATTGTAATTGTATTTTTACACCAAAAGTTTTACAAATTGGTAAGGACATTTACAATTTTTTAAAAGTTTATTGAGTAGTACTCTAGGATAAATAAGTATGTACAAAAATATGTACTTTATATAAAAAATAAACAAAAAATTGTTGCCAGCTGATTGTAAATAATGTGTAAGCTTGACTATTGTATTCTAAGTTACAAAATACAATGTATAGGGGGAGCCCTGTAATATATTTTAATGCAGTAATTAACTCTGGCTAATACAATTCCAAGGACAAGCCAGCAATTTTATTTCATATTAAATTCAAAAACAAAACAATAAGAGATATACATGTACATGTATTGCAACTTTAAACAATGACTATATCTGTGTTTAAATTTGTAATAAAAACTGTAGTACTGGTAGCCCTGATATTGAATTGCACAATATCTATTCTTTTGCATCTATTTCAAAAGGAAAAACAGTCCAGCAGATTTAAAGAGTATGACAAATGTGCATTACTACAAATACTACAATTCCAAAGAGCCGCGGAGGGGGCGGGGGGGGGGGGGGGGGAATTTATGGATCTAGAGTAATTGGCACATGTAAAAAAAAAACATAAGCGGACAGAAATGTCAAATCACCATCTTGTTTTGTGCACTTTAAAACAATTGTTTGCCGAATCGCGCAGCCTGCATATATTTTTATCAGATTCAGAATCCTTTCAGATACAGAATATTATTCATCAAGACGATCTAATCGCGGAAGCAGCGCGCGTAGGCCACCGATGCGGGCGCCCTATAACGTACGCATAAACACGGTGAGTAACCAGCAACGTAAACGTAGCACCCGCGTATAATATGGAACGCCAAACGTACCAATTTATGATGTTACTGGATACAAGTTATTACGTGATGTCGTCAATCCATTACGTGATGTAGTCAATATATTATGTGATGTCGTCAATCCGTTATGTGATGTGGGCAGTGTATTATGTGATGTCGTGAATCCATTATGTGATGTAGTGATTCCATTATGTGATGTGGTCAGTGTATTATGTGATGTAGTCAATCCATTATGTGATGTAGTGATTCCATTATGTGATGTAGTGAATCCATTATGTGATGTAGTCAATCTATTATGTGATGTCGTCAATCCATTATGTGATGTGGTCAATCCATTATGTGATGTGGTCAATCCATTATGTGATGTAGTCAATCCATTATGTGATGTAGTCAATCCATTTTGTGATGTGGTCAGTGTATTATGTGATGTCGTCAATCCATTATGTGATGTGGTCAGTGTATTATGTGATGTGGTCAATCCATTATGTGATGTAGTCAATCCATTATGTGATGTAGTCAATCCATTATGTGATGTGGTCAGTGTATTATGTGATGTGGTCAATCCATAATGTGATGTCGTGAACCATTATGTGATGTAATGGATCCATTATGTGATGTCGTGAATCCATTATGTGATGTCGTCAGTGTATTATGTGATGTCGTCAATGTATTATGTGATGTGGTCAGTGTATTATGTGATGTAGTCAATCAATTGTGTGATGTAGTCAATCTATTACGTGACGTAGTGAATCATCCATTATGTGATGTGGTCAATCCATTATGTAATGTGGTCAATCCATTATGCGATGTAGTCAATCCAACGGTGATGTGGTCAGCGTATTATGTGATGTCGTGAATCCATTATGTGATGTAGTGAATCCATTATGTGATGTAGTGAATCATTATGTGATGTAGTCAATCCATTATGCGATGTAGTCAATCCATTATGTGATGTGGTCAGTGTATTATGTGATGTCGTGAATCCATTATGTGATGTGGTCAGTGTATGATTATGTGATGTAGTGAATACATTATGTGATGTCGTCAATCCATTATGTGATGTCGTCAATCCATTATGTGATGTGGTCAGTGTATTATGTGATGTCGTGAATCCATTATGTGACTGTGGTTAATCCATTATGTGATGTAGTCAATCAATTACGTGACGTAGTAAAACCATTATGTAATGTCGTCAATCCATTGTGTGATGTCGTGAATCCATTATGTGATGTGGTCAGTGTATTATGTGATGTTGTCAACCCGTTATGTGAAGTGGTCAATGCATTATTCGTGGTGAGCTATCCCTTTATATAGCCACTGCCGAATTATGTGAGGTCGTCAAGCCATTATGCGGCGTCGTCAATCCATTATATGATGTAAACCGGTGTGTATTGCGCCGGAGCTATTTCTTGTTTATACCTCCTGCCGAATTATGTGGTGTTGTTAAGCCATTATGCGGTGTCGTAAACCGTTGCGCGTGCGCAGTCACTCCAAGGTTTGATCTGTATAGTGCAGCTCAAGGAGAAATATATAGCTTTGGAAGCATGATGCATAGTATAGGCCTACAATACAACTAAATTCATTCATGAAAACGCTTTTTTTCATTCCCTTTTCGTAATAAGACTCATAAATCAAAATTAAGCTATTCTTACTTGCTTTCATATACTAGTCAGCAACTCCGGATGTTTAATATAGTATGAGATTCAGTAAAATATTGATAAAACCATTTGTATATCGTATATCGGAAGAACAATAAAAGAACCGGGTCTGGTGTAAATCAATGTCTAAGTTATGGGTTGGGCCTTGGTGCCATGAAGAGTAATGAATGATTTATTGCTATTAATATTTCACAAATCTCATCAGAGGGTAACAGTTGATTGTAGACTGTTAGGTGTAATAGCGAAATGTTAAACAAATGTTTTCTTTAATGGAAAGTGTGTGGAAGAACCAGCACCTCAAACTGAAACAATAAATGATAATCTGAACCCTTCAGAGTATGAATACGGTTGGGATGAGCAATAATACCTATACATGGCCCAGGCCAGGCTAGAACCCCAAACCTGCAGAACTACGCACAGACCACGAATTCTTGGCCATGCATGCCAGACCCACTGTCTATAGGCCATGGCATTATTCGTTGTTAATTTTTAACCAGTCTTAATTTAATTTTGCATATAAGCAACAGCTGCATTATATCTCCCTTTTGTTTAAAAGCACTTTCCCGATACTAGGTATTCTTGGTTTTGTGCCGAGTGAAAAATAACAGAAAGTGAAGATCGATTTCAACGTATCCATCCCGCCGCTAAGGAAACGTTTTCTAACTTTCACCTCATAAAAGATTTTACCCACGTGTTTTGTGTCGGTGATCAAGGTCGACTACCAAACCTCAGGGCGATACCATTGTCTGGTATGGGTGAATAAACAGTGACAAGATAGCCATATATAAATGTATCCGAAATGAACTTTCTGTAATTTCGGAAAAAATGAGATTCTAAACATTGAGATTCAAATGGCAGAAACTATTTTAAAAAAAAATAACATTAAACTATAGCAGTGTATACGGAAAGTTCAACTTCGCGGGAATGTACATCAACGTTTGCACGTACCCACTGCTATTGTGGTACGATCAAAATATGAGTGATCACCAGGTCATCGGATGCTGGAATATATATGATTGTTGAAGATTTATAAATAATTGGGGTATTTTTCTGATAAAAATGAGCAACCAATGAGATTACGTATCACATAAAATGAAAGCCGGCTTAGGAACAGCAAATTCATTCCGTTTGCCAAGGCCGCCCGACCACATGAAAACCAGTGAGGGTTCACAAAAGGGTTTGAGGGACCGTATTTAAAAATGGGCTATTTTGATTCACAGTTTTTTAAAGATGGACTACAACGAAAACTCACACATTAAATTTATTATCGGACCTTGTTTATGTTGTGTTCAGGTAACACTTTATTGTTACGGTCATGTTTTTCTCTAAATAATTTTGTTGCAATTTGACCGACAAAATTAGACCTCGATTCTTCGATTTTGAAATTCCCCACCCTGTACTGGTTCCCGGCAAAGATCCACTGAAAACCAGAATGAAATCCACGATATAGTACCAGCGAACTTGTATACCAGCGAAAAGTGATGACGTACTACCCATGAGCAACCCAGAGTAAACAAAAGACGCCATGTTATTCCGTGTGTATTATGTATGCGTTTTCATGCAGAGGCATGACGTTTTTACGAATCTTTTTTTTTATAGTGTATCACTATCACTCAGCTACAATAATGCCACCTTTATGTGTTGTTGGTGGATGCACAAGAAAATTGTTCGAAGAATCCAGAGATTAATTTTGTGCAATTTCCGCGGGATCCTGCGTTATCAAAGGAATGGGTGAAGTTCGTAAATATTACACGAAAGGATTTCACCTTCTCGGAAAGAAGTAGGCCTTTGGTTTGTTCAGCACATTTTTCAGAGGACTGTGTTGAACTTTCAAGTGCTTTGAACAAATCACTGGGATTGACAACAAAGTTTCGTTTGAAGCCTGGATCGATCCCCACATTGAAAGCGCCAAACATCGAGAGAATTCGTACTAGTACTACCACCAGGCCTACTGCTTCTATACGTCGGCCGAGTCATCGGCAACCGCCGGGTCTGCCGTGGCCGCAGAGTCATCAGCAGGTGAGCTCCCCTCGTCTGGTGAGCTCCCCTCATCGCTAGAGCTGCCATCACTGTCCTCAGAAGTACCTCCACGAAATGCCTCTTCCTCATCTATACTGTGGTCTTCCCAATACTCGCTGCTATCGGACATTTTTCGCTGTTTTTCGGTCGAAAATAGTTGTACCAAAATATAGCCTAGCTTGTCCGCTGTTATTCCGCATTGCATTGTACGGTAAAAATGCACGCACGCACGATCGACCCGAGTAAATCGTCGTGGGTAGTACGTCACACACAAAGTATGAATTATTCATGAGTTAAGGGCTTTTGCTGAAACTGAGTTTTTCTGGGTCGTAGAACGCCGATCAATTTTGGGTTTTGTTTGCATAAAGGAACAAGTTTTATTGAATACTAATGATATATTAGTAATCATTATACATTTCTCGAACAAAAACAGCAACACAGCCTTTATCATTATTCCGTTGTAGTCCATCTTTAACGGATTTTCCGACAAAAGTGCTTTATTTTAAATTTCTTTCTTGTTTTGGGTTTTGACGAACATTTTTTCTGAAATGCAATCCGTTCACGTCAGTACTGGCATCGCGCAAACGTTTTAGAAAAATTAGTATTTCCGTGAAAGAAATGCTGTATACAGTTATAATTTCACAAAGAATTGGTGACCAAGACGAAAATAATGATTTTGTTTATTTACTGAATCTCACTCTACTACTAAACATCCAGAGTTGCTGACTAGTATAACAAAAGCAAGTAAAAATAGCTTAATTTTGATTGATGACTCCTATTACGAAAAGGGAAGAAAAAAAGCGTTTTCATGGATGTATTTAATTGTATTGTAGGCCTATACTATGTACAAGAAAGTCAGAGTGCAATCTGCAAACAGTTTCTTAGTTGGTGTCCACTTCAGAAAATAGCTTAAACCATCCTCCATGCTTAAACGCAGTACACGGGCATCATGCTTTCAACGCTATATATTTATCCTTGAGCTGCACAATACAGACCACTATAACCTAGTGACTGCGCACGCGCAACGGTTGACGACACCGCATAATGGCTTAACAACACCACATAATTCGGCAGGAGGTATAAACAAGAAATAGCTCCGGCGCAATACACACGGGTTTACATCATATAATGGATTGACGACGCCGCATAATGGCTTGACGACCTCACATAATTCGGCAGTGGCTATATAAAGGGATAGCTCACCACGTAATACATTGACCACTTCACATAACGGGTTGACTACATCACATAATGGATTCACGACATCACATAATGGTTCACGACATTACACAATGGATTCACGACATTACATAATGGTTTCACTACGTCACGTAATTGATTGACTACATCACATAATGGATTAACCACATCACATAATGGATTCACGACATCACATAATACACTGACCACATCACATAATGGATTCACGACATCACATAATACACTGACCACATCACATAATACACTGACCACATCACATAATGGATTGACGACATCGCATAATGGATTGACGACATCACATAATGGATTCACTACATCGCATAAGGAATTGACGACATCACATAATAGATTGACTACATCGCATAAGGAATTGACGACATCACATAATAGATTCACTACATCACATAATGGATTGACGACATCACATAATGGATTGACGACATCACATAATGGATTGACGACATCACATAATGGATTGACCACATCACATAATGGATTGACGACATCACATAATGGATTGACCACATCACATAATGGATTGACCACATCACATAATAGATTGACGACATCACATAATGGATTGACCACATCACATAATGGATTGACCACATCACATAATGGATTGACCACATCACATAATGGATTGACCACATCACATAATGGATTGACCACATCACATAATAGATTGACCACATCACATAATGGATTGACCACATCACATAATGGATTGACCACATCACATAATGGATTGACGACATCACATAATGGATTGACCACATCACATAATGGATTGACCACATCACATAATAGATTGACCACATCACATAATAAACTGACCACATCACATAATAAACTGACCACATCACATAATGGATTGACCACATCACATAAAGGATTGACCACATCACATAATGGCTTCACCACATCACATAATGGATTGACCACATCACATAATGGATTGACCACATCACATAATGGATTGACGACATCACATAATGGATTGACCACATCACATAATGGATTGACCACATCACATAATACACTGACCAAATCACATAATAGATTGACCACATCACATAATGGATTGACGACATCACATAATGGATTGACCACATCACATAATGGATTGACCACATCACATAATAGATTGACCACATCACATAATAAACTGACCACATCACATAATAAACTGACCACATCACATAATGGATTGACCACATCACATAAAGGATTGACCACATCACATAATGGCTTCACCACATCACATAATGGATTGACCACATCACATAATGGATTGACCACATCACATAATGGATTGACGACATCACATAATGGATTGACCACATCACATAATGGATTGACCACATCACATAATAGATTGACCACATCACATAATACACTGACCAAATCACATAATAGATTGACGTCATCACATAATACACTGACCACATCACATAATGGATTGACGACATCACATAATAGATTGACTACATCACATAATAAACTGACCACATCACATAATGGATTGACTACATCACATAATGGATTGACGACATCACATAATTGATTGACCACATCACATAATATATTTACTACATCACATAATACATTTACTACATCACATAATACACTGACTACGTCACATAATATATTGACTACATCACATAATGGAGTGACGACATCACATAATAATTTGTATCCCGTAACATCATAAATTGGTACGTTTGGCGTTCCATAGTATAATGCATGATCGGCCTTCGGAAGATCGTTCAGAGCGATGCATGATGACGGCCGGTCGAATGGATAATTTTGCGATGTAGGTGAGCAAAAGTTTCGGAATTGTTTACCATTTCGTTTGATATATTTGAGGCAATTAAACCTTTTCCTTCCTCCATGATTTCCTTCTTATTCCTCCATGATTAAACCAACCATAGCTCCATGAACCAACCTATACTAGTGCCAGGGGGTGCATCCACATCACATCCACACAGTCGTGAACCACATAACGACCGAGGATCGATATTGTGTTTTCCTTTGTTCCTTTACTAACCCCATTACCTAGCGCTTGCCCCAACGATCGAGAGGACCGATTTCGGACAAGCAAACCATAGAGCAAATTCCGTCCTTCGAGGATCCTTTGTTCCCTGTGTTCTCTTTTGTGTTTCGATCCTCGATCGTATACGATACAAGAACACATCGACATGCAATTTCGTCCCAATCGAGTTGTAATCTCGGGAGTCGCAAACGAATTTGACACCACAGTACAGACGGTTTCAAAATCAAAACGTTTTTTGTAAATATAAATATATATAGACCGTATTCTTGGACAAAGACGGCGCTGTAACTACGGTATAATGGTACTTTTCACGTCATTTATTATATACAGTACCTATCGCCAAAACAATGTCATTAAATTGTTGGATGAAAGGACAACACTGTAGTGCTATGCTAGACCTCCTTAATGATGATGACTTCATCAGTCATTTGTGAGGGTCATTGTGCTTTTGGAATGTTTAAATGTTGTGGTTTCTATCTAACAATAACATTACAAATAATTGTTAGGTTTTTCGGGGGGTGCGTTAGGTAACATAAGCATAACTAGTCTGAATACAGGTCAACTCGTACGTGACAAACTCGTACGCGAGACAACTCGTATATGAACCAACTCGTACGCGGACCAACTCGTCCGCGGACCAAATACTTTTTATTATCTTAAAAATACTAATCAAATGAAAACATTAGTCTAAAAATATATATTATTAAAAGAAGTTATGTCAAACGATGATTACGAAATTAAAACCAAAATGTATTATAAACAATACTAGTACAATTTTACATGAATGTCTTTGTAAACAAAAAAGTCTTAAGCAATAATATTTTTAAAAAACCGAAAGAGATAAGACTGAACAGACTGAATCTCGTGTAACTTGTACATTGTTAAATTTAAATTTTAATGGAGATAAAATTGTTGACGAAAATGCTAAAAGGTTAAAGGCTTAAGGCAAAATGCTAAAAGTTAATAATGCCAAAAACATCGTACAGATTCGCCTTGGAATCAACGTCACCCGTACCCGTGACGTGAACCACAATTTTGGACCGCGTACGAGTTGGACCGCGTACGAGTTGGACCGCGTACGAGTTGGACCGCGTACGAGTTGGACCGCGTACGAGTTGGACCGCGTACGAGTTGGACCGCGTACGAGTTGGACCGCGTACGAGTTGGACCGCGTACGAGTTGGCTGGCGTACGAGTTGGTTAGAATACGAGTTGTCCCGCGTACGAGTTGACCAATCTGCGTACGAGTTGTCCCGCGTACGAGTTGGTTCGCGTACGAGTTGACCTGTTTCCGTATAGGTATATGGGGGACTAAATAGGGGAATCCCTCGTCTCGGTCTCATATTGTATTGGGTATAATAACTAGACCTACATTGTAGGTACATGTAACTTCAATAAACATGATTTCACTTGGCAAAGTTAGCTCTTACTTACACATGGCATGCGGAAATTTGCCATGATTTAACCATGCTCTTATTAACCCTAACTCCCTCACCATTGTTATTGAACAATACAATTCCTTCAAAATCCTCCAACTTCCTTTGTTGTGTAGGGAGTTAGGGTTAATTAACAAAGATTTAACCATACAGCAATCTGAAGGCCGCAGTAGTACACGGCAAAGAAATTATAAATGGACTCGAAATGTGTGGTACTAGCATGATAAAACTTGTACTAAACTCAGTATGTTTGGTTTTTTTTCTTGTTCTCAAACAGTCTGCTAGTGAAAACCCTGAGACGTCAGCTGCATCCTGTCTGAAATCTGACAACTTTGGCGAGGTGAGGAGAGATAAGACTTGAGGAGAGTAGCACCCATCACTGGAGATGATGCTTTTATAGTCTGCAAATGGATCAATTTCGAACTTGCTGCCGTATTTAGTTGGCCATTGAAACAAGGAGTTTAAAAATGGACCAAAAAAGACCAGATGAGCAGATTTATCATCAAACTGAAGGGGACAGCACTTATGAGAAACCATTTGTATGTGGAAACTGCGGTAAAGCCTTTACTCGACGTGGTCAACTTAAGCAACATGACCGATTTCACACTGGACAGAAACAATTTGTTTGTGGAACCTGCGGTAAAAATTTTACTCGGCAAAATGATCTAAAGAGACATGAAAGGATTCACACTGGTGAGAAACTTTTTGTTTGTGCAACCTGTGGTAAAGGCTTTACTCAACGATTTCAAATTAAGCAACATGACAGGATTCACACTGGTGAGAAACCATTTGTTTGTGCAACCTGCGGTAGAACTTTTTCTTGTCAAAATGGTCTAAACAAACATGTAAAGATTCACACTGGTGAGAGACTATTTGTTTGTGCAACTTGTGGTAAAGCCTTTACTCAACGATGTACTCTTAGCCAACATAACAGAGTGCACACTGGTGAGAAAGCATTCGTTTGTGGAACCTGCGGTAAAACGTTTACTTGGCAAACTGATCGAAAAAGACATGAACGGATTCACACTGGCGAGAAACCATTTGTTTGTGCAACCTGTGATAAAACCTTTACTGAGCGAGGTCATCTTATCCAACATGAGAGAGTGCACACTGGTGAGAAACCATTTGTTTGTAGAACCTGCGGTAAAACTTTCACTTGGCATGAAGATCGAAACAGACATGAGAGGGTTCACACTGGTGAGAAACCATTTATTTGTGTGACCTGTGGTAAAGCCTTTTCTCAGAGAGGTACTCTTAAACAACATCAGAGAGTGCACACTGGTGAGAAACCATTCGTTTGTGGAACATGCGGCAAAGCTTTTACTTGGAAATCTGAGCTAAACAGACATGAGAAGACGCACACTGGTGAGAAACATTCATTTTGTTATACCTGTACCAGGAGAGCTTTTTAAACATGTAAAAAGAAGTCTGTAAACAGCCTAAAACAGGCTATCCAATCCCCTGGTGTCCTTGTATCACGTGTCTGTGTACGAACCTTTCATATATGTTCTGACGCGCCTATGTTCCGATGTGTTTTGAAGCCTGTGGAAAACTCGTGTATGTTTTATTAGAGCGCTAATCCGTTATTCCGGAGATCGCAGGTTAGAGTCCCGCCATGCCAATTTGTTTGTTCACTTTGAAATTTATGCAAATGTACTTAGTCAATTTCCCTTGTGGTTTATTTGTGTATTAATTATGTTTCCTTTTCTTTCTTTCCAATACAGTGTCCACCGATGACACTGACAGCCAAATCGTGTGTGGAATCTGATGACTGAATCAAAGACGGGTATAATCATCCAGTACCTTGATGCCTATCAAGATAGAAATGAAAACAAAGGGGAAATTGTTTGTTTGTGAGACCTGTGGAAAAGCATTTACTTTTAGTAACCTGCGAACACATAGAAGAAAGCACATGGGTGAGAAACCATTTGTTTGTAAAGTCTGTGGAAGAGCTTTTACTCAACAAGGTGGTCTTCAGCAGCATGAGAGGATTCACACCGGTGAAAAACCATTTGCTTGTGCAACCTGTGGTAAGGCTTTTGCTCACAAGTGTGCCTTAAATAGACATGACAGGGTGCATACTGGTGAGAAACCATTTGCTTGCGAGACCTGCGGTAAAGCCTTTATTTGTAATAGTAGTCTACGTAAACATTGCGTGGTGCACAAAGACAGAGTTCACAATGGTGAGAAGAAATTCGTGTGTGCGACCTGTGGTAAAGCTTTCGCTCAAAAGAGTACCCTGAGAAGACATGAGAGAGTTCACACTGGTGAGAAACAATTTGTGTGTGTGACCTGTGGTAAAGCTTTCACTCAAAAAAGTGCCCTAAGTAGACACGGCAGAGTTCACACTAATGATAAACCGTTTGTGTGTGTAACCTGTGGTAAAGCTTTCACTCAGAAAGGCTCTCTGAGTAAACACGGCAGAGTTCACACTGGTGATCATGAGAAACCGTTTGTGTGCGCAACCTGTGGTAAATCTTACTTTGAAAAAAGTGCCCTAAGTAGACATGACAGGGTTCACACTGGTGAGAAACCATTTGCGTGTGCAACCTGTGGTAAAACTTACACTGATGAAAGTGGTCTGCGAAAACATCACAGAGGTGGGAAACTATTTCTTTGTGAGACCTATAGAAAAACCTATAGAAGAAATATATGCGGCCGTGAAGGGAGGCCCACTGATGACGGAAAACCATTCCCTTGTTCAGTCTGTGGCAAAGCCTTTGCTCTAAAAAATGACCTAACTACACATTACTGGGTGCACATCGGTAAGAAACCTTTTGCCTGCGAGACCTGTGGAAAAGCCTTCACTTGGCGAAGTCATCTCAACCAACATACATGTATGTAAGAGGGTCCACGCCAGCAATTAAACTTTGTCTGCGAGACCAGTGATACGTTGTAAAAAGAAATCTCAACTAAGTCGTGACTAAGTCGTGACTTAGTTGAGACAAAAATCTAAAGACGTATTAAAATAGATTCATACATGTATGTATGACACTGTATGTGTTGTACACCAAGATGCTTAAAAATGTAACTAATTTGATATGGTTTGACAGCACAAATATACACAAATGTGCTGAGTCTAGTCTTTTGCATGTGTTCCTAATAAGGGAACACAATTCTGTGAACAGCTTCAGTGTACAAACACTATGCCCTGTGTATTTACTTCTGCATACAGAGGGTTAATGATGATCAGTATGTGTATGTAAGTTGTGTGGCATTCAAACAAAATATACAATGAGTAGAGCTTCAGTTCTGTTGGGGGTTAGATTGTTTGAGTTTGTCTGCATACTCATTCTGATAGGTCATTATTCTAGTTTCTTTACACATTCTTCTACGAAATCTTCTCTAAGCACTATGCATATAGGGGAAACGTCTTGGAAGCACCTGTTGAGCAAGAAGGGCACTATTAAAAGGCAAAGTCTGATCGTGAAACGTCAATTTTAAAATGACCGTACAGTGTACAGGAATAACAATTCTTGACCAAATCAAGTTTTTCTGATTTTCATCTTGTGTGTAGGCCGGTTCATACTCTGCGCAAAAGCGAACAAGAATTTGTGACGTCGGATAAGTGTCAGCGTTGCAAATTTTGCAGCGATTCCTTTGTTGCGACAAATTCGCATCGCATTTGCATAAAGTGCGAGCTGGCCTAATTGTAGACCCTTTATGTACACCTGCACTGTAAATAACATTTACACCCTTCGAAATCTGTAACTGTCATTGCAAGGGGCTCATGTGACGAATGTAAGCCCACCAGTGCAATAAGTTGCTAGAGATACTAGAGTAATCGTTATGACAGAATTGTATTCAAGTCACTGCATGTCCTTTCACAAGTCCTTTCCGGTTGAACGGCAAATAAGGAATGGCAGTTCCTTTTAATAGCTAGTGATTTGACTTAAGACTTTAGGACCAGTGATAGAGACTGAAATAAAACTCTGAATCGTTCAACCATGTTAAATATTTGTTTTCTGTCAAATATTGTATTCTTTTTGATAATTTACTTTAGTTGAATAATTATCGTGCTGCAATGGTAAGAATAATTGGGTGGGATGACGAATGATGGATTCCATTTCATTTGTCACTGAATGAAACCTTCATTATTTTGCTTTAGGCCATTTAAAATTAATAAAAAGTTTTACATCGCTGAGATTTAAAAAAAATTGGTGGGGAGGGGAGTTTATATTTTATATTTTATATTTTATATTTTTAGTTTTTTACTTTCCTTCATATCCAAGGTAAAATGAGAAGACCAAAATCTTATTGTTGGTACTAACAAACTTTATTTTGAACATAATTATAATTTAACATGAAAACATGAGATACATTTGAGCGACCATTTAGTGACTAGCGTTTGGCACATAGGCCTATGTACGATCCCAGACAGTCATGTCGGTGACTTGCCTAGGTTTGCTGTTGGCATAACAAAATAATCTGGTTCATGAACAAAGTAGATTTTTTTTTATGGTAGCGGCCTACCGTGACCACGAGAATGACTGAAACCGCAAGGTGCTTTTCCCGCCAAAATACATCGTCAATCACTCAGACAATATACATGTGAATATTATTAAATTGAAATAAATTGAAATTGAATTGTATACCTAGCGATCGTTTACTGTTCATTGTATCATTGTATTAATAGTATCAATACAGTGTGGCTTGAACACATTGGAATGATAGTCATAGTGGAAGGAATAGGGCCTACATCTGACATCGTTAAAGCTAGGGCCTACATCTGACATCGTTAAAGCTAGGGCCTACATCTGACATCGTTAGCCAGGCCTGCCCAGCGTGCAGCGACTTGTCCTGTTGACTGACGATCTCTGCAGAGCGCGCTATTGCATGCCGTCAGCCACGTGATGCGACTTTTCTGAAGGTGGGTTTTGATGAAGCGATCGCGTGCGTCTCCCTAATATGGCGCGCGCAGTTGTTATCGACGATCTTAGACCATCAAATTATTGCATGCACAGAAGTAGAAAAAAACACAGTTTTAAGAAAAAATATAAAATATAAAAAAATATCGGGACGGAGCTCAAAATCGGGACGGGCGGCGATGTAAAACTTTTTATTAATTTTAAATGGCCTTAAACATACGAGTAGATCTTAATATTTGTTGAGAGTGATCGATTGTATTCATATATAACCTCCCTTTAAAATTATCCTGTGTCAGTGAACATATGCATTTCCATACTGGCTATTAGCTGATGGGTACATCCATTTTGCCTAAATGCGGCACTAATTAAGGCAAACAAATACATTTTAATAATACCTGTAATTATCTACATCACAGTTTTGTGCATTAAATCATGACGATACTCGGGCACTGTTCTAGAGCTGATATTTTAGGAGGGGCTAGTAGTAGAAGACTCAATAACTGTGGCCCCCAATTTAAAATTCGAGTGAATGAGTTTTGGGGGCCCTAGTGACTGATCTACTCATAATCGTGGGACTACCGTTTCGGTTCAAGTCAAAATCGCATAATCGCCGCATTTACACTGCACATTGTACACCTTTAATAATTAATTGTCCCCTACTTTTTGCCACAGGACTAGCAAACCCAATGTAAAAGGTGGGATGATTAAGGAGAAATAAAATAGACAAGCACACACGATTTGGCATAGTTTGTAATCATTATTAATTCGATTTAAAGTATCAATTAGGATTATTGACAAAATGAAATAAGGAATTGATCGATGAAATCATGGAGGTAGGAAACCTCCATGTAGTCTTGGTCAAGACCAAGCTAGCCCGTACATTTGTTCCGCGGCGCGCCGTCCGTATTATCTGGGCTTATTGAGGGCGCCCTTAATTTCTTCGGGGAAGAAATTAAGGGCGCCCTCAATAAGCCCAGATAATACGGACGGCGCGCCGCGGAACAAATGAACGGGCTAGCTTGGTACGGTCTTGACCAAGACTAACCTCCATGATGAAATCATGCGCCGAAATTTGTGAAATTCAAGAACAATTTTCCGCGGATCAGCGTCGTAACTATATGGTTACTTTTCAAGTTGTTCGGGACCTTTATGGGTGAAGCAATTTATTTTAAAGTGGTTACTAATGCAACGGATTATTGTGATCAACAAAATCCCCCAGTGCATGTTTTTGCATATAATTCAAAGCACCTTGCAGCGATCCAATCAAAAATTGGAGTCGAGCCAATATCATAATATTACGTTACGTTGCTTTATATTTATTATTAGTCCGTAGTTTGTACAACGCGGCAGAGGGCGCTGTTTTGTTCGCCTGTAAGTCGTATAGTCGTTTTCCAAATCCCTGTCTAGGGCCAAGTTCGATCAAGGACTATAGTTAACTATAGTTTGACTAACTCTGATCGAACTCAGGCTAGTCGACGATGGTTGGACTTGTCTAGTCGACTATTCACGACCAGCCTACCGCGGTTGGTCGCATCGATGGTAACCAATAGCCGCTTTAATAGCACAGCACAGAGAGGACCAGTTTGGCAGTTAATGGTCAATAGTTCGACTAGTGTCGTTCGCACTTCAACTTCAGTGCGCATGCCCGAATACATCACGAACTAACCACTAGTTAACTATAGTTTCTTGATCGAACTTGGCCTAGGCTGCCCAGAGCCGGGCTGCGCTCCCTGGCCTTATGATCCAGCCCATTGCTAAATCTGCACGAATAAAGATGAGGTTTGGAAAACGGTCCTAGATCTACAGGCCTTTTCGAATGCATGTCTTCATTTTTGGCTTAAGTTGAATTTAGGCTCTTAACTGCAGGAACTCTAGCCACATTCCAGTGCCAGTTGTGTTACAGAAACATTCAAGTGGTCGATATGATTCCTAAAGTTCTGATCAGGGTTCGATATTTGTATTTGCTTCCATTTCTAATTGCTTCTCAGTGATTTGGAAATCGGAGGAGAAGCCAAAAGTTCCAGACGAAGCCAAGGTTTCGAAAACCCCTATTGAATGATGTAATTCAGTACAGTGTACATACGTACGTGTGTGTACGTGTAGACTGCAGTTAATAATGTTCTCTTGCGCCGTAACAAAAAAGCACAGGTAAATAATCTTCAACATATACAAACTATAACTTATATAAGTACTTGTTTCGCGGGGTGTCGTGATGAGTTGTTCCACTGGTCGAGTTGTCCCCAAGCCGCGTTGTCCTAGCTAGCCTAATTAGTATCGTCCAGTTGTCTGACATTTGACATTTAAATTTGTTTTCACGTTTTGAGTGCAACGTAAAAGGTCGTACCAGTGCCACCCCCACTACATACATACGTGCTAATTCAGGGCAAGCTTTACATATCATTTATTTTCCAAACAAAAAGGCTGATATCATAATATAACATCATTTAGGCTTATAATAAATAATAATAATAATGGAGCATTAATTTATATAGCGCCTTTCAAAAGCGCTGTACAACTAGTATAGCCATAGGCTAGCATAGAAATAACACAAATTATAATGTGTACATAAAATAAATGCGAAAACCAAGGGGCAGTAAACAATATATGATGAGCTAAGATGATTTAAGAAACAGATGGGTCTTGAGTTATTGTTTATGTTATTAAATGTATGTATTGTTTATGTTATGTTATTTGTTTATTCATTTAATTTAGACTATTTAATCCAGAGTGCAAGTGTGTGCCTAGACCGAGTTACTGGCCTCTAGTTATCGCTTTTTTAACATTTGGACATCATCTGGCGCTACTAGCGCCAGATCATCCCGATGATGTCCAAATGTTAAAAAAGCGATAACTAGAGGCCAGTAACTCGGTCTAGTGTGTGCCAATTAAATCGGATAGATAATTATGTTGATCTATAAAATATCTGCAGGTGTTTATGTTGATGTACGTGTTTAATTTTACAGACGGTGGTGAGAACCACGACAGCATGTATATCGACAGCCTGTCTGGAATCTAAAGACTTCGGAGTCGGTCAAGGAAAGACTTGAGGTATAAGTTGGCCATTAAAACAAGCACTTCCTTGACTTGTCCTCCACTCCAGTCCAAGCACTTAACCCTCCTTGTCCTCCAAGCAGAGTCCTATATGTGACCGATGCACACATGTCCTATAAAATGGTTTGACAGATGCACAAATGTCCCGAGTCGATCTGTTGCACGTGTTTTATGGGGAACCCAATTCTAAACAAAGGTATCGATGTACAAAATGTGTGCACAAAAAGACAGTGTATAAATGTATCTTTGTGCTGCTGATGAACACTGGCCCAAGAAGTGACTTCTGCATATACGAGGGTTAACCATGGACACAAAAGAAACTGAGCAGATTTATCATCATAACTCCCATAAGAGTGAAAATCCTTTTGTTTGCCCAACCTGTTGTAAAACTTTTACTCAGCGATATCTTCTGAACCAACACGAGAGAGTGCACACTGGCGAGAAACCATTTGTTTGTGAGACCTGCGGTAAAGCCTTTACTCAGCGAACAGGTCTACTCCACCATGAGAGGATTCACACTGGTGAGAAACCATTTGTTTGTGCAGCCTGCGGTAAAGCCTTTGCTCAGAAAGTGACTCGACAGCACCACGAAAGGATTCACACTGGTGAGAAGCCCTTCGTTTGTGCAACCTGTGGTAAAGCTTTTACTCGGCGATGTGATCTATACAGACATAACAGGGTTCACACTCCGGAGAAACCGTTTGTTTTTGAGACACTTGGAGAACTTTTTCTTGACGAAGTCAGTTGAATGCAGGTAAACAGGTCCACATGCCAGTGTGAAACTAGTCTTTGCCAAAGACGACTGTATTCGACTACATTTGGCCACGGAGATAAGCACTGTGAAAAAAATGGACACAAACTTACTGGAGCCGATTTGTGAAAAGGAGGACAAGAAGGGTGAGAAAACATTCACCTGTGAGACCTGTGGTAAATCCTTTGTGCGGCAAAGTGGTCTACACAAACATGAGAAGCTTCACACTGCAGAGAACCCGTTCATTTGTGTCACCTGCGGTAAAGCTTTTACCCGGCAAACTGCTCTGAACAGGCACAAGGACCTGGTTCACGCATCTGCGAAACCTTTTCTCTGTGCAACCTGTGGTAAAGTTTTTACTCATCGATGTACACTTAGGCAGCATGAAAGCGTACACGCTGGTGAAAAACCGTTCGTCTGTGCAAGCTGCGGTAAAGTCTTCGGTGATCGAAGTGTTCTCAGACGGCACGAAAAGGTGCACACTGGCAAGAAACCATTCGTTTGTGAGACCTGCGGGAAAGCTTTCACCCATCCGTCTGATCTGAACAGACACGAGAGAATTCACACTGGTGGGAAACCATGGGCTTGTGTGACCTGCGGTAAAGCTTTTAGGAAACAAACTAGTCTTCAGCAACACGAGAGGATCCACACTCGCGAGACACAATTTGTGTGCCCAACCTGCGGGAAAACCTTCTCTTGGGAAGTCAGTCTTAACATACATCGCAGGGTTCACAGCGGCGATCGCGAGAAGCTGTACATTTGTGTAGCCTGTGATAAGGCCTTTACTCAGCGATCTCATCTCAACCAACACAGCATGATTCACACCGGTGAGAAACCGTTCGTTTGTGAGACCTGTGGTAAATGTTTTTCTCGTCAGTCCGAAAAAAACAGGCACGAGAGAGTTCACACTGGAGAGAAACCATACGTTTGTGCAACCTGCGATAGAGCTTTTAATAGGCTAAGTCATCTAAAACGTCACGACAGGATTCACACCGGTGAGAAACCATTCGTTTGTGAGATCTGTGGTAAAGCCTTCTGTGAGCTAGGTTCTCTAAATTTGCATCTACAATTCCACACACAACCACAACCATAACTATTATGGGAAACCCTTCACATAGCAAAAACTGCTCTACACCAACATGAGAAGTCGAGGCAGAATGGTGTGAAACCATTCATTTTCGGACATGTAGGGAAAAGTCTCTTTTTCCTACAAATATAAGGCAATCCAGTCTTCAGAGTGTTCTCTTACCTGAGCTGTTCAACAGACATGTGACCCCAGTTTGCAGGTGTTGTTTACGATGCTCTATTTGCGACATCCCGTTTGTGCCTAATTGTGAGATTGACTGTCATGTACATGTTGTATGCCACAACCTTTGGCCTGCAAAGTTCTTCATCAAAGGGTTGAGCCCATCAGTATATGGCGTCTTGAAGTCCAACCACTGTGACTTTAAAATAAATTATGGCTTTTATATATGTATTTTAAGATTGTTTTAACCCCCTAGGCCCTTTTTGCTAGCAACCATCCTCAATCCTCCAAAATCCTCATTTTTTAAAAAACCTCATTTTTTTTAAACCCCATCTAGCCTCAATCCTCAAAAATCCTCCACACTTAAAACAACATCATGTGCCTCAATTCTCCAAAATCCTCATTTTTTTTAATCCTCCAATACTGCAATGAGGAATCTGGGGATTGAACAAAAGTCAATCCTCCAAAATCCTCATTATGATTTTTTGAAAACCCCACAGCCTCATTCCTCCAAAATCCTCATTTTTTTGAAAACCCCATTGTGCCTCAATCCTCAAAAATCCTCCACACTTGAAACATTGTGAAACAACATTGTGCCTCAATCCTCAAAAATCCTCATTTTTTTAAAACCCCATACAGCCTCAAAAATCCTCCAAAAATGCAATGAGGATTTTTGAGGATTGAGGAGCGTTAGGGTTAATCTAATCTGTTGAAGCAACTCGAGGAATGGACATGTGATTTTGCATTCAAAGCGTACAAAGTCTTTAGCAGGATGTGATTTCAACAAAAGATTTCCAAAATACTCCAAATTTACATCTGCTTTCAAATTCACATCCTGGATCAAGTCTAAATTCACATCCACTGGATGTAAATTTGCATTCTAATTACGACCTTATCCAGGATGTGATTTGGAAGTCTATTTGAATTTGTTTTGTTGAAATCGCATCCTGCGTGCTATTGACTGTACGCTTTGAATGCAAAATAACAACATACCCATTCCGAGTCAGTGCAAGTGGAAACCATCTTGATGGCATCACGGCAAGGTTCTTGTAATTCTGTTGTTTAAATAAAGTCGTGTTCCTCTTGGACATTTTCTTTCACGGCTGGGCCAAAACGTGATATACCCTGTGAGGGTCGGGTCCAAAAGCGTGTTGAATTGACACGGAATGATCCGTTAAGTCATTCTACAGAAGTCGAGATACGTTAACTAAAAAGTCAAATGGGAACACTGCTTTAGACATGTTTGCCTAAGTATTGAGGAGGGTAAAATTTCAGACATGTTTCCCTAAGTATTGAGGAGGGTAAAATTTCAGACATGTTTAAATAACCAAAAAAACAGTTTGCTATCTCAATAATGCAGTCCAGATAAATCGAAGGTTCTTCAGGATCAAACCGCTGACGTCATGTTGCACAAATGCCCATTCTAAATATAATATAATTAATACGTTATAGTTATCCCGAATGACCCGTGTCCCACATGATTGTGCACGTGCAGAGTTGAAATATTGAACTGGCTTAAAAATGAATTTGACTTTGTTCGGAACTGTTGAAATGCCTTTTCTTTGACAAGGATTGTATTTGATTGATTTTTGTTTTGTGTACATTGTACATTTTTGGACACCCATACTTGTAATTTTAAGTGGTTTTATAACACAATCACCATCCAAACTCAAACACCAGGCTTTGTTGGAAAAACAAACGCCAGACGTTGCGCATTGCATCGGGTAAAACAAGTCTGGTGCACTTTGATGCTAGCTATCAACACCAGTGAATAAACGACCACAGTCTATGAGAGCTGATCCCCATTGAACAATGCCAGAGATGGATTCTGTTGCATCTGGTGAACGCGCAGACTCGTACTCGCAAGCAGTTTGACCTTGAGATTTTTGACCTGATGGATCTCGCTGCATTGACCAGGGTTGTCACCTATGCTTTGACAAATGATGCAAATTGTTGCGTGTGGCAGGGTGCTCACAGAATACACCTTTTGGGGTGGTAACGTAGAACTGAGCCTGATTATGTCATCCTTAAGGTTTATATTATATTATATAATGTCCGAACAATATTTGATTCAAGAGCCATTAACTCAGTATAGACGATGTGCCCTCTGACGTCACGTGTTTGAATATGAGCCGTCAATATGCGCACACATCGTATTTTGCATAAAATTTGGTTCAGGAGTGACACCACAGGTCAGACCACCTTTGAGTGACCTCTGATGTCGCCTCTTAACCAAATTTATGTAAAACACAATGCGTGCGCGCGCATATTGACTATAGGATGAGCCCAGATCTGCAGTGCGGAAGGACCGAGATTCAATTTTAGCTGTACGATCATCGGGACAATCCCAGAACCGGAGCCCTTCTCATGAGGAAAGGTTCAAGACTTTTGTCAAAATGTATTAAAATTATTATACCGGTATTACAATCTCTAATATTCAAAACTTTTGGCACTACATGTACTGTTTTTTTCTTGCTAGAAGTAGAATTTCCTATAATTAATTGGAAGCTGATAAGTAGAGGTCTGGGGAAATTAGCTGGGTACTTTAGCCTTGTATATTTGCGTTTTTTGAAAAATAAAAAAATGTAAGGGGTTAGCTTTGCATTTCTATCAAAAATGGGGACAAATTGAGGTGAACAAATAATTGTAAGGGCTCCGCCTTAGATTTTTTTCAAAAAAGAAAACAAATGAGTTTTCTGAACTAGACTTGCATTTTAATATAAAATTGGCACAAATTGTTTTTTTTTTTTTTAAATAGAAACTGTTAGTATCCAAAATAGGCGAACATTTGGGTGTTTATTATTTTGCATTGTAAGGGGGGGGGGGGGGGGGGGGTTAGCCTTGGATTTTTTTGTGAAACTGGCAAAATTCGAGTTTTCTGAAAAAGCAATAGTTAAGTCTGCATACTTGTAACAACCATGTTGATGCGCGGCGATTTTTTTCTCTGTTGTATACAAAATACAGGTCCACTTTGGCACTTGCAATACATTATTTAAATATTCTACCGTCTACAAATTGGTTGTATTTTGCAAGATTGTTGTTACTTACTTCATATTTATTGTTTATGCAGAAGTGTAAACATGCTTTTGTTGACATTTAATAATAATAATAATAAGATTTGTAATGCGCACATATCCACCCTGCTGGGTGTTCAAGGCGCAGAGACCCTAAAAAACAAACAAAGTAATATTTAACTTGAAAGAAACAATAACAAATGAGAGGAACAAATAAATTAGTTCTTGAAAACCTGAGACATGAGATAAGTTTTGAGAAGTGATTTGAATTTTGTTGTACACAGACAAGATCTAAGATTAAGCGGTAAAGAGTTCCAGATGTGTGGTGCAGCTGCAGAAAAACGTCTGTCGCCCCACGAGTGTCGTGACTTGGATTCCTTGAGGAGAAGCATGTTGCTGGATCGTAGGTTCCTTGATGGAGTGTAAACTTGAAGAAGTTCTGAGATGTAATGGGGAGCCTTGCCATTGAGTGCTTTGTGGACAATTAGCATAAGCTTGAAGATTATTCGTTGAGAGACAGGGAGCCAATGAAGTTGTTCCAGGATGGGGGTGATGGAACAGGATTTTTTAGAGAGTGTAACCATGCGGGCTGCGGTGTTTTGGAGGCGTTGGAGACGAGCAATCTGGTTATGCGGAAGACCATAGAAAAGGGCATTGCCGTTGTCAAGGCGAGAAGTGACAAATGCATGAATTACTTTTTCTGTAGCGCTCTTGTCCAAAAACTTGCGTATTTTACCGATGTTCCTGATGTGAAATGTTGAGAGACGAATGACGTTGTTGATGTGTGGTTGAAGTGTCATTGACGAATCAAAAATAACACCCAAGTTCCGAGCCTGCAACGAGGGAGCTATCTGAGCATCACCGATGGAAATGTATGGCACTGAAACTTTTGATAATTGTTGACGTGATCCAAATAAAAGGAACTCTGTCTTGTCGTCATTTAACTTCAGGAAGTTCTGTTGCGTCCAGTGGCGAATCTCTTGGATACATTTCTCAAGTCTTTCAATGGAGGCATTGGCATGTTCTCGAGAAGATTTAAACGTGATGTATAGCTGAGTGTCGTCCGCATAGACATGGTAATTCAGGTTAAATTTTAAAATGATGTCACGAATTGGCAAAGTGTACAGCGTAAACCACTGTGGGCCCAGTACTGACCCCTGTGGCACAGAGTAGTTCAAGACAACCGGGTCTGATATTGCAGTGCCGATACACACGTGCTGAGTTCGATTGGAGAGATAAGAATTGCACCATGCTAGGGCTGTGTCCTGTATGCCGAGGTAATTCTGAAGCCGGGAGAGGAGGATGTTGTGGTCAACAGTGTCAAAAGCGGCACTCAAGTCTAATAGGACTAGTGCTGTAAGGTTTCCATTGTCCATGGCTGAAAGAATATCGTTGTTCACACGGACTAGTGCAACTTCCGTCCCATGGAAAGGCTTGTATGCCGACTGGAACGTGTCGGACAGGTTGAAAGCATCAATATGATCGCGAATGCGTGATGAAACTACTCGTTCAATGACTTTTCCGAGATACTTTAAGTTCGCAACTGGTCTGTAGTTTTTGAATACCTCCTTGTCCAGGTTGGGTTTCTTGATGAGCGGCCTGATGTAGGAAATCTTGAGGCTATCGGGGAAGTGACCGGAGCTGAGAGATTTGTTTACAAGTGCAGTGATGTACGGAACAAATGTATCAATGTTCTGCTTTATCATGGATGTTGATACTGGGTCCAGTTCACAGGATTTTGTAGGAGATTTCATGATAATTCTTTGAATCTCAGCAGCAGTGGTAGGCTCAAACACATAGAGTCTACAGTCTTGGTGAAGATGTGGCGATGTCTGGCGCATGTCACAAGGGGCCGATGAGAATGATGAGCGGATGTCTGAAATCTTGGTGACAAAGAACTTGGAGAATTCATTTGCCAGATCCTGATCATTGTAGTTGGATGGAAGGACAGGGGTTCTGGGTTTCAGCAACAGTTTATCAATTATCTTGAAGAGCTTCTTTGTGAACAAATTTGTAATTCACCAAGTCTAAAGGTACATATAGGATACACCATTTGCAGGTATCGACAATATTACTACCGAATTATTAAGAAATATCTTACTAATGATGATAGGCATCCAGCAAAATGATTGCGCTAAATATCCTGTAATATTTCTGAAAAATATAATTTTATAAAGAAAAATTTGTGATCGCCGGTTTTTGTAGATGTCTAAGCATTCCATCCGTTCACCAGCTTGAGCCCAATTTCTGAAAAATTAAACACTGAAAATGTAGCCTTGCATTTTTTCTCAACAATCAAGTTTTATAAAAAAATTAACATTGTAAGGGAATTTATATGGAAAATAGGCAAAACTGAGTTTAAAAAAAAAGGTACATTCTAAGCCTTAGATTTCTAAAATAAATTAAGGCAAAAATCGAGTTAAAAAAACATTAAAAGGTTTGTCCTTGCATTTAAACAAAAATGGAACAAAATATTATTTTTCGGAAAAATGTCAAATTATAAGGGCTAAAATTGAGTTTTCTGACAAAATTGTTCTCATTTGTGACCCAGCACGAGTAAATGAGACACTTTGAAGCAAAAATAAAAATTGAGATTTTGATTTCATCATTTAAAGCTAAACAAGCTTTAAATGATGAAATCAAAATCTTAATTTTCATTTTTGCCTCAAAGTGTCTCATTTACTCGTGCTGGGTCACATTTATGCCGAGTAAAGTACATGTAACAATATTCCCAGCAAAGTCAAAAGCTTTTGCCTTTGCTAGGAATATTGTTTTAAAAACTCATCACAAGTCAATTTCTGCATTTTGTTACAAAACAGCAGTATACATTACAAACAGTGCATTAAAAGTTTATATTTGGATTTACAATAATACTACATGTAATAGAGGAAATTAAATTAAATTGTAAGAACATTTGAATGGCCAGTAATACACTGTACGCTGTGTTTTGGGAAAACGTTAAACAATTTTTTTAAGATGTAGATTTTGTAAAATGCACCTCCAGTTTCAATTACATGTATATTTATTGTTACCCAATTTGAATAACCAATTTAAAATGATAATAAAAATGACATTACAGAAAATATTTTTCTACTGTCTCATACATTTTGTATAACCCTAACCTTTGACAGCGAGCCATGATGGCTTCGCCGTTCTGATTAAATAATAAATTAGGCATGCCACTTAGAAATAACAAAAAGATTATAATTATGAAATCTATTCTAGTGTGTTAACCAGTTCGAATTATTTTTAAAGAACCTCGATTCGAGGCAGGTTTATGTCGGAACATAGGTGTGTAACCTGAAATACTACTATCGAGGCGAGGACTATTATTATTTTCAGGTACTAGTGTCCACCATTTAATTTTTCTGTACATTTCGAAATTGGATGGTCAAGAGGATTCATATTTCATATTATATTCTTGGCACGTTCCCATTCACCTTGTTCATGTATCTCAAATTCTAAAGCCCGGTTCATACTTCTTGCAAATGCGTATGAGAAGTGAATTTGAAGAACATAATGGATGTCAAAACTCACAACTTTAAACTGTAATTGTTGACGTCATGAGATGAAATTTGCATGCAAGTATGAACGGGGATAGATCAGTTAGATAACTTGCTTGACAACTCTGTCATGGCAGGTGCCGCGGTCTTTAGTAGTCCAGCACTAATCCTGTCTAGACGAGTTGCCCTGGTCACGTTAAGATCGAGTAGCAAGTTGTTTCAGAACAAAACTGATTCAAGTCTCAGTAAGACTTGAAGAAGGGTTTTGAAAACAAAGGTTTCTCACCCAAGTCACCAGTGTGAAGAGAACACTAGCGGTCTGTTTAGAATGTAAAGTAAAAGCTTTACTGCAGGTTCCACAAACAAATGGTGTGCGCTCTCTCCTGTTGGTTACGAGCCTGTTAATCAGTGGAGGCTTGCACAACGAATGGTTTCTCACGAGTGTGAACCCTCTCAACATGTCGACGCAGATGATTTTTTCGAGTGAAGGCTTTACCACATGTTGCACAAATAAATGGTTTCTCACCAGTGTGAATTCCGCTATGTTGGTGAAGATCTTTTCGAGAATTAAAGCCTTTACCACACGTTGCACAAACGAATGGTTTCTCGCCAGTGTGAATTCTGCTATGTTGGTGAAGATCACTTCGACGATTAAAAGCTTGACCACACGTTACACAAACGAATGATTTCTCACCAGTGTGAATCCTGTTATGGTCGAGTAGATTGCTTTGACGAGTAAAGGCTTGACCACATGTTGCACAAACAAATGGTTTCTCACCAGTGTGAATCCTCTCATGTTGAAACAGACTACTTTGCTGAGTAAAAGCTGTACCACAAGTTAAACAAATGAATGGTTTCTTACCAGTGTGAATTCTGCCATGTTGGTTGAGATGACTTTGATGATTAAAGGCTTTACCACACGTTGCACAAATGAATGGTTTCTCACCAGTGTGAATTCTTCTATGTTGTTTAAGATGACTTCGATGATTAAAGGCTTTACCACACGTTAAACAAACAAATGGTTTCTCACCAGTGTGAATCCTATCATGCTGAGTCAGAGTACTTTGCTGAGTAAAAGCTTTACCACAAGTTAAACAAACGAATGGTTTCTCACCAGTGTGAATCATCTCATGTCGATGCAGACTATTTTGCCGAGTAAAGGCTTTCCCACAGGTTTGGCAAACAAATGGTTTCTCCCCAGTGTGATTCCTCTCATGTTTGCGTAGACTACTGTGTTCAATAAAAGCTTTACCACACGTTGCACAAACAAATGGTTTCTCACCAGTGTGAACCCTCTCATGGTTGCGTAGATTACTTCGACGATTAAAGGCTCTTCCACATGTTTCACAAACAAATGGTTTCTCACCAGTGTGAATCATCTCATGTTTACGTAGACTACTGTTTTCACAAAAAGCTTTACCACACCTTGCACAAACAAATGGTTTCTCACCGGTGTGAACCTTGTCATGGGTGCGCAGATTACTTCGACGACTAAAGGCTCTACCACATGTTTCACAAACAAATGGTTTCTCACAAGTGTGAATCATCGTGGTTGCATAGACTTCTTTGTTGAGTAAAAGTTTTACCACATGTTGCACAATTGTTTTTTATCTGTGTGAATCCTCTTATGCTTGTGTAGATTACATTAACAAATGTTTTTTTTCAACATGAAGCTTCTCGCGTTTCAGTAGACCGCGGTAATGAACAAATGCTTTACCACATGTTGCACATACAAATACAATGTACATGTAGTTCATCACCTTCGTTACGCCTCAGGTTGTTGTGTGTCCATTTTATTTTCTGGAGTGCCGATATTGACAGTCGATTCAGCATTGCCAACTATTCTGCAACCATCCGATGCTGCAGACAATAAAAGCATCGACACTGTTCTGGGTACTACTCTCCTTAAGTCTCTCCTTGATCGAATCAAAATCTTCAGATTCCAGACAGGGCTCGGCCGTCAGTGTCACCACCTGAAAATTTAATATAAACATGTACCTTGTACTAATTAATGCATGTATAACTTTTATAATGCTCAAAATTTTGGGTGCAGAAACTGCAAAGCAGCTACAAGTCAACACTGTAAAAACAAATTGCTACAAGTTTGCGAGTACCTGCTCTACTCACACCCGGACGAGAACTCGAGTAGATGAAACATCACGAGTAATACAAGCACAAACTACTTGCGAGTACTCGCCCAGCAGTAAATTTGTGGCTGTTTTGGGGAAAAATTTGCGCCGGATGACGTATATAAACGCAAAGTTTTTCCCAAATTCAAAACGGATGACGCATAAACACGCCAAGTTCAAGTTCGGATATATCTGTCAGCAGCGAGCAAGGCCGGAAATGCGTGGTTGTGCTTCCCGGCACTATCGGCCTGAACCCGCTTCGGATCGAGTTTCATTAAAAAATAATCCCGCCCCTCGGCTAGGTGATGTTACAATAATCCCGGCGCGAACTGGTTAGGGATAAAATCAGATTTTCTTTTGAAGGAGGCAGGGGAGGACAAAGTGGGATTTGATTTTAATGTAAGGGACTCCTGCTAATTAGGACGTTCCTCTTGCCAGATATGTGTCGACGTAAACAGAAAATAAAAAAAAGCGATACTGTGTCGAAAGCTTAACCGCATGTTCCACAAACAAATTAGTACGTGCTCTCTCATGTGGGTCATGTTGATCAGTGAAGGCTTACACAAACATGACAAAATGTTTCTCACCAGTGTGAATTCTGCTATGTTTGTTAAGATGACCTCGATGGCTAAAAGCTTGACCACACGTTGCAAAAACGAATGATTTCTCACCCGTGTGAATCCTGTTATGGTCGAGTAGATTGCTTTGATGAGTAAAGGCTTGGCCACATGTTGCACAAACAAACGGTTTCTCACCAGTGTGAATTCTGCTATGTTGGTTGAGATGACTTCGACGATTAAAGGCTTTACCACACGTTGCACAAACGAATGGTTTCTCACCCGTGTGAATTCTGCTATGTTGGTTGAGATGACTTCGATGATTAAAGGCTTTACCACACGTTGAACAAAGGAATGGTTTCTCACCAGTGTGAATCCTATCATGCTGAGACAGACTACTTTGATGAGTAAAGGCTTTACCACAAGTTGCACAAATGAATGGTTTCTCACCAGTGTGAATCCTATCATGCTGAGACAGACTACTTTGCTGAGTAAAGGCTTTACCACAAGTTGCACAAATGAATGGTTTCTCACCAGTGTGAACCTTGTCATGGATGCGTAGACGACTTTTCTGAGTAAAAGCTTTACCACAGGTTGCACATGCACAAACAAATACATGTAGTTTCTCACCAGTGTGAACCCTGTCATGGGTGCGAAGACGACTTTGTCGATTAAAGGCTTTACCACATGTAACACAAACAAATGGTTTCTCATTAGTGTGAATCCTTTCGTGTCTGCGTAGAGTACTTCGAGCAATAAAAGCAAAACCACAGGTTGCACAAACAAATGGTTTTTCACCAGTGTGAATCTTGTTATGTTTGCGTAGACAACTTTGTTGAGCGAAAGCTTTACCACACGTTGCACAAACGATATGTTTCTCAACAGTGTGAATTGATCTGTTATGTTGGTAAAGATCACTTCGACAATTAAAAACTTTACCACACGTTGCACAAATCAATTGTTTTTCACAAGCGTGAATCATCTCATGTCGGTGCAGACTATTTATCTGAGTAAAAGCTTTACCACAGGTTGCACAAACAAATGGTTTCTCACCAGTGTGAACCTTGTCATGGATGCGTAGATGACTTTGTCGATTAAAGGCTTTACCACATGTCACACAAACAAATGGTTTCTCACCAGTGTGAATTCTGCTATGTTTGTGAAGATCACTTCGACGCTTAAAGGCTTTATCACACGTTGCACAAACGAATGGTTTCTCACCAGTGTGAATTCTGCTATGTTGAGTAAGCTCACTTCGATAATTAAAAGCTTTACCACACGTTGAACAAACAAATAGTTTTTCACCAGTGTGAATCTTCTCATGTCGATGCAGATTATTTATCTGGGTAAAAGCTTTACGACAGATTGTACAAACAAATGGTTTCTCACTAGTGTGAACCTTGTCATGGCTGCGAAGATTACTTTGTCGATTAAAGGCTTTACCACATGTCGCACAAACAAATGGTCTCTCATTAGTGTGAATCCTCTCGTGTTCGTGTAGACTACTTTGATCAATAAAAGCTTTACTACAGGTTGCACATACAAATAGTTCATCACCTTCGTTACTCCTCTCGTGAATAATTGGCTCAGGTTGTTGTGTGTCCATTTTATTTTCTGGAGTGCCGATTATGACAGTCGATTAAGCATTGCCAACAATTCTGCAACCATCCGAATGCTGCAGACTGTGAAGGCATCATCACTGGTGCTGGATGCTACCCTCCTTATAGTCGCTCCTTGATTGAATCAGAATCTTTAGATTCCAGACAGAGATTTGTTGCCAGTGTCACCACCTGGAGATTGTAATGTAAACATACTGATTTGAATTGCATTTGAAGCATATCAACCACAATGCTTCAAAAAGCTAAGCCCTTTTCACACTACAGCCTCACAACCTGGGTTGAGCTCAAACCTGGGCAAACTCGCTTCCATCCCGGGCCGCCGGGTTGAATCCCGTGTCTACACAGTGCTGACCAAGACCCAGGCACAGGATTGTTTTTCACAAATTTTGACCCCAGACGGGTTCAGGCCGTCATCTGTGGGTAGCACACCCTGATATTTCCGGCCTCACTCGCTAAAAGAAATTTGAAAATAAATTGGGCCTACATTCAAGCTCTCGCCGAAGATGAACGTCTGAGCGACCAGAGGCAGCCGAGTGTAGATGCTCTCAAGCAACTTGAAGATGTGCTTCTTGGAATTGATGATCTTCAACGTACCATTCTATTAAACAAAACATTAGAACTTTATACAAATTGAATTATTTTGAAAACCAAACAATGGAAAAATATTTTTTTAGTGTACACAAACTATATTTACTATTAATAAAGGGGTTGCATTGACGTCACGCGCGCTACGCGTACGCGCTAATCGCACGTACAACCATGCGGAGCGGTGAGGTCAAACAAAGTGTGTTTGACCTCACCGCTCCGCCCGGTTGTACGTGCGATTAGCGCGTACGCGTAGCGCGTGTGACATCACATGCATTAACTTTATTGTACAGATCCTTCCCATTTGATTGGTGAAACTCATCACGTGCCATTCATTATTGCTGTGTTGCTTTGTCTCATTCGCCAATGGATTTATATTAATATTCAACAATTAGCCAGGATCATCCTCATTTCCACTGCTTTTGAACAGTCGACCCTCACTAAAAGTAGAGTGCTGCCGACCAAAATTTGGACATAATCTGGCGACTATCGCCAGATCATGTCCAAATGTTAAAAAAGCGATGTTGTTGCAGGTCTATACTCCGTCGTCCGACTCCTACTACTCCTACTCCTAGTTCATGTAGTTTATACTCGGACTATGTTCGAGTTGGAAATGGAATTCCTCAAATAATTTGAACGGGCCTGACCTCCTACCTTATCAACAAAGCAGTCAAAATCCCATAGAGTTACGGAGCCCCCAAAAGTTATTCGTTGTGGGACACGATTGAAAGTAACGTTAGCATGTAGGAATAAGAACGTTCTAGTGACAGTCAGTGGTGCATGCAGTGCACAGTGCAAAAATTCAACGCGAACAGCGACCTCATGCGGCCAATATACAAATCAACTGTTTCAACTGTTGATGTGTACTATAGTGGCCGCGTGAGGTCGCTGCTCGACATTAATTTTTGCATTGCACGTGCTGAACTGCATGCCGCGCGCAGCATGGAGTTCAGACAAAAATATACAGCCAGGTCTAGATTTCCCGCCCAAAATGTTGCTCCAAATAGTCTCATTTGAAGTCAGGCACTGACATTTTAAAGCACTCGGACTGTTTCGGAGTTTCCCCCAGTTTTAACTTTAAAGGTTAATGCCGCTAAATGATGAGCACAATGGAGGATTTGGATAGCTATTCCAGATCTTGTGGACTGCATGCATGGGGCCGGGGCAGGCCGGCCTGCCGATAGCAACATGCAACAAATTTCACATCGTCTTCTTCGTGCTAACTAATAAGAGCTTGGTTTTCTGTTCCGCAGAGCGTGAGTTCGAGTCCCGGTGTCGACACGTGTGTCCTTAAGCAAGGCAATAAAACCACTATTGCTTCGTCCTTCGGATGGGACGTAACGTTGTAGGTCCCGTGTGTTGTACATGTATAATTTATAATGTGTGTATATATCTTTCCCATTATAACATTTTAAAATTGTATAATGCACGTAAAAGAATCCAGAACACTTATCGCTAAGAGAAGGGGTTTGCCCCGGTGTTCCTGGCTGACACAGCCTCTGTCTACGGGTTTCTTCTGGCTTACGAGCTACAGTGCCTTGAGCGCTTTTGAAGGGTCCTTGGTTTCATTACCAGAGCTAGAATACACACCAGACAGACAAGAATACGAATACAGAGGCAATATCTTCCAGGACTGACATATTTACTTGTATCTGTTTCCTATTTATTCTACAGATATTTGTAAAACATCCCAACAAATCCAGTTTGATATTATTTTTCAACTGTTTCTTGATCATTTAGGTCAAAAAACAAAAAGACAAGTACATACATGTATCATAAAATAAACATTTAAAAAACGCTGCCAAACTTGCCCCATTTACCCTGGTATGTTAGACATTTGGACAGTTTACTGTCGAAGGCATGTACCTGTACACATGAAAACTTTTTTTATGCTCACAATTGTGTTTCATATGAAATACAAAGTCGGCTTTAGTCTAGTGCCAAAGCATACTTGTAATAATTACAGAGGCTGTTTCTTAGAGTGCTTTATCCAATCAAATATTAAAACTACACAGCTCTAGTTATTGTCAGTTATAACCAGGGCATCTCTAAGAGGTAATCAAACAAATAAATTCAATGAAACTTTCCACTTATTAAACCATGGAAGTAGAGTCTACTCTAAAAGAACTTTATGGAAAATCTCATAGAACACAAACTGAATGGAACTTCCAGCAAAAGAAGTGAAGGATAAGAAAATGTCCTTCTGGCGATTGTTTAAACTAACAAGTCAAATGAGGTCTTTCTAAAGTAGCTAACATAAAGACCATTCAAACATGTTAATGGAAACAAATAAATCTCAAAATGGGTACATATACACCTGTAATCAAAGGGCATAAAGACTACGTATGAATGTATTGCTCAATTGTTGAATACTCTGATCTGCCACAGCAAGTGACCAGCACATTCCGATACAGTGACCTTCCTGTCCACTTTGGTTGTACTACATGTACTTTGATAACAAGGGTGTACCAAGTCAGAAGTGCCATAGTATCACATAGAAAATGGTTAAACCAAAACAAAAATGACAGATCCATTGTTTTGTTTGTGTCCCAATTTCATAGTCTCTACAATTCTACTAGAATTTCTAGCAGTTTGTTTAAAATGTTTATCGCCTGCAACGGGTGCCTTTCTTTATATTATCTTCTTCAGAGACAAAATGGCTGTGCACATGAAACAAACATAAATGTTATACATGTATCTTTATTTCATGTACAGTCATTCTGTCTCTGAAGAAAATTAATTAGTAATATTAATTAGGCCCTCTTAACCAGTTCGCGCCAAGATTACACACTCATACATTTCCAGTCTTGTGTCGCTGCTGACAGACATTTCTGGCCTTGCTCGTCGTGACGTGTTTATGCGTCATCCATTTCAAATCTGGGAAATACTTTCCGTGTATACGTCCTCTGGCGTGAACTGGTTAACTTATTTGATTTGTATATTTCAGGTCATTCCAGCCATTGGGCAGTTTGCAGCAGTTTTAATCTGTAACTAACTTTGAAATTGAATACAAGGCTGCACTGTATCTGCAATGCGCGGCCATCGCTTTGTATAGCCGGCCCACATTGTATTTCTACTATTTGCGCCCACGGTCCACTCCCACATGCGAGTCCAGCCCAGGGTGCTCTGTCAGGAGCACAGCCTTGACTAGACAAATGCTTTCTCACCAGTGGGACCCTACTTTGCAATGGATTATTTTACCGAGTAAAGGTTTTTGTCACAGGTTCCAAAAACAAATGGTTTCTCATCACCAGCGTGAATCGTCTGGTGTTTACGTAGAGTACTTTGCTGAGTAAAAGCTTTGCCGCAGGTGAAACAAATGAACGGTTTCGCACCAGTGTGAATCCTCTCATGGCTCAGTAGAATACTTGACCTGGTAAAGGCTTTACCACAGGTTGCACAAACGAATGGCTTCTCACCGGTGTGAATCCTCTGATGGTTGATCAGATTAGTTTTAAGAGCAAAAGCTTTACCACAGGTTGCACAAATGAAGGGTTTCTCGCCAGTGTGAATCCTCTTATGGTTGAGTAGATTAATTTGAACAGCAAAAGCTTTCCCACAGGTTGCACAAACGAATGGTTTCTCACCAGTGTGAATCCTCTCATGGTTGATTTGATGATTTTGACGAGCAAAGGTTTTACCACAGGTTGCACAAACAAATGGTTTCTCTACAGGTACTTTCTCACCAGTGTGTACCGTTCTATCATGTTTGAATAGATTCGGTCGTCGAGTGAAAGCTTGACCGCATTTTGTACAAACAAATTGTTTCTCACCAGTGTGAATCTTCTCATGTTGACGCAGACTACCTTTCTGAGTAAAGGCTTTACCACATGTTTCACAAACGAACGCTTTTTCATCAATGTGAATCCTATCATGTCGATACAGACTACTTTTCTGAGCAAAGGCTTTACCACACAATGCACAAACAAATGGTTTGTCACCGGTGTGAACCTTGTCATGGCTGCGTAGATTACTTTGACGATTAAAGGCTTTACCACATGTTGCACAAATGAAAGGTTTTTCACCAGTGTGAATCCTCTCATGGTCCAGTAGACTACTTCGTCGAGTAAAGGTTTTTTCACAGGTTGCACATACAAATGGTTCCTCACCTTCGTTGACTCTCTTGCGACTAACTAGCTCGGGCCCTTTTGTGTCCATTTCTCCTGGAGTGCTCATACTGACGGTCGAACTGAATATTGTCAAAACAATCTGCCACTGTCCAATTTACTGAATGCTGCCAACTATAAATGCTTCACCACAGGATCTGGATGTTACGCTCCTCATCCGGTCTCTTCTCGATTGAATCAAAATTTTCAGATTCCAGACAGGGTTCCGCTACCTGGAGATCGTGTTGAAAACACATACAAAAATGTAAACATACTGATTTCAGTAAAAACCCTTCAAAATGCTCTGTCATGGCGTGTCTCACGTGAATGCTTCATCTTTAGTAAAGTGGGCAACAGGTTTCAAAACCACCTGTACCACAACGCAGGTAATGAGCCGAGGCAAAGCCTACAAGAAGTTTCTTTAACCCTAACCCTACCTAATGCTACTTTTTACTACTAGTAGTAAAAAAGTAGTATGCAGTACTCTCACTGACTTGTGTGTAATCACTGCAATGCCTGTAGTAACTTTTAGTATTTGGTACTTCACCCCTAATTCACTCGTAGTACTTTTTAGCGTTGGGTCCCTCTGTTTGCCGAGTTTGCATGGCCCATGTAATGCTCTGTAGAGTGTTCTAAACTCTACAGCAAATATTGTCACTTGGGACACAGCAATGGGTCAAGACTGGACTACTGCATTTTTTTCCAGGTAAGTATTACTGACCTGTATTGCCACTATTAGTATTTTGTAGTTGGCAGTATCTGTACTCTGTCAGTACACACCCAATCATCAGTTACAGAGAGACCCAGTGCTACAAAATACTAAGTAGTATTCTGTAGTACGCAGTTCTTTAGCCCAAAGTAAGGCCTAGGGGGTTAGGGTTAAAAAGGTCTTACCACAGGTTCTAAAAACGAATTGGACATAGACAGTGTGAATTATCTCATATTTGCGTATAGAGTAATTATGAATTACTGTGTGAATTATGCTATGTTGATCAAGATCACTTCGACGATTATAGGCTTTACCACACGTTGCACAAACAAAATGGTTTCTTACCAGTGTGAATTCTGCTATGTTTGAGAAGACCACTTCGACAATTAAAGGCTTTCCCACATGTTGCACAAACGAATAGTTTCTCGCCAGTGTGAATTCGGCTATGTTGATTAAGATTACCTTGACGATTAAAAGCTTTACCACACATTGCACAAACAAATGGTTTCTCGCCAGTGTGAATCCTCTCATGGTTGTGTAGATGTTTTCGACGAGCAAAGGCTTTACCACACGTTGCACAAACGAATGGTTTCTCACCAGTGTGAATCCTCTCATGCTGAAACAGACTACTTCGCTGAGTAAAGGCTTTACCACAAGTTAAGCAAATAAATCGTTTCTCACCAGTGTGAATCCTCTCATGTTGAAGTAGATTACTTTGAACAGCAAAGGCTTTACCACAGGTTGCACACTTAAATGGTTTCTCACCAGTGTGAATCCTCTCATGTTGGAGTAGATTAGTTTGAACAGCAAAAGCTCTACCACAGGTTGCACAATTGAATGGTTTCTCACCAGTGTGAATTCTCTCATGGTCGACTAGATTACTTTGACGAGTAAAGGCTTTACCACAAGTTACACAAATAAATGGTTTCTCACCAGTGTGAATCTTCTTATGTCGATGCAGACTACTTTGCTGAGTAAAGGCTTTACCACAGGTTGCACAAATAAATTGTTTTTCACCAGTGTGAATCTTATTGTCTTGGCATACATGTAGATTACTTTGCCGAGCAAATGATTCCACACTTTCGTTGACTATCTTGTGAAAAACTGGCTCAGGTTCTTTTGTGCCCAATGTTTCCGGAGTGCTCATATCGTCGTTGGATTTAATATTGCAAATAAATCTGTCACTATCCACTTATACAGAATGCTGTCAAGTATGAATGATTCACCACAGGAGCTAGATGCTACCCTCCTGAAGTCTCTCCTTGATTGATTAAACCATGGAGGAATAACCATCTTCAGAATCCAGACAGGGCTCCGCTGCAATATTGCCACCTGGAGATCCTGTTAAAAACAAAAGGTAAACATACTGCTTTCAGTAAATCCTTAGTCCCTACCCTTAACCAATTTGCGCCGGGATTATTTTTAACATCACCAAGCCAAAGCGCAAGATTATTTTTAACGAAACTCGATCTGAGGCGGGTTCAAGCCGATGGTACTCCAGCGCAAACTGGTTAAAGTGCTCTCTCATTACACATATGTGACACGGTCAAGCAAAATCAGCCCCGGATGTCAGCCCCGGTCAAAAAAATGAGTATTCATATAGTTTCAAAGAGGGCATCTGTACGTTTTAAAAACTGAAAACCCCATGTTGATTCCATGTTTTGTTGTCAAGTTATGTAAATTTGTTTAAATACCAACGAAGAATACAGTACATTTTTGGGATTCGCCCACATCCGACTGATTCGGCTTGATCGTGTCACATAATATATTGGACCTATGCATGTGTTTGGTGTGTCTCGATGAATGCTTCAAACAATCTTCAGCAAAGTCTTGTTCCTGATGATGAGTGATGGAGCAAGGTCAAGAACAACAGGTACACACTACTTTAGTAATTACTTGAGCTTTTGCATAGCATACCACACTGTACACTTACGATACGGCGCAGCAAGACAACCGTCCGTGGACCATAATTCGCTAGCTGAGCTGACCATACAAAACAAAGAAAACATTAACCACCGCCGCCGCCGCGCTCAGATCATGATGCACACTGCTGCTGTGCCAACTGCCATTTTGTTCAAGCAAAAACAAAACAGCGCCCTCTGCAGGCTGCACTTGTGTGTATTTCGCGGACCGGTGTAACAGGTAATTATGTTTCCCTGATAAATCTGTACCCGGCGCGGCGGACAGGTGTACTTCCTGACAGGTGTACCTCCTGGTGCGAAAGCGTATCTACTTATTAGCATATTGCTATCTGATTGGCCATACTCATATGACGTTACATTGTTTAGGAAGCTTGCCAAATAATGCCCGCGTTTAGTAGCGTGCATACATCCTTGATCAAGACGTCGTAGTACTAGATTAAGATCGTTCGTCTTAATTGTTCTTTTACAGTTTGTTTTAAACGCTTTCCTTTTTGGGTGATTGGTATCAATTCGTAGATTTAAGATTAGCCTTTTGTTTCTCGTGATAGTTCAACTAATTTGTCCTGGTGCCTTTCCGTGACCGTGATCAGTACTCGCCTGGGGTGCGTTCCACTCCAGCGAACGTTGCCAACGTTGGCCAACGTTAGCGTTGTTCGCGTGCCAGTGGAACACAATGTGCGCCAATTATGTTGGCCAACGTTAGCGAAAACGGCGAACGACATTCCGAGCTGTTCCCTGTTTGCCAGTGACGTATTTTAATGATGGCGACGCGGTTAGCAGACGGCAGGGTTCTTTTCACAATTTTTATTTACGTTTTATACTTTTCGTTATAAACGCGGTGGATTGTTTTGAGCATTCACAGGGATCTTTTAAAGAAAAATAATGAGTTGGACAAAAAGCAGCTAACCAAACGATGTCACTTTACTGGGCGCCGGCCGCCATCATTTGAAAACGTAGTTTTTTAAAATATCGTTCCACTTCAACTAACGCCAACTCAACGTTGGCGAACGTTCGCGCAAACAGTTCGCGTAAGTGGAACGCACCCCTGGTTTCGCTACGCGGCATGATTTGCCAGCTGATCGGGCACTAGTTGGTATTATAACACCTCACTCACAGATTCTGTGTCTTGATTGGCCGAGAGCGCGGCACGTGTCACTTGCTATTTTTACTATTTTTTACTTGTGCTATCCAGAAAGACTATACCACGCAAAAAGGACTATGCGTATAGCAACACACGAACTATGCGCATAGCAACGAAAGCGTGACTGAAACCCAGACGTGTGTTTCGGTGCATTGCGTAAACATTGCTCTATCACCTTCGCACCCGTTCATCAAGGCAACAAAGTATGATCAAGAGACGTATAATTCGGAGATGTTTTGTCATTACTATACTTTCAGGAAGCTTAAATTGTGCAGATTCTGTGAGTGAGGTGTTATAAAACAAATATTGACTGCTTTATTTCGCGGTATAGTAAAACTAGCCTCCCTCGGTGATCCATGGAGCATTCTATTTTCCCTCGGCTTCGCCTCGGGAAAATAGAATGCTCCATGGATCACCTCGGGAGGCTAGTTTTACTATACCACTCAAAGCAGTCAATATTTGTATACTACATACTGCATGTTCATGTCAATTGCTGCTAATCCAGCCGTCAAAATTCCTGCTCCCTGCCTAATACATGTACTGGATTTCTGTCAATACTGTACATCCCTTCCATACTGTCCGATCCTGCCAAATGCTGACCACTCAGCCTTGCCATACTACACTCCGGTTCTGCAATACATTGTTCGATCCGAAAAAAACTCTGTCTATCCCAGCTAAATACCGCCCAATTATGCCCGTCACTCTACTGGAGATGCATTATGTCACTCTATACTGGGATGCATGTCACTCTACTGGGGATGCCCGTCACTATACTGGGGATGCATATGTCACTCTACCGGGGATGCATGTCACTCTACTAGGGATGCATATGTCACTCTACTGGGGATGCATATGTCACTCTACTACTGGGGATGCCCGTCACTCTACTGGGGATGCATTATGTCACTCTACTGGGGATGCATATGTCACTCTACTGGGGATGCATATGTCACTCTACTGGGGATGCATATGTCACTCTACCGGGGATGCATATGTCACTCTACTGGGGATGCATATGTCACTCTACTGGGGATATGCATGTCACTCTACTGGGGATGCATGTCACTCTACCGGGGATGCATGTCACGGCTACCGGGGATGCATGGCACTCTACTGGGGATGCATGGCACTCTACTGGGGATGCAGCAAATATGCCGGTTCACATCTGCACTCGAGTCTACTCCGTACTCGTGCGGCAGGACAGCCGGCCTAGTCCCTGACCTGTTCTGAATGTGTCCACAAACAAACGAGCTATAGTACATTCATACAACTACTTGACTTATTACCTACTGAACCATGGCATGCCAAGACTACACTTCGGTACGGCGCACAACTGTTTATTGATCATCGCTACGTTTTCAAGTTCGAAAATAAAACAGCGCCCTCTGCAGGCTGAGGCTCCTGGGTGTTTTGCTGGCTGGTGTATATTGTAGCAGTTAATTGTTTCCCCCTGATAAAACCACCGTGGCCACTCCTTGGGATTTTTCTCAAAATCTTGTGAATTTGGGCAAGACCTTGGGAACTTGGTATTTTGTAACAAAATGTCAAGAAATCTTGGGATTTTTGCATAATATTTGTAATTTGTTGTTAAACTGCAAACAACTTGTATATAAATTGTTGGCACTTTTGTAAGCCGCAAAAAACTTTTTAAGTGTGGACGGCGCCTTTGTGCGCGTGCGGCTCCTCAAGTGTAATACATTATTTTGTGTTTGTTTATATGGCTTACAAAATGTACTTTTTTACTAATTTTTTTTTTTTTTTAATGTAGATACCATATTGAATATCATCTTTCTTACTTCCTACTGTGTACATGTTTGATTATAATTATAATATCTTGGGAAAAATCACTTTTTAAGTATGATACATTAACTTAATGTGATATAATATTATTACATGTACAAGTATTACACTTCACTTCACTTCACTTTATTTTATTTTCCACATAAACAATTGAGACAACCAACAAAGGGTTTGTATACATAATATGTGGATGGGGATCCCTAAAAAGCAAAGCTTGTCGAGTAGAGATCCCCATTTACAATTATACAAGAAAGACAGACACACGAAACAACACATACATGTAACACCAGACATAAATATGGGAATGACATAATTAAGAAAACAGTAGCCTATCCTGTAGCTGTAACCCCGTGAAATAATAAACACTTACTTTACAAATAATTATTCAATAGCATATTTTTGTATTTACGCTTAAAAAGCGAGAGACTAGATATATTTTTCAAGGAAAATTCGATCGAGCTCCACAGCTTGGGACCCTCATGCTTCACAGTTGCTTTAGAGATTGTAGTGCGAGCATAAGACCGATGAAAATCATGACACTGTCTTGTAAAATGTTTCTAAACAAATGTTTGGAGAACAGTAAACAACAGAATGTCTCCACATGGATTTTTGTGCAGAGCTCTCAAAAATTCCCCCATGGACTAGTCCATGACCATGGGGTCCATGGGGGAATGTTTAAAAACAGGAATAAAGTAAAGAACGATACAGTGTCTTCACTGGGATATAACATTATGGAGTAGGCGAATGCTTTCTCACACTGTGAATCTTCTCATGTTTGCGTAGAGTAATTCGTTGAGTAAAAGCTTTACCACAGGTGGTACAAACGAATGGTTTCTCGCCAGTGTGAATTCGGCTATGATTTTTAAAAGTACTATGACGATTAAAAGCTCTACCACACGTTGCACAAACAAATGGTTTCTCGCCAGTGTGAATCCTCTCATGGTCATGTAGATAATTTTGCAAAGCAAAGACTTTACCGCAGGTCGCACAAACAAATGGTTTCTCACCAGTGTGAATTCTGCCATGTTGGCTAAGATGAGCTCGCTGAGCAAAGGCTTTACCACAAGTTTCACAAACGAATGGTTTCTCGCCAGTGTGAATTCTGCTATGTTGGTTAAGAAGATCTTGGCGATTAAAGGCTTTACCACACGATGCACAAACAAATGGTTTCTCACCAGTGTGAATTATGCTATGTTGCTGAAGCTCCCTTCGACTATGAAAGGCTTTACCACACATTGCACAAACAAATGGTTTCTCACCAGTGTGAATTCTGCTATGATGTTGGCGAAGCTCACTTCGACTGTAAAAAGCTTTACCACACGTTGCACAAACAAATAGTTTCTCACCAGTGTGAATTCTCCTATAATGTTGGTGAAGCTCACTTCGACAATAAAAGGCTTTCTCACACGTTGCACAAACAAATTGTTTCTCGCCAGTGTGAATCTTCTCATGGCTGTGTAGATTATGTTGTGCAGCAAAGGCTTTACCACACGTTGCACAAACGAAGGGTTTCTCACCAGTGTGAATTCTGTCATGTTGGTTAAAAGAACTTCGATGATTAAAGGCTTTACCGCACGTTGCACAAACAAATAGTTTCTCACCAGTGTGAATCCTCTCATGGCTGTGTAGATTACTTTGAGCAGCAAAAGTTTTACCACAGGTTGCACAAACGAATGGTTTCTCACCAGTGTGAATTCTGCTATGTTGGTTAAGATGAGATCGTTGAGTAAATGCTTTATTACACGTTGAACAAGCAAATGGCTTCTCACCAGTGTGAATTCTGCTATGTTGGTTAAGATGAGCTCGTTGAGTAAATGCTTTATCACACGTTGTACAAACGAATGGTTTCTCGCCAGTGTGAATTCTGCTGTGTTGGTTAAGAAGACGTTGGCGATTAAAGCCTTTACCACACATTGCACAAACAAATGGTTTCACATCAGTGTGAATCTTCTCGTGTTCGCGTAAATTACTTTTCTTATCAAAAATCTGATTGCAGGTTGCACATACAAATTGTTCCTTATTTTCGTTTACCTCCTTGTGACAAACTGGCACAGGTCCTTTTGTGTCAATTTTTGTGCTCATATTGACGGTGGATTGAATATTGTCAAACTAATCTGCCACTATCTGCTTTACAGAATGCTGCAAACTATGAATGTTTCACCACAGGAGCCGGATGTTTCTCCCCATAAATCTCTCCCCGATTGATTCAAAAATCTTTAGATTCCAGACAGGGCTCCGCTGTCAGTATTTTCTACCTGGAGATCGTGTTAAAAACACAAACTAAAATGTAAACATACTGCTTTCAGTAAACCCTGGAGCAATTATAGAATACAGGGCCCACTCACAAGTCGCAACTCTCGACTTTATTTACCCTAGGACATAGAATGGACTGGCCCTAACCCTGTATACCCCAATACAAGTACCCATATAATACAGGGCCACTCCATTATGTCACAGGGTAAATAAAGTCGAGAGTTGTGAGTGCATGGGCCCTAGCTGCTGGGCCCTGCATTCTATATACATGTAGTTAAACTGTTCAATCTTCAGCAAAGTCTCGTTCCGGATGAGCAGAGATAAATAATTGTAAACAGAATTCAATCGATCGCTAGCTGTGTGCTCCGTGGTCAGACATGTAGGGTCATTGTCATGATTGTGGCAGCCCTCTTTGACTACGATGTAGCCGCGCAGAGCCACGCGAAGGGATGCTAGGCTAGCCCTAGCCCAGGACAGGTTGACTCCCTAACCTCCCTACGTCGTCCAACCTGGGCTAGGCTAGCCCTAGCCCAGGTTGGACGACGTTCTTCATTGCATTACGACTGACGTCCAGGGTATCAATGTCTCCTGCCATAGCGAAACATTTTACAACAACATTTTTTCATATTTTTACCTGATGAAGGAAGCCAAAATCTCGCTTATGTATTCCTTGTGTCTGGAACTAAAGATCGTCATGGGTTATTAAAAGTTAATGTGTCTTTAGACAACTTATTTACAGAAAATAAATTTCAAATCCACGCTTTTGGAAGTGAACATCATGTACGAACTCTCTACAAGTACAATCCCTACATGCGTGCGCGGGTACCGTGCACGCGCCTGGCTTATCAGTTGTAGGCCGGCGCGGCTGCCGGGTACCCGCGCACGCATGTAGGGATTGTAGACAGTTCGTACATGATGTTCACTTCCGAAAGCGTGGATTTGAAATTTATTTTCTGTAAATAAGTTGCCTAAAGACACATTAACTTTTAATAACCCATGACGATCTTTAGTTCCAGACACAAGGAATACATAAGCGAGATTTTGGCTTCCTTCATCAGGTAAAAATATGAAAAAATGTTGTTGTAAAATGTTTCGCTATGGCAGGAAACATTGATACCCTGGACTCCGTCGCGTTGTACACAACGGAGGAGTCCAACCTGGGCTAGGCTAGCCCCTGATGACCGGATAACGTCATGAACGTCATGTGTTTACAATTCATGAACAAAAATATGCATTCTATAGAATACATATTCTTGGCTTGTGCATGTTAAGACAGTTACCTACTGACACACTACCCTCCAGTACAGTGCAGCATTCCTCCATGCGGCATCAATCGGAATTCGAAAGTCTTGTATTGTGAGAAAGAAAGAGAACATTGATCATCGCGCGCTCTACGTCAATTAGCAAAAACAGAACAGCGCCCTCTTCAGGCTGAGTATCATGTGCGTATTTCGCAGGCCGGTGTAGCAGGTAATTCTGTTCCCTGATAAATCTGTCACCCGTGCACTGCGGCAGTGGATGTATGTGCAGGTCAAGTTGCGGACAGTTAATTACCGTGCCATTTGTGTTCATTCTAACACGTATAACTCACCTCTCTTATCACATTTTGTGTATGAGGGTTTCCGTAAAATAGTTTTAAACACTTAAGCTAGTTATTGTTCTATGAGCTTTGGGAACAAAGGGTCGACCAGAAACTTGGGTTCTATTTATAGCTTCTCATTCTCAACGTTGATCTGGGCACTAGGACTAATAGGGCGCCATCCAACTGGACATACTTCGTGCGTAAATGATATTGAACGTTGAGCGCATCGCGCAGTACGAGTACACACGTAATTTAATTTGGGGTTCAAAATGGGTTTTTGTCCCGAGCTTTTGCTTTTGCTGTGACAGTTGTAGGCCACCGTATGTAACTTGACAGGCAAAAAAAGAAGTGCATGTAGAGGGCGCTATTTTGTTCATCTGCTGTTTTTATTTTGGCTTGCGTATCCATTTATCATCAATCCGACAATCGTTTCGTTCGGTTCGACATCATTCATGTTATTGTCTAGCAGCATGGTTCATCACTTTTTGTTTAATCAGGTAACGTTACATGAAAGTACGTTGTTCTACACTGAAACTGAAGAAATACGTGTGATTGAACAACTACGTCGCCTAACCTAGGCTAGCCTAGGACAGGTCATGCATGGTTCATGCATGCCATTGGATTATACATAAAACCATGGAGGAATAAGATTAAGAAGGAAAACACACAGAGCTTGCAACACATTTTGGGGCGATCAGCGGCTGTTTTATGTCTGATTATATTTTATTTTCATAAATAATTGTCATAATAATTACATGTAACAAAGGTGCCTCATCTTCACATGTAGGCTTCATTGGCAGTGTGTTTGGATGTCTCTCTTCAGCTAGTCTCTGCAGCTCTCCCTTCCACACCTGTGCACAGAGCTGAAGATATTGAATTTCCAACTCCCAAGACAAGTCCCATCAAGTGAAAGTGGATAAAGTGCTCATAGATTATCTTGCAGGTACGTCGCCTAAATTTCATCTGCATTGTTCTTGAAACTTATATTTCGTGTTTGTGTGACATAAATTGTATTATTGGGCTTTGGCCAATCTGCTCTGAAAGACTTGCTAAATTAGTTCATGAGGGTTTAGGGTTAGGGCACAGGATAGTTTTTTCCGAAACCCGATCCAAGATGAGATTAGGCCGGCATTTGTAGGTACTGTAGCACACTCTAATATTTCTGGTATCGCTCACAACCTGGTCGCCGGAAGATATTTCCGGCCTAGCTCGTGACGTTATCCGTCATCCGTTTTGAATTTTGGGAAAAAACTTTGCATGTACATACAGTACACATCCTTAGACGCAAACTAGGAACATAAAGGAACATAAAGTCCGAAATTGCTTTGTAAAACAGCCATGACAAGGAAAGGGAAGAAACAAACAAAGATTTGTCCCAAAAGGCACTTGGAAACACTTAATTTTACAACCTGTCATCTGCCTTGCTAAAGATTGAAGCCTTTAGTGAGACACACCAAATACATTTGTAGATGTGGTCAAAATAAGTAGTTAAATTATAATTGTAAAGGTTTCTAGTGCAATCAGTACATTTCATTTTGTTTGCGATTTCAACATATTCCCCAGGTGGCAACATGGTGAAGTCCTGTCTGGAATCTGAAGATTTTGATTCAATCAAAGAGAGACTTGAAGAGGGTACGTAGCATCTATCACCAGTAATTATGCTTTCATAGTTCGAAGCATTCTGTAAAGCGGAGGGTTGCAGAATTTGTGACAATATCAAATCACTATCAATATATAAGCACTCCAGAAAAATGGACACCGAAGGACCTCGGCCGATTTGTCACAAGAGGGTGAACAAATGTGAGGAACCATTTGTATTTGCAAACTGTGGTAAAGGATTTGCTCGAAAACATGAGAAACTTCACACTGGTGAGAAACCATTTGTTTGTGCAACGTGTGGTAAAGCCTTTACTCAGCAAAATGATATACGTCGTCATGAGAGGATTCACACTGGTGAGAAACCATTCGTTTGTGCAACCTGTGATAAAGCCTTTACTCGGCAATTTCATCTGCGTCAACATGAGATGGTTCACACTGGCGAGAAACCATTCGTTTGTTTGACATGTGGCAAAGCCTTTACTCTGCAAAATGGTCTGTATCGGCATACCAAGATTCACACCGGCGAGAAAGCGTTTGTTTGTGCAACCTGTGGTAAAGCCTTTACTCGGCAAAGTGGGTTACTCGACCATGAGAGGATTCACACTGGCGAGAAACCGTTCGTTTGTGTGACCTGTGGTAAAGCCTTTACTCAGCAAAGTAGTCTAGTCGACCATGATATCATTCACACTGGCGAGAAACCATTCGATTGTGTGACCTGTGGTAAAGCCTTTAATCGGCACAATAATCTGCGTAGACATGAGAGGATTCACACTGGCGAGAATCCTTTTATTTGTTTAACTTGTGGTATAGCCTTTACTCACCTCAATAGTCTATTTCAACATGAGAGGATTCACACTGGTGAGAAATCCATCAAACAATTCATTTGTGAAACATGTGGTAAAGCCTTTACTCACCAAAGTAATCTACTCAAACATATTAGGGTTCACACTGGTGAGAAACCATTCGTTTGTACAATCTGTGGTAAAGCCTTTACTCAGAAATGTAATCTACTCCAACATGGTTTGGTTCACACTGGTAAGAATCGATTCATTTGTAAAACCTGTGGTGAAGTCTTTACTCAGCAAAGTAATCTACTCGAACATATAGTTCACACTGGTAAGAAACTATTCGTTTGTGCAGCTTGTGGTAAATTCTTTGCTCATCAATGTAGTCTTCGTCGACATGAGAGGGTTCACACTGGTAAGAAACCATTCGTTTGTACAACCTGCGGTAAAGCTTTTGCTTATCAAAGTGGTCTGTCTGGGCATAACCTGGTTCACACTGGTGAGAAACCATTCGTTTGTGCAACATGTGGTAAAGCCTTTACTCAGAAAAGTAATCTACTCACACATAATATGATTCACACTGGTAAGAAACAATTCATTTGTACAACCTGTGGTGAAGTCTTTAGTCGGCGAAGTAATCTACTCAAACATGACAGGGTTCACACTGGTGAGAAACCATTCGTGTGTGCAACCTATGGTGAAGCCTTTACTCAGCAGTCGACTCAGCCATGATATAGGATTCACACTGGTGAGAAACCATTCGTTTGTGCAACCTGTGGTAATATCTTTACTCAGCAAAGTAGTCTTCGCCGACATGACAAGGTTCACACTTGTGAGAAACCATTCGTTTAATTGTACAACCTGTGGGGGAGCTTTTGCTTATCAAAGCGGTCTGTCTGGGCATTACATGGTTCACACTGGTGAGAAACGAATGTGTTTGTGCAACCTGTGGTAAAGCTTTTACTCATCAAGACAGTCTTAAAAGACATGACGACATTCACTCTGGCGATAAAGTAGTCGTTTGAAAGACCAGTGCTGGACTTTGTCCTAATCCAAGTCCTGTGAAGCACACAGTTTCTTTTAAACTAAATTACTAGGATTTTGGAATGCGAGTTACTTGAATTTAATCACTAGATTTAAATCATTAAAGATGGACTACAACGAAAACTCACACATTAAATTTATTATCGGACCTTGTTTATGTTGTGTTCAGGTAACACTTTATTGTTACGGTCATGTTTTTCTCTAAATAATTTTGTTGCAATTTGACCGAAAAAATTAGACCTCGATTCTTCGATTTTGAAATTTCCCGCCCTGTACTGGTTCCCGGCAAAGATCTACTGAAAACCACAATGAAATCCACGATATAGTACCAGCGGACTTGTAAACCAGCGAAAAGTGATGACGTACTACCCATGAAAACGCATACATGGTGGCCCTGAAGGGACTCCGCAGATCGCGAATATCGACGTCAAATTTGACGTCGATATTCACGACTTTCCAAAATAAGTCGCCAATATTGACGTCAAATTTGACGTCGATATTCACGACTTCACCAAAAAGTCGCGAATATTGACGTCAAATTTGACGTCAATATTCGCGATCTGCGGAGTCCCTTCAGGGCCACCATATGTATGCGTTTTCATGGGTAGTACGTCACACACAAAGTATGAATTATTCATGAGTTAAGGGCTTTTGCTGAAACTGAGTTTATCTGGGTCGTAGAACGCCGATCAATTTTGTTGTTTTTTTGCATGAAGGAACAAGATTTATTGAATACTAATGATATATTAGTAATCATTATACATTTCTCGAACAAAAAACAGCAATACAGCCTTTATCATTATTCCGTTGTAGTCCATCTTTAAATCTACAAAAATAAAAACGCCATCAACGCGTGTAAATGATGCCTTGACCCTAACTGTCCTCAATTCTCAGTTGATGATTTTTTACCCACCCTACCTGTAGTACATTGTAGTTAGGTTAATCTGTTTTGACTCTTGGTAAATAATAAGCAGCACACACTGTACGTTCGTACATGTTGATACTGTAGTTATAGACCATGTGCCCTCTGTTTACATCTTTATTCAAATGTGCCCGGCGATGTGCGCCTGGGGCGGATGCAGTAATTTATGAATGTGGGGTCCTAGCCATGGGCCGGGGGGGGGGATCCCCCCCAGAATTTGTTTTACAGTGGAAGCTCTGAGGTGCATTCTGGGACAGTATGAGCCTATTTTTTCTATATTTTGATCGTTTTGATCTATTGGGAATCTTTTACAGAAAGCACCACGCTGCTATTTTGCTCTGATATAAAAATACATTTAAAAAAATAATTAAACAAATAAAACAATAAAACAATACAAACAATACAAAAATCCAGTCCAAAAATGTGGGGTCCGGACCCCAGGACCCCTCCCCTGGATCCGCACCTGTGCGTACACGCGCACACATCGTGTTTTGCATAAAATTTGGTTAAGGAGTGACGCAACAGGTCAGACCACTTTTGAATTATGTGACCTCTGATGTCGCCTCTTAACCAAATTTATGTAAAACACGATGCGTGCGCATACCGCAGGGCACATTTGAATATAGATGTTAACAGAGGGCACATGGTCTTTAGCTGTATTTCATTTTTAAATAGTTGCATTGAACTGTGGCTTGTGTGCGTATAAAAGAGTATGCCCTGTTAACAACTTGTGCAGTATTATGTTGATGGTGTGACGTATTATATGTGACAAATTGTCAAAAACGGATTTGAAGTACTGATTTCTTTATTGTGGTCAGATGTTGAATTACAATTATTTAAATTAACTTATTTAAAAGAAATGTTTTAGCCTATTTGCACAATGATAAACAAAAAATAGATTTAAAACATTATAATCAGACATTTACCTAGGCATATATGTGTTTTAACAATACATGATGTGTAGTTACTTTTAACAACATTGTAGCTAAAATGAGTAAAAACTAAGTCTAAGAAGATATACATGTAACTGTCTTTGTATTCTTACATCTGTTACGCATGGGACAAAAATGGGACTTTTCCCTCTACTTAACCCCGTTTGAAGACACAAACAGGTGCACATGGTTGATCATTATGTTAAAAAATGTCAGGGTGCAGTTTTAATAATTGTTATTCATAAATACATGTACCTTGAGACAGTTTAGCCATTCCTATTGGTCGAGAGGTCGACACGTGTGTGTCTAAACGGCCGACAAAGCATGGCCCAGCCAGTTTTAAACGCTTTGTCGGCGTCGCATTCATTTGAAGTTTGGTCCATGACCCCCTTTCATTGGTTGAAATCTCGCCGAGATAGATTCAGGCTGGTATCTGCGGATAGCACATCCTGATTTGTCCAGCCTTGCTCGCTGTGAGGCCGTCGCTGACTGATATTTCCAGCCTTACAATGATATGCAAATATTTGCTAGCTACGTACCACGCTCCCTGCAATTTTGACAGATGCATGTACATCTACCACTGGTTTGTTTTGTTTTTGTTCAACATATAGGCCTGCACGCAGTTTAACTAGGTTGCGCCGGAGATTCAAAACGGTTGACGCATAAACACGAAACGAGCAAGCTCGGAAATGTCTGTCAGCAGCGATCAAGGCCGAAAATGCTATAGGTGTGCTTCCCGATACAATCGGCCTAAATTAGCGTCGGAAAATTCGTTAAAATAACCCCGCGTCTCGACTCGATGAATGTTACCTCTGATCAATTGTGTGGCCAACTCCACTCCGGTACTTCATTGACTACGGCGGTCGATAAGCCGCCGAGATCGTTGTATCTGAGACTGTCTCTGTCATAACCATGTACTTTTCCCCCCTAGCATGGTAAAGGCCTATTAAGTATAGCGTCATAACTGGAAATATGTAGACCACACTGCATGGAAGACACTTAGATTCTCGGAACCTTGCTTTCCCTTAAATTAAATTCATCCCCACAATAAACTTATAGTCCAAAAAAAGTCAATGAAAAATTAGCACCATCCGAACTCGAACCCCAATCCTACGATCTATAACCTAACCCATTATTTACTTGGCTACTATACATGTAATACCAGACTGAAAGGTCGAACGAAGCTGTTTTTCAAAGTGCTTTAATGTACCTCTAGTATCTGGGCCTACGTGTAACTAGTTGACTTGGCAAGAACAGTATATTTTAGCGTTAATGCTGAAGCTACTGAATAGTCATGACGCGAGGGGTGTAGAAATGCCCATTTACCTATGCTGGGGGAAAAAACCTACGCTCCCGGCCCGCGGCACAAAACATTTCGAAAATACACGTAAACACAGTGCAGATAGAGGGCGCTATTTTGTTTCATCTGCCTTGCGTTTGACAAACCAGTCGTCAATCGTTTCGTTCATCAATTGTTTCTATCGCCGGATAACGTTACATGAACAGATGAATGTGCGTAGTGATACATACAGTAACTACGGTTAACGTTAGTACACTGTATTTAACTTGGCATTGAGGGAAAATCGTATGCAGAACCATGGCAGAACAGAGAACGGCATAACGTTACGGCAATCATGCAGTGGTTATTTGACAGTGAACCGCAATTGCATAAATAGCTATTTGACCGGCCGGGCACGTCATTGACTAGTGTTGGTTTTGGGTACGTACTTAAAAAATAAAAAATAAAAAATTCGCCATGTTCCGTTTGCCTTCATTGTCGTTAAATTCGTTGAGAGACTAGTTTTCTCTTCAAAGAAATCCAGATCCATGAATCACAAAAGTAGTTCTCTTTTTACCATGGACTGGAGCTATAAAAATGATCATGATTTTACTTTGATACTGTTTCACATTTTGCTCTTGGCCAGACCTAAATTTTTAGTGCCCTCATGGACGTGTATATGCATAACCATGCTATAATTGTGGCTCAAATGAAACAAATGGGAACAGGTGCCAGGAAAAAAAACCTGTTGCTGTGGAGTACAAAAACTGCGATTTCTTTTGTTCATGGATAATGGCTGACCTTGTTGTAGGCTCAATGTTGCAATACTTGGGAATTATGTATCTTAGACGTCTACATAGGCCTACAATGTACAATGCGCCTTTAGCATCGCATTATAAATTGCAGTATACCTGTATATTTATTATTATTACACGTAGCTTAGATAACCTGTAATTTTGTAGTCGATTTTATTTTGAACATTTTGTGCACAAACCGCCATGATGACGCCAGTGACGCGGGATATGATTGGTATCAATAAAGTGATCGAATATGCTGACAGCAAGGTTATTGTTAATGCATACATAATCATACACCCGTAAAACCAACAGAGCGTGCGTCAAATTTTAGGGCGGTTTAAGTGCACCGGCGGCTGTTTTATGTCTAAAATATTTTATATTTTGCATGTATACAAAGCTGCCTTATCTTAACATGAGCGTCGGGCCGGGCCAGTGCGTTTAAACTTCAGCCAGTCTCCCGAGCTCTACCTTTCATACCGTTGAGGGATTGGTTACCTGTACACAGAGCTGAATACATGTATATCGAAGTGTCAACTCGCATCAAGTGAATGCTGTATGTCAGATAATGCATAGCACGCTAGCCGTGCAGGTACGTCGTCCGAATTTCATTTACAGCCCAATTTACATTTACAGCCTAACCGTAAATTAATCTTGAAACTTTTTGTTTCAATAACTTTTTGTTTGTGTGATGTGAATAATACATTTCAATATTGGGTTTTGCCCTTCACTGCCATATATTTCTACTTGGAAGAACTTGTTTGAGGGGCATTAAGTCATGACAATGAAAGAAGAAACGGTCAAAAATTTGTTTCTAATTAAGTCTCGAAAGGCGCACTTAGAAACGCCGATCAGCTATGTACGTTTAAACAGGGATGTAGTCGAGTCCATCACAAGTCCCTGCAGGTCCCCGCAAGTCCATCACAAGTTATTCAGTTCTAATTCAAATTACAAGCTATTCAAATCAGCTTTGACAAAAGCATTCCTTTGTCATTGTTCATCCAGTTACTTGCGACTGCCTTTATGAAGGAACTTGTGACTGGCTTCACGAAAGGACTTGTGAAAGGACTTGCAGGGACTCGACTACAACCCTGCGTTTAAATGAGTAGTACAATATAATTTTTAAAGGATTACTGAAATCAGTATGTTTACATGTTTCTTTGTGATTTAATTCAACAGGCTCTAGGTGGCATCACTGGCGACAGAGCCCTGTATGAAATTTGAAGACTTTGAATCAATCAAGGAGAGACTTGATGAAGGAAGGTAGCATCCAGTACCGGTGATGATGCTTTCTGAGTCTGCAACACTCTGTAAAGCGGAGGTTTAAATTGTTGGACAAAATATTAAATTGATCATCAAAATACATTTTGTATCAGCTCTCCAGAAAAATGAACACAAACGCACCTGAGCCAATTTGTAACAAGAATGTTATCAAAGGCGAGGAACCATTTGTATGTGCAACCTGTGGTAAAACATTTGCTCGGCAAATTAAGCTACGCAAACATGAGATACTTCACACTGGTGAGAAACCATTTGTTTGTAAGACTTGTGGTAAAGCATTTTCTCGGCAAAGCAGTTTAACAAAACATGACAGTACTCATCACAATAGTGGGAACCCATTTGTTTGTGAGACCTGTGGTAAAGCTTTTACTGGGCGATCTGATCTATGTAAACATTACAGGTGTCACACTGGTGAGAAACCTTTTGTTTGTACAACCTGTGGTAAAACATTTCCTTGGCCACGTGGTCTACGCAAACATGAGAAGCTTCACACTGAAGAGAAACAATTCGTTTGTGCAACGTGTGGTAAAGCCTTTGCTCGTCCAAATAATTTACGCAACCATGAGAGGATTCACACTGGTGAAAAGCTATTCATTTGTTCAACCTGTGGCAAAGCCTTTACCTGGCAAACTAATTTACTACAGCACGAGATAATCCACACTGGTAAGAAACAATTTGTTTGTTTAACATGTGGCAAAGCCTTTACTCAGCAAAGTACTCTGCGTCAACATGAGAGGCTTCACACTGGTGAAAAGCCATTCGTTTGTGCAACCTGTGGTAAAGCCTTTGTTCAGCTAAGCACTTTGTATCAACATAAGATGATTCACACGGGTGAAAAACCATTTGTTTGTGAGACCTGTGGTAAAGCCTTTACATTTCGAAATAATCTACTCCAGCATGAAAAGATTCACACTGGTGAGAAACCATTTGTTTGTGCAACGTGCTGTCAAGTTTTTCTTCGGCGATCAGATTTACGCAAACATGAGAGGCTTCACACCGGTGATAAACTGTTTGTTTGTGCATTCTGTGGTAAAGCCTTTACTATTCGAAGTTACCTACTCCAACACGAGATGATTCACACTGGTAAGAAACCATTTGTTTGTGCAACCTGTGGTAAAGCCTTTGTTCAGCGAAGTAGTCTGTGTCAACATAAGAGGGTGCACACTGGTGATAAACCATTTATTTGTTTGACCTGTGGTAAACCGTTTACCCAGCAAAGTAGTCTACGCAAACATGAGAGGATTCATATTCGTAAGAAACTTGAGAGGGTTCAAATTTGTGAGAAATCATTCGTTTGTGTCACCTGTTGTAAAGCTTTTACCCATAAAAGCACTCTAAATAGACACGAGAGAATTCACACTGGTGAGAAACCATTTATTTGTGCAACCTGTGGTAAAATTTTTAATTGCCGATCTGCTCTGTGCAAACACGAGAGGATTCACACTGGTGAGAAACCTTTTCTTTGCGTGACCTGTGGTAAAGCCTTTAATCAGCAACGTAGTCTGTTTGAACATGAGAGGGTTCACACTGGTGAGAAACCATTTGTTTGTGTGACCTGTGGTAAAGCTTTTGCTCAGAAAAACTGTCTAAAAAGACATGAAAGGATTCACACTGATGAGAGACCATTTGTTTGTGCAACCTGCGGTAAAACTTTCAAAGGGCGAGCGGATCTATATAAACATGAGAGGGTTCACACTGGCGAAAAACCGTTTGTCTGCGCAACCTGTGGTAAAGGTTGTACACAACAAAGTAGTCTGCGTGAACACGAGAGGATTCACACTGGTGAGAAACCATTCGTTTGTGTTACCTGTGGTAAAGCTTTTGCTCAGCAGAGCAGTCTTAAAAGACACGAGAATATTCACACTCGTGAGAAACCTTTAGTTTGTGCCACGTGTGGCAAAGCCTGTACTAATCAAGATAGTCTGTTTGAACATGAGAGGATTCACACTGGTGAGAAACCATTCGTATGTTTGACCTGTTGTAAAGCTTTTTCTCAGCAAAGCAGTTTAAAAAGACATAACAGAATTCACAAACGCGAGAAACCATTCGTTTCATAGACTAGTGTCAAAATTGTTTCCCTCGTCAAAATCATATACTACACAGCTATGTGGCTACCGATAACCCATTGTTTGAAAGTAAGTTGAAAGCTGAGGGTGTATCAATGTACAGTCCATATGAAGCAATATATGGGACGGAGAGAACCCCCTCCTTTGTGATAGCCATTGTGCTTGTGAAATGTGGTGGTTTCTGTTAGGTGCGTTAGGTAACAATAGTCTAGAGAGGGGTCGCTCGGTCCCATCATCCCATATCTTGCTGGGTATAGTACAGTGGGTTGACACCACTGACCTCAACACCTGGACGGATCATTGTCCATATTCTGCTGTGCTAACACTTGAAGTCGGCGCGAACTGGAAGTGCAACATGGCGTCACTGCTGTGAGCCAATGAAATGTCCAGTTGTAGAGGTCAGTGGATTTACCAACCAACTGAACTCTACACCTGGACATTTCATTGGCTCACAGAGTGACTTCGTGGGTCCGCCATGTTGCACTTCTCTGCATGCCGACTTCAAAATTAAACAATGGATGATCTGTCCATGTATAGAGGTCAGTGGTTGACACATACAGTAGTGCTGTATAAATAATTGTTCAAATCAAGGTTTTTGTCTGGTTTATGTGCCTTGCATTTACATGTACATGTACACGTACACAGTACCACTGATGTGCATATTAGTTGTTCATCTGTTTAGTGTATTTAAATGTATTATACAGGTCCAGTGCATGATTAAAATAATTTCATAAGGTTACAGATGGAATGTTCCCTTTAACTTGGTCTCGCCTCGTGGAAAGGAACAGTTTCTCGCCGAATGGAATTGTTTTTCTTGCATTAATACAAAACCTTCATTTATAATTTATGCTAATTTATGCTAATTTATATAATAATGGTGTCATTTTTAATGAATAGTAATGCTCTCTTAAACAGGCCGGTCGTGGGGACAGTGCAATATGAAACCCCACACAGTCGCGCACTGATTGCGCATAGCAATTGCATTTAATAGTAGGAACAACAGATTAAATGTCGTGACCAACGCAGGTAAAGTTATTTTTTCAGCAGGGTAGTCTAAAAAGACAAGGTTTGATTCACACTGGTGAGAAACCTTTCGTTTGTGCAACATAATCCATGTATTAAATAAAACCTTTACTCATCGAAGCAATCTGCTTCAACATACGAGTATTCACTGGTGAGAAACCATTCGTTTGTGCAACAAGTGGTAAAGCCTCCACCAAGCAAGATATGTTTGAACATAAGAGGATTCACACTGGTGAGAAACTATTCGTTTGTGGTAAAACTGTTATACTCAGCAGGGCAATCTAATTAGACACGACATGAGGATTCACAATCGTGAGAAACCATTTGTTTGATGGACCAGTGTTGAGACGTTTATCTCATCAAAAAACCTCCCAGACCTGATCGAAGACTTTTTTTTAAAAGGATTTTAGAGAAAACGGGCAAGACAGATATTGGCCTATAAGTACTATAGGTTCATTTACGTCACCTCATTTGTGAATGTGCGTCGCTTTGGTCTTCTTACTTGTATACCCAGCACGATATGTGGCAGAGGGGTACCCCCTCTTATTCCTATACTTTATACGCACTCGACACTATTGTAACCTAACCCATCCCCCCTTGAAACCTAAAAGGAATTATTGAGATTCCGGGAACACAATGGTCAACACAAATAAGGGGGGGGGGGGGGTTTCTCTGCCACATATCGTGCTTCATACGCTTACTTGACAGGTGAATACAATCTTAAGCATCTTGTGACAGCACCTGGTGTGATGTTGGTTTTTGTTCAAGAAAAGTGGAATTTTGTATCAATTGTAAACGATTGGCGACCGGCAATCGTTGTAAAAACCTGACTGCATGTATTTTCAATTTATTGAATTTGTCGAAAGAAGTCGAAGAACCTCTGAAAAAACAGTACTTTATTTTCTTCTGTGAATACATCACTTTAAACGAGATGCTTGTGGCTTAATTCCCTATAAAGATGTATTAATTTCATTTTATGATACTTTTGTTAACTTATTGTTTTATACCTAAAGCACTAAAAGTATATACCAAAATGCCGAACCCACAAAAAGTTTGGCGGGAAAATGAATTTTTCATTTGGTTTTATTTTGCTTTAATCTTAATTAATTGTTGTCATTTTTATTTCGGAGATTCCTAATTTTGCGAAGGCAAAACTATATGTTGTGAACGTGTCTTCGCTCGTTACCGAATAAACTTAATGTTTTTTAATCTCAAGTACGCGCACAATGTACATTTTATTCAGTCGGGGGCCAACTTTATGGAAACGCTAAGCACAAAAAGCCAGATAGTACACAATACACTGCATGATGTACACACAACGTTACGTTTCGGGTGGTAATTCGTCTGTGGAGAAAATCTCCTGTGCTAGCGGTGCAACATTTGCCATACAGTTCTATTAAATTGCGCCTAGTTTTGGAAGCAATCTTCATAAAACCCACGAAACATTCGAAATACCTTTTTAAAAATGGCAGCTCCGCACTGCCGTTTCGGCGCAAAGCAGCTAATAATTAACCATCTCTGCCCTAACAGTAACAGGTACCCATTTACACCTGGGTAGAGAGAATCTACGAGTGACAATGGGCCTTGCCCAAAGGCACACGCACTATAGTATAGGCTGGACTCGAACCCAAAACCTACAGCTTTACTCACAGACCGGCCGCGAATATTTTTTCCAAAAACCTAACTGGCAGATTTCATGAATTATTCAGTAGTTGCATTGGTCACTGTACAACACTTAGGTTCTAGGTCTTTGTTTCCCCTTAAATTAAAAATACTCGAAATATATCAATTTGACTAGGAAAAACGAGGTGATCTACAGCAGGATTCTTTGATCCATAGCCCACCCCACTATCCACCACACTACGTATAGCAGCTCGACAACGGCTGTTCTTTAAAGTGATTTAATGTAACTAGTTAACTAAATAACAACAATGCTGTGACGTCATGCTTTATTCCGATGAATAAAAACAACTTCTCATCCAAACTACTGAATAATTCATAAAATTATACCAGTTACGTTTGGGAAGAAAATTTGGGAAGAGAATTCAATGCCGCGAGGCCATGGCATTCCACTCTTCTCTTTTGTGTTGGTCATTGTGTTTCCGGAATCTCTGGAACTTTGTTCAGAAATTTAGGGAGAGAGTGTATTTGCGTCTTAAATCGTGCTTGGTATACGTCTCTTGGTCTTCCTCCGTTTGGCAGGAAACAGATCGTGGAGGGCCACGCGAGTTGGGGTCTGTGTCTGCACTTCAGCAGCTCATGCTGATTGTCATCTAGTACATGTATACTCGTATGCTGAGGATGGCTCTAAATGTGAGCTGGGTCGGGAATAAGGTGCTCTTGCTATACGGCAAACTGCTAAGGACAACCATTGACGTTTGTGATTGGCTGAACATTGTGTACGACATTCCGAGATAGCTTCAAGCCAACTCCTATATGGAACCCTCACATGGAGTAACCAGTAATCCCCTTAAGGCGGTCAGACGTTAACCTACGTGGATCAGCTGCGTAAGACACTGGGTTATCAGCCTCAGCAGCCGAGATTAGGACGGCCATGGGAGAGCGTGATGAGTATGGCGTGCCTTTGTTGCTGTTCGATGAGAGTCGACTTGATGACGATCATGAGGCCCTACAGCACTTCTTTCGTTGAGCTTCCTGATAGCATGACCTACCGCAGTCATGGTGGGAGCGTCTGTGGAGACATCCGCAGGCAAGGACTTCGGTGGATGCATGTGTAGTGACTAGTGAGGTGCGGGCAGGGTGTAGCTAGAGGGTGGTTTAGCATGGAGCCAGCGAGCCAGTATCTCCCCGACCGTCTGCAGGGGTGTCGTCGGTCTTTATTGGTGAGGCGCTACGTTCCTGTTGTGGAAGTGGGGGCATTCATTCTATGAAAGGCGTGATTGGACATCTATACGCAGCCCTTCATTTCATCAGCTGTGAGTGAGTCTGTTTTAATTATTGAGTGACCGCAATTAAATATTGACCAAAAATATCACTCTGATTTTTCTCCCGACCCACCCTACCCACCTTTTTTTTCAGGCAAAAACCAATGCTAACATAAGAAAAAAAAGGAAAAAAAAGAAACGGGGGCGCCCTAGTAACATTTCCTGTTGACATATCAAGGCCAACAGCTCTTGCTTCATAGGCAGCGGAATGGTTTTTTGGGTTTTTTTTTGGAGGGGTTGTTTTGTTGTTTTGTTTTTTTGGGTTTTTTTGGGGGGGGAGGTGTTGACAAAATGCCCTCGACACATTTTCCACTTGTGGGATTATGTCTCCCACTTGCAAGGTAAACAAAATGGTAACGGCCGGCCAGCACCAGCGCTGCTAAATGTTGCCCCTCATCTAAACTTTCAAAAGTGTTCCGCCACACTTGTATACCTCCGTCGGACCCAACCCAACCCGGTATACGGACCTATTTAATAAAGGAATAATAACAATTCTTTATAGACTTGAAGCAAATTACCAAGTTATTAAGCTACACAACACGATCTTTTATACATTTAGCCACTGAATGCATCCGGTTATCTTAGCTGCCAATGTAAGTACAAATAGAATAAGGGGTTACATTTACAAATGTAAATTATATTCAAGCAAACTGAATCCTATCCTCGAACCTGACCAGTCGATCCGTATAGGAGAGTACACAAGACAGTGTGGAATCGTAATTACGAATTCACGAGGCCCAAAGCGCCGAGTGAATTCGTAAATTACGAATCCACACTTACAAGTGTATTCTCTGATTTAAACCATTGCGTCAAAAGAACTGAGTATTGTCATAAACTACCCAGTTGAGTTAAGTGGAGATAAAATTATACCAAATTATATTATATATACATAATTATGGCCAAATTATACCTAACATAAAGAGAGGTTCTCGAGGTTCTTACGTAATCAAGCTCTGGATTAGGGTTGCGGAAATGAATAACCGTGGATTCATAATTGTTAAAAATGTAGGCAAGATAAAAACCGTTCCGAATCCACACTTTACTAAATATTCGTAGAGACGAATCCACACTTGTTGTAACGTTGATTCGTAGAGACAAATCCACACTTTTAACAATAGAGTGACGTCATAGCAATGGTATAAATGGCAAGAAATCGGGATTACGCGGTCCAGGCATTATTACACTGTCGCAAGATGCAAACGTCATTCCAGCTACACGACGCCGCGACTGAGCCAAAAGGTTTGTGTAAAGCCAAAGGCGTGTTTTCGCGACCGTTACCAGAAACATGTCATGTTTCGGCTTCGGTCATTGGTTGATCGTTTTCGTGAAATGGCAGGTCACGTGCTAATGACAATTCACAGACATCATATAATATAATAAGTATATCCTACCAAACAGCAATAATTTCACATCTAAAACAAATGACGGTGATAAAACAGTGAAAATATAATGTCACATAACGTTTACACTAATTTAGAACTTAATTTACGTTAATTCACATTTAGCGGATAGCGCTCTGGTTTTAGGCTTTATTTTGTACGATCTTTTACAAAATGCAATGGAACCATGCATGACCTATAAAATACAGTACAGATTGACGTTTCGGGACAATTTCTCACCTTTCACTGCACAGACTATTTATGCCGCCATGTTTGTTTGTCATACTTGCCTCGCTTTAATTTTAAAGATGGCGTACGTACCCTGATAAAGGTATATTGTATCATTAACATCTTAACAACGATATATTAAAGATTTTTTGACAGTTGTTTGGTTTGTTATATACATTTCACATAGTTTGCAGCTTCAAAGATGTGTAAATGCAATGCTAATTGTACACAGATACAAATTAACAGCCTATTTTCGAACGCATGCAGTTGCGCCAAGCGCGTTGCCGCATAGAGTCTCGTAGGTTTGCACATTTTGTACACACTACCAATTTCAGCTCAACGTTCTCCATGAATAGAACGACCGTGACGCAATTGGCATTATTGCATTGACCGATCGTCCCCCGCCCGCCCGGAATACTAAATGTTAGTTTCGTAACATTTGACTGGAGTGTGATTCCCACTGATCTCCATGTATTTGATCAATGTGTCGTACATAACAATGGTGGCGCACGTCTACGTCTGTATCGGCCTGGTGGCGCACGGCAGCAGTGACGAAGATGGCAAGCAAGAGGGCGCTGTTTTCGATTGGTCTTTGGTAATGTTTGTGGCACTCCCAGCAAGCTTGTTGCCAGGAATCTCTTTACTTGGACGTCTTTCTTGAGGCGTAATTATCATTCCTCCTTCTTGTTGTTTCTCAGAAGGATGGCTGGCGGCAACTTCTGATTGGCTTTTGGTCGAACCTCGTCTTTCACGCGACTGTGAAGAAATTTCGTTCATGAAACTGCCGTCTGGCGGATGCTCTTCGCCAGCAGCAGCAGACGCGGCTGTCGGCGGGTACATTGCATCCTCTTCTAACCCTGTGACTGTTTTCATCGCCACCGAATCACCCCGGACACCACAACCTAGCGCGTGGGTCTGCCGTTTCGATGCCCTTGCTTTCGACCATTCCGAATCGACTCTCGTTCCTGTGTCATGCTGCAATGGTGCCTGTAATTCAGTGTTTTGATCATTCGCGGTCGAATAGTCGGCATCACTTGCGACTGTGTGGCTACCCTTTTTGCAGATACTTTCGAAGCACGACCTCCATGACAAACATGTTCCTGCAAATTTCGAGAAAGAAACAAGGACAAACAAAACAAGAATGTCAGTACTCGTGTAAACTCCTTTTTTAAGAAAATGGAAGACAAGAGGGCCGCACATTTTATTTTAGGAAGTGATTAAAAAGGCCGAAAGGCCGTTTTGTACTTTATAACGGAACGCGAAAGTGATCCCGATTTGACTTTACGAACGGGCTAATTTCTTTAAGAAGGAATAATTTTACATGGATTTTATAGATGATTTTGGATAGTTGCAAAAGGTATAGTCAAGATAGTTACAAAAGGTTTAACCTGAATGTTTAACCTTTTTTCAGAATTCGACAACCAATAATATTCACCACTATTCGACTGTGTGATCTTTTTAATGGAAAAATGAACCACAATACCAGATAGTCTTTCCAATCATCTGTGATTTTGCTGAAAATGAAATCGAAAACTATAAAATACTCTCTCGGGTATTATTGCTGAACCAGTTTTAAAAGTTCGACTTCCTCTTCAAAAGAAATTGGGAAACTCCCTTTTCCTCTAGAAAAAGTCGGTAATTGTGACCGATTGCGGTAAAACGATTGCGAAGAAGAACGCAACACTATAACTTTATGTCTGCGGTTATCGCGCGTGAACATTATTTCGCGCGAGTTGCGCTGGCAGTTCTTAGAAGACGGCGATATAAGACCCGATGTTTCGCTCTAGATTATTATAATTATAACATCTATGAAAATATATTAACAGCAACACGGCACAATTATTATCGAAAGCAGTCGACGTGGTACAGGGCGGTACATGTACATGTACTCTACGCCTATTTGCGAACGCGATATGAATTTGACGTCACGAAGTTCAAGCTCCGAGCGTGAACTGACATTAATTATTTTCAGCGTGTTCTGAGCATCTTAGGATTTTTGTTTTTGTTTCTTATAAATTATCCCAATCTTATACCCCAAGTAAAATAAAAGCCATGAAATTTAAAGCCAAATTCTTGTTATTCTGCTTTATAATTGTACATGAAAGCCCATGTCTACTTGTATAATCTTATAATATCGTCTTATATGCATTATTCTGCCAACAAGACTATAGAGGCAATTCACACATCTTGTGCATGCTTAGTAAAGACGTAAACATGTATATGTATATTTACAGGACGAAACCCTTCGATTTTTTTTTTCAAAAATGAAATAGATTTTAAAAACATGTTTCCTTCAATTTCCGAACTATCACCTTCAATTTCGTCCGGAAAAAAGTGCCCTCTTATACCAAACCAATTTAGTTATTCATCATTCAATCTTAGCTCGTCATATCAAATTCTAGTGAGCTGTATTCAGAGATCGAATTCGTCTTATATCAATCAATTTAAAACATTATGTTAAAGGTAGGATACACCATTGGCAATTGCTTGAACTATCATGAATGTGTAGATTTGGGGGGGGGGGGGGTTGTATCTTATAGTAAATATAGTTTAACTGACCTGTCCGAAGTTTTAGAACCATGGATGCCGAGAAAAGCACGAAAAACAGCGATTGTTTTCAACAGGCGCCGAGCAGATATTCTTTAAGTTATCTTTGTTTTTTCGATCGCGAAGTTTTCTTTATAAAATTTAATTTTCCGGAATAATTAGAGGATATCTAGCGCTATTATTTTGCTAGATGCCTAGAATCATTATTTACTTTCAAAATAATGAGTAAGATATTTCTTAATAATTCGGTAGTAAATATTTTCGATATCTGCAAATGGTGTACTATCCTACCTTTAAATACTGTAAAACAATAGTCTTATGTGTGCTTAGATAATTTTTTTAAAAGGCCAAACGTCAATTCAAGAAATATATTAATACATGTAGGCCTATTACAAAAATCCAACAAAAACCCGTATTTGTCCAGGCGATGCGCGAATTTGCGCTGTGGGGTGGGTGTATGTGTGTATGTGTATACATGTACTATGTACGAGATCGATAACGCGAAAGAGAAAAAAACATTACATTATTTATGTTTATGGCGCCCTGTATTTCTCATGCGGGGATTCCCCTCGCGCACGCAACGCGCTATTTTCCCAGGTCGAACGGGATTTCCGAGGGTCGCTTGATCAACTTTGCAGTATTTTGACTGATCATCGCCATCCACACAAACCCTTTGTTGATGCCCATTTTTGTATGACCAAGGACACGAGGAAATATCGGATATCAGCAGAATATCTGGGGCTCAAAATACATGTACATGTACACAATCTTCTCATATCGTCCAGCAAGGCTCCGAGACTTGCAATATTTATTGTGATGTATGGAAATAAAACGATACCTATGCCAAATGACTGAAGTAAAACGAGAATTGTTTACTAAGGCCAAATACAAAAAAAAAATGTTTAGCGTCAATGCCCGCTTCATTTTCGGGGGACACCTCCTTTTTTAATTTTTTTTATTTGACCATTTGGCCATTTTTTTTTTTTAAACAACAATTTTTTTAAAAGATAATACAATTTTAAGATCGTATTTTAGACTTTAGCATCACTGTGTACATGCTCTGGAAATATTTGTTGTATAATAGGAAGGCTAGGGTGTGACATGTAGTCGTGCACGGTGCATACATGATCGACCCACATGAATTTTGATAATTAATCGTGGGTGAACCATGTTTTAGTTTTAAATTGGAAGATAGGGTGGGACATGTTCACTACATGATTCGAATTAAGATGTTTCGGGCGGCCATTAAAAAAAAAAAAGGGCCTCCTCCTTCTATAAAAAAAGAAGCATGACGCTAAACATGTTGTTTTATTTTTTTGCCTAATCACAGGAGAGGTGAATAAGCTTTAATGGGTTTTAGTTGGATTTTACGATGAGCTTTCTTCTTTTTTAGATTCATATTGTTGATAAGAGTAAAACTACTGAGTCAGACATGATTCCTAATGACATGATTTGCTGGACGAATCATTAATTATTCGCCACATGACCGAAGTCTGTTTCATTCACGAAACAAAGTCAAATCCGAATGTTTTAATCCGAATGTGATGAAGTCCAGCAACACACCCTGTCCGCCACTCAAACATTTATATAATGAGTTCACAGGCTTGTAAGTTACCTAGTGTGTGGTGGTTACCTAGTGTGTGGTAAGTTTGTGGTAAGTTTAAACTTCCTGACATCATCATTGAGAATGCTCATCGTACTGGTCATAACAAGCCTAAATCACCTTCAGATAAACCCCGACACATCATTGCCAAATTCATCCACAGACCAGAAAGGCAAGTCATCCTGAGTCAAGCAAGGAAAGCACTTCGAGACACAGATATTTTTGTGATACAGGACTTGCCTCAAGCTGATGCAGCCAAGAAGCGATCACTCAGTGACGTCATGAAACAAGCCTATGAAAAGGGCCACCAGGTTGTTTTCCGTAACGGCAAGCTCTACATTGATGGTAAGGAGCATCGCACACCTCCCCCTACCATGCCTGCAGCTAGACCTACTCCCCCTACCGTGCCTGCAGCTAGACCTAACTGAACATTCATCTGATTCATCTTGTCTGGCATTCACTGAGGATTGTTCCTCTTCTTGTAGTACATGCATTGTGTTATTTCATATATTCATGTATGGCTATAAGTCTATTAATACCGGTTCTGTTTGATAGAAGTTCGAATCATTTTTTCTTTTTCTTGTACGTAGTGACTAGTGCTCTATAACTTTGTATTTATTTATTCATGTGTGTGAATTGTGTTGTATTTTGTGATATGTTGTGTATTATATGTGTGATACAGGTTGGCATAATGGATTATGTATATCAAGCATCTCAGGGTATTGAATTCAACATTTTTCAAATTGTAGTACATGTAATAATGTATGATGACAGGTATTGAAACTGAAAGCAATGAGCATGTGATAAATATTGACGATGAGGATGTTGATATTATTGACAATCCATTCTCCTTATCCAATAACTCCCAGTATTATTCTGCTGATCAATTTCCTAGGACTGTTAATAACAATTGCATTTCTTTACTGCATATTAATATAAGGAGCCTCCCAAAAAATTTTGATCAACTAAATATCCTTTTGCATTCTATTAATTATACATTTTCGGTTATTGCACTCTCTGAAACTTGGTTAAAAACTGCTCCTCATAGTTACTATTGTTTGCCTGGTTATGAGCTCATTGTGAATAATAGACAGGGTGCTAAAAGCGGTGGTGGGGTTGCCCTTTATGTTTCTTGTGATTTGAATATTGTTAATAGGGAAGATCTATTTTTTTCAGATAACTCACTTGAATCCTTATTTATTGAGATTTTAATTCCCAAAGCCAAAAACATTATAGTGGGTGTTGTATACAAAGCACCCTCTGTTGTTCACTGTGAGTTTATGAACACTTTTCAAAGCGTGTGTTCTCGTATTGCCTGTAATAACAAACCTTGTATAATTTCTGGAGACTTTAATGTTAATTTACTCAACCATGCCAACTCTAACTCGCAGGCCTTTGTTGATTTAATTACATCTTATTCCTTTCTTCCCTTAATTGATAAGCCCACTCGCATAACTGATTCTTCTGCGACACTTATAGATAATCTCTTTTGTAATATTCTTCCCTCCCCCAAATCAGGTATTTTATTATCCGATATTTCAGATCACTTTCCAATTTTTATGTTTGTACACTCTCCTACCTCAACCATTACCCATGATAGCAACATTTATAATTCTTCTTTTTCTCGTAAATTCACTAATGTCAATCTCCAAAGCTTTAATAATGATTTATACTCTAGTGATTGGGGGGATGTGATTTCTAGTGATAATCCAGAAGTTGCTTTTAATATGTTTATGGATAAATTCAATTATATATATGATAAAAATATTCCACTTATTCAAAATAAACGTAAATCTAGAACTAATCATAAATCGAATTCACCCTGGATCACCAATTCACTTCTTAAATCCATAAATAAGAAAAATAAATTGTATCGTCAATATTTGTCGCATCCCACGAATACACACAAAAGCAAGTATACTAAATATAAAAATATTTTAACTAGTCTTTTACGTACATCAAACAAAAATTATTTTGCTCGTCAGTTTGAACAGGAAAAAAACAACATTCGTAATACCTGGAAAGTAATTAATTCTGTTTTAAACAATAAGAAGTCTTCCCACACTATTAGTAGTATCATTTCTGATGGCAAAATAATAAGTGATCCTAATCAAATTGCTAATTGCTTTAATGATTACTTTGTAAACATAGGACCTAATCTTGCAAGTGACATTCAATCTACTCGCCCATCTAGTAGTTTTACAGATTATCTGATTCATCCTAATCCAAATTCTTTATTCTTTGTTCCGACCACTGAATATGAGATAGTTGATATTGTTCACAATTTGCAAAATAAGAAAAGCTCTGGTCATGACTCAATTAATATATCTATTATTAAGAATTCTATTAATGCCATATGTAAGCCACTTGCTCACATTGTTAATGCCTCATTTTTAACTGGTATTGTTCCCTCACAAATAAAAATTGCTAAAGTTATTCCAGTTTTTAAAAAGGGAGATCCTAATTGTGTCAATAACTACAGACCTATCTCTGTCCTCACATGCTTTTCTAAGATTTTTGAAAAATGCGTTTATGTCCGTACTGTACGTTTTTTGGATAAATTTGATATCTTGACAAGTTCACAATTTGGATTTCGTAGTAAACATTCTACTACTCATGCTCTTCTTGATTTTATAGACAAAGTTTCCAATGCAATTGATGACTCGAAACACACTATAGGGATGTTCCTCGATCTGTCAAAGGCATTTGATACAATCGACCATAATATTTTATTGTACAAACTTTCTTTTTATGGCATTCGTGGAACTTCCCTAGAGTGGTTTAAGAATTACCTATCTAATCGATCTCAATATGTGTCTATCGATGGTAGTAATTCAAAATATAAGGAATTAACATATGGTGTACCCCAAGGATCAATTCTTGGACCATTACTTTTTTTAATATATATTAATGATTTTACAAAATGTTCTAACGTACTTTCGTTTATATTATTTGCAGATGATTCAAATTTATTTGTTTCACATAGTAATCCCAGATATCTTATTGATACAGTCAACACTGAACTCAAATCTGTAGCAAATTGGTTTAACGTTAATAAGTTGTCCCTCAATATCAGTAAAACCAACTATATGCTGTTCAGTAATTATATTAGTGACCTTCCTGGTGATGTAGAAATTAATAATGTTATCATTAACAAGACCGACTGTTGTAAATTCCTGGGACTGTTGATTGATTCTGGATTAACATGGAAATTTCATATTAACAATGTGTGTAAAATTGTTGCCAGGGATATTGGTGTGATAAATAGGATCAAACATTTTTTTCCTGAACCAGTTCTTGAATCTCTGTATAATACTTTAATTTTATCATATCTTAATTATGGAATTCTTGCATGGGGGAATAGTTCTGTCACAAATTTAAACAGGCTACTCCTTTTACAGAAACGGTCTTTACGATTAATTAATTATGTAGATTTTTGTACGCACTCGGACCCTCTTTTTGTTAAACATAGGATTTTAAAATGCAAAGATGTATATAACCATCAGCTTGGGTCCCTTATGTATCAATCCACCTGTAATACTTTACCATTAACAATTCAGAGTATATTTACTCGGAATCGTGAAATTCATACTCATTTTACTCGTCAAGCTTCCAACTTTCACATCCCATTTACTCGCACTTCTTTTGCTCATAAAACTATTAAATATGAGGGACCCAGACTTTGGAACTCATTTGATGAACAACTTAAAACATCTAAAAATCTCTCCATTTTTAAACGTGGGTTTAAATCTGTCTTGCTGAAATCCTACTGTTGAATCTAATTGTTGAATCATTGTAATTAAACGTCAAATCCCTATAATGTAGTAGATGTACATTGCTATAACCTCTTGCTGACCTGTTAGTCTGTCCAGTCCTTGTCTATTGTTATTGTCCGAGTGTACGTGTATTATGTACCTTATTGTACATGTACATGCCATGCATTGAGTCCTATTTACAGTAGTTTTGCAGTTTTGTTCTATTAACATTCCTCCCTTAGGCCTCAATGCATGTGTATGCTAGGGGCCATGCTTATAAGCTTTGCTTCATAATGAGCCCCTCCACAATATTACTATATGTTTGATTTAATTACATTTTATAAATTAAGACTCTTTTCTGTGTTCTTGATAATATTTGATATTGTGGAAATAAAATGAACTATGAACTATGAACTATGGTTTATTATCTTTAACTTTAAAAGCGCGTGGGTTCGGGAGGTCACGCGGGATTGCTGGAAACAAAGCACGGGATTTCCCAGACGTAATGCGATGTAAAGCGCTATATAAGCACGAACATTATTATTAACTAGGCGGTCACCCGGGGTTTGTCGGTTCTCGGGTTTGTAGCTACTTCCCTGGATGGATGGGGATTGTGACGACCAACAGCTCTAACTACCCCCCAGGGGATATCTGGGTGGCGATTGATAACAGCTGTGTTTGTTCTCTACCAAGGCCGCTCAAAGAGATGTCAGAGACTTTTTTTGACAGCGGCTAAACACAAAGGGATCAGATTTCGATTTGTCTGCACAACTCTATGGCTTTTGGCCCAAACCATTATTTTGAAGGGATGTTTCACCCCCTGAATGACCTCCTGGGTTAGAATTTTTTTCCCAGTCCATTAGCCCGATAGGACAAACTTTGAAAATTCGACCCTTAGACGACCTTTGACCCCGGAAGACCCGAAAAACGCTAACCCGTTTTATTTCGCATCGAGCATGCATTGCGATCACCGAGTTTAAGCACGATCCGACCAACTTCAAAAAGGTGACCCTAGATGACCTTTGACCTCGTACGCTCTAGCGAATGCAAACTGGTTCTTGCGGGGACCGAGCCGGACCCCACCCACCGAGTTTGAACGCCGCACGACCCCGGGAAGGGGACGAAAAAGCGCGCACAGACACACAGACAGAGAGTAGCGTATTATTATATAGATTAGACACGACATGAGGATTCACAATCGTGAGATTTTAGAGAAAACGGGCAAGACAGGCCCAAAAGTACTAGGTTCATTTACGTCACCTCATTTGTGAATGTATGTCGCTTACTCGCTTTGGTCTTCTTATTGGACAGGTGAATACAATCTTAATCATCTGGTAATCATCTGGAAAAGTGGAATTTTGTATCAATTTTAAACGATTGGCGACCGGCAATCGTTGTAAAAACCTGACTGCATGTATTTTCAAACACTGCCTTCAATAATGTATTGAATTTGTCTAAGGAATCAAGGAACCTCTGAAAGAACAGCACTTTATTTTCTTATGTGAATACAACGATGCTTGTGCCTAAAGTCCCTAAAGATGTATTAATTTCATTTTATGATACTTTTGTTAACTTATTGTTTAATACCAAAAGTACCAAAATGCCGAACCCACAAAAAGTTTGGCGGGAAAATGAATTTTTCATTTTTGGTTTTATTTTGCTTTAATCTTAATTAATTGTTGTCAATTTCATTTCGGAGATTCTTAATTTTGCGAAGGCAAAACTATATGTTGTGAACATGTCTTCGCTCGTTACATAATAAACTTAATGTTTTTTAATCTCAAGTACGCGCACAATGTACATTTTATTCAGTCGGGGGCCAATTTTATGGAGACGCTAAGCACAAAGAGGCCAGATTAGTACACAATACATGCATGATGTACACACAACGTTACGTTTCGGGTGAAAATCCGTCTGTGGAGAAAATCTCCTGTGATAGCTGTGCAACATTTGCCATACAGTTCTATTAAATTGCGCCTAGTTTTAGAAGCGATCTTCATAAAACCCACGATACATTCGAAATACCTTTAAAAAAAATGGCAGCTCCGCACTGCCATTTCGGCGCAAAGCAGCTAATAACCATCTCTGCCCTAACAGGTACCAAAAGGCACACGCACTATAGTATAGGCTGGACTCTAACCCAAAACCTACAGCTTTACTCACAGACCGGCCGCGAATATTTTTTCCAAAAACCTAACTGGCAGATTCATGAATTATTCAGTAGTTGCATTGATCCTTGTACAACACTTAATTCTGTTCTAGGTCTTTGTTTCCCCTTAAATTAAAAATTCTCCAAAGATATCAATTTGACTAGGAAAAACGAGGTGACCTACAGCAGGATTCGAACCAGGGATCTTTGATCCATAGCCCATCCCACTATCCACTACACTACGTATAGCAGCTCGACAACGTCTGTTCTTTAAAGTGATTTAATGTAACAAGTTAACTAAAATAGAATGCTGTGACGTCATGTTTTATTCCGATGAATAAAAACAACTTCTCATCCAAACTACTGAATAATTCATGAAATCTTTACCAGTTACGTTTGGCAAGAAAATATTCGCAGACCGGCCGAGAATTCAATGCCGCGAGGCCATGGCATTCCACTCTTCTCTTTTGTGTTGGTCATTGTGTTTCCGGAATCTCTGGAACTTTGTTCAGAAATTTAGGGAGAGAGTGTATTTGCGTCTTAAATCGTGCTTGGTATACGTCCCTCGGTCTTCCTCCATTTGGCAGGAAACAGATCGTGGAGGGCCACGCGAGTTGGAGCCTTTGTCTGCACTTCAGCAGCTCATGCTGAATGCCATGTAGTACATGTATACCCGTATGCTGAGGATGGCTCTAAATGTGAGCCGGGTCGGGAATAAGGTGCTCTTGCTATACGGCAAACTGCTAAGGACAACCATAGACGTTTGTAATTGGCTGAACATTGTGTACGACATTCCGAGATAGCTTCAAGCCAACCCTCACATGGTGTAACCCCCTAGGCGGTCAGACGTTAACCTACGTGGATCAGCTGCGTAAGACACTGGGTTATCAGCCTCCGCAGCCGAGATTAGGACGGCCATGGGAGAGCGTGATGAGTATGGCGTGCCTTTGTTGCTGTCCGATGAGAGTCGACTTGATGACGATCATGAGGCCCTGCAGCACTTTCGTTGAGCTTTCTGATAGCACGACCTACCACAGCCATGGTGGGAGCGTCTGTGGAGACATCCGCAGCATGCAAGGACTTCGGTGGATGCATGTGTAGTGACTAGTGCGGTGCGGGCAGGGTGTAGCTAGAGGGTGGTTTTTCATGGAGCCAGCGAGCCAGTATCTCCTCAACCGTCTGCAGGGGTGTCGTCGGTCTTTATTGGTGAGGCGCTACGTTCCTGTTGTGGAAGTGGGGGCATTCATTCTATGAAAGGCGTGATTGGACATCTATACGCAGCCCTTCATTTCATCAGCTGTGAGTGAGTCTGTTTTAATTATTGAGTGACCGCAATTAAATATTGACCAAAAATATCACTCTGATTTTTCTCCCGACCCACCCTACCCACCTTTTTTTTCAGGCAAAAACCAATGCTAACATAAGAAAAAAAAGGGAAAAAAAGAAACGGGGGCGCCCTAGTAACATTTCCTGTTGACATATCAAGGCCAACAGCTCTTGCTTCATAGGCAGCGGAATGGTTTTTTGGGGTTTTTTTTGGAGGGGTTGTTTTGTTGTTTTGTTTTTTTGGGTTTTTTTTGGGGGGGAGGTGTTGACAAAATGCCCTCGACACATTTTCCACTTGTGGGATTATGTCTCCCACTTGCAAGGTAAACAAAATGGTAACGGCCGGCCAGCACCAGCGCTGCTAAATGTTGCCCCTCATCTAAACTTTCAAAAGTGTTCCGCCACACTTGTATACCTCCGTCGGACCCAACCCAACCCGGTATACGGACCTATTTAATAAAGGAATAATAACAATTCTTTATAGACTTGAAGCAAATTACCAAGTTATTAAGCTACACAACACGATCTTTTATACATTTAGCCACTGAATGCATCCGGTTATCTTAGCTGCCAATGTAAGTACAAATAGAATAAGGGGTTACATTTACAAATGTAAATTATATTCAAGCAAACTGAATCCTATCCTCGAACCTGACCAGTCGATCCGTATAGGAGAGTACACAAGACAGTGTGGAATCGTAATTACGAATTCACGAGGCCCAAAGCGCCGAGTGAATTCGTAAATTACGAATCCACACTTACAAGTGTATTCTCTGATTTAAACCATTGCGTCAAAAGAACTGAGTATTGTCATAAACTACCCAGTTGAGTTAAGTGGAGATAAAATTATACCAAATTATATTATATATACATAATTATGGCCAAATTATACCTAACATAAAGAGAGGTTCTCGAGGTTCTTACGTAATCAAGCTCTGGATTAGGGTTGCGGAAATGAATAACCGTGGATTCATAATTGTTAAAAATGTAGGCAAGATAAAAACCGTTCCGAATCCACACTTTACTAAATATTCGTAGAGACGAATCCACACTTGTTGTAACGTTGATTCGTAGAGACAAATCCACACTTTTAACAATAGAGTGACGTCATAGCAATGGTATAAATGGCAAGAAATCGGGATTACGCGGTCCAGGCATTATTACACTGTCGCAAGATGCAAACGTCATTCCAGCTACACGACGCCGCGACTGAGCCAAAAGGTTTGTGTAAAGCCAAAGGCGTGTTTTCGCGACCGTTACCAGAAACATGTCATGTTTCGGCTTCGGTCATTGGTTGATCGTTTTCGTGAAATGGCAGGTCATGTGCTAATGACAATTCACAGACATCATATAATATAATAAGTATATCCTACCAAACAGCAACAATTTCACATCTAAAACAAATGACGGTGATGAAAAAGTGAAAATAGAATGTCACATAACGTTCACGCTAATTTAGATCTTAATTTACGTTAATTCACATTTAGCGGATAGCGCTCTGGTTTTAGGCTTTATTTTGTACGATCCTTTTACAAAATGCAATGGAACCATGACCTACAAAATACAGTACAGATTGACGTTTCGGGACAATTTCTCACCTTTCACTGCACAGACTATTTATGCCGCCATGTTTGTTTGTCATACTTGCCTCGCTTCAATTTTAAAGATGGCGTACGTACCCTGATAAAGGTATATTGTATCATTAACATCTTAACAACGATATATTAAAGATTTTTTGACAGTAGTTTGGTTGGTTATATACATTTCACATAGTTTGCAGCTTCAAAGATGTGTAAATGCAATGCTAATTGTACACACAGATGCAAATTAACAGCCTATTTTCGAACGCATGCAGTTGCGCCAGAGTCTCGTGGGTTTGCACATTTTGCACACACTAGCTATTTCAGCTCAACCTTCTCCATGAATAGAACGACCATGACGCAATTGGCATTATTGCATTGACCGATCGTCCCCCGCCCGCCCGGAATACTAAATGTTAGTTTCGTAACATTTGACTGGAGTGTGCAGGCCCCACTGATATCTCCATGTATTTGATCAATATGTCGTACATAACAATGGTGGCGCATGTCTACGTCTCCATAGGCCTGGTTGTGGCGCACGGCAGCAGTGACGAAGATGGCAAGCAAGAGGGCGCTGTTTTCGATTGGTCTTTGGTAATGTTTGTGGCACTCCCAGCAAGCTTGTTGCCAGGAATCTCTTTACTTGGACGTCTTTCTTGAGGCGTAATTATCATTCCTCCTTCTTGTTGTTTCTCAGAAGGATGGCTGGCGGCAACTTCTGATTGGCTTTTGGTCGAACCTCGTCTTTCACGCGACTGTGAAGAAATTTCGTTCATGAAACTGCCGTCTGGCGGATGCTCTTCACCAGCAGCAGACGCGGCTGTCGGCGGATACATTGCATCCTCTTCAAACCCTGTGACTGTTTTCATCGCCACCGAATCACCCCGGACACCACAATCTTGTGCGTGGGTCTGCCGTTTCGATGCCCTCGCTTTCGACCATTCCGAATCGACTCTCGTTCCTGTGTCATGCTGCAATGGTGCCTGCAATTCAGTGTTTCGATCATTCGCGGTCGAATAGTCGGTATCACTTGCGACTGTGTGGCTACCCTTTTTGCAGATACTTTCGAAGCACAACCTCCATGACAAACATGTTCCTGCAAATTTCGAGAAAGAAACAAGGACAAACAAAACAAGAATGTCAGTACTCGTGTAAACCCCTTTTTTTAAGAAAATGAAAATGGAAGACAAGAGGGCCGCACATTTTATTTTAGGAAGTGATTAAAACAGGCCGAAAGGCCGTTTTGTACTTTATAACGAAACGTGAAAATGTGATCCCGATTTGACTTTACGAACGGGTTAATTTCTTTAAGAAGGAATAATTTTACATGGATTTTAATTGATTTTGGATAGTTGCAACTGAAGGTATAGTCAAGATACATGTAGTTACCCTGAATGTTCCGCTCATTGGGACCGTGGCACAGAAAATGATTATAACGACTTCTTTTTCAGAATTCGACAACCAATTATAATATTCACCACTATTCGACTGTGTGATCTTTTTAATGGAAAAGTGAACCACAATACCAGATAGTCTTTCCGATCATCTGTGATTTTGCTGAAAATAAAAAATCGAAAACTATAAAATACTCTCTCGGGTATTATTGCTGAACCAGTTTTAAAAGTTCGACTTCCTCTTCAAAAGAAATAGGGAAACTCCCTTTTCCTCTCGGAAAAAGGCGGTAATTGTGACCGATTGCGGTAAAAAGATTGCGAATAAGAACGCAACACTATAGCTTTATATGTCTGCGGTTGTCGCACGTGAGCATTATTTCGCGCGAGTTGCGCCGGCAGTTCTTAGAAGTCGGCGATATAATATCCGATGTTTCGCTCCAGATTATTATGATTATGTCATCAATGAAAATATATTAACAGCAACACGGCACAATTATTATCGAAAGCAGTCGACGTGGTACAGGGCGGCTCATGTACATGTACTCTACGCCTATTTGCGAACGCGATATGAATTTGACGTCACGAAGTTCAAGCTCCGAGTGTGAACTGGCATTAATTATTTTCGAAAATAATTTATTCCCAGCGTGTTCTGAGCATCTTAGGATTTTTGTTTTTGTTTCTTATAAATTATCCCAATCTTATACCCCAAGTAAAATAAAAGCCATGACATTTAAGGCCAAATTCTTGTTATTCTGCTTTATAATTGTACATGAAAGCCCTATAGTTCGTTAATTGCCATTACGACCGAGGATTCCCTATTGTGTTTTCCTTTATTCCTTTACTGAAACCTAACCCCATTGCTTTGCGCTTATCTTGCCGATCGAGGACAAAGAAACCGTCCTTCGAGGATCTTTTGTTCCCTTTGTTTTCTTTTGTTTTTCGATCCTCGATCGCAAAAGTAAACAAGCACATGTCTACTTGTATAATCTTATAATATTGTCTTATATGCATTATGCTGCCAACAAGACTATAGAGGCAAATCACACATCCTTGTGCATGCTTAGCAAAGACGGGAAAATGTATATGTATATTTGTAGGTTTTTAAAACATGTTTCCTTCAATTTCCGAACTATCACCTTCAATTTCGTCCGAAAAAAAGTGCCCTCTTACACCAAACCAATTTAGTTATTCATCATTCAATCTTAGCTCATGGTCAGGCTATTTTAAACATAATTTGTCATTACAGATCAAATTCTAGTGAGCTGTATTCAGAGATCGAATTCGTCTTATATCAATCAATTTAAAACATTAAGTTAAAGGTAGGATACACCATTGGTAATTGCTTGAATTATCATGAATGGGTAGATTTGGGGGGTTGTATCTTATAGTAAATATCATACTGACCTGTCCGAAGTTTTAGAACCATGGATGCCGAGAAAAGCACGAAAAACAGCGATTGTTTTCAACCGGCGCCGAGCAGATATTCTTATGTTATCTTTGTTTTTTCGCGATCGCCGTCGGGCGATCGCGAATTTTTCTTTATAAAATTCAATTTTCCGGAATAATTACAGGATATCTAGCGCTATTATTTTCCTGGTGCCTAGAATCATTATTTACTTTCAAATGAGTAAGATATTTCTTAATAATTCGGTAGTACATTTTTTCGATATCTGCAAATGGTGTACTATCCTACCTTTAAATACAATAGTCTTATGTGTGCTTAGATATAAAAAAATAAAACATAAAGGCCAAACGTCAATTCAAGAAATATATTAATACATGTATTACAAAAATCCAACTGAAACCCGTATTTTGTCCAGGCGACGCGCGAATTTGCGCTGTGGGGTGGGTGTATATGTGTATACATGTACTATGTACGAGATAACGCGAAAGAAAGAAAAAACCATTACATTATTTATGTTTATGGCGCCGGCCCTGTATTTCTCATGCGGGGATTTCCCTCGCGCACGCAACGCGCTATTTTCCCAGGTCGAACGGGATTTCCGAGGGTCGCTTGATCAACTTTGCAGTATTTTGACTGATCATCGCCATCCACACAAACCCTTTGTTGATGCCCATTTTTGTATGACCAAGGACACGAGGAAATATCGGATATCAGCAGAATATCTGGGGCTCAAAATACATGTACATGTACACCATCTTCTTATACCGTGAAGCAAGGCTCCGAAACTTACATTATTTATTGTGATGTTTGGAAATAAAACGATACCTATGCCAAATGACTGAAGTAAAACGAGAATTGTTTACTATGGCCAAATAAAAAAAACATGTTTAGCGTCAATGCCCGCTTCCTTTTCGGGGGACACCTCCTTTTATCTTTTTTTTTTATTTGACCATTTGGGTAAAAAAAAAAAAAAATTTAAACAACAAATTTTTTAAAAGATAATACAATTTTAATATCGTATTTTAGACTTTAGCATCACTGTGTACATGCTCTGGAAATAATGTTTTGTATAATAGGAAGGCTAGGGTGTGACGTGTAGTCGTGTACGGTGCATACATGATCGACCCACATGAATTTTGATTATTAATCGTGGGTGAACCATGTTTTAGTTTTAAATTGGAAGATAGGGTGGGACATGTTCACTACATGACTCGAATTAAGATGTTTCGGGCGGCCATTTAAAAAAAAAAGGGCCTCCTCCTTCTTTAAAAAAAAGCATGACGCTAAACATGTTTTTTTTGTTTTTTTTGGCCTAATCACAGGAGAGGTGAATAAGCTTTAATGGGTTTTAGTTGGATTTTACGATGAGCTTTCTTCTTTTTTAGAGGGGGTTTGGGGTAGGGGAATGAACTAGATTAATAAACTACCCTTAGATTCATATTGTTGATAAGAGTAAAACTACTGAGTCAGACATGATTCCTAATGACATGATTTGCTGGACGAATCATTAATTATCCGCCACATGATCGAAGTCTGTTTCATTCACGAAACAAAGTCAAATCCGAATGTTTTAATCCGAATGTGATGAAGTCCAGCAACACACCCTGTCCGCCACTCAAATATTTATATAATGAGTTCACAGGCTTGTAAGTTACCTAGTGTGTGGTGGTTTATTATCTTTAACTTTAAAAGCGCGTGGGTTCGGGAGGTCACGCGGGATTGCTGGAAACAAAGCACGGGATTTCCCAGACGTGGAATTTCCCTACTTAATTTGTGATGCGCGCGTAAAACCAAAACCGCAACAGTGCCATATTCCTCTCTATAATTTGTCATTTTCATTTTGGCCAGGTTACTTAATTTCTAAATAAAGATGCGAATACCCGTATACTCTTGAAACAATAAACTTGATAATATTGGTGAATGTATAGTTTAATTTGTTATTTCACTGGTTTTGTTTTTGTATTTTTTTTTACTTATACTACTTTTAATAATGAAAGAGATACGGTAAATACAAATGTTATTATTTGTCAGGTTTTTGTTTGTCTTTTTTTACAAAATTTAATTTGTATATTTCACGTGTAAATCTCAAGTGAAACACAATGTCAGCGTATGTCACTTTACCCATCACTTCCTCATATTGATCTATTATTTCATCATCATCATCATCATCAACAAACTCTAAACAAGATTAGGGAAAGATTGGCAAACAAATCCCAGTTATTTTTCATCAACAAACTCTCCAATTGTTCCCTTTGTAATGACCACAATGCCCAAACCTCTGAACAAAAAAATAACCACACAATAAAAATGCCGTCACCAAAAAAAAACGGGACTTCCTTAAACGGCTGTTTGTGTATTTTTAGACTGTTGAAAAAACCCAAAACAAAATTGTTTCTGTGTTCTGTGCCCTGAAAGTTACGGGTCAGTGGGTCAGAAATGCTTTTGCTGAGAACAAATTTTACTCTATAGAATTACAGAATGTGAAAATATTAGAGTATGTCGTGTTTACACAGATATTACGAAACGCATCAACTTAAGTTTCCGGGGAAAATAATATATGCTGTTTTAGGGTTCTACGTCATCTGTAATTCACAGATTGTGTAAGAAACTTAGTACCAGAGTACTTAGAAAACACGGAATGCACCTTTCCGTTGTGTTTAATAGAGTTTGCCTTTTCCTAATTAATTCCCAAAAGCTCTTCCTGCAAATTGTTCAAGCTAGAACTGCATTTTCTGTATATATCAAATAGGACTGAATGAAAAAAATGCATGTATGCCAGACTCGCATTACAATTTAACTTGAACGGATAGATATATCTATCGCAAGCAGGTGTTATGGACCTCGACGAACAAATGTTGAAAACACGGACTCGAATCTTCTCGGTACAATGATTTTTTGTAATCAAACCCTTTACAGACAGGTCATATTATTGTTTCAAGCATGAAGTGAAAAGCCTTATCGAGTAATTTTACAACCAATTCAAGTTGTTTTTTGTTGTCACGAATGTATTAAAAACATTACTGTTCTCAACACAGCAAAAGTAACGTTCGAACATCAAAGCGTATATACAAAATTAATAGCGAAAGTATAGTATAGTATACGCTGAAGTCTAGCATTAAACCACTATTGCTTCGTCCTTCGGATGGGACGTAAAGTTGTAGGTCCCGTGTGTTGTATAATTTATAATGTGTGTATATATCTTTCCCATTATAACATTATAAAATTGTATAATGCACGTAAAAGAACCCAGAACACTCTTCGCTAAGAGAAGGGGTTTGCCCCGGTGTTCCTGGCTGGCACAGCCTCTGTCTACGGGTTTCTTCTGGCTTACGAGCTACAGTGCCTTGAGCGCTTTTGAAGGATCCTTGGTTTCATTACCAGAAAATAATATATAAACAACCAAACCTGAAGTCAAAAAATAATGTTGATGTCCATAAAGTTTTTGTCACTGCAGTATTGTCATATATACTGACCTGTATTTGAAAGCGAGCGCTCATACTTCCACTGTTTATATCGCAGCCACACGTAGATGGAGACCACGGCAATCAGAACCAGCACCGTGACTCCAGCGGCTGCACCGGAGAAGAGAGAAGCGATGTACCCGGCTGACCACTTTTCGCTCTTGGCTTCTTCGGTCAGGTTCGGGGCTGGCTGGTCAATCTTGTTTCTGTGACCGCCCCCTGCTGACATGGAACGCCCGCCGGGGATCGCGGCACGTTGGGTTGGGTCAGCGTGCGCGCTCGTGAGCGGGGACGGAGAAGGCTCGCCGGAGTTTTGTACCACCACCTCGTGAATCAAAGGGTTATCCGGCTTGCATCGCGACCAGACAGGGTCCCAGAATTGCCCTTCTTCACATCGCGTGCACACAGTGTCCAGGGTTGCCGTGCAGTTGGCTCGCATCGTCCACCGTCTAGGACAGACTGAGCAGCGCTGACAAAATCCCCCACACTTGCTCGGGTTGCGGGAACGCGATCGTGAATCTATTGAGTAGCTTCTTGCTGTCATGGTAGGCCGGATCCCACTTCTGACACCACCCTGTCTATAATGGCCGATTTTACATAGGCGGCACTACAAATAAAATAAAATATAATAAAATAACGTAATTATGCAGAAAATTACACTTGGTACTTTTTTGGATCCCACTTCTGACACCACTCTGTCTATAATGACCGAGTTTACATAGGCGGCACTACAAATAAAATAAAATATAATAAAATAAAATAACATAATTATGCAGACAATTACACTTGGTACTTTTTTACTGATGGTAAAGCCATCTAAACACAATTTTTTTAAATAATCGTCTTGTAAAGCTCGTTCACTTAGTTGCCCAAAGTAATAGTAAAACAAATATCAGTGAGCCATACAGCCGGTAGCCAAGCCGAGGTTGCAGTGAAAATGCTCGTGGAGGCTCTTCAAATTCGAGTTTGCTAAATGTTTAACAAGCTCAAAAAGAGTCCATCTTTTGGTTAAAATTAAAAACATGCTACATGGGCTTGTATAAAAAGTGAAATAAAGTGGTAAAATACATAAATACAAAAACCAATAGTTTACCTTGTAAAACAATTTTTAAAGGCCTTTCACGAAACACATACCTTTTCAGACCCTGCTGTTTTTTCTAAGTCACCATTGCTATCTTGCCAAGGCAGATCCGTTGGAAGGCTGCCCCGACGGTCCTCCGGTGATGCAGGACGAATTTCCGGGTCAGTAGATGGGCCCTCTCGGCTCGAGACGGGTGCAGCTGATGTCGTGAGCCTGCTGGAGTCCCACAGCGTACACTGTAATACGATAAACAAGGCGAACCTGCTGGAAAACGCAGCTTTCCATACTGCGCATGCCATGTTACTTTAATGGAGCAAGTAAATTCACTGTACCAACTGTCTTCATCATCATCAGAACTGCACACGTCTTAATATAATCTACAGACTGTAGAACTCACTACAAGCACAGTACATGTACGTGTACTACCATTGTCCACACGAAGTGACTGACAGCCTTTCCAAATGTGATAATCCTTGGAACTGGAGAAAGGACCGTAATCGTAAACGATTCCACCACCTCCCTTGTTCCACACGTCTGCACAACTGAATGAACTCAGAAATTGTCCAATGAAACATGCAGGCTCGAGCTAGCTGCACGGAGAAACAAAATTTGGGGAAAAACGCAATTCTAAAAATAAACGAGTATGTGTTGTGGTTGGAGTTCACGTACAGTACATGTACAGCGCGACTTGCATGCTGTGTACAGTTCGTACGTACGTACGTGTGAGTGACTTGAGCCGCTAACTCTGCAGTATACAGCCATTGACAATCCGGGATTTCCCTTTTGGCTTCGATGGTCGCATTAGAGTGTATGAATCACAGCCTGTTTAGGAACAGTGTTTATTAAGACTTGATTGACGATGTAAAAAAAGTAATATATAAAATTTGTGGTGAATAATGGGATTATCAATCGGGCTTTGTTTTGATTGGTGACTTGAATCGAAGGCTAGCCAATCGTGCGATGACAAAAGGGAATTCCCCAAAACGAGCAATGTTAGCTCTGCGCCATAATTTATGTATAAATTTATGTATATGTGCAGTTCATGTGTCGCTTTATTTCACACACAATTAAACGGTCGATTGCACTGGCGCACGCAAAACATAATAATTATGAACAGAACAGCACTGAAATAGATTTTTCGGAAACATTTTATTGATTTTGTATTATATCCAATTTAAAACACAATTAAGTCTGTATAGATTAGAAACTCATTTATCATAACACGGACGTGCCGCTCTGTAACCCGTCCTGCACTGCTAGAAACATGGTGTTTGTGCCTTTTGGCAAGACACTTGACTATACAATTGCCTCTCTCTACCCAGGGGTATAAATGGGTACCTGTGAGGGTCAAGGCCAATTGAGCGCCTATAAACGGCTGCCGCGTGGTCCAGGGCCTGATGAACGGGGTAATAAATGTCAAGCGCTTTGAGATCGTTGATACGATGTAAAGCGATATAAGGGTGCACTAGCCTAATTCAAGTCCCATTGAAAACAGTGTAAAATCAACAATGTTTAGGACCAAGTTTCATGCACGCCGACATCACTGGAGTTTCTCAAACAACAATCAGATTATTGTCTTGGTCTTTATCTTTCCATTTCTTTTCAATTTTTAGTAGGTTAGCCAATTACATTTTTTAATATTCACACCAGAAGAAACTCACCTCCCGAAAAGTGATACTTCCCGAGCCTGCAAGCAGCCATTTTACAAATGGCATCTCTGGCTCCACATTCTAGGGCAATTAGGAACCATTTTTCAACCGTAATTTTGTCAGTCTGCCCTCAGAAGCTCAAAAACCAGGGAGTTGATCCTATGCTATATACACAATCCCACCATTTCTTTCAGCAAACGGCATCCTTTTTCAAAAGAAATTGTGGGGGCACATTTCATGCTAATGAACTGGCGGAGAAATTCTCCCTTCAATTAGGGTAGTGCACCCATATAAGCACGAGTATTAATATTATTATAGTTTGTAAGTAGGCGGCAACAAGATAATAAAATACCCGGATGTATCATGCACTTCAACGGCGCAGCTACAGCTATAATTCAGTATACCTTAATTATTGGCCGTTTAATTTCGGTCTTAAGTGACATTTTTTTAAACGAAATAGAAACAGGCGACACTGTCGGGATAATCGTGGTGGTTAGCACTCGCCACCGAGCTGTAGTCGGGGTCGGCTGGCTGGATTGAATCTGAATTAGCCTCTGTCATGACCTTTCTAAAAGGTCAACGCGCGGAAAATTGTCAAAATGGCGGCGCTTACCAACACCAACACGTGTGTCGTCGATGTCAGAACTTTATGGCTTACGACGGAGCTCTAAAGGCTGTGGTTATTTCGAAAGAATAAACCGTAGGCATAAGGCTAAATGTCATCCAAAACCGTAAAATTACGAAGGAGAAAGAAACAGCGACTGAAAAAATGGTCAGTTTGTATATACGTACGTATATAGCGCAGCACGCTTTGGATGTCAGACAAGTCGACCGTTGAGACAACTCGACCGTTGAGACAACTCGACTCGGGACAAGTCGACCGTTGAGACAACTCGCCCGTTGAGACAACTCGCCCGTTGAGACAACTCGACCTTTGTGAGAGCTATAGCTGTACTTCGACGTTTACATTGTTTATAAACAGTTAATGTTGGGCCGACTTTCCTCATGCAATGTTGCCAAACTTCTTTGTTGACAAACTGCAAATTCATTGTACCTTTACCATGTTAATGTTATTAATGCTTGCTATTTACCCTCTGTTAACAATTAAGCTTAGTCCGAAAAAAAACAAAAAACGGTGGCGTCCAGAAATTGTGCACACAATCGACCGAGTGCTCCCTAATTGGTCGTGGCGCAATTGAATAATTCTTGGAAAATCCAAGTTTAATATTTACGAACTTCTTTTAATATAAATGTCATTTATGACCCATGTCAGGTTTTAGTCAATAAAAGGGTAAAATATTACTAGATTTCACAGGCGTCTGTACATTTAATGTGACAGTATTTAAAACTGGTTTTTAAATTAACATTGCAGGATCAGGAATGTTGAGGTTTAACGTCCACTAGTAATTATGTGAACCAAGTGTAAAGCCCCAAATTTATATTTGATGTCAAAAAATAATAAAAAATGCAAAAAGAATATTGCTTGTATCAAGTTGTATGAATTGGCCCCAGGATTTGTTTACTGTATGGCATTCAAATATGGCTTTCAAATAAAGCTTCAGTTCAGTGCCACTGAATTTTTTTTCTTTTTTAAATGTTGGGCCTAACCGGTTTTCCAAGGAGCCTAAATACACGGCGGGTCTTTTCAAGTGCAGGAAAGAAAATCTAGTTTTATGATTGGCCATTTTTTATTAAGTATTTCCCCGCAATTCACTAACTATCTGTTATTTTTCGTCCATGGTATAGCTAATTACGTTAGTCTTACGCGAGAGCTCGGAAGCCATATTGACAAATTTCCGCAAAACGCCCTCTTCGGTTGATTTTCGTCATTTCATGACAGAGGCTAATTAGCCTCTGTCATGAAATGACGAAAATCAACCGAAGAGGGCGTTTTGCGGAAATTTGTCAATATGGCTTTCGAGCTCACGCGTAAGACTAACGTAAGTAGCTATACCATGGAGGAAAGACAACAGATAGTTAATGAATTGCGGGGAAATACTTAATAAAAAATGGCCAATCATAAAACTAGATTTTCTTTCCTGCACTTGAAAAGACCCGCCGTGTATTTATGCTCCTTAGAAAACCGGTTAGGCCAAATTAACATTTAAACAAAACCAAAAATTCAGTGGCACTGAACTGAAGCTTTATTTAAAAGCCATATTTGAATGCCATACAGTAAACAAACAACTTGATACATGTACAAGCAATATTATTTTTGTATTTTTAATTATTTTTTGACATCAAATATAAATTTGGGGCTTTACACACAAGCACTTGGTTCACATAATTACTATATGGACGTTAAACCTCAAAATTCCTGATCCTGCAATGTTAATTTAAAAACCAGTTTTAAATACTGTCACATTAAATGTACAGACGCCTGTGAAATCTAGTAATATTTTTTCCTTTTATTGACTGAAACCTGACATTAACAGAAGTTCGTAAATATTAAACTTGGATTTTTCAAAAATTATTCAATTGCGCCACGACCAATTAGGGAGCACTCGGTCGATTATGTGCACAATTTCTGGACGCCACCGTTTTGGGTTTTTTCGGACCAAGCTTACACCTAAATTGTTAACAGAGGGTAAATAGCAAGCATTAATAACATTAACATGGTAAAGGTACAATGAATTTGCAGTTTGTCAACAAAGAAGTATGGCAACATTGCATGAGGAAAGTCGGCCCAACACTAACTGTTTATAAACAATGTAAACGTCGAAGTACAGCTATAGCTCTCCCAAAGGTCGAGTTGTCTCAACGGGCGAGTTGTCTCAACGGTCGACTTGTCTCAACGGTCGACTTGTCTCAACGGTCGACTTGTCCCGAGTCGAGTTGTCTCAACGGTCGACTTGTCTGACATCCGCTAGCTACGCACGTACGTATATAGCGCAGCACGCTTTCACAAACTGACCATTTTTTCAGTCGCTGTTTCTTTTTCTTTCGTAATTTTACGGTTTTGGATGACATTTAGCCTTATGCCTACGGTTTATCCTTTCGAAATAACCACAGCCTTCAGAGCTCCGTCGTAAGCCATAAAGTTCTGACATCGACGACACACGTGTTTCTGTTGGTAAGCGCCGCCATTTTGACAATTTTCCTCGCGTTGACCTTTTAGAAAGGTCATGACAGAGGCTAATGGCAGCAGGTCCATTTTATAAGTATGGCGCCCTCTTGTGTTCGTATATCGGCTCCAAAAAGTAGAAAGGGGTATGGAAGGCTCAAGTAAACATTACCACTCAAAATGCGTTTGAAATTTGTTCTTTATTAAACATAACTTCATCAAAAGTATGCGGCTTTATGTAAACTGTATTATACATTATTCATACTACTCTGGTATATTATTAGTATTGTTTAGTATAGCGTTTTAGTACTACTATCTAAATAGATTATGTAGGCCAGTATCTTACACTTTTATTACGAATATTACGAATATTATGAATATTATTATGATTATGATGCTTCGCCCCAAAATAATTCCGTCTTGTGGACACAACACATTTTCACGAGCCTCGCTGTAACGGCTTAACAAACTAATCCGACTTCGCAACTGGGTCAATGAAGGGAAAGAAATATAATAGCCTGTTTAATATTGTAATGTTACCCAGCTGTTTGAATAAAATTGAATCTATTACCGCGTGCAATTTATTTACACTTAGTGGATTGTACATAACTATTTTTTTCGGAAAAACAGCTTTGTGGCCTTAGTTTCCTTGAAAACCCTACGTTTAATATAAAACAAACAGTTATTGTAAAATAAGAAATTGGATTCAAAACCGTCACAGGATTTTTTCTTCTGATCACAGATTATGATCAAAAATTTCCACAGAAACAAATACTACTTTATAGCAAATGATTTAAATAACTATAAATCGAAGTTTGTTTAATGATACCTTTAAATGTAAATATTTAAATATAATTCATATAAATCATAACTTGAAAAATACACGTGTAGTACATACGGTCATCACTCAATAATTATAAAACAATCTTTTCAAATTGACGTTTGGGCCGGCAGTGTCCAAACAAAAGCTTTGTCTCCGTCTCTGGCTTCATTCATGCAGTTTGGCAATGGTGATGGAGCCCTGAGCCTAAGTTGGGATTTGGAAAACGGCCATAAATTATACTAAAAGGCTATAATGTTAATAAAACAAAAATAGTTTTTCGTCCTTGCGCAAATCCTTTAAAGCTGCTGCATTACATCATACTTTTTTCCATTTTATTTTAAACAACTTATTTTCTTCCGATACTATTTTTTGTCTTTGTTATGAATCTGATTCTTGATCAGATATCTGTATCTATGATCGTCATCTCTACCACTGTCCCGACGTCACTTGGTCGAGATTTCCGACGGCAGCAAGGTACTACCGCGCAGAGCGCCTCGCTAAAACCATCCAAGCGCCACCAGTAAATCAGCGGGTCAATGATGGTGTTCAGAGAGTACACGAAAAGTGTGATGCCGTAATACAACCTGAAACCCGGCATTGCCCGCATAATATCCTGTTTGAAGTAAAGGACTAGGACGTTGACGTTAGCAGGAATCCAGCAAACGAGGGAAGCAGCGGTGATGATCGAAAAGGTGACCAGCAAACGGCGCGTCTGACGGTATCGAGTATCGCTGAGCTCGCTGCGGCTGGGATCGATGGGCGGACTTTTTGCAAGTGGTGGCGCGTAACGTTTGATTTTAAGGAACACCACGACGTACACCAGCGCGGTGACGAGCCAGATGACGATTATGAGCAGTGATCGGACGACTGCGTGAAAGACATTGAAACTGTTGTTATCGTTGGTGAGCATCTGGGGGATGGTGATGCCGATTGCGAAACACCACATGAGTAAGCAAGCGACGAACAAACGGACTGGCGTCACCAGCTCGTCATAGCGCGATGGGGGCGCTAGAGAGAGGGCCAGGTAGCGGTTGGCGGCTACAGCGAGAACCGTCAGGGCGTTGACTGTGGAGAAGATCTGCAACAGATCCTCGACGGTGGAGTTCTTGTAGTTCCAGGCGTACAGCGTGCCCGTCACCGCGAAGCCCAAGTCGGCCAAGATCAGATTGTAGACGAACGCGTAGTACTTGATCCGGAGATGGCTGGTCCTGGCGATGACCGCCATCACCAGGAGATTGGCCATCACTGCCAAGGCCGAGAACGAAAACACCAAGGCGAATATGATTATGTCGTAGCTTGCCGCCATGTTGACTGGTGGTGTCTAGACGTGGGATGGCTATACAAAGAACAAGCAAATACTACCAATTCAGTATTGTTATGATTTGCACCGTCTGGTACTATTAATGTAATAACTGTCAAAAAATTGAATTTGTTTTGTGTCCCATTCCCGATTTTGCACTTTACAATCCATGTTTCCGGTTTTGCTTTGGAATCGACAAACTAGTTCCATTCTGCCACTGCATCCCCTGGCTATACACCACTGCATGGTGACCCCTTCAAGAAGAAAACCCAAATTTTAATGCAACAAAGATTGTACAACCTCGATACTTGTGGATCCGAAAGCAGCAACTCGATTGAAACAACCGCCGAGTGGAGCCCCGTTAAGACGATTATAGTGAAACTTTGGCTAAAAAACCTAATTTAAAAACTTCAAAATAATGCTACCTGTACTTACTGTTCAAGAAGAGAACTGCGCGCCTATGCAAGAAACTGGAAGATGACCACTCGACAGTTGGAACTACATTATAGGCTCCTCGGAGATATTCTACAATTATGTGAACCCTTCACCATCTGGTGGTTTAATTACACATGCGCATAGAAAAGCATTGACCAATTAGAAGGCAGACATCAAGCTATATTGTTAGGCTGTGTCCGAATCATTTGGCAACGGCTTGGTTTTACGAGTTTTTTTTTTTTGTAGCGACTTCAGTCACTGCACATATTTTCCATAGGCCTAGTAATTTCAAGCTGGGCAGCCATGTAATTTGATCAAACACGGCCTGAATTATGTTATACCAAGCACGAATTAAGGCAGAGCGGATCTATTTTGTCATTCTACTCTACACACACTCCAAACTACTGTTACCTGACACATATCTCCTAGATATCTGAACAGAATTCCTGAGATTCCGGGATCACAAAGACTAACACAAAAGAGAAAGGGGCGGGGGGGCGGGGTTCCCTTTGTCTTACATCTGGCTTCATAAGTATTTTTTTTATTAAATATGGCGGACAAAACAGTGGGCTGGTACTTCAAGCGGTCGAATTTGGGCGAATACAAAAGAGGTTTTTTGTATTGACACCGAATGATTGAAACTATTATAATTAAAACAACAAAAGGTTGTATCGCCGTGTTACGAACGCGATGAAGACCGGGGAACGTGGACGACGTCGGCATATTTTAAATTTCATTCTTTGTGTTTGGTCACAATTGATCCTTTTGGGGTGCAACGCACATATTTTATACACGTGTTTCATGTTAATTAACATGTTAATTAATCGACCACAACTGAATTGACAAATGTTGCCATGCTTGTTATAATGTACCATCATAGCTAGCCGCATGCTTATGAACACATTACTATTATTTTTTGCGCAATGTTTCGCAACCTAATTTATACAGGGTGGCCCAATAAAAGCTAACAGATAAGCGTGTTTAACTCCGCTGCCTTGAGAACAAATTGGTATAATGAATGCGGGTCTTTAAAGGTAGTATACACCATTTGCAGATATCGAACAAATTTACTACCGAATTATTATGAAATATCTTACTTATTTGAATGTAAATAAGGATTGTAGGCATCCAGCAAAACGATTGCTCTAGATATCTTGTAATTGTTTCAAAAAATTGAATTGTATAAACCAAAATTCATTATCGCCGGACGGCGATCGTGAAAAAACGAAAGTTTTTCTTGCTTTTCTCAGCAACCATGATTGTAAAACTTCGGACAGGTCATTTAAACGGTATTTACTATGAAATATAACCCCCTAAATCCACCCATTCATGAAAATTCAAGCAATTACCAATGGTGTATACTACGTTAAGGAGAAATGACGAAAAAGTGGACATTCTTTGATTCGAATGGGCGAGGACGCGCAGCGTCCGAGCCTAATTTGAATCAAAGAATGTCCACCTTTTGAGTCGTTTCTCCGACTTAAACTACGTCCCTTTTACACCCATTGTCAATATTTAAAAGGAACAACAAGTGTCAATTCTTACTAATGCTTTAAAGTATGAGACGATTTAATTCCATTGTTCAGTGGTGCAAGCTACTAAGGAATGTGAAAGCTTTGTCCTGTCTAGTCTCCGTGTTGCGTAACAAAACAATTGAATAAAGGTTGGGTAAAATGAGGGTGTTTAAAATGCCCAGGACATTCGACATCGAAGTCATTTGATGCCATACATTCGTGCGTCGGGTGTCTCTCTGCTAACTCCGCAATATGTCTTCCAGTGAGGATCCGTACATATTTTTGAGTAGGAATACGTTGGGAGATATGTTGTGTCACCTCAAGAACTGACTCGCCAATTTATTTTGATGGTGATTTACACCAGTATTTTGGGACATATTCGATGAGGATTTATACTCCAATGAGGATTTATACTAAAGCGGCAGATTCAGAGGTGGGGAAACTTCCTACTACTCGTGGCTGATTTGGACCCCTAACGAATCAGGTAATGATGGAAAATAAGCAAGAAAAGGAAACAAGAACTTGTTATTCCCAACATTTGGCTTAGCTCTCATCAGCAGCTCATTTTGGCTTATTATTTTTACAAATGTTAGCCCTTTTTATGGTGTAACAATAGCGTCAGTAGTCATTATTCCGTGTCGAAGGTATACCAGCCTTTCGTTAAACCCTGAACGGTTTCATTATCACACGTCAAACCAGACTCGGAACAAAACAAATTTATGTTGGTTTTTCTGCCGTTTTTGCTACACATACGACAGGACAGGACTTTTTAGCGAATGTAAAGTACATGTACGTGTTATACGTATACCAGCTCTTTTAAAGTTGTGCATTAGTAGTACTTTTTAGGACCTTCGAACGTATGACATAACTATGACCTATCTCCGTCGAAAATTATTCCTATTTACAAGAAATGTACATATTTTAAATTGCAAACCATCGCTTCGACCTTGCTAATAAAAAGGTTTATCCTCCATTTGTTTTCTTAGTCGTAATAAGTTCTTGGGCCATTTTCATTTTCGAATGTTTTAGACAAACCTTGATGCAATTTGTTACATGCGGTTTGGCGCATCCATTTTATTTGATTTTTGTTATTGTTGATATCCCAGGTTGTGGCAAATCGGTGCAACAAGGCTTTTGGACGAACCACTTCATACGACCGAGCATGGCAGCATCTCGCCTCTACAACAAGGGCTTCGGTGGCCAGAACCAGTGAGCACCATAGGAGAGCAGTCAGCCGGGCTGACACCGCAAAAGTGCGTCGACACAGCAAAGAGACCTCCAAGACAATTAAAAGCTCTAGAGAAACTGTCAACATAGCTCTTACTAAGTTGTAATAAATATAACAATAGCAATTTCTGTGTCCATTGAGTCGTTCTTTTTCCGTTAATTCTTAAAAGAATGTACAGTTAACTGTACATTCTTTAAAATAATAGACACTTTTCTGAATAGAGTGACGTCACAAGAGTAGTTTAACTTTAAGGAAAATGATACCAATATGGGATAAGTAGCTATTCTACAGGACCGATTGGGGTTATTGTTGGTATTATTGTCTTTCTAAAAGGATTCTCCGTCCACTAGTATATAGGTACAGCTTAAATTTGGTTTTGGGTGGTTAAGGTGTGCTTGTTCATTCTGTGGGCCACCCTGTACAGCCTAAGTTTATAGGCTATTGTTGATATGCAATTGGCTTTAAAATGAATGCGCGCACATGCCGTAGAGAGATATGTAGTGGATCTGCACCGGTGTTCATTAATGGGGTTTGGGCTCTCGTGGATGACCATACCTTTATGAATTATAAAAAAGGTTTAATAACTAAATGATTCGGATAAAACTGTAGCTTTTGTAGCATTAGCTACTTCGTGCAACAAAGAAGGGAATAATCGGGCAAGGTTTATACATGTATACATGCATAGTCTGAATAACCGGGTATCTCGATAAAGTAGTTCAGGTCGAAGGTTATTCGGGATTAAATTGCTGACGCAATGTCACACGACGTCATGAGAACATGCACCCATTCTAAATTAAATTTAACGTGTGCGCGTCGTGCGACCACTTGGCGCTTAACGTTTACATGTAGTTATCCCGAATGTATGGCGCGTAGCCCAATCTTTGTGGACATGCGCAGTTGAAAAACAGAACTGACTTATTTATAGCAGTGATTAATTACGATAAACCATTTCGCATTATTGTGTTTAGATCATAAGGAGAGATTGATTAGAAAAACATGCAAATGTGTTTCTAAGAAAAAGTTATCGCATGAACCCTTAAATTTTAGGCGAAATGGTACAATGTAATTCGTGGAAAATACAGTCTATTCTTTCCTCCATGGAAGCACGTGTTCCTCCTCCTACCCGCGGTCAAAAGAGCCTACTAATTCCAACCATTGACATGTAACTTTGCTTCGTTTCGGCTTTACCTCCCAATTCCAAATGACTGAGAAGCAAATAGAAATAAAGGCAAATGGAAATAGCTCAACTTTTGGGTTCACACCGATCGATTGAATATTTCTGAAGCATATCAGGCATTATAATGTTGCTGGAGATATCGCAGTCGAAAATCTAAAATCGCCTTAAGCCAAAGACAAAACAAAGCCAGGGATTCGAAAAGGCCCAATGCTTCCAATCAGTCCTAAATGGCGCCCTCTTGTTATGTGCAAATGAGGGCGCTGTAACGTCGCCAATTTCTGCGCTGCAACTACAGCAAAATCACCTTATTAAAGTAGCTTTGAAACTGTACTTTTATCTCAAAACTAAAGCAGGTTAATACTGACCTACTAAGGCTAACTGAGGAATGTTCCCCAAAAACCTTGTTTGGAGTAATCGGCACCTGAAGTTGGCCATAATATGTATTTTAAAAAAATCCAAATCGATTCCGAGTTTTCTATATTTCTGAGTTGCCAAGGTGTCCAAGATTCACACTGTCTGTGCATTCTGGGTAGAGTATCGTGACCTTTCGAATTGCACGCAACGCAGCTGAACCAGCGACCATAATTTTAAAACATCTAAGCACAAAAACATGTTTAGCACAAACATAGTTTTTTCTCAGTAAAAATAGGTTACTTTAGCAAAAACTCCATGTGCTTTTCATGCTAAGCCTTGCAAAAATCAGCTAAATATCAGTTACAAACGATAAAGATCACCTGAATATTTGATTTGTAACCTTAGTTTTTTTTCAAGGAAGAATGTTCATGCTAAGCATTCTTTTGCATGTTTACATGTTTTATTATATTGGCCACAGTATAGACGATGTGCCTGTCTCAGTCTCCACTGTCTCATCCATTGTTTTGTTTTGTTTTGTCTTCTTTGTTCTTTGTCCGTTCGTTCGTGTTAATTCCTATCGTTTGTATATTGCCTGTCTTATGATTGTCTGTGTCAGGCTGTTCTCTACAAGCCTCGGTTTATTTGAACAGCCCCAAACTGTTCACTCCCTTCAATAATCTCTAGTTTATTGTTTCAGATTTTGTGCTCTTAATATTAATAGTTACGCATATTTCTTTTTGTTTATTTAAAAAATCTAACCTAACTTGCTTGTGAAAAGTTTGGAAATAAACGTTTCGAATAATGTGCCTCTGTTTACATCTGTATTCAAATGTGCCCGTCAATATGCGCACGCATCATGTTTTACATAAATTTGGTTAAGAGATGACATCAGAGGTCACATAATTCAAAGGCGATCTGACCTGCGACGTCACTCTTTATCAAATTTTATGTAAAACACGATGGGTGCGCATCACTGCCGGGCACATCACGTGACGTCAGAGGGCACATCGTCTATAGACGGTAGGCGGTAGTATGTACAAAGTACCGATTTTAGTGCAAATAAAATGCAGTGAAGCGTACTTCAAGCACGTACATCTGTCAGTTCTTGATTTTACAGTTTGTTGTTTATGTGAACATCCCGACACATCTTCAGTTTTTATGCTGGTATTACTCACCAATGGACTTTATTACGAGTCGGCCACATTAAATTGAAAGTGAGGTGAATTCTTCATTTTTAAAACTTTCGAGTAGAATTTACCTGAAGTTAATTATAAGTTAATACCAGTCTTCTCTGATGAATAATTTTAAATTAGTGATTAAACATATCTTACTGTTTTCAGCCAAAATAAAAAAATAAAAAAATAAACGTGAGGCTAGAATGCAAAAATAGTCTGGCATCATCTTATTCAACAGTTCACAATAATATACTCATCACAAAAGGTATCGAGACACTTGAAAATGAGCCAATAATTAACGGCCCGAAAGGGTATGGATTAATTGAAGCAAATAACCCAGTGCATATTTTGTTCTGCGTATTTTGACACCTCGATTGTTGAGATACGATGTTACGGAGCGAAGTTATTGTCTTTTCAATGGTCGTAGGTCCAGTTTTAAAAGTGACAATCAATGTACCCGTGTATATATAGCAGCTGTGTGCGTTTGCATGCGATAATTGTGACACCGCGCTAATTTTGATCCCGTGGTTTTACGATAAATTACAGGGAAACTATATATGCATAGAAAGTTCAAGAAATTTAAAAATCGTATCAATCTAGTCCACATCAAGTAGTTGTGAAAGTCCCAGGGTGGCATCTAAATGGATTTGGAAATTACAGGTCAATTTGTAAGCGGGGTGAGTTGGCTTTGATGTGTCGCTCCACGTTACATTTGATTCTGGTGCTGAAGTTTCACATCATAATCGGTTTAAAAATGAGCGGCATTTTCACGAACATACTCCGTCCAGCAATGCGTAATGTATCCCTATAGAAGCAGGTTTGCATTATTGTATTGAATGATCAGGTTCTCGGTAGAACAAAAACTGTAATAATTGGAACAAGGCCAACGTACTCGCTCTAAAGAACTTGGAGTACAAATCACTATATCCATATTTTTTACGACTGCTCTCAAACATGCTGGTAGAATCGGTGCCAATCAACTGACGTTTCTTATACCTTTATAAAGATTGAGCTTGGAAAAATGACGCGTTCAGATCGGCATTTATAGTGTGTACGTGGAGTCATCGCCCAAACGAGCGTTAATGATACTTCCGGACAATTTTTTTTCAAAAAGACGGATTTGAGCAAGTTCTCCTTAGCAGAACCGCAAGGTTTTAGTTGCCAACTGCGATAAGGAACCTTGGGGGAAAAGGTACGATTTCTATTTTGTTTTTAATTTACTTTATTTTTCTGTAAAAGAAAGGGAAATCGTTTTCGGACACATTATTTTATGATTTAACGTTTTTAACAGTGTTTACTGCATATACAGATTGATGGGGTTTTTCCTTCTGAAATTCAGTTCCCGAATACATTCTAATTCGTCCACTTGTCCGCATAACTAGGCTTGGAAGCACAACGCTAAATCTGCTATTGGAAGTGTACATCAGGGGTCCAAAGGTGTTGCCATTTTCTCTCAATTTCTCTTGGATTTGTGCCATTTGTCTTCCGGGAAAAGTCCCTGAAATTGTCATAGCTATTACTTTCTGGTGTGCTTGGGAAATCAGCAAACCTACGAGGCAAACAAAACTGTGACTTCCGGTTGTGAATTTTGTCGCGAATATTGACGTCAATATTCGCGACTTTCGGGAAAAGTCGTGAAATTTGTCGCGAATATTGACGTCAAAATTCACGATCTGCGTGTCCCTCCAGAGCCACCATAGATTCGGGCTGCGATTACTACCAAAAAAAAAATTGGTTCATGTGTCAGAGAAGTGAAAATCAAAATACAGACTTTAACCAAGGCTATACTTGGCTTCTAGGATTAGTGGGGCTGATATGTAACAAAAATTGCTCGAGATGTTCACATCCGGCAGAAAGTTTGAAATTTTGCATATAGGGGTATTTTGACATGCTGAGTTCAAAAAGTGGCGGATCCAAGAGGTCTGACCAATGGACCGGTCGCCATCTTGAATTCCAATATGGCCGCCATGACAAAATGTTGAAAATCCCTATCTTGGGTTCTAAATGACCTGTGGCGCTAAAATTTGGTACACAAGGGTATGTTGACATGCTGAGTTCAATAATGCAATAATTTGAAATGTCGGACAAATGGTATGGCCGCCATTTTGAAATCCAATATGGCCGCCAAGACGAAATGTTGAAAAATCCCTATCTTAGGTTCTAAATGACCTGTGGTGCTCAAATTTTGTACACAAGGGTATGTTGACATGCTGAGTTCAATAAGGCAATAATTTAAAATGTCTGACAAATGGTATGGCCGCCATTTTGAAATCCAATATGGCCGCCAAGACGAAATGTTGAAAATCCCGGGTTCTTTGCAAAATATATAACAAGTCACCACACAAGATTCCCTGGAAATCATGGGTTCTGAATGACATAAGGCACTGGAATTTGAAACACAAGTACATTTTGTTATGCTGAGTTCAACTGTTCAATAGTTCAAAAGAGCTCATTTCAAAGTATATTAAACGTACCAGTTGGAAGCCGTAACATGCTGCAAGTTTTTTCCATCTGTTTTACATTCTCCTACTGCTCACCTCGGAAGCATTGTCCAGAGCAGAAACATAGTTCTGTGCATGGTAGATTAGCAGCGGAACATTTGCAATTTCCAGCACACTGTTTTTTACACTTGCACTTGATCAGCTCTCGGCACCCTTTTGACGCCTCTGGCATTACTGTCCAAAATGGATGCCAGACATCATCTGCATTTTTAGCCCATCCCCAATCTGCAGGTGAAGGCAGCTCTGGGTTAGCAATTTGGGACTGTCCCCAGATGTGACCGGCCTGAAAGACTGCCCTCTTCACATGTTGACGCAGTGCCTCTTTTGTCGGTGGAATATTTTCCGACTGCCGATTTCCCTGAGCAAACAGCTGCTTGCGTGCTTCGTTCACTTTCTTCAGAGGGGAAGTTCTACTATACAGAACAACGAAGAACCTCTCTATGTTGTCCATGTCATCATCTGTTACTTCCGCTGGTGCATGTGAGAGATGATTGAAGACCTCCCCCAAGTTTGGCATGGAATTCCATATGCTCCACACAGTCTTTTTGCCAATCCCACATATGGCAGATACAGTATCGCATCCGGAAACAGTATGCAGGAATAGAAGCCCCCATGAGCGTTCAGGGCCAATGTGAGTCGCAATAGTGTGAGCAGCAATGTGCCTGAAATAATTTCCATGTCCAAATGCCAACCACATTGCACAACCGTCCATAATGCTTGCCATTGCGATAGCCAACACAACCACATCCGTGTCTGTTGCGTGAATGACGATACTTCTGTATCCCTGCTGATATGCATGCCAAGCATGTAGCATCATTCGTGAATCAGCCTCTTCATGCGTACATGGTTGAATTTGAGAAACATCAGAAGGGGGCTTTGATTTAACCTCTTCTTCAAAGGTCGTAAGAAGTGTTTTTCCCCCTGGAATAGCCATCGTTTGCAGGGCATCAGCAAGGAAACTGAATAATGTTTTTTTGTTGGAATCTACACGAAGAAAGCTGCTCCAGTTTCGTGGCACGAATGTCTGTTCAGTCACATGGAGTGGTATGCCAGTGCCACGACCAAGCCTGGTGCCTTTTTTGAGACTGTCCGTTCTGTAGGTGTCCCACACCACATCAACACGCATCACAGTCCCCTCATTTAACTTTCGGGCAATGTACGGAAGGACCTGTTTTTGTGCATAGTCACCAAATGTCCTGATCACACTGTTGCACTTCTTAGGCTCCAAATGATGGACTAAGGCAGCCCCATCGAAAATACGAACTTCTCCTTTGGGCGCATCATGAGGACGTTGTGCTAAAGCTTCCAAACAGGGCAAAAGATGAGCCTTGCCGGTTGGTGGGCGCATTGTATTGATACCTTCAGCCAATGCAGGTGGCCACCCATGACACTCATGTTCAAAAAATGTGTTAAGATCACCATCTCTAGTTTGGCAAGAAATGTACATTCGTGAGAAGAGCTCCACATTACTTTTCATACGTGTAATCTTCGCCTCAGACTTTCCATGTGTTTTCTTGGGCTTCGATTTGAACAGTGGTAGATTGTTCTTTGAAATGCTATCATAGAAATTGACAGAAGGATCCTTGATTCGCTGCCCCACAAATCCGTCAAATTGTCTTTTGCCAGTGTCCTCCATGGATCGCACTGTGGCTATCACTTCATCAGGCATGATGACCTTTGTGTCAAGCACATACAAGTCATTACTGTCTTCCGCAAACGGGTTTCCAAGTTTTTCAAATGAACTGATTGCATTATTGAGATCTGATGCAAAGGATTTCTGTACACTAGGCAATTGTTCGTGGTGGCGGACATCAGCTTGCCTCTGTCTTTGAAACTGGTCTTCAAACTCATTCAGGATTCTGGCTATTTCTGCACCAGCTACCATCCACCGGCGAAGAGCCCCTTCATTCTCAGTAATTCCAATGACTCCACCATCACCTTTCACTATGGCGTTCTGCTGTTCGTGTATCTGATCGTGTGCCATAGCAGAGAACTTGTGTGATGACTTCTGAGTGACAAACTTTCCCTTGACAAATTCACGATGGATATCCATGGAATCGTTTGAAAGTTCCTGAAGGTCTGTTACATGCACTGTCAACCATCTAGCGTAATGGTAATGGTCCATGGCAAACATCCACGGAATGATCGCCGTGAGAGTCTCCACATAGAGCGTGTAGTTGGATTCCCGTTGTGATCTTATGAATGCCAAGAGAAGACACTCCAACTGCAGGACTTTATTCCAGTAGCAAAACTGGGGGTACTTTGTAGCCATCTTCTTGCTCCAAAAATCAAATGATTGTAAATCTTCAGTTTCACATGTTTTCAGGTAGTCATCGTATGCCTTTCGCTGCAGAGCGTACAAAGCCGCTACTGTGACTTGGTGTGCCCATTGTGACCTCGATACTTGCGAACCTTTCTGAAGACTATCTGCTCTTCCCTCTGTTGTTACACCAGCACTGGCCATTACACTTGCCCAACCACTCCCATCCAGGAAGCTGCCAATCGCTTTCAACAAGGCCATCTCTACATGAAGTCCTCCCATCATCACAACAAACTTGTCTTCACCATATATAACTGGCCAAGTCCATTGAATCTTCTTTGCAATTGCATAGAGTGGTTGATCAACGGTCAGAACTGGAACTTGTCCGGGGTTTACTAGTTCTTTCGCCTGCTTGATTAAATTCATTCCATGCTTCATCATTGCCAATGTGTGCGCACTCTCGCGGAACAGAGGTAGCAGTCCTGTAATTGCAGGAGGCCGAGGAACTTCAACCTGTAGATTTGTCATGTATGCTGACCAGGAGATATTATCTTCACTCTCAAGACCTTCCTTCTCTTGCAGACTTTGTACAAACGAAAGCCACTGACTTTCTTTGTCCTGTATTCCGTTGGACACATTTGGAGTGGATGGACCTTTTGGTTTTCTTGGAATGGGATTATTAGTTGGAAATGCTTCAGGAGGCACATCACTGTAAGATGCAGGAAGGGCGGCTATGGTTTTGGAGCGCTGTTTGTTTTCATTCTCAGTGACATTCTCATGATTTCGAATGCTGCCACTTTTGTCATGTGAAACATGTTGTGTCAGTGATAACGCGGTTCCATGAAATGAACTTTGTGCTGATGCTGATGATGGGTTGTGATCTATGTTGTCTAGGTTGCCTGTTGTGAATATTCCATTTCGCAATTTTGTTGGACACACGACGCCGTCATGTTTGTATATTTCTATGACTCTGTTGGCCTCATCTGTGGATACTTCCAGTATGCGATCATAGGAAACAGACAAACCATGTTGAAAAAGAACGTCAATGAGATCCCGTTTCCTTGTTTTGCTATGAATGAGAAGACCCAGGTAAAGTGGCAGTGATGTTTCACGTTTCAAATTGTGACGTACTGATGTAGTTTCCAACCTTCCTCGTTTCATAGTGTTGAATGTTGAATGTTGAAAGTTGAGTTAAGGATTGCACAGAGACGCTTACTCCCTTGTTGTTTGCTTTCTGTTTTTGTATGTTTGTACCAGCAAGAATCATTTCCATCAACGCTGCCAATGATGGTGGTAAGTTGTTATATGATTCGTTAACTAGGGATCCATTGAATTGGTATTGCTTTTGCAAAATATCTTTGCGCACAATCTGGGCAGCTCTCATGAGAATGACTGCGTCGTTGTCAGAGCTTTGTCTACAAGCATGCAATAATGCTTCACCAATGTCTTCTTTGAATGACAGTACCACTTCATGGTTGCTCTTATGTGCCTCAAGTTGCGGAAGGTGTCTGAGAAGCTTGTCCTTAAGGTGAGTTGAATTAATCCTCTTTGAGATATCGCCTCCCAGTTGTGCCAGACGTTCTGTATAAAGCTTTGTGAGATCGGTTAACTTGAAAGTGTAACTGTCATCTGTACACTTCATTTCTTCCAAATAGGATATCAATTCGGCCAAAGCTACGGATTCTGGTGACATATTTTCACTTGAACTGGCTTCCTCATTCTTTCTTACAAATGATCTGTATCGAGTGTGGAGAACAGTCATGCACTTCTTGTGATAAACAGCATCTGATGCTGTCATATCACCTACAGACAATCTAGCCAGGAGTTTTGTATCCCTTAATTCTGTTGCCATCAATCGAACATTGGAATCTACATTTTTTGTTGCCGCTCTGTGAACTATTTCTTCATTAATAATAATGCTATCACAAAAGAAACATGTGCTAGCGGTACTCTGTTCAACGGATGGAGATTTGAAACTTGTTCTGAGTCTATTTTTAACAGGCGAGTAAGTTTCTTCACCAAGTTTAAGGTCTGAACTTTGCTTTCTTTCCCTTGATTCAGCCCTGGCCACACGAGAGCTGCTGCACTGCACATAACAGTTTTTGTGCCATTTGGCAGCATGCGCAACTAGGGTTTCTGCAATACCGCAACCATCATCTAGTCGGGAAATGTTTATCCCGCAAGGCAAGGCACCTAAATCATTCAATGCCTTGAGATTTCGAGCAAGATTCTCGTAGACGTCTAGACACGACTGATTGCTGCCCTTACGTACATCTCTTAGTGGTTCATTTTCAGAACGTTCCTGGCAAAGAGCGCAAATGTTCCAGTCTGTTGGCATTGGAATTGTTGACGATGTTTTCTTTGATTTCGACATTGGATCTGAAAGAGAAAAAACATTAAAAAAAAGAAATTATTGGAATGTCATGTGAATGTTCAGTTCCGGCAGAAAGTGTTAAATTTCGCAAACAGGGGTATTTTGGGGCGCTGAATTTTTCAAATTTCTACTGTCTTCGACAAATTACAGACCCATCAGTAGATTTGAGATGCAACAATTTTCCCTTGATCATAATATTGCTCAAATGATTTAACATTATGACAATGCCGTACACTGTGCTATTAAAGCAATGAAAACATCGATGTTTGTCTTGGCGGCCATATTGGAATTTAAAATGGCGGCCATACCGTTTGTCAGACATTTTAAATTATTGCATTATTGAACTCAGCATGTCAACATACTCTTGTGTACCAAATTTCAGCACCACAGGTTATTTAGAACCCAAGATAGGGATTTTCAACATTTCGTCTTGGCGGCCATATTGGAATTCAAGATGGCGGCCGGTCCATTGGTTAGATCTTTTGGATCCGCCAATTTTTGAAATCAGCGCCCCAAAATACCCCTGTATGAGAAATTTCACACTTTCTGCCGGAAATGAACATCTTTTTCACATATCAGCCCCACTAGATAGCCAACGTGTTAGGCTTAGTGGTTTGTGCAGTAAAGGGCCTACCAGCACGACCCGCAAAATACTCATTCCAGAGAATTTCACAACGCATCAATGCATTTAGGTCTCTGGACTCAAGTGGAGATCACGCAAACTTTCTTGATACTTTAAATCATGGTTTTCACTAAAACTGTCGAGCTTTTTTTTGGCTGTAAGCCGCGATCAACATAATTTTTGTGAGTGACGTCACATGCACATGGTACCTTGACCCGTTGAGGCTGTTGTAGTATGGGAGTCGGGTAGGCGCGCTCGTCCAGGTTCGATTTCTGTCCTGGGGCCAATTTCACGGAGCTGCTAAGCACAATTTGCTTAGCACAAAAAAAGTCTTGCTCATTAAAAACAAGTTATCAGCCACAATTCTACGTGTTTTTTTCATGCTAAGCAAAAAACCAGCTGATTATCAATAAAAAACAATACAAATCACGTGAAAATTTGGTCTGTAACCTTGTTTTTACCAAGGACAAATGCTAAGCAAATTGTTGTGCTTAGCAGCTCCGTGAAATTGGCCCCTGGTCCGCGTATGGTTTAGTTTGTCAGTCCCACTGATTTCGTATGGGTTCCCCCCAGAATATTCTTCTGTGGTATTCCTCTTACCTCTAAAACAGTAATTTCTTCTCCTCGTCTTCTCTCGGTGGGTTTCTTCGGGCTTGCAAGCCACAGTGCCTGGAGCATGTTTGACGAACTTTCTTTGTTTCATTACTATAATAAAACAGGGAGTGTCAATTTGAAAATCATCACGGTCGTGAACTTCTCAATCTCAACTTCCAAACAGCGTATTGATAAATATTTTTTTCAGGCCACTTCTGTGCCAGTTTCTGCCATTGCCCCTCCAATGTCCAAAGCTCGCTTCGTTAGTTAACATAATGCACTTCATTTACTGTGTAAGAAGCTAATTATGAAACGGCCACGGGCTAGCATGTTATTCGTCCCGGTATATAAATGACTACCTGAACGGCCGTCAACGTAATTTTGAAATCGGATCGATGTGGGTGTTTATGTAGGCCTTGAACGGCCCGCGTAATTTTTTTCCTAGGAGGGTTAGGGGTAATTATCATAAATGGGCGGCTCTAGACCACTCACGTCATGATTATTCAGTAGTTTTAACAATGACGCTAATACATTGTTATTGCTCAATCAACTAGTTACACATAGCCCAGAGGTACATCAAAGCACTTTCAAAAAAAGGCTTCTGTCGACCTCTCCCAGTAGCTATAGTGGATAATGGGTTAGGTTATAGATCGTTCGACTGGGGTTCGAATTCGCTCTCTGTCTATTTTCATTGACTATTTTGGTCTCCAAGTTTGTTGTTGGAGTGAGTTTAATTTAAGGGAAAATAAGGATCTGTGAACCTAAGTGTCTTCCACTCAGTGTGGTGTAGAAACGCCCATTTATGATAATTACCCCTAACCCTCATAGGAACAAAAAATTACGCGAACGGCCCTCACAATACACTCACAAAAAGTTGGACTAGAGGGCACAGGGCACCAACACTTTGTGTGATGGTGTTATGTCTGAATTCAGACAATACATAAAGGTAGTATAAAGGTTTATAAAGGTAGTATGCACCATTGATAATTGCCAGGTAAACCATGGAGGTTCCTCCATGGGTAAACCAAGGGGTAGATTGGGGGTTGTATTTTATAGTAAATATCGTTTAACTGACCTGTCTCATGGATGCTGAGAAAGAAGAAAAAAAGCAAGAAAAACGGCGTTTATTTTCAACCGGCGTCGGGCAGTTGCTCTTGTTTTTCTCGTTCAAACTCTTGTTCAACGCGATTTGTTACTATTGTTTTTATTTGTGCTACTGTTTATTATTACTGTTTATTTACCCATTCCCACAATGGAACTGCCCTACAGTAATGAGACAGGGAAAGCGTTTCCAAAAACGTACCATAACATTAGTTCATTGCTGCGCTGTATAAAGTACACACAATAGAATTACTTTACAAAAAGAAAAAAAAGGTGTTTGAATAGTGACGTATAGAGGGTACGCGCTTCGATACCGCTCTTGGCTTCAGAACAAGGCCAAACAAACACGTCTCTGGCGTACAAGCAAGTTGTGACGAAAAACGCGCAAGGCTTGTGGTAATGCCTACCTTTTTCTATACGTCACCGAGTCTTCTACCGAGGACTGCATCACACCCGACACCCTCCCGCCACACGACTTGCGGTGGCGTCAATCACCCTAGACGAAAGTCCTTGATATTGGCATAGAGTTAGACATTTTGTACCGTGATATTCTTGGTAGTTTTTGTGGCCACCGCGCCGATACCATGGGGAACAACCCGTTCCGAGCGGCCAACAGGCCAGCGGTAGATCTGAGCGCAGGGAGCTACCATACGCAAGGGGCGGACAACCCGGTAAGTGTTGTCTACTTTCAAGAAGCATTAGGTTTCTACCCATGATGAAGTTAAATAGCAAACGAGGCAATACCGGTGTATCGAGGCAATACCGGTGTATCGAGGCAATACCGGTGTATCGAGGCAATACAGGTGTATCGAGGCAATACAGGTGCATCGAGGCCAATTTGAGCAAGAAATAGTTGCCAATGAATTTGTAGGGGGCACCTGCATGGGGGGTGCACAACCTTTTTTAAGGGTGCCACCGAATGGCAACTGATTGATTGCGTGTGATCAAAATTTAAAATGCGGGTACGGGCGGGGGAACGTTCCCCTGTGCACCCCCCCCCCCCCCCCCCCCCACCTCTCTCCCCCCTAGTTATGCCATTATTTTAAATTCCTGAAATTGACCCAAACTGGGGAAAACGCGCCATATTCACGCTGCATAAAGTTGTGCCTCCCACCCCACTTTCACAGCTGACCCGGCTACAGAACAATTAGAAAGCTAGAAAAGTCAATAATTGTGAAACTCAAGCACACCCCAAAAACTGTTCGAACATGTAAGACAGCCGTTAATTTGAAGGGAAAAACAGGTACACGCAGATAGTTCTAATGAGATTGGGTTCCCGGACCCTTATGTCAAAAGCTAATAATATAGCTGATTATCAATTGGCCCAAATAAAATACGCTATGGTCTTTCTACGTTGTCAGGCAGATTGGTGCATCGATCATGTCATTGGACATTTTGCACCGTGATATTCTCGGTACAAAATACAGATAAAACAGATAAAACGGTTCGATACAAATAATACAAACATGGAATTTGGCACACAGTCACCAACCATAATGATGCCATAAGAAAGATATTTAGAGGGAAACGAATATATAGCTATACAAGCAATTTTTAATATTTTCAAAATGGCTGCCATTGCTTGTTTTCTTAACTATATATATATTTTTCTCTCCAAAAGGCAAATCTGTGATGGCCCTATAGCCAATCTTGTACCAAATTTCATTATTTTATCATCACTTCCCAATTCTATTGCCACCAATCTGTCTGGCTAATGATAGTTCTAGCTTTTACATGTGAAGTTTAACAGTTTTGATTGATGACCCACTGATAGTCGGAACATGCGTCGTCATCTCCCGACTCGGTGAATTCACGGCCACTGCCAAAGACAACACACGCATCGTGTTTTCTTTTCAACCTCAAATCTTTGATGTTAATCGGCCGACGTTTTTCATCACGCTTTAAAAGCATAAACAATACAAAGTTGCTTGCTTATTTTAAAACAATATATACATGAACCGCCGTGGCGATAACTAAACAAACAGTGTGTACCAATTATTGTGCAATCAGTATAGGTTATAGTAGGCTAATTGCTCCCGTCCCGTTCGTCGCAATTTCTATTTAACTTTTTCACTGGGAGATGTTAGTGCAGTATCGGACTTTGCACTTAATAAACAATGTATGTTACTTATTGTATTGTAGGGTATCCAGGTAGCCTGATATTATCAACACGGTGCAAACAGTGTTTTTACAAAATAAACATCAGTCGAAGGCAAATTTACCCAACATTGGAAACAAATATACTGACGCATGCGCACATCACGGAACAATTATACCAAACAGTTTGTTTTCTTTAATGAAACTTAAACGAACCAGGCGTATTTGCATGAACGAAGAAGTAGACGCGTTTTTACAATAAATATTTTAAGGCAAGACGGAACGACCAAGATTATGTTCACGGTGTGTTTGGACTGAGCTAAGCGATTTCGCTAATACCTTACACGAATAGACCTAAGACCTAATGACGTCACGCTTTGTGTACTTTCCTAAGTGATATTATATCCCTATTTTGTCTGGCATCCGGCCCGACTTCGCTCCCGTAGGAAAGCGCAATATGTAAACAAAGCCATTATGTTATTAGGTCCTGGGTCTATATTGGACAATCGTTTATTTGTAGTATATTTTAATAGTTTGTTTAGCCTGATGTCACACGCGGTTGGGTAACTGCGAGCGCGCAAGTAACTCCGCTGATTAGACCTTCAAGTTCGGGTTAAAATCGCGTCAACGCAGCGTGTACAAAATATTGTCTAATCACATGAATTAGGCTATACAAATCGACGCGGAACTAGCAAAATCTGAGACAAACACAAAATTACTGCACAGCATTTCACATGGTTGTTATAAAGGGGCGTGGCTACGCGTGCCAGCGATCGAGCGATAGGTCAATATGGCGGATCTATCCATGCATGTTAATGTGACCATGATGTGATATACCAGTACAATATGCGGCCAAAATGACACATGGAATGTTAGACAATAGTTAGACAGTTGTAAGCTAGCTGACATATCCCTCGCAAGTCGTCTATATGCAGGCCTAAGTTTTGTACAAATGTAGATTGTAACATTTCCGGGGGTCATAGACAGTAGGGCCGACCCTAGCAAGCCGTAGCAATATCTTCCCCTATCATGTATTGATGATGTTACAAGTACACTGTTTACTGCAGTGCATCACAGGGGGAAGTGGGGTTACTGCCGCGGCTCGTATACGAATTGTAATGTACACCAGCACTTTGCACGTTCTTTTGTTAGACTTCTGTGGCTCTCGAATAAAACCCTCTGCACAATTATCCTCGTTATATACCAGCCTTTTTGACATGTTATCTTCCACGAGCGACAGGTGTAAAACTGCACAGTTTACTCTTTTTGATCGAAAACCACCCATTCGTCGGCATCCTGCACGCAAATGTATTGCGAGAGTCGAGCTGTGACCCCAAATGTGCCGTCAGCAATACATACCTGTTTTTTTTGTGTTTATTTTTAGCTTCTATTTCTATTTATGTGAATGTTAATGTTAATTGTAATTTTAATAATTGTACAAATCATGCAAATCAGCCTGGCGGCTGCGAGATTTTTTTTTAATAAACCATTTTCAATTCAATTCGATACATACGCCGGTATTAATTCCTCATGCACTGACCGGATTATACCCATGAATGCACAGCAGCCTTTGTCCAGTAGCTGCACTGTACAATGGGCCCGAGCGTGCAGCTGTGACACAGACCGTGTTCTACTGCGCAGCACAGCTGACACCACAGCATTTTGGACGGATTAGCAGGCCACGGGCATAGCCGCTCCCTAGTGCGTCAAGGGGTTAGCAAACATTTGGGATGACATTTGCGACGAAGTGCTCTTGTAGGTGTTGTGTATCTGATCCTTCAAGTTCAACTTTCCAAAGGATTCCGTGATATTAGTATGCAGTCTACGAACAAGACGAAAACAGTGTACGTTTAACCAGCCGTGCTTGACAAAAACTCAGTTCTTTCAGCGTTTCCCAGCGACCCAAGCGAGTAGTTTTTATGTGATTTTTGAATAACGAAATATTGTTCAGTGATCTGATGTGGGAGGGTAAAGCGTTGTAAAGTTTCGGGGCGGCAATTGTGAAGGCTTTGTCAGTGAAAGTGTTCTTAGATATCGGCACTGACAACCACGTACCACCACAAGAACGAAGGCCGTATATGCAAATTTATTTTTTCCATTTCTTTACACAGGGTGTGCCCGGACAGTTTAAAACTGGTTTTCATTGGGGTCCTGCATACACCATTAGGTAAAATAACAGTACATATAACATAACATTTGCAAACAGTTACAAGCATAATATTTACAGACGTACAAGAATACTTTAATACAGGAATCCAAAACATTAATATTAATTCTGATTTACGAGATAGGCGAAAACCCGTAAAAAGAATCCTTTTTTTGGGGGGGGGGGGGGGGGGGGGGGGCAGAAGGGGAAAAAATTCCATCCGGCTCCACATTATAGTGGCAACCAAGTTATAATAACACCGTAAATCAGCGCAATTGGCATAATATACCTAACGGATGACTTGTCGGAGCTCCGATTTAAAATAACTGTGCCTAATGAGTCCAATGTTCGTCATTGTTATAGGGCAGATTATTCCAAATATATTTGCACCACTCACAGCGAAACTTGTGGCATTAGGGTAGCATTCTTTTTTGGCGAATGGAACTTTCAGTGCCGTGTGGGTTGATTGCCTTGTTTCGCGAATAAATGTAAGTGGTGTGAAATTAGTTGTCATGTACAAAGGAGTTATTGTATTGAGACTTTTGAAGACAAGAATAGCCTTTTTTGACTTAACTCTTTTTGAAAGACACAAAAGAAGGAGAAGATCGTGTTTTCTCAATACTGTATACAACATTAATTCGGTAGTATTGAATGGCAACTGAAATGTGCATGTTTAGGTTAGGTTCGCTGACTGGTGTATAGTTTACAGGCCACGTTACAATATCCCGCATTTTTTACTTTTCTAGGTCGTGTTTTGTAATGCTACCCAACTATCTGTGACCGTGCAAATACTTACAATCAAGAATTCCCATTCAGTCATGCCCCACGATTAACCGAAGGCCGATTTGCAAGACTTTATAGTCAAAAGTCTGTTAGATGAAAAAGATTCTACAGAGGCCATTCCTTTCACCGAATAGTTTGACCCTATACCTACCTTGGGTTGACGTGCATTGCGGTTTTTATTTTGCAGAACTGAAGGATAATATGTATAGAGTGAAAGACTACCAAATTTACAGGGACAACAAAAGCGACTTCAAGCTTGATTGCCACCCAGCCTCATACTTCCAATATACAGGAACCCAAACCATTGATGTATGGCTAGAAAATCGTAGAGGAAAATGATACCAATAACTCCCGATTCGGTTCAGTGGTTCAAATCCCAGCGCCATTTTGGTGAACCAAGATCAGGGGTTATTTTTGGTCTTGGATGTTTACCGAGTGCGACAATCCTATAGGTAGAGCCCCTGGCATGGGTTCATTAAATGGCGCTGGAATCAAAACTACCAAACCGAATCGGGAGTTTTGGGTATCATCAGTTTCTTTCTAAAACAATTCCTATCCATATTTATCAAAAGTGTATAGGGCTCTGAATAGTGGAAGTATGAGGTTGCGTTTGTGGACCACCCTACTTTTAATTATCGCGCCAGAGGCCAATTTCATAGAGCTGCAAAGCACAACAATTTGCTTAGCACAAACAAGTCTTGCTTATTAAAAACAGGTTACCAGCCAAAATTCTACGGGTTTTTCATGCCAAGCCCCAAAACCGGCTGATTATCAATCGAAAACAATAAAGATCACGTGAAAATTTGGTCTAAACCTTGTTTTTGCCAAGGACGAATTTCCATGCTAAGCAAATTTTTGTGCTAAGCTTTATGAAATTAGCCCCAGGAGTGTCAAATTTGACAGAAATGGCGCATGTCTACTTATTATTATTAGATATGGCGGACCCAATACGAGTAAAGTTGTGTCCTAGAAGGTTTTCGAAACCTTTGCTTCGTTTTGGGCTTCGGCTTTGGCTTCGCCCCCGACTTCCAAATCAATGAGAAGCAAATATATATAGACGCGCCAAATGGAAATAATTATTCGAACTTTTGGATTCATATCAACCGACTGAGTGTTTCTGAAGCACAACAGGCACCAAAATGTGGCTGGAGTTCCTGCAATTGGGAGCCCATTATTCGCCCTAAGCCAAAGACGAAGACAAAGCCAGGGATTCGAAAAGGCCCTATAAGACCAATAGTTTACCCAAACCGAACAGCGTCCTCCCAACTACGGTCGAGGCAGTCCCAAGTCTATAGTCCATTTGTTTACCTATAGCGTGTGCACAAACAGTTTTTCAAAACTGGTTTTCATTGGGGCCCTGTGTGCATCATCAAACAAAATAACAGTACATATACATACAACAACATTTACAGAAAGGTAAAAACATCATATTTACAGACGGACAAAGATATTTTACAGGAATTCAAAACATTGATATGGATATGGTCAACTGTGGTAACGGCTCATGCCCAACGGACTAACTGATCTTTTTTCACAAACTCTGACCAATCGCTGACCACCGTTACAGAGAAGTCAATCTTTGTATGAAAAACTTCCGTTTGGGAGTTTTCTAAAGCTGACGTGGCCGCAGTTTAAATTGTGACTCGCACATTTTGAATTGAAATCGAAATTTTATTGTTTTCTCGGAATATAGGCCCTACATCATTCTCAGAGACAAAACATACTTCACCGTTAGTTGTATATCTTTCTTAAATTTGGAGCAATTTGCTGCGCCGAACGATAAAAACTTACAACTGACAAAACAGTCTACTGTAGCTGTACCTAGGTCTCGTACATCGATATAATACGCCGTAGGTTTTGCGAATCTACTCGTGATGTGACTTCAGAATGACATTTGATTTGCGAGGCGTTTGATGAATTCGTCTTATTTTTAAAAATATGCATTAATGGTAGTGGAACCATTGAATTCCTCTACGACGTCACGGCCCAAAGAACGCTTATAGCAAACAATATTTTCAGATTCAATAGTGGGAAGAAAACTCGGAGATAATCTGAATCAGGTATGGACTGGAATCGATGCCAGGCCGTTGATGGGAAAGGGGAGGAAAGTACCAATTCTCCAACCTGTTTCATTTTGGAAAACAGATTAACGTTCTCGAAGGAGAGGAACTCGACGAAGTAGGCCTAACACCATCAGCGGACGGCAAGATGACCGAGCCAGACATCGACCGCCAGGATTCACAGGCACCGCTCAAGGACCACGCGGCCGCCCAAGGCGACGACGAGGCGATCGTGGACGTGACACCGGGCGACGAGACCGGAGGGGCACCGGGCGAGCGGGTCTGCGGTATGGGTCCATGTCGGCCGCGCGCCCTGCAGTGGCTGGCCGGCGGACCCAAGGCATTTGCGCTGTGGTCCATGCTGTATCTTCTTATAAAGACCTCCTCCACCGTCTACTTGGGCTCCGTCATCTCCACTATCGAGAGGCAGTTCAAGTTGTCAAGGTAGGTTCTGCAGGTGGCTGTACACTCTAAACACACTCTGGTCATAATGACCCGAAATACTGGGTTAATTAGAGCTCCTTTTCTTTTTACTATTGGGTCATGTGTGACTATGTTCAAGAAATAAGGAACGAAAAACTGTCCAGCATCACATTAGCCAAGGTATGCGCGCTTTTACGCGCGTCATCGCACTCACTGAATCAGGTTGTTTTTTATTTCTGCATGTGGCGTGCGTGTTTCCATTGTGTGATTTGTCAGCCCTCTTTTGACAAAAAACCGTAGGGAACTGCTGCGAAAACCCAGCGAAAGCGCCACCGTGTGACATATACCTTCCTGTTTACAAAGATATGAAAGTCATTCTAACTGGGCGAAATCCATGTCTATAAAAACAGAAAACTGACCAACGACAACAAAACCAGTGACAGAGCTGCCTGCTCCGGCCATTGCTTTGCAAGCGTTTTGAGCTGAATTGTTGATAACCTGGCTCTTGCAACTTGCAACAGGCAACATGCAAATGGTTAATAGGCGATCATTAAACCACCCCGTTTAACTTGACTGGTTTATTCATGAGAAGGAATTCACATGTAAAAATGTGCCAATCGTTGCTATCGCATGCAGCACAGAATCGGGTGCCATCATCATCCTAAACGACGCCCTGGACATGGCCCTTGTCATCTTCGTGGCCTACTTCGGCCACAAGGGTCACCGGCCTCGCATCATGGGCGTGGGCATCCTGATGTCCGGCCTGGGAATCTTCGTGTGCGCCATGCCGCACTTCATGCTGAAGCCTTACACCAACCTTCCTTTTGGGTGCAGCATCAACGAGACAGCGAGCCTTGTGGACTACTGCTCGGCTGACCAGACAGACAAGACCGACCCCTGCCAGGTTTGAGTTTTGTTTTGTTTTATTTCCATTCCATTCCATTCATACATACATGTACATGCACCCCTACGCCTTACAGTGGACTACATCTATAGTTACCCATCCCAACCCTATTCATACTGTCTCGTTTCAGTGTGAGGGGCTGGTTCTTCCATACTCTCCCCTTGTAGTCCACAACTCGAGCGGCCTTTGGCATTCTGATAGGCGATTCCCGTTCAAAAACATGAAGGGTTTGTGGCTTTCGACTAGCGCCCCTGAACGAAGATAATAGGGACTTTTCGATTTGCACGTTTACTAGTAGACTGCGACGTATGCGGTCACAAGTAGACTGCGACGTATGCGCACGCTAAATGTTGTACCTTACCTTTTCGATTTCTACGACTACGACTACGCTCACTCAGTGACGTCATGCCTTATGTTTGGCGCGCGCTATGCACACTACGTCGTCACAGTTTTCCAACGACGGCAAAACAAGGTTGAACGCGTTCGAGAATTCTGCTACGAACGACGAGTTCGTCGATGCGCATGCGCACTGCTTCACAAATGACCGCATACGTCGCAGTCTACTAGTAAACGTGCAAATCGAAAAGTCCCTATTGACGAATTTGGGGAACCACCAGTACTAACATAGGGCTTGATAGTTCAAATGCTGCAGCACCGGAACGGCGATCCGAGGTCGCTTGTTCAAGCCCCCTTCCAGTCAATTTCTTTGTTCAATTTTCAAAAAATAATGTTTGAATAAAGGCAACGAAATGCCAAAATATAACGAGACTGGGCACGGCGTGGCATATGAATGCACATTTTAATTCAACGGAAACAATTAATATTTCACCACTCTAGGTTGAGTACGAGCAACCGGGCTTCGACCCTGTTTCCTGGCTCATTATCGGACAGATCCTGCTGGGCATCGGCAACGTTCCCGTGAAACCACTTGGGACAACGTACATCGACGATGCGGTGGGAAAGCACACCACCCCAGTCTACATAGGTAAATAATGATAAAGCGCCAGGAGTCAGGTTGGCGTAGCAGTTATAACAATATGTGGATTGGATTTTCAGTTTCTGCTTGATTCCGTGGGTTTTTCCCCGGATATTCTTCTGGGGTTTTCCTCCGGGGTTTTCCTCCCAGTTGTACCTTCTTCTCATTGTCTTCTCTCTACCGGTTTTTTCAGGCTTGCGGGCTATGTGCCCAGAGCGCTTTTGAGGGAACCTTAGTTTCATTACCAGAAATAATTAATGATAATAATAATAATATCCACCAGGATTGGTGCTCTGACGCTACCTTGTAGTCAGTGGCATAATTAAGGGGTGGGGTGCACTCGGGGGAGCTACAGACGGCCACATGCGCATCCTGTCTGTTGCCATTTAGTGCCCCCTTGAGAAATTGGTGCACCCCAGGTGTAACCCTGGTTACTCCGCAGATCATTATTACCCTGCTCATTGGGCCAATGAAACATTCCAAATGCTATCAGCTCCCTGCGTTTATCTTTTGTTAGATGTTCATAGTCAAAGCAGCTAAATCAACCAACCATCTCTGCCCTCAAAGGTGCCCATTTACTCCTAGATAGAGAGAAGCCAGATTACCATACTTTCTGGTGATTATAGTTGTGCTGACTTGACATAGTTGCTTATGTCTTTTTAAAACGGGTACAGCCTTCTTGTTCATCGCCGTCTCCATCGGTCCACTGCTGGGTTTCCTGCTCGGCTCAACCGCGCTTAGTCTCTTCGTGGATTTCGACCGCGTGCCCCCGGAGAACCGGCCCACTGTGACGGAAACCGACCCGCGGTATATCGGCGCCTGGTGGCTGGGCTTCCTCTGCCTCGGCTGCGTGGTCGTGCTCATCAGCGTGCCGTTCTTTTTCTTCCCCCGGCACTTGCCCAAAACCAAGGAGAGACAGAAAGATGATCAGGCGGCGAAGGTAGGAGGAGAAGGAGGCAGCTAGCCATGTCCAAAATGAAAACCAAGGCCGTGTTACTGGGATGCGGCTTGATATTGCACACGTATTAAATGTAGATCAGTGGCTGCATAGACTCGTGTGTAATTTCAAGCCACGGCCCATAAATTCAGACAAAGCCTAATACCCAAAACAAGTCGAGTAAGAGATAGCGCTGCAACAAAGCCATTAGGGCCCAAGGTCATGTAGAAAAATCTTCACATTTTGAAATAGCAAAAATGTAACAGTGCTATTGTTTAAAGTGAAGGAGCGAAAATTGTTTTGTTAAACATGATGTTAGTACAGTCTAAAAACTCCTGGGTCAAATTGACCCAGAATCTGAATTTAAATTTGCTCTGCTTTTTTGTGGGTCAAAGCTGACACTTTACCAGGACACCAACGACATTTATCAAAGTCATTTCTACCCAGGAGTTTTTAGAGTGAAGTTGTACCTTTGCACCGAGACAATGGAGTATATCGCCCTCAGTCGCTCAAAGATGTACACTTTATACTTTAAACCAAATACCTCATGGTGTTTCGCTGCAAATATCTGCCGTTGGTTCGTTTCTATTTAAGCGACCACAGCAACACCAATGTTACCAACGGTGCCAACCAAACCCGAATTGCCGTGGCGTCATAGTCAGTGATGCAGTCAGTTCGACTATTTGAAATCTGCTCGTGTTTTTCTTGCTTAGAAGGAACTCGAGGCAAACGAAGACCCTGGTATACGGATGAAGTCGCTTCCTGGGGACGAGGTGATCGGAGACGCCGGAGAAGGGGTTAAGCAGGGGTCACAGGTCAGGGAGAAGGGCCCGATATACAAGACATTCTTTGGCGCCGTTAAGGGTGAGTTGAACAGTTTATGTAATTTTGTTTTACAAAACTGGTAGGTTTGATATAGTTTGTACGAAAGCTGGATAGCAGATTCCCGCCTTGTGGTAAGGCATTCTTCTATTGTGCGAAAGAATTTGTTCAAGCATTTTAACTACATAGGTTCAAACATCGGACAAGTATCATGCTTTTTTTATTTTATAGTTGCCCGCTTCAATTTAGAATTAAGCAAACATCGAAACCATCTCATAAAAAGACACAGTCTTGCTGTTAGTGTTAGCCCTAACACTAACAGCAAGACTATGTCCAACTTGAAAGTGTGTTCTTGTCTTGCATTACGATCGAGGATCGAAACACAAAAGAGAACAAAGGGAACAAAGGATCCTCGATCGACGGTTTGCTTGTCCGAATTCTGTCCTCGATCGACGGTGCAAGCGCAAAGCAATGGGGATTGGGTTAAGTAAAGGAAGAAAGGAAAACACAATATCGATCCTCGGTCGTTATGTGGTTCACGACTGTGTGTACATACACAATCGTTCAATTTCGTCAACCCGCAGCTTCGAGATCCAACCAAGCTTGTTTGTTTCTTCTCTTTAGACATGTGTTACACCTACCTGAAGATCATGACGAACATTGCGTTGGTTTTCCTGTGCGTCTCGTCGGCAATGGAGGGCGCCAACGCCGCTGCTTTGGGCTCCTTCGCGCTCAAGTATTACACCGTAGAGTTTGCTGTGACCGCTTCGTTGTCTTCTCTTCTTGCAAGTGAGTACATAGGGCCTTTTCGAAACGTTTGCTTCGTCTTAGGCTTCGGCTTCGGCTTCGGCTTCGGCTTCGGCTTCGGCTTCGCCTCCGACTTCCGAATCACCGAAAATTAAGTGTGTTGTTGAAGCACAACAGGCACCGGAATGTGGCTGGGGTGCACGCAGTTGGGAGCTTGTAATCGCCTTAAGCCCAAGACGAAGACGAAGCCAGGGATTCTAACTGGATATTACAGGAGATACGTAAATAGGTACAGCCAAATTATTGAGCCATTGACTAAATTAACGAAGAAAGGCGTTCCATTTATTTGGTCTACTGAATGCCAAAAGGTTTTGAAAATCTTAAACAAAAGCTTATTGAGCCTCCAATTTTTGCTTACCCTAAATTGTTCTAAATTGGCGCCTGTTGCATGACCCTTATGATCACTTTAAAATACCTTAGTTGGGGTAAAATAGATATTTGACAGAATTTCTTACCACAAACCCTAACCGGTTTTTTTTCTTCATCAGTTGCCGTGTTCCCGTTCAACCTGATTAGTTCGTTGGTGGGTGGCTACATCATCAAGCGCCGGAAGTGGTCCCCGGCCAAGTGCGCTCTATTTCTCTTGTTCGGGGACATTGTGGCCATCCTGGGCGTGCCCGCGTTCTTGCTGATGGGATGCACGACGCAGGCTATCCCTGGCGTATCGGTACCTTACGCGTCGCCGGCCCCGTACAACGGGCCCTCCACAACACAAATGTGAGTGGGAATTACTCGTTGATCGAGCGATCGATGGATTAGGAATCGTGCGATCATGATTATCCTTTTTAACATTTTTACACAACGTTCGATGTAGTGACCCCTGTTTCTTTTGTTGTGTGCACATCCAATTGAAAATCGTTCGCGTAGTTGGAAACACTTGGCAACGTTCGCGTAAGTGGAACGCAGCCAAGATGCACGAACAGATTTGCACACCACCACTCGCTGGCACCTTGCCGCGCCCAATATATAACCTTTGTTATTTTTGTCTTACGTCGATTGTGTAATTCATGTGATTGGACAATATTTCAAACACAAGCTGCCTTGACGCCATTCTACTGCATACGGTAGGTCAACTGAGGAGCTTCTTACAAGACAAGCTTTTTTTCTCGTTCTCAAGCAGGCCCGTGACACTGCCAGACTCGATCCAAATTGCCAGGTCTGCCTGCAACGCCAACTGCACCTGTGAGGACGAGGACTACAACCCGGTCTGCGGTGGTGACGGTCTCACCTACGTGTCGCCCTGCTACGCTGGGTGCGAGGTGGTGATAAATAGCACAGACGACCTAGGCAGGGACATCTACGTAAGTCACCTGATCCATCCCTTCCATTAACGATAGAGGGCGTCGTACTCGATCCGTAAAACAGACAGTGTTTAATTTTATTACATTCAAAACCGCCGCATGACTTTTTAAAAATAAAATTCAACAGGCAGTCTCCAAAAGTACCACTGTCGTAACTATAGAAAAGTTTTCTTTTTAAAATTGTTAAAAGTAAAGCTAATCACGAGCCAATATGGTTCATCAAGACAGTGTTTGACTCCAGTTTCTCTAGCATGAAACGATTGAGAATATTTCTATTCTCATTCCACTCCCCATCTAATGTCGGTACCCCTTTATACTCCTGGAGAAAGGCAATTAAGTGGGGGCCGGGGTAGAGTGACTTGCCAAGGGACACAACATTAATGACCAGCAGCTGGATTCAAACTCCTGGCCCTCTGATCATGAGACACAAACCCTAACCATTAGGCCACGCCCTCCGCACCAATTATGGTCAGTAATAATTCAGGAGCGGACCGGCTAATGTCTACCGGCGTGGTCACCCTTCGATAGATGATTCTGCAAATTAATGAAATCTAAATCACATGAAATCTCGCGAGATCTCACCCTAACGAGGTCTCACGATATCTTACTTCCCCCGTGCACAGTCCTTCGACGACTGCCGGTGCATCGACACGAAGGGCGGCTTCAGCGCTAACGCCACAGACGGCGAGTGCCCAGCCGATTGCCAGTTCTGGCAGATGCCCATGCTTATCATAATCAGCATCATACTGACGTTCGCAGGCGGTCTGGGGCAAAGTGGACTGGTTCTCATTACGCTCAGGTGCGTACATAATTATTTACACAGTGTCAGCATGGAGGTAGCTCCATGGTGTCAGAGTGCAAATTTTCTGCAGTAAAAATAACGAAATAACGGTCCATTTTTTTCTTTCTCCCATAGAATTGTCGATGAGGACATGCGATCAGCGGCCCTTGGCTTTCAGTCTGTCTTCTTGAATCTTTTAGGTAGGGGCTTTGAACAACCTTTGAGGTATCCTGTAAAAAGAATTACTGTAAAATTAACTGCCCAAAGTCATGCAGTAAGATGCCAGGATATTCGACTGGGTTTTTTTTACGGTCAGACTGTAGTTGTATTTACCTATAAACCGTGGGTTTTGTTTACGCCGAAACTTTGCTAGGTGGCGATATTGACAGACTTTTCACCGTAAACAAATTTATACGGTTTAAACGGTCCGTCCGTGCGGTCAAATTTGTTAAAACCGTACCGTCTAAACATTGCATCTTGCGGCCAGACTTTCGATTGTACCTGTTATGGTGTTAAATGTAGGTCATAGTTAATGTTCAGCCTTAACCGTTTAATTATGGTGAACCTGCTCAGTTTTTATTAATAACATACAGTCTTTCGTTTAACATTAAACATTATTTTCTGCTCGAAGTGTTCTGTACCTGTATGCTGCAGTCATATTCAAAGGTTCTTGAATAAAACCAGGGCTATTTGTTTCACGGTGATTTCCACGCAGGTTTCTTCCCTTCGCCGATCTACTTCGGCGCCTTGATAAACCTTGCCTGCATTCTTTGGGCCTACGAAGGCGACTCCAGGGGCAACTGCCTGGTCTACGATCGGGACACCATTCGCTACGCTTTCCACGGCATGCAGGGGGCTCTGAAAGTTGTCGCAAGCTTGTTCTTCATCGGCGTGTACCTGAAACTTCGCACCTCTAAGGTATGACGCCAATTATACAGCTAACACATAACGTTTTATAAACGTTCCCAGAACGTAAATACATAAGACAAATACAAAAAATGGCGAATTGCCAAAGTTTACTGTTTTTTCCAAAAACAAATGAATCGAAAGCCACTAGGGTATACTCCTCGGGAGCTCAATAGTTAGGCTTGATTTTGATTTATTTAAAAAAATACTATCAACGAATGTGACTTATAGTTGTACTAATGGAAATCTTCCTCGTTGAGTTTTGTCTGGAAATTAAAAACAAATACCATTTTATTGTATTTTGATTAATCTTTTTTTTTTTCAGGGAAAATACAAATCTAAGGATCAATCCCCGTCAGTGGACAAAGGTGAGCAGATTACATAGATGCGAATGCCCAGTGCAGACCAATCGGGATTCCCCTATGATGCCTCCTGACTTCATCCAACCTGTATCGACGACGGTGATTCGTTGACAAACTGTCACCGACGGTGCATACTTTTGTTATAGCTGAAATATTATGTAGACGCATGTCACGGTGCTGGGATTCGGGTCGTGTTTTGGGGCCACTTGTCGGAAACTAAATTGTTTTATTTGATTTATATTTTGATGTTGTACTGTACCGTGTTTTGGTTCTTGTCTTAATTTTGAAGTAATTGTTTTTTTCCATTTCCAAGTGTTTCTTAAATAAACAAAAACTGTCATGGTTGTACCTTCACAATTTTAAAAAATACTGGAAAAAAAGGTGACGTTGTATTAATGTTGTGAAGCATTTAATGCCTCAATAATGCCTTGATATATGGGTCACCGTCATGCAGGGAATCGAATTTTTAACAATTTTTACTATCTAATCAATGTAACAACAGATGTGAATTTGTATTAACTTTTACATCATATTTACTTTCTTTCACACTTTTTATATGTCCTAATGATGTATCCTCATTGGTGGAAGTCTAATATTTATAGAAAAATCACCATGAAATTACTGGAGATTTCTTTAGGAGAAATTAGCAAGCGAAATGTTGTGAGACTTTCTGTCAAAATGGGACCGAATTGGGTAGATGATAAAACGAGAGTTCGGTTATTAGGAAACCAGACATTCGTTTGACAAATTATCGGGTGATTAACGTTTGAAGTTGTTTACCTAAAAAAGTCAACCATGCTGCGAAAATGTCACAGGCTTTAATTTGTGGTACAGTACACCGTACTACAAAATACTACACAATTCCCGTAGGACAGTGTAGTAAGAGTAATGCATACTACAGTTTACTCAAGTAATATTTTGTAGTGTTACTATTAGTCGAAGTTAAGGTTTAGGTTTCGAGTAACATATTCATGAAAATGGCAGATGCCATTTGTTTTATCTCCTTAAAATCATTGTTATTCCACGTACATGTATTTTATAAATATAAATACACCTAGAGAATGGACCAATCATTTTGGCAGGACGTCTTACAGATTAGATTTAAATAGATTGTATTATATCTTTATTTTAATAATTTTTTTTAAACATAACTTTTTGTGAAATCAGACAAATATACCTGACTATTTCCTTGAGGCGGTGTCTAAATATACATTCTGTTTTATACTGAGCGTATGTCCTCTGCTCAATAATACTGAGGAATTTAAATAACTGCAATATCAATTATTAAGTCATTATAAACAAATTATATATAAAAAGACAACACTTTGCTAATTTTCCCTCAAATTTGCTCTCTGGCTTTTATCTTGGATATTTCTAAAATTGCTACACTAAACTTATTATTTTGTAAACAATTGTTAATTTGTAAAAAAACTTAAACGATAACCGAATGGCCGAACAGCATCCGATTTCACGAAACTATGCGTAACTTACGCCATAACTTTAATGCGTAGCTGCGCCATAAGTTAAAATCGATTTCACGAAACTCGACTTAGCTACGCAACATCCTATTTTCACTAAAAACTTTTATATTTGTAGGACGAGGGTGACCTCAAGTTCTAACAACGACTGTTTTCAGTTGTTGCAGTTGTTGCACAAATATACATAAAACAGACTTACAATTATACGTGTTTACGCGGATTTTTGTTGGAGGCCGCCATTTTTTCGGGGCTGTGTTTGTAGCGTGAATACCGATTTTAAAAGCCGTTTTTTTCTCGATGAAAAACCCATAGTACGATCGCGCCTTGTCGTGACCTATAATGGGAAATTGAAGCAGCAACTTGAACAAAGATAGGATTTAAATGAGGGTGGTTTTTGTTGCACGCGACATTTACTAACGTTAACGGAAAATGAGAAACTATCCTTGTAGGACGCTCCAAAACATGTCGTAAATCTTCAACGATTTAGAAAATACCCTTCCGAGAAAAGCGATACCGCCCTCTGATTTTGTCGTCTTCGAGATGATCTATAGGGGATTTATTCGGTCACGGAACAATCTTTCACGGCGAAGCGCTCTTCGGTGTTCACGTTGAACGCCATTTTTACGACACATAACCACGGCTTACGCCACCTAAAGTCATGGCGTAAGTTACGCCACATCTTATGGCGTAACTCGGTGAGTTACGACATATCCCGATAATGCGTAACTTTCGTGAAATCCGCCCTAAAGTTATCGCGCAACTTACGCAATAAGTTATGGCGCAAGTCCACTTACGCCATAAAGTAAAGTTTTGTGAAATCGGCTGCTGGTTATCATCGTCGTATAACAGTTACGGGTTTTATTTGCTTACGAGGCATCTTATGGTGCCACCTCGTTTCCTCCCTTTATGGTGTCCTTCGGGTTATATAAACTGGACAGGGACGATCAATAACTTGATCAATACCACATAACTGTTTCTTTTCCCATAACCCACAATACACTGTTTTTTGTTAATGAAATTATAATGTTCACGTTTTAGCAAATGCAAGGCTAACCCATGCAATAAAATTTACATTTTTCCACAAAACTCACATTTTAGACTATTTCCATAAAAATAGAAGACTAATCCCTTAACATTGAAAACATTTCCAAAAATTAAAATTTAATACAATTTTAATTTTCCGTCAAAAGTCACAATAAAAAAATGCAAGGCTAACCCCTTACAAGAAAACTCATTTTTTTTCTCCATTTTTGATAAAAATTTGCAACGACCAGAAAGTGTGGAATATTAAAAATATTCAAAAATGGGCTACAATTGAGTTTTCTGAACAATTAACAATTGTAAGGGGTTAGCCTTGCTTTTTTATCCAAAATGAGCTAAAATTTAGTTTTCTGAACAATTAACAATTGTAAGTGGTTAGCCTAGAATTTATATCTAAAATGGGCTAAAATAAAGTATTCTGAACAATTAACAATTGTAAGGGGTTAGCCTTGCATTTTTAACCAAAATGAGCTAAAATAGAGTTTTTTGAAAAATTTACAATTGCAAGGGGTTAGCATTGCATTTTCATTCAAAATGGGCTAAAATTGAGTTTTCTGAACAATTAACAATTGTAAGGAAATTAGCCTTGCATTTCTATCTAAAATGGGCCAAAATTGGGTTTTCTGAACAATTAACAACTGTAAGGGGCTAGCCTTGCATTTTTATCAAAAATAAGCTAACATTTTGTTCAATGAAAAATTAACAGTTGTAAGGGGTTAGCCTAGCAATTTTAACCAAAATGAGCTAAAATTGAGTTTCTTGAAAAATTAACAATTGTAAGGGGTTAACCTTGCATTTGTATCCAAAATGGGCTAAAATTGAGTTATCTAAACAATTAACAATTGTAAGGGGTTAGCCTTGCATTTTTTTCAAAAATGGGCTAAAATAGAGTTTTCTGAACAATTAACAAATGTAAGGGGTTAGTCTTGCATTTTTATCCAAAATGGTCTAAAATTGAGTTCTCTGAACAATTAACAATTGTAAGGCGTTATCCTTGCATTTCTATCCAAAATGGGCTAAAATTGAGTTTTCTGAAAAATTAACACTTGTAAGGGGTTAGCCTTGCCTTTGAATCCCAAATGAGCTAAAATTGAGTTTTCTGAGCAATTAACCATTGTAAGGGGTTAGCCTTGCCTTTTTATCCAAAATGAGCTAAAATTGAGTTTTTTGAAAAATTTACAATTGTAAGGGGTTAGCATTGCCTTTTTATCCAAAATGGGCTAAAATTGAGTTCTATGAACAATTACACAATTGTAAGGGGTTAGCCTTGCATTTCTATCCAAAATGGGCTAAAATTTAGTTATCTAAACAATTAACAATTGTAAGGGGTTAGCCTTGCATTTTTAACCCAAATGAGCTGAAATTGAGTTTATTGAAAAAAAATACAATTGTAAGGGGTTAGCCTTGCTTTTTTATCCAAAATGAGCTAAAATTGAGTTTTTTGAAAAATTTACAATTGTAAGGGGTTAGCATTGCATTTTTATTAAAAATGGGCTAAAATTTAGTTTTCTGAACAATTAACAATTGTAAGGAATTAGCCTTGCATTTCTATCTCAAATGGGCTAAAATTGGGTTTTCTGAACAATTAACAATTGTAAGGGGTTAACCTTGCATTTTTATCCAAAATGAGCTAAAATTGAGTTTTCTGAAAAATTAACTAATGTAAGGGGTTAGCGTTGCATTTTTAACCAAAATGCGCTAAAATTGAGTCTCTGAACAATTAACCATTGTGGGGGGTTAGTCTTGCATTTCTATCCAAAATGGGCTAAAATTGAGTTTTCTGAAAAATTAACAATTGTAAGGGGTTAGCCTTGCATTTTTATCCAAAATGGGCTAAAATTGATTTTTCTGAAAAATTAACACTTGTAAGGGGTTAGCCTTGCATTTGAATCCAAAATGAGCTAAAATTGAGTTTTCTGAGCAATTAACCATTGTAAGGGGTTAGCCTTGCCTTTTTATCCAAAATGGGCTAAAATTGAGTTCTATGAACAATTACACAATTGTAAGGGGTTAGCCTTGCATTTTTAACCCAAATGAGCTGAAATTGAGTTTATTGAAAAAAAATACAATTGTAAGGGGTTAGCCTTGCTCTTTTATCCAAAATGAGCTAAAATTGAGTTTTTTGAAAAATTTACAATTGTAAGGGGTTAGCATTGCATTTTTATTAAAAATGGGCTAAAATTTAGTTTTCTGAACAATTAACAATTGTAAGGAATTAGCCTTGCATTTCTATCTCAAATGGGCTAAAATTGGGTTTTCTGAACAATTGTAAGGGGTTAACCTTGCATTTTTATCCAAAATGAGCTAAAATTGAGTTTTCTGAAAAATTAACTAATGTAAGGGGTTAGCCTTGCATTTTTAACCAAAATGCGCTAAAATTGAGTCTCTGAACAATTAACAATTGTAATGGGTTAGCCTTGCATTTTTATCCAAAATAAGCTAAAATTTAGTTTTATGAAAAATTAACAATTGTAAGGGGCGTTACCCCTTATTCATTAATTTTGGGGTGATTTGAGACATTTTTGGAACAAAATCATATTTTGGCCTAATTGAAATAAAAATGCAAGGCTAACCCCTTATTCATTAATTTTGGGGTGATTTAAGACATTTTTGATACAAATCATATTTTTGCCTCATTTTAATAAAAAGCAAGGCTTACCACTTAATCATTAATTCTGGGTGATTTGATACATTTTTTGAACAAAATCATATTTTGGCCTAATTCAAATAAAAATGCAAGGCTAACCCCTTAATCATTAATTTTGGGGTGATTTGAGACATTTTTTGAACAAAATCATATTTTTGTCTCATTTTAATAAAAAATATGATTTTGGTCCAAACATTTCTCAAATCACCCCAGAATTAATGAATAAGGGGTTAGCCTTACATTTGTATTTCAATTCGGCCAAAATATGATTTTGTTCCAAAAATGTCTCGAATCAGCCCAAAATTAATGAATAAGGGGTTAGCCTTGCATTTTTATTTAAATTAGGCCAAAATATGATATTGTTCCAAAAACGTCTCAAATCACCCCAAAATTAATGAATAAGGGGTTAGCCTTGCATTTTTATTTGAATTAGGCCAAAATATGATTTTGTTCCAAAAAATGTCCCAAATCAACCCAGAATTAATGAATAAGGGGTTAGCCTTGCATTTTTATTTGAATTAGGCCAAAATATGATTTTGTTCCAAAAAATGTCTCAAATCAACCCAGAATTAATGAATAAGGGGTTAGCCTTACATTTTTATTAAAATGAGGCACAAATATGATTTTGTTCAAAAAATGTCTCATATCACCCCAAAATTAATGAATAAGGGGTTAGCCTTGCATTTTTATTTGAATTAGGCCAAAATATGATTTTGTTCCAAAAATGTCTCAAATCAACCCAGAATTAATGAATAAGGGGTTAGCCTTAGATTTTTATTAAAATGAGGCCAAAATATGATTTTGTTCAAAAAATGTCTCATATCACCCCAAAATTAATGAATAAGGGGTTAGCCTTGCATTTTTATTAAAATGAGGCACAAATATGATTTTGTTCAAAAAATGTCTCATATCACCCCAAAATTAATGAATAAGGGGTTAGCCTTGCATTTTTATTTGAATTAGGCCAAAATATGATTTTGTTCCAAAAATGTCTCAAATCAACCCAGAATTAATGAATAAGGGGATAGCCTTGCATTTTTATTAAAATTAGGCCAAAATATGATTTTGTTGCAAAAACGTCTCAAATCACCGCAAAATTAATGAATAAGAGGTTAGCCTTGTATTTTTATTATAATAAGGCAAAAATATGATTTTGTTCTCAAAATGTCTCATATCACCCCAAAATTAATGAATAAGGGGTTAGCCTTGCATTTTTATTTGAATTAGGCGCAAATATTATTTTGTTCCAAAAATGTCTCAAATCAACCCAGAATTAATGAATAGAGGGTTAGCCTTACATTTTTATTAAAATGAGGCAAAAATATGATTTTTTTTTTTTTTTTTTTTTTATTTGAATTAGGCCAAAATATGATTTTGTTCCAAAAATGTCTCAAATCAACCCAGAATTAATGAATAAGGGGTTAGCCTTACATTTTTATTAAAATGAGGCAAAAATATGATTTTGTTCAAAACATTTCTCAAATCACACCAGAATTAATGAATAAGGGGTTAGCCTTGCCTTTTTATTAAAATAAGGCAAAAATATGATTTTGTTCCCAAAATGTCTCAAATCACCCCAAAATTAATGAATAAGGGTTAGCCTTGCCTTTTTATTATAATAAGGCAAAAATATGATTTTGTTCCAAAAAATGTCTCAAATCAACCCAGAATTAATGAATAAGGGGTTAGCCTTGCATTTTTATTTGAATTAGGCCAAAATATGATTTTGTTCCAAAAAATGTCTCAAATCAACCCAGAATTAATGAATAAGGGGTTAGCCTTACATTTTTATTAAAATGAGGCACAAATATGATTTTGTTCAAAAAATGTCTCATATCACCCCAAAATTAATGAATAAGGGGTTAGCCTTGCATTTTTATTTGAATTAGGCCAAAATATGATTTTGTTCCAAAAATGTCTCAAATCAATCCAGAATTAATGAATAAGGGGTTAGCCTTAGATTTTTATTTGAATTAGGCCAAAATATGATTTTGTTCCAAAAATGTCTCAAATCAACCCAGAATTAATGAATAAGGGGTTAGCCTTACATTTTTATTAAAATGAGGCAAAAATATGATTTTGTTCAAAACATTTCTCAAATCACACCAGAATTAATGAATAAGGGGTTAGCCTTGCCTTTTTATTAAAATAAGGCAAAAATATGATTTTGTTCCCAAAATGTCTCAAATCACCCCAAAATTAATGAATAAAGGTTAGCCTTGCCTTTTTATTATAATAAGGCAAAAATATGATTTTGTTCCAAAAATGTCTCAAATCAGCCCAAAATTAATGAATAAGGGGATAGCCTTGCATTTTTATTAAAATTAGGCCAAAATATGATTTTGTTCCAAAAACGTCTCAAATCACCGCAAAATTAATGAATAAGGGGTTAGCCTTGTATTTTTATTATAATAAGGCAAAAATATGATTTTGTTCCCAAAATGTCTCATATCACCCCAAAATTAATGAATAAGGGGTTAGCCTTGCATTTTTATTTGAATTAGGCGCAAATATTATTTTGTTCCAAAAATGTCTCAAATCAACCCAGAATTAATGAATAAAGGGTTAGCCTTACATTTTTATTAAAATGAGGCAAAAATATGATTTTGTTCCCAAAATGTCTCAAATCACCCCAAAATTAATGAATAAGAGTTAGCCTTGCCTTTTTATTATAATAAGGCAAAAATATGATTTTGTTCCAAAAATGTCTCAAATCACCCCAAAATTAATGAATAAGGGGATAGCCTTGCATTTTTATTTAAATTAGGCCAAAATATGATTTTGTTCCAAAAACGTCTCAAATCACCCCAAAATTAATGAATAAGTGGTTAGCCTTGTATTTTTATTATAATAAGGCAAAAATATCATTTTGTTCCCAAAATGTCTCAAATCAGCCCAAAATTAATGAATATTTAAATTAAATTAGGCCAAAATATGATTTTGTTTCAAAACGTCTCAAATCACCCCAAAATTAATGAATAAGGGGTTAGCCTTGCATTTTTATTTTAATTAGGCGCAAATATTATTTGTTTCTAAAAACGTCTCAAATCACCCCAAAATTTATGAATAAGGGGTTAGCCTTGCCTTTTTATTATAATAATGCAAAAATATGATTTTGTTCAAAAAATGTCTCAAATCAGCCCAAAATTAATGAATAAGGGGTTAGCCTTGCATTTTTATTTCAATTAGGCCGAAATATGATTTTGTCCCCTAAATGTCTCAAATCAACCCAAAAATTAATGAATAAGGGGTTAGCCTTGCATTGTTATTAAAATGAGGCAAACATTATGATTTGTTTCTAAAAACGTCTCAAATCAACCCAAAATTAATGAATAAGGGGTTAGCCTTGCTTTTTTTAAATTGAAATTAGGCAAAAATATGATTTTGTTCTAAAAATGTTCCAAATCAGACCATAATATTGTATAAGGGGTTAGCCTTGCATTTTTATTTCAATTAGGCCAAAATATTATTTGATCTAAAAACGTCTCAAATCACCCCAAAATCAATGAATAAAGGGTTAGCCTTGCCTTTTTTATAGAAATGAGGCAAAAATATGATTTTGTAATGGGTTAGTCTTCCATTTCTGTCCAAAATGGGCTAAAATCAAGTTTTCTGAAAAAAAATTGTTGTAAGCCTTACATTTTTTGTCAAAAAGGGGGGAAATGAGTTTTGTGAAATTGTTCTAATTCGGGCGATTCACAATGCAGTGCGCCACCAAGCGTTTGACTCAAAAGAGCCACTTTTAAACTTTACGGTCGACTTCTTCCGTACATCATACTGTAGTGAAATATCTATTCTTTATTATTCACGCGAGGTACAACACAAACATAAATGTATCCGGAAGCGTCGTTGATTAAAACATTGTTATTTGCAGAACAAAAAATTGGAACTTTAATCGTGCGCGTCCAAAAAGACGTAAAACTGATGAGTTCATGCAAAATGAATACCATTTTTCAAACTGATGCCGACTTTTTCCCATGATGCACTGCGAGTATAGCAGGATTTGCGCCTCCAACGGCAGCTTCTAGGTATTGTGAATCGCTCGAATTGTAAGTGGTTCGCCTTGCAATTTGATTCAAAATGGGCCAAAATTGAGCTTTGCGAACAATTACAAATTGTATGCGTTATTCTTGCATTTTTATTAAAAAAGTGCACAAAATGAGTTTTCTGAACAATTAACAACTGTGAGGGGTTAGCCCAGCATTTTTGTAAAGAATGGGCAACAATGAAGTTTAGTGAAAAATTAACAATTTGTATCAAAACTAAACTGTTGATAAATTGTGATACAAAATGCAAGGGTAACCCTTTACAGTTATACAATTGTACCGACAACGAATCGTGCGGTAACTGTGTTTTGATTCGTTTTTATATTTCCAGGATATTAACCAGCACCTGTTTATTTTGGACTGGCAATTAACTTGTCTTGTGTCCTGTGGGGCTACAGCAACGGCGACAGAGGGGCGTGTTCGCTCTACGATAACGACCTGTACCGGTACGTTTTTAAGGGGTCTGGTCGGAGGCATCAAGATCCCCTCGGTATTGGTGCTATTCGCTGTTTTCTACACCCTTCGTAAATTAAAGTTGAAGGTAGGATATACCATTGGTAATTGCTTGAATTATCATGAATGGGGTGGTATTTTATAGTAAATATCGCTAAACTGGCCTGTACGATGTTTTATAATCATGGATGCTGAGAAAAGCGCGATCGGGTGATTCCGATTCGGAACAATTACAAGATATCTAGCGCAATCATTTGTCTGAATGCGTACAATCTTATTTGTCGATATCTGCAAATGATGTATCGCACCTGGGAGACATTGTGTTGTATTTCTTCAATGTGAAAACAAGTACGGATGTAGCGTTAGCTCGGGGGTGGTGTGCAACTTTTGTGTGTGCATGAGTTTCCTAAGTATTATTTGCTAACACAATGGCATGTCCCGTAGGTTACAGACCCCTTCTCTGTAGAAGAGAAGGGACAACTGTTACCATTTGTAATGCGTTTATCACTCCATGCAACAGAACAGCTGTAAGAAATCAACTTGACTCGGTAATTGGGTTTTGGTTTACTAATGGCCTGAGCAGTTTTAATGCCAGATCGATAATTATTTTAGGTTTCCGATCGAAGCGTGTTCGCAAAACCTATAACTTGACGAAATGTTTCCAAGCGTGGTCCCCGATCGCAGCGAATACGCGAGACCTATGTACATTTAATAACCAAGCAAACTTAGTCCCCGATCGCGGCGAATTCGCGGGATCTATAAGTAGCGTCAATAACTCCCCGCATTCCATGCAAACTTAGTCTCCGGTCGCTGCGATTTGCGAGACTTTGTGGCGCAGCTGGATAATTTCGCCGATAGCCAAATTTGTAACGATACCCCCCCCCCCCCCCCTCGATGCGTCCGGCGAAACATAACAGCACCACCAGCTAAAATCGAATTTAATTAACAGGCGGTCCATTAACTTTGGATCCATTCAAATAATACAAGTGTTAACAATATTTTATAATTACCGTGCCGTATTTAAATCCAGGGCGTTAGAATGATGTGTGCATTACTAAAATTTAGACCTATAGCAGCGTTTAGAATAAACTTCCGCCAAACGGTCATTGACCGCCGCCAAATAGGGCTAAATTAACGAATTAGGGGAATTTAATAGGGGAATTTAGGTTGAATACTAATAGGTTTCTAATGCAAATTGGAGGGCATGGTAGAAATCATGTATAAGGGAGACCAATGCGTGGTCACGCAAATGGACGCCATCTTCCATGAAGAGATCGGTGTTGGTCCAAACGATCTGGGGGTGTTCGATGACACCGCCCGACGCATAGCGCATTAAATTGGCGATCCATCGATTGATGGCTCGCCGGGAACGTTCAACCTTGTTTTGGAGGTTGGCGTGGGCGTACGTAATGCGGGGCAGTATTGAGGACCAGTACATGATCGTATGCGGAAGAAGGGTGCGAGTCACCGTCAAAATGGACTTGACGGCCTCTTGAATCGATTTTTTGGGCACATTCCCCAGATCATTTGAACCAACATGAAAAATTATATAATCGGGGGTTTGTTGCTCCAGCTCCCAGCATCGATATAGATGGTCGTTAAAGTCAGCCAGGTATAGGCCTCTTTTCCCCAGCCACCGCACACGGATCATCTCGCTCAGCGCCGCCCCAGACATCGATGCTGCCGCAACGCGGGCGGTCCAGCTCACAAAAGAGTCGCCCACTACCCACACTAATGGCTTGTATGGGGAGTGAACTCACGAGAAGAAAAACAAGAAAAAATGTTGCACTTAGATATGTAATTAAAACAGAAGGCCAAAGTAATGCCATGAGACACTGGACAATAGGACCCAAGTTATAGGACAAGTTGCGGGGTAATGCGAATATAGCGGCGATACACACCCGATTGCCAACGACCCATTCTCTGAATTTCATGTTCTGGAATGCCCGCCATGGCCGCAGACGTGGCGGCACCTATGCGGAAAGAATGGGAAGTGAAAAGGGGGTCGAGTATGCCAACGAAATGCAGGGACCGTCTCAAAATGGTTGTAAATTGTGAGCGTGTTAAGGGCGTCCCATCAAAATGGGACAAAAAATGACGATGATGCTGGGGGCAGTCACGCAAATATTGCGTAGTGGCGGTAACTGGGCACAATATTATATCGGCAGACAATACACTAGGAATGGAAATAACACAACCATTGCCCTGTTGATCGGTTTTAGAAAAACGGATATTAAGCTCAACAACGTCTCCTGATGGAAGATGTCGAACAGTTACATCCGAACGTTGTAAAGGGGAAGCCCCGCTGCGCGTTGGTGCCGTTAACTCACCAACGCGCATGAAACCAAAGAATGCGAGCAGGAAAGCCGCACGAAATAATAAAGCTTCAAAGTGACTGACACAAACTGACTGTAGGGCTGGAATAATACGGCGGAGAATATCTACTGTAATACTAGGACGGCGTTTATCACAACGGCTGTTGCGCCGCCGACAACCATTCAACAAACGTGTAACAACAAAATGCTGAGTAATGTTTGGCAAACTATACAAGCGTAAAGTAGATGCAATCCCAGAAACATATGAGGCAATGGTAGCCGGGGAATAGCTGTTAATTGAAAGAAATGCGATAAATTGCACGAGCTGTTGTAAAGATGGATGAGGAAGGGGGGAAATTAGTCCATGGCGTAAAATGAACCATCGGAAATATTGCCAAGCACGTTGGTAAACTAAATGGGTATTGGAAGCCATAGAGTCTACTAAAAGGCCCTGCACCTCTAGTTGAAGTTGTCCCATAGGTCGGCTGGCAAGGCCGTAAAAATGGGGTCTGCCCCGGGCGCTAGCTGCCGGAACCTGGACATCTGAAAACGGGACAAGGCATCAGCAATACCGTTATACACACCGGGAACATGACGCGCTTTGAAATGAATATTCAGTGCCAAACACTGGACGACAAACGATCGCACCAGTACCATGATTTTTGGACATCGGGAAGTTTGTTTGTTAATGATAGTTACTACCGCCGCATTGTCAGTCCAAAACACAACTCGCTTATTCCGCAACTCCCGTCCCCATAAACGAATCGCGAGTACAATGGGGAAAAGTTCTAGAAAGGCAATAGAAAGTGAGCGATACCGCTGGGGCCATCTCCCATTCGCCCATTTACCGCCAAAGTACGCCCCAAAACCTGTTTCTGTAGCGGCGTCTGTGTACAAGTGAAGGTTATCACTGGAGTACCATAGTTCATCTGGGAAAAACACTGAACCGTTGAAATGGGACAAAAAATGCCGCCAAGCCAACAAGTCAGCGCGCGCCCCCGATGAAATACGGATACGGTGATGAGATTTCTTTATGCCACTAGTCAAACCAATCAAGCGGCGCAAAAAGGCACGACCTGGGCGAACTGCCTTGCAAATAAAATTCAAACTCCCCAACAACGACTGAAGTTGACGCAGTGTAATTTTTTGTTTACTCAACGCCGTGTCTATTTTAACAACGATCGAATCAATCTTGTCAGAGGGAACCTGGATTTGTTGCAAAACAGTGTCAATAGCCAACCCGAGAAAAGTCAGCTGCGTAGCCGGCCCCGCAGTCTTGTCCCATGCCAAGGGAACCCCAAAATCTTTACAGACCACCGTGAATGAATGAAGGGCGCGAGCACATTCGTGGGAATTAGCCCTACCGACGAAAAAGAAATCATCGAGGTAGTGTAAAATATTGTGCGTCGCAGCCACCTTGCGGGTACAATGCTCAAGAAACGTGCTGAAGCGCTCGAAAGTGACGCAAGAAATGGAACAACCCATGGGCATACACTTATCGTAGTAAAATGAACCATTGAATGAAAACCCCAGTAATTCGTGGTCATCCGGATGAACCGGTAGCAATCGGAAAGCCGACTTGATATCAGACTTGGCCATAAGGGCACCGGGGCCTAAGCTAGCAACCAAATGAACTGCGTCATCAAAACTTGTATAGCTAACAGCAGTAATTGACGGGTCAATGTGATCATTAACAGAATCACCAATGGGCGAAGAAAGGTTATGAATCAAACGAAATTCGCCCGGAACCTGTTTTGGAACTAACCCTATAGGGGAACAGCGCAAATTAGGCAAAGGGGGGCTCAGAAATGGACCAGCGATACGGCCCAGTGAGATTTCGCGCTCCAGTTTATCCTGCAATATTACCTGGTTTTCTCGAGTTGATATGAAATTGTTTGCTGAAGTGCGAACACGGGGCCCTGAGTAACCGATACGAAAACCAATCGTAAACCCATCTAATAATATCTGGGCGTCGCGCTTGGCCGGGTATGTCCGGAGAAACGGGCGCATTCTAGTTATGTTTACCGGGGTTGGTAGGGGCAGACTGATTGACCGTGCCGCGTGCGGATCGAGTGCCGGCTCGGCAGTTGTTGGCGGAGTGGCTGGGCGACATGCAAGTTGTGCATTTATGGGCGAATCGACAAGAGATTCGAAAGCAATGACCGCGGTTGAAATCAAAGCATGGCCCGAGATTGGTCTCGCGCTGTGAAAACTGTGCGGCGCGGGTAGGTCTTTCAAATCCATTGACGCGCTGTTGCGTGGCTCTAATGGGAAAGGAACGAAAATTAGAGGGCGACTGTACACCCAAAAGGGTGAGCCACAACTCGGCGTCTAGGCTGGCCCAAGATCGCGCCGGCATACGAGCGTGCCGTAAGCGAAATTGAATGTCATAGTCACGCCAGCCATAACCGCCGCGGCGGAGTGCCGCGGAGCGTATGGTATCCATGTACTTCAACAACTGCCGGGCCCGGTCCGGATGCCGCATTAAATAAATTGAGGAGAAAATCAAAAATGCCGACGTCCATTGCTCAATGGACGTAATACGCGGGGTATGGGCGTGTGGGCGGATTTGCCACGCGGGTGACTCCTGGGGACCGACTGTGAATACGCAGTCATTAACATTACTAGCAGTGCTGCTTCCACCCGCAGGACGTAGCATTAACCCTAAATCGACAAACTCCCCGTTCCAAATCTTTTCTTGGGTCTGTTTTGGGACCCCCAAACCCAGCTCGTCACAAACACTAATCAAAGCCGTGTGGTCCTGCATAGGTACTGGGGGTACAGGGGGCGAGGCATGAACGGAACCTGAGGTTAAGGCTATAACACTAGGAAGAGTGGATGAAACCTCTAAGGAGGGTAACTGGACGGTAGTACTACCGAACTCACCCGATCCCAAAGCGAGCTGGGGCGCCGGCGCAGATCCAAAGGTGGCCGAAGATCCAGGGTTGGCTGTCGATCCCGAGCTAGCCGCATGTCCAGCGTTGGTCGCATACCCGGCGCGACCAAGGTGGGTCGGTGCTCCGAAGTTGTTGGGCTCTAGAGTTGGCCAGGCCGCGGATCCCAAGTCGGCCGCAGGTCTCCAGTCGGGCGCAGCTCCTAAGTTCGCCGCAGCTCCGGCGTTGGCCGGCTCCAAAGACGGCCGGGCCACCGATCCCGTGTTTGCCGCACCTCCGGTAGTTCCGGATCTGCTAGAACGGGGCCGTCCCCGCGGTCTCCTTTCTTCCCCCGAACTGCTCCGTTTGGATGCCTTTGATTTCGGCATGTCAACTGTTAATGATGTAGGCTCGAATATGCTCGAATATACTTGACTATACTTCAAACAACCAAATCAAATTTTCAAACACAATTACTGGTACTGCAAAAAGTAAATTACGAAGAACTAGCACGAAAAAGCAAACCAACTGACGAACTGCTCAGACTAGAATGGCCGCTCTAGCCAAGTGAACGTGACTATACCATACTCGACCTTGTTGTCACTCAACAGCTGCCCATTTCGGCCCTCTCGAACCAAAGAGACCGCCTAGGAGTGATAAATCATTTGAAACCGCATTGGCTGGCCTCAAACTACTTGTTTTCTTTCTTGCTTTCAGGTTAAAACGTGCAAGGAAGAGCAGTTGGTGGAAGAGGGAAATGGTTGTTGAGCGTGTCCACATATTGGTCCAGGGGGGATTCGAACCCCGATCACAGCGATGAAAAGGCGAGGAACGAACCGCTACGCCAACCTGGCTCTTTCATTTGGATCGTCAACAATTAAGGGAAGATAAAGACATTTGTATTTTAAATTTATAAACGAAGTTACTAAATGCTACCATTTTGGCATTTGTTAGTTTACAATGAATTTTGTTTTGGGATAAAACCGCGATATAAAAAGCTGAAAATAAAGTGTCGGTAAATTCTGAAAATTGGACATATGCATCGTATTATAATTATGTAATAGTTATAATTGAGTAAAGCAAATAAGAGAGAGGTGAAATGCGTGCGATGAGGACATTTGTAATAAGCGATAAATGTGACACGATCAAGTCGGATGTCGGGGAATCCCAAAAATGTTTTAATCAGAACTGTGTTCTTCGTTTGTATTTAAACAAATTTACATAACTCGACAACAAAACATCGTATCAACATGGGGTTTTCAGTTTTTAAAACGTACAAATGCCCTCTTTAAAACTACACGAAAACCGGGGCCGACATCCGACTCATTCCGCTTGAAAGTGTCACAACTATGTGACTGGCCGGTGTTAAACAAGAATATGAACGCTGATATATGACCCTAACGTATCGTCTGAAAATTGTCTGAGTTTGTTTTGTATTTCGTTTATTGTCCAGTAAATAAATGTTGATTGCAACACGGATGGTATTTTATATGATTAACATGTTGATATTGCTTTGGATGTGGTCATCACCGTAAATATTGTTTTGGTGAATATAGACCACAAATACTGGCTAAAACTGAAGTCATTTTAGTCTTCGGAAAATCTGCCTTATCAGAAACAACACACTCATTGCACGAACGATACCAGCTGTTTTGGGATTGAAATTTCATCTGGTGACCGGTCATGAACGGCCAATTGAATATGTAGATCAATATAGTCATCGCAAGGAAGATATTGTGTCAACACGGAGAAAAATAATAATAACTAAATTCACATTCTTAAGAAAACCCTCCAAAAACAAAGAAAGAGAAAAACCCATCTTTGGGCAAATCTTAAGTTGTTTTAATCACATCTACACGATACTTCCTTGGTAAAAATAAACTCAATATAACCTAATGTTCATAAATTAATTAAACAGGTTCAGTTGCAATATAGTTAGTACCACATTTATTTATTACAATGGGTGTAAATATTGTTACTTTGTATACTTACTTTATCTTTTTCTTTTTACAATACCTCTCTACGATATAGGAATACCAATGATAAATATAAAGGTATTCAGTCTAGATTATATTGCAATATAACTTACTATTATTCTACATTATTTCCCAACACACTCTTAAAACACGCGTTGCATAAATACACCTCGTTTGTAAAACTTATATACTAACAGCAAAACGATAATAAGGTACATTTTTACAAAAAACTGTACAAAATACAATTGCAATTTAATTGAAAGGGAAAATAAACACAATGGTATTTTGTACACTTTAGAATCAAATTGGTTACGGTGACCAGCATTAGACTTTTTTTTAAACCAATTTAAGGGTAGATGTTATGTGTCTAACCAAGTTTTATTTCGCCAAAATGCACCAGCAGAAATTTGGTGAGCTGCATGGTAACATATTGTATTGATCAATTCAACCAATTCGTAGTTATTTGGTATACAATTGACCAAAGACATGGATAGTTTTTTTCCAAAACAAGATTTGTCAATGTAACCAATATGTCGCAACCGATGAATAATTATGTTAACCAGCTGACCAACCGATGTAGTCGAGTATTTAATACAACAGTGCTGCAATAATTAAAGGTAAAGTGACCAAATACAATTTGTTATTTTGTTTTTAACGAGAACACTGTCTGATACACAGGGAGATAGCCCAACAAATACTACATTAGAACGATCAAATATTAAAGCACCAATTAGATAAGTACAAAGCCACGGCCGAAGCCGTGTAGATCCAACTTATTTCTTAGATCCAACTTATTTCCACAATATCCATAACCGAAAAGTAGGGCCATGAACACGGTCATTAATGCCACATAAACAATATGCTTAGCCCCGAATTGTATAAGTGTATAGCTATAGACAAAGAGCAAATTACCATAATGTCATGTGTCAAATCGGTATACATGTACCATTGTTGTCTGAACCTATGGGGTAATAGCCAAAACCGTGCCAGAACATAAATTGCTAAAACCATAGGGTTAGCCAAATTGTTACTCGAGATTGTTTTGTCATTATTAAGGCTTTTAGGTCTATTTTAAAGGAGATTTAGAATAACATATAAGCAAGCGATGTTTTAAAGAAGGCTTTAATATTTACACAATCTAAAACTGCAGTAGATTTTATTGCTCCGTCACACGATATATTAAGCTTATTCTCGCTCAGAACTTACCAATCGCCGTACCTCTGTCACTCAGTTTTGGTTGCATTGAAATATTTTTATTTTTCACCCAGATTTCCCACATCCATAAATTCTTGAATTTCCAAAGCTGGCGACTTATGTAGAGTTCTGAACTGATAAGTATCCTTTAAAAATAATAATGTATTAACCCAAAACAAATTAAAAAATACGAACATTTACAAACAACATACAAAAATGTCCGATAGACAAAGAAAATACTGGAGATTCGTGTCAAAGGTTATTTTGACGATTATAAAGCTCTTCTTGAGAACTTTAGAGGGCAGCAGACATTGTTCGCTGGGTCAAGCGCGTTTTTGAGATGTTTACAAACACATTATAACCCTTGACATGTTTTTGTGTGTGCAAAATTTGATTCAATAGGCATAAACAAATCATATACAGCCTATGACTTAATATACACAATCTGGTAAACTTTAAACGTTAAAACTGTTCATTGGTCGTTTTCAATGGGGTACCACGACATCCAAGTAAAACAAATTCATCCAACAACGATATGCATGGCTCTCCAAAAGAATTACACAAATAAGCAATTATTTTAACCAGATCAAACAATGTTACTACAGAGTCTAGCAGAATTCCGTTTTAGGTATGATCACAGCAACAGTTAATGAATAAGACAATTTACAAAGAAATGTGTTTTACACGGATCATTTGGAAAAGTGGGTTAGGACTGGGTGAGTGAATCCATTTCCGAGTTAAATATAAATAACATCTGGTACACTGACTTGCTTAAAATGCTTGTTACGTTTTAACTTTGAATTCTCCAGACTAAAGACACTGTTGTTATATCACATGATTCGGAGTAAGCTCTTGCATAGTTACGTAAGAGACGCCCATCACCAATACATTGTTCACAATGGGTGAGAAAGACACCATTCTGGGGCTGGTGGTTGCTGGCGTAAGGCTTGCCCAAAATCACGTGATTTAGTAACAGTCTCTTCAGTCTGGAGAAGTTAAAATGTGCCAAGCATGTTAAGCAAGTAGATGTAACAGATGTTATTTAAATTTAACTCGCAAATGACTTATTGGGATGGACTTTTGAGGACTTGCGATACGCCAGACTACAACACTGGAGGGCGCTCTACACCGCAGTTGCCTACTTTTATAAACATGCAGTTTGCACAATCACTATGGTGTATCCTCTTCTTCCGGACTTTCGTCCGACGCCTGCGGTTGGACAAACTCTTTCCTGATGTCCGGGTAGGCGTGGTTCTGGGGTATGAATCCCCCGTTCAACACCGTCTCTCGCGGTGATGGCGCCTCGCTCTCCTGTAAGGCGCCGTAGCCCTTTGGCCTGTGGATCACCGTGCCGTCCAGGTCGGGCCATGGGGCCTTGCCGTTGATCTCCGGTATGGGTTTCCGGGGCGGGTCGGCCCAGGGCTGCTTCTCCCCGGAGGCGAAGATGCCGTAGAAGAGAACCCCGACGAAATGGACACAGGCTGCTATCAAGAAAACCTTCTCCCAATCGTCGGCGGTCTGGCCAGACAAATTAGCAATGGTATGTTTATTTCACTTTACTTTTTTCTGGAACAAAAAATTATGTAAAATAGTGAAACTCTCAAAAAAAGTGAATCTCTTATAAAACCTACCCCAAAAGGAGGGAAAAAGACTACAGGAGAGTAAAACTGCCACTCTCCTCAGGAGCCCTATGGCGGATAACTCTTAAAAAGAGCATCAATTCACATGGCTCTTCGAAAGTGTAAACATCTACCCCTTTGGTCGGAATGGATTGTATACATGTTGGAATAGTTTTTATGGAGTGGTTTTATAAAAGACTAACTTTTTCATATTTAGAGAGTAATGCGGAAGACATTCCAAACCGCACAGTTGTGAGCATGTGCGGGCAGTTGCGAGCATGTGCGGGCAGTTGCGAGCATGTGCGGGCAGTTGCGAGCATGTGCGGGCAGTTGCGAGCATGTGCGGGCAGATACGAGCATGTGCGGGCAGTTGCGTGCAGTTGTGGGCATGTGCGAGCAGTTGCGAGCATGTGCGGGCAGTTGCGAGCCTGTGCGGGCAGTTGCGACCATGTGCGGGCAGTTGCGAGCATGTGCGGGCAGTTGCGAGCATGTGCGGGCAGTTGCGTGCAGTTGCGGGCAGTTGCGGGCAGTTGCGTGCAGTTGCGGGCATATGTGTGAGCAGTTGCATGCATGTGCGTCAAGCATGATCTGGTCAAACTTGCGCCCAATACGGAAGAAGTTGCAATGATCGTCGAGGAACCATTGGCAAAATTCAACATTTGTTTTGTTCGTGTTTCCAGCAAACGCCTTTCGAAGGGCGTCTTTGCGCCGTGTGTTCCGGAATGCCGTAGAAATGTCATCTTTGACCCCACCCACTTCCTTTACTCACCTTATTTAAGGTGAGTGATGACGTCACTTCCGGGCATATCATACCGGCCAGGGTGCCAGCAGCGTTGGAGATGCCCATGAGGATACTGGCGAAGCGTGGGGCGATGTCTAGATGATTTACATTAAAACCTGCCCAGACCAAATTTAAACATTGCACAAAATAACGCCCAAAAGAAAACTCTCGTAATCACAGACAACTATTAATCAGAATAGTTAGTGAAAATCGTTCAAAATCTTTCAAAGTGCCAAGGGTGGATCTAGCTTTTTGTTAAGATGGGAGGGGGGGGGGGATTGTTGTACCATTCACCTACTAAACTTGACTTCAGTGTGCGCATAGCGTCAAGGAAATTACAGCGTGGGGTCCGAGAAACGTTTAATGGCCCAAGCATTTTTTAATTCTAGATACTCTGTGGTGATCCGAGGTGAATTCTGGCTACATGTACTTTTCTTTGAAATTACGTAATACATTCAAAAATTTCGTGTTTTTTGTGGGGGCAATTAAATAAACTTTGCTCAGCAACCCACCCCTTCTATCTGCCAGTGATTTTAAAAGCCACCTTCAAAAAGGTTAGAAGAATTCTACATCATAGGCTTAATTCTGACCAAGAATCCATTCAGGATCGTCACTCACCTGAAATTGCAAAACCGCTCGATCCTACAGCAATGCACATACATAAAATAGCTATCTCTTTTCCCCTGGCGTACGCCGTAAATAGCAAGAATACGGCTTCCCCTCCGAACCCTGCGAATGACACAGAATCGAGTAGTTAATTAGTTAACCCTCTTATGGTTTTACCTTTCAAAACCTTTCAAAATCTGCTTAATGGACAAAATGGCTAACAATAAGTATGAACCTTTCAAAACGCCCCAGAATTTGTTGCTACTGCAAAGTTGCTTCTTTCACACCAGTTTGTTCAGAGAGTTGTTTTACCTTTCGAAATCTTTCATAGGTTCCTTTTGTCAGACAGTTTTCTCACCTTTCAAAACCCCTCAGTCCAGAAACTTGAAAGGTATTGTTTTTCTCACAGCAGTTTGTTCAGAGAGTTGTTTTACCTTTCAAAATATTTCATAGGTTCCTTTTGTCAGACAACTTTCTCACCTTTCAAAACCCTTTAGTCCAGGAAACTTGAAAGGTTTTGAAAGGTCTGACAGCTCTATGATAACTGCACTATATATATAGGAGGGTTAATAGTAGTTAATAAAACAAAAAAATAACCAACGAATCTAAGAATACCACGAGGAAATTCCGCCTTGGTACATGTGTATAGAACACGGTGACGTCTAGCACAGTATCAGACTATAGTTGAGCGACACACGGAATTCTGTCGCTGCCTTCAAGAACAGAGGTTGTTTATTGGGAAACTTCAGATAGCAAAATTCCTAGAGAAACTGCAAGCAAACGGCAAAGCTTTGGCTTTTTTCCCTTGTAGGTTCTATCAGGATTCTTCCTAAGTCTGATTTGCTAGGCCCTGCGTATTTCGAGCGTGGACAAGGACCTCTCATAACTAAAGCCGTGTTCGCACTGGATAAACATTTTGGGTAACTGTACCATGACGCCGGGTAACATTCTGATGGGTTAATCTTTCCACTTGGATTTAATTGACGCGGGTAGAATTGCCGAGACCATTGGTAAACTAACCGAGCTGGCTCCAAAACAATAAAGAGGGCGCCCTGCGTGACCTATGACCGCGACTTGACGACCGGATCGTCTGTTCCCGACTCTAGCTCTCAACATTAAATCTTCCATCACCGGGTGATGGAAGATTTAACCGAGACGTCGCGTCCGCACTGGATTTTCTGGCTCGGTTAAACTGACCTGGACAATCTTCCTGGGCACCTTTGGCTCGGTTAAACTACCCACGCGGCGTGGGTAAGTTACCTGTGAGGAAAGTTACCCAGGCTGTTCGCACTGGACTTGAAATGGGTAAGTTACCCATTGGCTCGGTTAGTTTGCCCAAATTAAGTCCAGTGCGAACAGGGCTTTAAAGGCAACCCTACATGTCCCAGCCGCGCGCTTCACAAACGCGCATTCACGCGCATCGGACATTTAATCACAGCTGCTAATTGGTAGACCCGTAATGTATAGCCTGGGTAATTTTGTTTTATCCTACCTCCGCAGTTGAAGAGTTTTCTGACTGTTGTTGTCGACATCAGCTGGTTTCGTCTGAGACAGTCGGCCAGTTGGCCGCCCAGCGGGACAATAATGGCCATGACAAGGTGGGGCAAGGCGGATATGATGCCAACCTGGCGGTGGGGAAATGAGGAGAGAAATGGGCGCAGTAAGCTTTTGATAGTCACGGCTCACCAACTGCAGACTCTAACGGACTTTTACAAAAATTGACATAGCACATGTACCACTGTGATTGCTAAATCCATCAGTTTCAATAGGAACTGTCACGTCACACACCCTGATGGTTAAGGTAGAGTGGGTTTCTGTACACTCTGGGTCAGATTGGCCTGTAATCCTGGTTCTTTCCGCGTCAAAATGACACTCTTTGGGACGGTCAAAATGACAAAAGTGTCATTTAGATCGACTTGGTCAAATTTAATGACCCAATCAATATTACCAGGAAAAGAGTACTTTTGAATAGAAAGAGTCATTTTCGCCCATATCTCAAAATCAGAATTATCAACTTTGGACTCATTTGGCTTGATCACATTACATATGGTGCCAAAACTTACAATTTGCAAAGCCCGAACTGATTCCTGATATAACATTGATAATGCCATTTTTCTCTGATACTTAAAAACAAAATCCTGTTCATCGAGTTCATGTTAATTATTCCGACATTTTAGACTTGCCACTGGGGCACTCAATTACCTGCGATATCTCATAGTGAAACACCTGCTCAAAGTACGACGGCTGGCCCGTGAGTAACAAGTAGAACGTCCAGCTGCGACAGAAATTGGCAACAATGATGGCCCAAACCGGAAGTGACGTAAAGAAACTCTTCCATGGCGTCTCAAAAAACTGTTGACGGGAAAACAATAAAGTATACAATGATTGGGGTTAAAATATCTCTCGTTTGTACAACAATGACCTTTGACCCGCTACTGACTCCTTCAAAACGCACACGCGTACAAATATCAGCTATAGTTTGGAGCAATACATGGCCTACGGGTAATTTATCTCCCAAACTTTGTCTAGCCCCCCCCCCCTCCCCCCCCCCCCCCCCCCCCCCACTCCCAACAACAAAAATGCAACAAAAATGACATGCCGGGAAATACGCAGCGAAAGTTAGAAGTTGACGTCACGTGCAAAGGGTCTAGCCCCCTAAAATATTGTCTCTAGAACCGCGCCTGGCTCAGACACATGTAGCAACTCATAACACTGCATCCAAATGCACAGGGTCACATTTTAACAAGCTTAATTACAAATGACAATCAGCAAAGTAGATCACAAAAGTCGATCACACTTTGCCAGTCAACAGAAATCATAGAAACAATTATAAATCAAATGAAGAGTTATTCCTAAGACAATGAAAACAAAATCAGAGCAGATGGGACTTGACGAGTTTCACTCGGACAACGCTAGAGGGCGCTTGACGCGTAGCGGTAATCTGGTGAAAAATGCAAAATTTATTTAAACCGTGTTCGAATAACATGGCTGCGGCTACTGAGAAGTAGTTGCAGCCGCTGCAATAGACTCTTGTGTCAGTCAAGCCACAGTCAAGTAATTCGGACACGGATATAAAAGACAGACGTTGACACAAAGTCATGATGGAGCGCACAGACTATACAAACTGCCCAGTAAAAAAGAAAACGACTGGTACTGGAGTCTGGCTCAGAATATGTTGATGTCATCCAGAAAAATGGGCTGTCTGTCTAGTGGCTGATGCTGTGATTAAAATAATCACTCATTACGTCATCCTTTTGCAACGTCTTGATTGGCCGATGAGCGCCGATGAAAAGTCAAAGCACCGTTTATCGTTATCCATATAGAGCATGCGATTTTAGAGACTTGAAACCGACTTATTATGTGAACGTCTAGGTACCAAAATATCGACTTGTCGTAAAAGTCTTCTTACCAATACATTTTCTGTACTTTCGATTAAATGGTTTCCCAAAAGTAAAGTAGCATTTCTCATAATATCTCACACATAGTGGTGTTGGAACGTCTAGTGTTTTGGAGGGTTAGGTTTTTTAGATCAAATTGCAGGCTCTATCCTAAACAGAATATCATGCCGCACTATCATACACAAATGGTATACAGTCGCTTACACATTTCAACGTTTTATTGCGACAACTTATTGGGAATGTTCGACACAAAGACACACCACAGTGCTGAGATCACCAAATCTCGAGCAACTCTCGTTTCTACCGCGAGAACTGCAACACTTACGTTGGTCTTGATGTAACAACACACGCCTCGTGCCCACCTGCCGGGCCCCGCCCCTAACTTAGCCTCGTCCTCAACCATATCACTGGCCTGCAACATGATCAACACAGGCCGGTGTTGATTGGTCAAGTCAGGTTTTCTTTGATTTGCATAAATCAAAGGGTATTGCTGATTGGTCAATCTCTTCAGCCAAAGATGTCGCTCTGTGGCATCTGTCAAGTGCACTCAAATTTTTAAGCTGATTTTGAGCATTATCTTCACTCAGATTGTTTGGTTCATTGCTTCTCTGCCACAGTCAATTAAAGCAAAACAAAGGATTTTTTTTTCAAGCCAATTTTACGAGTTACCAGTTCAATATTGTTAATGTTAATATTGTGAAACCATAATTGGGACCTACTGAAAAATTAACTAATATATTATTTTTCACTTCAAAATTAAACAAACAACGCTCACATCAGCTAAAACACAAATTAATGCAATGGAAAAAAACGGATCACAACTATAAAAAAAACTACAACAAAGTGAGCACTGCACATAAATACGGGCACTACCAAACGTTTAAGTTGCCTAAAAATTTCATGTTCCAGTTTCCAAGTTGCGCAATTGGCTATTTTCAGCCAATTTCTCGCCGATTTTGCTTAAATCCTATCAGAAGATAGCCAAGACATAATTACGAGATAGGTACAAAACTCAGGGCGATATGCTATTCTTGAAAGAAGTAAAATCCTCAACAAAAAGTAGTGCATTTAACAGAGTTGTATTCGAGTCCCTGCAAGTCATTTCACAAGTCCTTTCACAAGTCCAGTCACAAGTCGTTTCATAAAGTCAGTCGCAAGTAACTGGATGAACAATGACAAAGGAATGCTTTTGTCAAAGGTCATTTGAATAGCTAGTGACTTCCTAGAGACTGAAGGACTTGTGATGGACTTTCAGGGACTGACAGAGACTTACAGGGAGGGACTCGAATACAACTCTGGCATTTAACAAAAAATATCCCACCGACCACCGAAGTTCCTGGACCCGTGATCGGGTCCCATGCGTTACCTTGGTGGGCAGCATTCTGATCGACTCCCCGAGGCTTTCCTCGATGTAAGTCCGCTCTTCGGTAGTTATGGTGGGATGGGTGCTGGGCTTTTCGTAAACTATATACATAAAAAAGACGAACCACACGATGCCACAACAACCTAGAAAGGAGAATAAGAGAGAGGAGTTACAATTCTGAATATTATACCTTTGCTTTATCTTGAATGGAAATACCAGTTGTCAAATTTGAGAGAATTGTGTAAACATTCCCTCCTTCTCACCGGGGACCGGCATCTCGGTAGTGCTACACACGCTCACGTGCGTACGGTATCGACAGAGACAATCTTTAACAATAGTTCATAATGGGCCTTTTCTAACTTGGTTTCGTCTTAGGTTCAGGCTTAAGGCGATTTTGGGCTCTGAACTTCTGGAACTCCAGCCACATTTCGGTTCCTGTTGCGCTTCAGAAAACATTCAAAGGGTTGATATGAACCAACAAGTTTCAATGTTTCAATTTGATTCCATTTCTATTTGCTTCCCAGAGATTCAGAAATCGGACGCGAAGCCAAAGCCGAAGACGAAGCTAAGGTTTCGGAAAAAAACCTGTGTATTCCACAATGCGTTTGTGTGGTATTTGTCTTAGAACCATTAGTCCATCCATATTAGGCAGTAGTGCGAAAAGGTGGTATTCATTCCTCACTGGACTGGAATAATACGGATGACTGCACAGCAGCCTTTGTCCAGCAGCTGCAATGGACCCGAGCGTACACCCGTCGCAATTGAAGGCCGTGTTCTACGGCGTAGTACAGCTGACAATAACATTCTGGACGAATTAGCGGGCCGCGGCCATAGCCGCTCCCCGGCGTCGATGGGTTAGGCAGCAGCATAATGTTTGTTCTACAGTGAACACACCTGTTCTGCTGTTAAGCTGCGCTTTGCAATTGGGGTATGGTCTGACAGTGCTGTACGATTATAGTATAGCAATCACTCACCAAATACATAGAAGACGCTTGGCCAGCCAGCATACTCTGTAAGTATACCGGCTACAGGCATACCAAAGACAGCACCAGCATAGGAACCTAATTGGAAAAAAGGTAATATTTATTATATTTAAAAAAAACAATCTTAACCAGTTCGCGCCGGAGGACGTATATACACGCAAGGTTTTCCCCAGATGTAAAACGGATGACGCATAAACACGTCACGAGGAAGGCCAGAAATGTCTGTCGGCAGCGAGCAAGGCCGGAAATGCGTGGGTGTGCTTCCCGGTACCATCGGCCTAAACTCGTCTCTGATCGAGTTTCGTTAAAAAAATAATCCCGCGCCTCGGCTTGGTGATGTTAAAATAATCCCGGCGTGAACTGGTTAAAGGCCGTTAGGAATCTACACAACCAGTGTCCAACGCACATAGTTTTGCTTATGGTAGTTTGACCGCAGCACTTTCCCGTCATCGTACATTCCCTACTTTTGGTTATACCCGGTCAATCGATCCGCTGTCCCACCATCGAATGACCAACTGACAACCGAGAAAAGAAAATCGATCCTTCCCTTGACAATCTGCCTGCCCAAGATGACCCGATTTCATGGCACTGCTAAAAACGAAGGATTTCTGCGTTCGTGACCACTAGGCGTTGCAACGCGCAAATTCATGCTAATATGAAAATGGGACATTGAAGCGCACTATCTCAAATCCCATACCGTGATAGTCCCAGCACAGCAAATGACGTGGTAACGTTAGTATACTTTGTTTTGTGGCAGAAAATTCTTCGCTGGATTGCAACCCATACGAACGAAAGGGTTTAGTACTAACCTGAGAATGCAATTGTCGCCAGCATACTTCGTTCGAGAGGTGGAGCCCAATTACTCCACATACCATGGCAGGCTGGGTACTCGACACCCTTAGTTTAAAAAAACAAAAAACAAAACTTCGGAAATCGAGCATATGTATAGGTTGTCAATATTTCTTTCACATATCCACATCCAAATAATCATAATTATACCTATTTGCTGGCTGTTTTGTACAAGAATATATGCACGTAATGCTCTGTTAGAGTCATAGGCTCGAGGCTGGTTGAAATACATTGTATATAGGCGCACCGGGCAACTACACTTTTACAAGCCTTTGATATTAGTGAGCTGGTATATACCATGTACGCCCACGTAGTTTAAACCTCGTGTCTAACTTTAAACAAGTACTACAAAGCTTGTTTTTAGTTAGACGCGTTTAAATGACCATTGGAGTTAAACATGTGTTTATAACAAACAATAGCAATTCTTAAACATGGTACGGGGTTGTTTGGTGAGTATTCTGAGCCAATTAGAAGCCAGATTATATACACAGACAGGTGGACAGGATGGATGCGCTTCAAATCTGCTTAAATGCACAAGAGGAGGCCAACGAACAAGAGAATCGTCATGGCCGCCAACACCAACGTACACCAAGGGGTTTTTAGCGACAAGGTGAATCCCTTAGAAGAGTATGACGAGGAACATATCATCAGACGTTTCAGAGTTAGCAAAGACACGTTCAACGATTTACTTGGGCTTCTGAGATTGGATTTAGAACACCCAATACTTTGTAGTTCTTAGCAGATTGGCTTTTACGGTCAGCAAACGAGATGGACATTTCTGAAGTGATAGCCTTCCAGGCATCAGCTTTTTTCTGGTTGGCTTTAGTGTCACATCGTTTGTCACCACTAATAAAAATAACGTTCCTCATGGTCTCAACGAGAGCCATCCTTTCGTCAGCACTGAAATTGTTACTGCGTTGCCTTTTTGGTATCAGTCATGGCTGTAGAGTATCTAAGTAAAGACCTGCTGAAGATTTATCTACTGAGGCCTATCATAATAATTATGTTCATATTGTTGCGCAATCCTCTATAATGTATTTAACAATAGGGACCACGGTCAATAAGTTTAGACTGTCCAAGTTACACAAGGATAACTAAACAACCATTTAAGATATTTAGTAAGAGTTGTTTAATTCGGGTGTTTAGGAAGACACATGTAACTAGGATGTATCCACGTCTAGATACACTCGTATAAAGATAAACAGCTTTTGTAGTTACAGCCCATAGTGTTGAACCATTGATGTTTAGAAATTGGACACGTGCGTTTAGCTAAACATATTTACAAACTGATAGCTAAACACCTTTTTTTTTTACCTCTATGAGCCCCTGTAGTACCCGGATGACGATCACCATGGAGTAGTGCACGTGGCATGCTAGCGGAATGAAGAGGTTCAGAATGGACGACAAAAATATGGCTATACAAAATATCCTGAAAATAAGAAGGGAAATTGTCAATGAGGAGCAAGTTCAAACAAGAACCAATGGTTCACTAGTGCACAAGTGGTTAGTTTGTTACGTCACTAGCGCATGCGCCATTAGGTTGCAGTGCAAACGACTCTAGTCGAACTATGGTCGAACTTTTGTGGCGCCTAAAACATCATACTCGCACCGGCAAAAAAAAATCAACATTATATTTCCGTTTATTTACATCGTGATAGTAATTGCGTAGTTTAGGATAACTTACATAACGGCTGTTCTTATCGTACAATGGTGACAAAAGTGACAGAGTTACACATTAACCTGAACAAAAACATATGCCAGTTTGCACGGCAAAGTTTCGTTGTCAGCCATTTTTTTTTTGATAATTGGTCCCAGCTGCACTATGCCATGGAAATGTTCCTATTGATAACCAGCGCGACCGACCGCGGTAGGTTGGGCGCGAATAGTCCGCGACTAGACTAGTCCAACCATCGGCGACAAGTGTGAGTTCGATCAGAGTTAGTCGAACTATGGTTAACTATAGTCCTTGATTAAACTATCTAAGATTAGGGGCTCTCCACGCCCACTTTGCGGTTTATGCGGCTTAGCCACATGTTGCCTTCTTTCCTTTAGGATGGCCCCCCATCGAAAATTGTCAATTCCTTTGTTTTCAAAAAGCTCTCCTAATAAAAAAAATCGATCCGAATAATCCATATACTTAAATAAGAATACTAAAAACGGTTTCTACGCCAGAATCAATATTTACCACCCTACTATGTTTGTGAAGCTGGCTAGTTTTCAGTGACTTCCCCCTAAATGCCGTATAGTTACAGCGCCCTCATTGGTCAAGAATAGGGCTAGTCGAACCCATTCTCAGGCCGCGTCTTAATCTCTTGTCTATTGCTATTGTCTAGATCTTCGCCATCACAACTACGCGTGAGCAGGCTGACAATATAGACGCAGCCGTAGCTATGGAATCCCGTTTCGGACACGGCCTTAAATAATCAGCGCATTGAATAAATGTTTCTAGATACCAACACTAATAGACGAGCGTCTCTCACCTGTTCGCTGGGACTCTAGAGGCTAAGTAGCCCCCAGGAACCTGCGTTACAATATAACCCCAGAAGAATGAACTGTGCATCAGCCCGACGATCCGAGGACTCCAGTCAAACTCTCGGAACTGAAGAAAAATAATAATGAAGGGAAAATGAGAAACGACAACAATTGACGAATTCGTGTATGCAGCAAAATGCCGACGAGTTTAGCGCTGAAAAAAAGAAACATTGAAAAAGACATACTAGAAGCGAGCAAGTATTTAATCGAATTGCGAAATACGTAGATAAAAAGTCACTTATACTTCTATATTCAAGGGCCGGGTAAGCAAAAAGTAGCCTACTAAGAGATCCGAACTGGTAATTCTTGTTTTTAATCAGAAAATTGATGGAATCTATTGTATCGATCAGAAGAAATTGATGACACACAATTTACCAAATTGCACTTTTGTAGGAAAAAAATCCAAGAACTCGAATCTACAACCTGCAGCGCTGTAACCGAGCGTCGTAACGACAGAACAGCGTTCACGAACGTTGGCAAACGTTCGCGCTGTTCGCGCGAATGAAACGCACGGTCAGGGGAGGTATAGAGGCACGCCGGTGTGCGGGAACCAGCAATTACTATGCACTCACGTGTATTTCCTTCTGCCCGTTGATGGTAACCGTGTTGTTGTTGACCATGTCCACAATGGCCACGCCCAGGTTGCACCGTATGCCGAACGAGATGCAAAAGCCCACGCAGCTCATCACCGCCACGATGTAGCGCTTGGCCATCGGGCAGCACGAGCTGCAGCAGCGCTTGCGGTCCGAGGACAACGGCGGGGCACCAGCGCTGTGGTTGGTAGCCATCTCCCCTTCCTCGATTTCGGAAGAGTCCTGGGGGACCAGCGCGGCTTTGTCTTCACGTGGAGTCTTCATCCTGTTTGAATACAAAAACATAAACAAAACATAACATAGACATTTGGGTGTGGTGGCTTTATAACCTTCTCCCTTGTTCCGATAAACCTGTCCACTTAATGGGACGGCGCGCGATTTTTTTTCCCGTACCACTAACGCGTCAATTTGCCCGTTTCATTCGAATTGGGCGACTTGAATGGAGACCAAAGCGCGCGCTTCAATACGAATCGATTTTGATACGCGCGGAACGTATGAAGACCAACGACGTTGACAGCCATAATTCACCAAAATTAATGGATACAGTTCCTAGTAAATTGTATACAGTCCCTAGTTTTTCGTATACACGACTTTTATACCCTTTTCTATTAACCCAAATTATTGGTTAATAATCTCATCTAGATAGGGTCTTATAGAAAAAGTTATAAAAGTCTCTATTCAAGTCCAATGAAACGGACAAATTGACGCGTTAGTGGTACGGAAAGAAAAATCGCGGCCGGCGCGGCGGTGAGAGCAATACAGTTGATTTTATAAAGAAGAAACATGAGGACAAAATCGTTATCAATTAAAGATAAAACAAACCTCAATGGTAGGAATGTTACTAGTATAAGGGAATAGTATGTGGTGGCCGGTTTTGTTTAAAACTGGCTAATGGGCCTGGACGCATCAATGTTCCGAGCTGAAAGCGAGGGTCATTAACAAGGCCCATGCCCATGAGCTAGTTTTAAACATACTTGTTCAATACTGGCCAACCGCGTTATGCATTACCATTGATAAATACCTTTGGGTCAAAAAGTAAAAAATGTACTTCCAGCGATTTAGTTTTTACAATTTTTCCTTGTGTTTTGAGGAACAACCCTCTAGCTATGTTCAGCGTATGTTGCTCACGTGGTTCTGCTAAAAAATCAAACTACGTGGCTATGATCTTGCTGTGCCATGTTTTCCCACCATGCCTTGCGCGATCTTAGTGAAGGAACGCGCACGCGCCCATGGAGTCGAGGCTGGCTAAAAATGCACTTATTATGGAGATTGACGCGCGCGTTGCGCCTACTTCCTAATGTGTGTGACGTGATTTGGCGCAGAACGCAACGGAGCCGGTGCAGTGTAAACTGTAGGCTCTTTGGTATAGCATTGCGCATGACATGCCGTGCGGGGTTTCAACAATGAAATAATCAAATGAAACTTCATAGGATTCCAAATTTTACAAAATAGGGGGAAAACGTTTTAACGGTAGCCGTTCATTTTGATTACTCCTCCGTCGTGGTTGGCCGAGACTTAAATGTGCACCATTTAACCATTTTTCCGGTTAATGTCCCACAGAAGTACTCTTTCCAAAGAATTTGTTCAGGCCATATTTATAGTGCCCATCCCGTCAACGCTTTTATGTATTGTCGAGTTAATTGTAGTCGGGACTGAGCCGGCATGCCTTCCATAGTCTTCTTTGAAAACAGAGTCAATTGCCTCGGCTGAGCTGAGCGCAATGTAAGAAGTATCCATCCGTCAGATAACATTAGCTTCACGGAACTACACGCAGAGTAACTCATTTTCATCCTCTGATGGGATGATTCTATACACTTGACATTTCAAATCAAATCGGAATCGCAAAAGAATAATAACAGGCGAAGAAATATTCTGACTAAAAATATAAAAAAATATTTGAGGGAAGTGACGAGAGATGTTTTTGAAAGCACTCCATCGACATTAATTTCCTCCCGTGAAGCCGCCTTGATCTTGTTATCTTTTCCAATCTTCATGATGTGTGAAGCTTTTTTTCTCTCTCTCAGGATCTCAGTCTCTCTCGCTGCCTTTGTTTCTTTTACGATTTCGCGAGATCGTGCCAGGAACAGGGTTTTTTATCGTAAACCCGACGTGACAGTCTTTATTTCTTGGCTAGTCGAGCGATTCGACGACTAAGTGACCGTGCCGAAACATACATGCCTCACGTGCATGTGCAGCACGGGACGACATAAGGCGTCGATTTTTTCCCCTCTTTTTGCTGGAGGGAAGATTGATAATTTTTGTTACGGCATCTGCCAGAATATCTGGCATCGCAGATGTCTGCCTGACAGATACGACATAATCTCTAAATGCAATTTGGGGTTTCGTTGAAAAACCCTGACCCCGTTTCGCCTTGAGAGCACGCTCTTTGGTAGCTCCACTCTGCGACGTGCGAAGTCGACGACTACTTCGAAATCCATTTTTAGTCTAAGTAAAGTTGCGAGTTCGGTCACTATAACATTAGGGTCAAAATAATCTCAGAACAATAATGACAAACTGTTCTCTCCTTTGATCGCCCAATTTCCGTCTTGGACAAACACTACTCCTATAGCGTCCATAGTCCGTTTTCTCGTAATTTATTTGCTTGTTGATTAATAGTTTCTCGCAATATACAGCATTCACAGAGCTAAAACACCATCAGATCAGTTGCCGTTACCATTCTTCAGATAATAGCATTTGCTGCTTCATAAAACTGCACAAGTAACAAATACTATAACTTAAATAAAATACTCCACACAACTTGGCTTTAATCGGACAAAGTTATTCACCGTGGTCAGTCTATCTTGTGTGTGTGTCGTACTTGGGGACTGGGGGTGAATTTTCCCGCCCAGTATGAGACATCGGGCCCATCTCGTCTGCCCTAGTATCGCCAGAGGAGAACGGCGCGTGACTATACATTAAATAGCAAGCTGATATTCTACAAATATATCTCGCTGCTACCCGTTAATTGGGCATGACACTGTGGCGATATATAAATAGTAGTATCATTATTTCATGTCAGTACCTGTTATTACCACTGGCGTAAATAATACAAAGAGATTGATTGCAAACGAAGTCAAATTGGTTTGCAGTGTGGTGAAGTATTTTCAACCTTTCGACTGTACAGTTTATTAGTTACAGTGCAAATGTAATTTAAATTGTAATTACGAGTTCAAAGCTATACTTGGTAAAATTGACAATTGAGAAAATAAATTATTAAAATAAAGATTTAAGGTACATCGTGTGATGGGGTTTATGAGGTTCAGTCGGGAAACAACAGGGGTAACAACGTTTCGGACGGTATACCCTGCTCGTCGTCAGGAGAAAGTACGTTGGTTTGCAGAGGAAATCGAAAGATTTTACACCCTAAAAACAGATTGGTTGAATTAGCCAACTGACTGGTAGATATGTGTCCAACCAATAATATTGGTCAAATTTAACCAAAATAGTTGTCGAAATAACCAATGATATTGGTCTTTTTAACAAAACTATTTGTCAAAATAACCAATATTTTGGTTAAAACTTACCAATATATTGGTTGAACACATATCTACCAATCAATTGGTTTTTGTTCAACCAATCTGTTTTAGGGTGTACGTTTTCCGTAATACAGTTTTATTCCCAAGCATTTGTGAAGGACTACAATAACAACAAAGATGTTTTTAGAATTGTGTTTCTGATAAATTTGTATGTTTTTTGCCGATATATATTATTGTGACAACTAATATTTTGTGTTCTGTTGGTGTTTTTTGTCGATAACCACATCCCATTAGACACACACAGTGTGTGCGCTAAGCAATGAATCTCCGCCCCCGTCTAGCCTCCAGGTCTATCGTCATTGTCCCACATAATAATGTATTTTACAAAACAAACCCCGGGGGTGGGGAGATTAACCCGCCATGATAGTCGGGGATGAGTGTCGAATAATACACTCACTATGGCCCCGGGTCATGAATAAAATGCAGTGTCACGTAAGTCTGCGCACGATCCGCGGCGTGATCGATGAAACAGATAGCGCACAGAGAAACATGGATAAAAAATAACCAAATTCGGCTGCACGGCCGCGTGCGCCCGGAATGCACGCAATGGAGGCAATGCATTATTTAAGAGATGTGCGGTTTAGATTATTGTGTTGTCATTATAAAAGGATAATATATGACTGAGGAATTTCAAGAGGGATATTTTGGTGACTGGGCTGTCCATCTTCACACAATGACGCGCGTGCCGAAGGACCCACATAATTCGTCTGCATGTATTACGACGCCATGCATGCATGACCAACTAACAATGCATAATAATGCATTCCTGCGGTGGTTTTGTAAAAAAAATAAAGTTTTATAAACAAATGATATGGTTAGCTGACCACAAAATTCCATTCTAAAGGAAACAAACCCGCCCATTCGCGGCAGGCATGCATTGGTTTTGGTAAAGTTGGTATAACCAAAACAATTTACCCATAGCAATAAATAGCTATCTCATGTCAGCTGTCCAAGTGATATTTATCAACATAAAAATCTAAATATGCTCGAATAGCATTACAAGCTACACAGTTCTCACGCTCTGTCACGCAGCCACAATAAAAAACCGTGAAAGTCTCGCCAGTTCCCGTTAACCTTTTTTTCTTTTCAGGAGCTGGGTGGTGCGTGAATGTATATATTCACTAGAAAGAGCAACGGCAACTCATATACATTAGGCAACTCGAAAGAATGACAAAAAACGGCTTCCTCAACCAACTGGCTAATAACATAGTTGGTATAGAGGAGAGCTATGGATCGAAAGGTCTTTGGTTCGAATCCAACTATCGTGTCTTTTTTCGACAATTTATTTGTATGGGTTATTTTAACCATAGAACGAGGTTGAAGGGAACACCGGGTAAGATATACAAGTGCCTTGACAATTACAACAAGAACCGCTACAATGGTTATTTTTTAGTGAATTCCCTAAACGATTGATATAGTGTTGTATTTCAAAGTGCGCGGTCAAGCCACATGCAGAAATATCGTGAGGGTTTATCTTAATTAGAATTATATATCAGGAACTACCCATCGAACCCTACCTCCACGATCGAACGCACTGAAGCTTCATTATTAGCCTAATCACTAGAGCAGAAAACCTAATCCCTTTTTATGTGCACGTGGTAGCAAGTGGTATACGAATTACGTTAAACCTCACTTAGCCGGCACAATTTGGCGGGAATAGCATACACCGGGCGCGCGGCGATGTCCACACGCGCGATTTCACACGATTTCCCGCGCTTTGAAAGACAGGGAGGGAAAAAAAGACTGGCGCGTTGGCGGGAAAGAAAGAAATTAATTTGTGAAACTAGCCGTGATGTTTCGGCTTGGTGTATTTTGCGCGATGGCACTTACGGCACACATGGTGACAAGACAAGCTGCATGGTTATTATTTTGTTTGGTACCTTTTGACATCTGACATTTTGACATGAATCACGCTGCGCAAAGATTGATTTCCACTGCAGGAAGTCATGCGAGTGCGACCGATGATCTCAAGTGTAGAGAAACATGAAAACACATACCACAATTAAAAGCAATTTTAACTAATGTGTTTTTCACGTTGACAAACACAGCTGTTTCGGCTATTATGAAATGCTTTGTATCCGTTTACTGTCTATGCATATCCGTTTTGACCAAATCCGACTGACAGTTCTCTAGATATAAACATTAGATATAAACCTTTAAGGTAAATGTCATCTACACCGAGATGATGCCACCATGGCGACACTTTTTCACTGTTTGGAGTCAATAAGATCGAAGAAACTGTAAAATGTTGTTTACAGAATAATATTTTAACAAACAAACAAAAAATAATAAACAAATGTATTGATGACGTCATGATGACGTCACTGTTTAATGGTGATCGCAGTTATATTTGACCCGGATAAAGGGTCAGGCCCCAAACGACCCGGATTCCAGTGTGACACCGAATTTTTTTAAAAGAATAACCAAGGAAGCGCGGCGTCAGGATACTAGGCATTCTTTGTCCAGCTTGGATGTCAGTTCAGATCAAGCGGCTTATCTCATTAAGTGTAATTTCATAAAGAAATCATCCGGTTGAGGCTTTGACCGGAAGGGTTCTAAAGATATAATTGTCATCGTTTGGTCAGTCTGGGCCAAAATCAGATCTACCACTTCGCTTGCATAAAGAGCCAATGTCGTGAAAGTTCCTTGGGGAAGAAACGTTATGCCAATGGCCATTGCAGCCGATAATGACGGACGTTAACACAGATGATCATTCCGTGCGTCCCGCGTTCACCTCATATACGTCGAAGATAGGAACATGATGAGAAAAAACACCTACTTTTGCCAACCCGTTTACGTGTAAGTTATCGTATAATACGCAAGTACGAGTTACAAGTCGCACGTACGAGTTAGAAGTAGGAGACTTTTGTCCACAATGTTCCACAGATTGGTATCATACACCCTCAGTAAAGGCTGCCAACATTAACAGTACTTTTGGTCATTTGCCTTGTGTGAAAAGCGTAAAACTTATCCTTATAGCTTTAATAATCAAATTAGAAAACTCATAAGCGCATGTATATAACTGCTTGTTTTCTGTGCGACGAGGTGAATTTCAGCTCGAGGGTGTAAAGTTTACCTCGTGATGGGCTTCGTCCGAGTTGATCTGGTTGATGAAGTAATGCTGTTTTGCACTGTCAACTATGGCCGTTTTCCAAACCCCACCTTCGTCTTCGTCTTCGTCTTGGGCTTAATTAATGTAGTTGAGCAATAGGAGATGGAGCCAAAGCCAGGTGTTTGGAAAAATGGCTTATAGTCGAGGTTTCAAAATCATTTTCGGACCAAAGAGCAAGAGCGCATGCGTCTTAATGCGGTAATCTCAGCGTCCAGGTTAACTGGGAGTACGACGCCAAAACACCCCCCCCCTTTCTTCATCGGATGTCTCGAAGCACCTTGTGTGAGTCACGACCAAGGCATTATATGAATATTTTTCTAATTAGGTGATATCTAGGAATATGGCTATGAAAGGGGTATAGACGGTTTGTGTATTATTATATACGGCGGTCTTCAACTCAACTGTATCCTGCACGCTGAACTTTAATTAGACATCGGCCGCGGACGAACATCTCGGTATATTTGTGCGGCTGTCTGATCCGGTCATGTCAACACTTGATGCATGTTTGTCAGCCCAATCTACACTTCCTCCCTCCGAAAAAAAAGAAAGCTTCTATATGGCGCCATCTTAGCGGGGCAATCCTTGCCAATCTAGGAGCGAGGCCCGTAGGATAAGATAGGTATCGCTCGGTCAAATTGGAGAGATTGTGCGTGTGTGACAGTGATGTATAAGATGAATGATTGGTGAATTGCAGACATTAATCTATTACGATTGTTTGTGTTTAATGTAAATTAACTGAGAATTCTGTTATACAGTTTGTTTTTATATATACATATATATTTAGATAATATAGTTTAAAACTGGCATGGCGCTGGAAACGAGTTTTACTGGCGAGTTTGCAGTTTTCTATGTGGGAGTGGAGCATGCATGCTAGCAAACATGCTTACTAGGCCAACAGGCCGGCAAGCCGGCAAGCACGCAAACAAGCAGGCAAGCAAGCAAGTAAGCAAGTATATAAGCAAGTAAGCAAGCAATCAGCCAAGCAAACAAGCAAACAAACAAGCAAGCAAGCAAGCAAGCAAACAAACAAACAAGCAAGCAAACAAACAAGCAAGCAAACGAACAAGCAAGCAAGCACGCAAGTATAAGCAAGCAAGCAAGCAGGCAAGCAGGAGAGCAAGCAGAAAATCGAACAGGAAATCAAGCAGGAAATCAAGCTAGCAAGCAAGCAAGCAAGCATGCAAGCAGGCAGGCAAGCAGGAGAGCAAGCAGAAAAGTCGAACAGGAAATCAAGCAAGCAAGCAAGCAAGCAAGCAAGCAAGCAAGCAAGCAAGCAAGCAAGCAAACAAGCAAGCAGGCAAGCTAGCAAGCAAGAAAACAGGCAGTGTAGGCAAGCATGCAAGCAGGCAGACAAGCAGGAGAGCAAGCAGTCGGGATTAGCAGGAGAAAAGATACAACTCGAAGGTTTCCGAAAAGTTGCTGCGAGCGTTGCCCAAGACTATTTTTGTTTAGCTTCAACCTTTCGAACTACAAATTGACTTAACGTGTGAACGTTTGTTTAATATGAAGTTTCCTTAACCAGTTCGCGCAGGGATTATTTTGACCTTGACCGGACCCAGGCGCTGGATTATTTTTTACGAACATCGACCCCAGGCGGATTCAGGCCGCATCTGATGGGTAGCACCTGATGGGTAGCACCTGATGGGTAGCACACCCATTGATGCCGCCTGCGAGCCGTTCGCTGACAGATATTTCCGGCCTCGCTCAGAGTTGCTTGTGGCGTGTTTATCTGTCATCCGTTTTGAATTTCTTGAAGAAAAAAATCGTATATAAACGTCATCCGACGTGAACTAGTTAAACACCAAGAGCACTTGGTGTTTGGTGAACACCAACAAATTCAAGTTTATGTTTGAAAAACTATGGAAGAGAAGTTTATTGAGAGAGACATTCTTTGGGGAATCCTAGCTGCACAAGGAAGGCATGTATCGAAGATGCATCGTCATGTAATATCCATGTTGTTTGTTTGAGGGCCGTATAGTAGAATTATGCAGCAAATAAACGCAATGACATCACCCCCCCCCCTCCCCCCACCCCCACACACCCCAATTCTCTTCAATAGTGCAACCCATGGTCAAGTCTGCCGACCAGAAGAAAACGCTCTTCTACAAATAAACACTTAAATATTTGATGAATTATTTGATTAAGGGTGTTCACAGACACGGTGGTTTGTAGGACGGGAGGAAAATAAACGCGGCGTAAGGGATTGTCTGTCGGCGTGGGGCCTACGATTTGTCGGCCTTGGCTCCGCTAAATAGACGGCGTTTTAGGCTCCTTGGTAGGCGGTCTCTAAATGTTGAGGCCAATCTAGCCGGCAAGCGCCGCCGGCTTTGACAAGGAAATTACGGTCGATTTTTGTCTTCTTAATGTTTCTCGTCTCGGTTGTTTTGCCCTGAAAATTCGAAGACAAAATCACGTGCCTGGCACACATTTTTTTATTCGAGCTGTTCTATACGTTACATGTTACAGGTTAAATTGAAAGTTTTTAAAGTGAATAATGTCTTACAATTCCGCTGTGCGCAGAGCGAAGTTAAAGACATAACTTCCGATAAGTAAACGTATTTAAAGCTGATAATGTTTCATCTTTTCTGGGAATTATTCCAAGGAGGTCACTGAAATAGACCATTATCATTATTATATGCTCTTTTAAATTAATGGTCTTTTACGTTACCAACGTAGGCCAATTGTAGGCCAATTGGTTGTTGTCGAGGTCGGAGTGCCCCTTTAACCGCGGATGCCTACGGAACAATCCAGGAGCATTAAATGTCTCCAGCTGCCCAGGGTTAAGTATATCAAGTATGAAAACTATATGTTGTACACCAGCTTTACATTGGCTACAAAATATCGTATTTTGAAACAGAGTCCCGATATAGTGGCACAAGCTTGGCTTGTCTATTTTGCACTTGATGGAAATAAACTACGGATAACTTGTATGGAAAAAAGGAGAGATCGAAGTTCTAAGGCGGGAAAAAAGTAACAATGTGCAATTTGATACATATTTTCATCGCTTCGGATCGCAGCATCAAACCTCCACCAACACAAAGTGCAATCCAATAAACAAATTTAAATTCTTGCACCTTGGACACACAGGCGCACTACAAGAGCACCTCGGGAACGACTGAAGTGGCCTTAGTACTCGGGTACCCGGCTCCAAGTGGGGCCTCTGAATTGGCCAATCCATCACACACAAGGAGGCGGTCGTGTTCTCCTGACACTAGCGGCGCGTCTGCTGCGATGCAGCGCTATGTGGGCGTGGGCAGGCGGGCGGGCAGCGAGCGCGGGGCTACCGCGAGCGTACTTTTACCCCTATTCCTTCTAAACAACCGTTTACCGCGTGAATGGGCTGTGAAGTGGGCAACATGCAAACAAGGATATTGGTAATTATCCTTCAGGGCATGAACAAAATCTATTCATTATGTTCTTGTTTTACATTGTGTTATTTGTGATAATGGAAATTTATTAAGTTGTTCCGAAACTAAGGATCGCTCAGAATTAGGCCTATACTGGAAGAAAAAGCTACAGCGTAAATGTTTAGCTCTTAAAAACTTTAAATGTGAACAACTCAGTCCATTGAATTTATAGGACCAGTGGGCAACCAATCGTGCATTGTGATATACAATTCATGGTAATACGGTTATTGTATCGTAGAGAGGACATGCTTTGCTGAGTGAGAAATTTGAAGTAACTGCATCAAATGACTGGCTCTAAAAATAAAATAAAAAAGGGGTTCATAAACGGTTTTATAGATAAAGAAAAATTGACAATGGAGGATCTAGAGAATGTTAGTTTACCCCCCCCCCCCCCCCCCCCACCCAACAATCGCCGTTTTCGAATAATGTACTCATTGTTGAGCGCCCTCTACAATAATTTTAATATACGCACGTATTACCATAGCTAGGTATTTCATTCAATAACTCAAGATGGTTTGGGGCGGAAACTCGAGGTACAGGGTTTGAGGCATGACATTTCATTTAAGTCTCATTTTATTTTCTCTTAATTTGTAGTTTTGGAGGATTATCAAGTCAACATTTTTATAAGGTTCGAAAAACATTCTTCTATTTTTCTTTAATATTTTTTATTTTGTATTCCGAAATCTCATAGCCTAGCCTACACCCAACTTGGATGCCGTTTGGGAAAACAAAATTCGCCGCTCATTTTGCCATGGACTAATGTTTAATAGTGGCCAACATAATAGATAAAATGCTAAACAGCAGGCTAGCTATAAACAGATCAATCCCATAATATTTCCTTAGAATGCAGGCCGCGCGCCGATGCACTGTAGACTTCAAAATGATCCGTGGGATCGGGAAAGCCCTGGATCCCCATAGCAAGCCATCTATCAAATATCAACCTAGCTCATGCTCAAATCTATATCCGCCCCTTAATAATATAATAATGTTTACTCCGTGAAGACAACTGGCTCGCGCTCATCATAATTACTTGTATCCATTTATTCAGACCTTAAAACTGATCTCTCTACCTAATGTCGAAGATCTGTTTAATATACTTGTCTTAGGATAGAGTAACTCACCCGCATCAGGTGCGGTGGGATTCGGGCTGACGCCTTTACAAGCTTGCCCTGCCGAAACCCATGGGTTTTGCTTTTTTTTCTTCCCGCATATCAGCGGGCGCATAAAACTAAGCACCATTCAATTATGCCGTGTGGCACTGTTCTCTGTTACACCATGCGCTATTGTGGCAATGAATAAGGCTTTTGCGCCAGAGAAAAAGATGGATTGTTGTTGTTGAACTTAGTACTTGAATGCCGGTCTTATTTGCTGAGAACCTCCCACGAAATGTCACGAGTATTACCGCTCGCGGCGGGGTGTAATGTACCGTCGAAAATCAAGGTTTTGTTGTAACATTTGAGTAAGGGAAGAAGTGTCCATTTCAGCGTGCGTTATTCAATTATACTTCATCAATTGCTGTTCCCCCCATTTTTGTTTAGTATGACGTAGATACGTTACTTTCCTCCCAACACAATTCCGCGTTGAGATGTCTGCCAATTTTTGCTAAAAAGGTATGCAATCATCCTGATTAACACAGACTGGTTCCTAGTTTAATTTTCTGCATCACTGAATACGCAGGGTACCCGCCTATTTCGGCAGCTCCAACTAAAACGTGTAGAAGCAAATAATTTGGTATCAGAAAATAAAAATAATAATAATAATAATAATAAAAAATACAAATAAATAAAATACAAATAACAACATTTTGATAGAAATGACAAGGAAGCCACGTGAGAAACAACATTTTTTTTTGTTCAAAGATTTTCTTCCAACGAGTTTGTCTTATCGATCCGGCCGTTCCCTTGGCCGTGTACTTTGGCGGGAAACGCGCGGCAATGCACCGCCCAGAGATCATTCCGCGCCAACGCACGCGTGTCCACGCGATGGAGAATTTATTCCGCTGGTACCCTGCCAATCGAATGATGCCCCTATTTGTATTTTACCTTTTGTTCATGTGTGGGAACCCACGGCGTCTTAAATCCATCACATGCGCGTTAGGTGACAGTGGCTAATCCGATTTAGAATACGGTTGATGAGAGTGCATTAACTGTTGACTTTCTAATAATTGAAACGTCATTTTGTTGGGATGTTTTTCTCACTTGAGATTGTAAGTATTCAATCACACACACAAAATACGGTACAATTTACGGTAAATTACAAGGCAGCCATGGGTGCCAACACATTCCCATAAAATTTACGGTCACCGTAAATTGGCGGTAATGACAAATCCATTACCGCCAATATGGGGACCGTAAATTCTACGATCATTCGTTGGCACCCGTTGCTGCCCGGTAATTTTCCTGTACCGTATTTTGTTTATACTGTTCTTATTGTCGTCTTCGTCACTTCCGATGTCGTCTTATATTACCACTGTCGTATATGTCGTCGTTGTGTCCTATTTCGTTAAAAACAAATATCGGAAGTACATCTTATTCCAAAACATTTGTATTCTTCCAAACTTACAAATTGTCACAATTCGTAACTGCAAACAAATCTGCGGTGAATATTTCATAATAATCAACTCCTCTGACCACTAACGACATCTTAAAAGTATGAACATAACTGTTGCTATTGAATTAAATTAAATTGAATTGAATTGAATTGAAGTTGGAAAAGTATTTTACAACCTGACAAATATATTTGTTTGTCATCGGAGACATACGATGCTTTTAATCCAACAGATTGTGGGCGAACTACTATTCGAGTATTCGATTCACGGGATATATGAATACATCTGCGGTCATATTACTGCATACCCTGTGGCAAAAAAACACCAGACACCAAAGTAATAACGCCAATTGTGGTTTTGTAATACAAATATTGGCGGTTATTCATGCTCATTCACGCCTAGCTCTTGTGACTCGGCACCACATGCGCTGGACGGACGTGATTGATACACAAGTCAATGATTTTGAGGTTGAACGATGTTATCGTAACCTCGCTTCAATATGGAACTGTTATTGCTTAATTCAATGATGGCTCGCCTTTGTTGGCAATCGATACCCTACATCAAATATCAAGTCAATACGCGTCTTTCATGCGAGTGTGTGCACAAGATTTACTGCGTTAAACAATAACAGATCGAAGATGCGTCAGTCGTGATATTTCTTTGGCAGTTTAATAACTTGAAGATTTGGTGTTCGGAGACGTGGGGCATTACGTTACACTACAGTGGGGGAGTGTATAGGTTTTCATAATACAAACACTAGAAGTGGAAAGCAGGCTTTTTCTTTGATGATAATAATAAGGTTGAACCAAGAAACAGTGGCGTGGGTTTTGACCCTTGACCTCCAGAACACAAACCAGTGTCGTCGTTAAAACACAACTAAAAGGGGATTTCAAGACGTCAACATTATTAACTCCTAAATAAATGGATTATTAAATAACACAATTAGTTTAATGTTATAGATAACAAATTAAATATGAAGCATGCACTGCCCAAAATATAATTCGGTTCCACAATCACATTTCGGTTTAATGTCACATTTCGGTTTAAATTAGGTATATAATTCCAAAGTAACATTTATAAAAAATAAATACTAAGGAGCAGGAGAAAGATACGTAATGAAAATCTCAACGTAATAATGTTTGTTTGACATGTTCAAAACGCAAGTACCACTTCATGTAATACGAATGCCAGAAGGCTGAATTTCGAAATCAGACACTAAAAAGTCGTCGTCAGTATAAAGCCTTTTTGTTTGTACTTTGTGTCCGTATTAACCGTGCGTGCCCGGAAGTATAACAATGCATTAAACACGCAGCCCGAATCAACTAACAAATTGAATCGGGTTGGGGGACTCAATTGAGTTATGGAGACCGGGACGTAGATCGCCAAGGCACTCGACGAGGTCGCGCGATCTGGGCTAGAAAGCGAATTATTTGCTGGGACGATCGAAAGACGATTGTGCAGAGAAATCGGATACGAGATGGGATCACCACTTTGCCTGACAGGGATATGGTTCTAATGGCTCGCTGAGTCGTAATGATGTCAGCAGACAACGGGCTGTCGAAGAGTTCTTATATATTTCAATGTTAAAGGCCTTTTCGCTGCGGGTGTTTTTATTTTGTTCGTTTTCTTTTCTTTTTTGGAGGGGGGGTTGTGGCACTAGCAAAGGTTAAAAGTAGGATACACCATTGGTAATTGCTTGAAATATCATGAATGGGTGGATTTGGGGGTTGTATTTTATAGTAAGATATCGTTTAACTGACCTGTCCAAAGTTTCACAATCATGAATGCTGGGAAAAGCAAGAAAAACGGCGTTCGTTTTCAACCGGCGTTTGCAGGATTTCTTACGTTGTTATTGTTGTTTTCTTACGATCGCCGTCTGGCGATCGTGATATTTCTTTAAATATATTCAATTTTTCGGATCCTGCGAAGCTGCATCACTGCTTTTCTGCCCAGTGCCCAGTAAAGGCGGTGGTCACGAGCAAGAAAAAAAACCAAAACCAACGGTTCATTATTCATTATCACTCTGGATTTCCGAAAGCTTCCGAATACCAATGTAATTGAGGAAGTATTGGTCTCAAATCCACCAGACAGACTATCCCATACGCCTACAGATTATAATGGCTGTATGTCAATCGTTTCCGATGACAGACACTAATTGATACCTGACGCGGTGTGTAAATTTACAGGCAATTCGCTAAACGGTCTCAATTAACTCGCCCGAACCGCGGCCCTCACACGGTTGGAATTCCAAACATTTGCATTTCTAAGTTTCTAAGTTTATAAAAACTCTCTCGCGCGCGCGCGCCAACGGACACTCGAAACGGTTTCCGGTCGGGCGTTTACAGCGCACGATACGATAACGGGGCGCGAGATCAGCAGCGGGACGAGTCGCGTTCCGGTCAGCGGGGTAAACGGGTCGATGTATTCCCCAAGGGCGATCATCCATCATCAGAGTCCGTCAAAACTCCAATGGTCACACGCTGGGTCGCCGGCGGTGTTATTCTGTGCCGATTTCAATCGTGTTTTCGATTCGCAGTATCGCCCATGCCGCCACGTGCATACAATGAAAGATAACCCCCCTTGTCCATCCTATCAGTATGATTAGTCTTGGTTGCAGGACGTCCGAATCGCGGTATGCATCGCGTGTATGCAGCCGATCTTGGCTAACTGACGTAATCACACGAGACAAAAAAAACGAGCAGAATTGTGTCGCATTTGCATGTGCGTGTGACGTTGCGCGTATTATCGGTGACGCATTGGCCAAGTTTCTGTTTCGTCACGTGATTACAACCCGAGGCAGACATTAACCACCAGACTATACCATATGAACTCATGATGTTTTAATTAGTTATGTTGTCTCTAATGCCGTTAATACGTCATCATACTTAGTAAAATCCCGTGCTTAGACAGTGCTGCTGCTGATGAACGGATGCGCCGGAGTCTAGTGCAAATATTACAATGCGCATGTGCAATATACATCCAACCACCAGAATTCATACGTCCTTCACACGTCCGACTGTCATATGAATGTATATCTCCCGGAACAGCAATCCAGAGGTCGCAGGTTCAAGCCCCGCTTAAGTCAATTTCTGAGTGTTCAAATACATAAAATACATAAATCTAAAAAAAACATCAACCAACTGAGGGCGCTCTAGGCCCAAGCAATTATCGCGCTTGTAATTGCAACGTTCCATTAGCGACCGTTAACCGCTATCCGGCTTAAATGGAGTCCCTTTTTGTTCATCCATCCATCCAAGAAGTTTCCGGAGAGAAAAGGAAAACAAGCACTGACTGAACACGCGAAGCCACTAAAGCCAGCATTTATCCTCAAGTCTAAAGAGGGGAATAAAACGACAGCACAAGGACAGAGTGATTGTAGGCCAACTGTTTACAGCCCCCTTTTGCTCGCTTGCGCCCGAACGGACAGTTTTTTTGTTAATCGAGGCAGACGAGCGAGCGCCGTACCTCGCCAACACTACACTCCGGGTCAAGTAAGTTCTCAAATAAACAACGAGCCGCCGATATCTCTACAAAATAATCCTTAGCTTGGTGATGGTGATGGTGACGAAAAGAAAGGGATGGGGGGGGGGGGGGGGGGGGGGGGGGTTGCAGGTTCTCGACAATCGGTTGAGTTCTGACACTGACATGGCAATAACAAGTGTGTGCCCGACGGACGAAATGTCGGCGAGTCGATGTGCAAAAAAAATGCCAACTCATCCACGATAAAGCCGGCGATGTCGCTTCGCCTCCGGCGCTTTTAATAATAACCCTCCCCCTTCTCGCCATAGAAATCCCTACCAACATTTTTTATCTGGAACAACAAGACAAGATTCCTTTTCGTCACCCCGGTCCCGTGGAGCGTGCTGTCTGAAAGACAACGTTGATTTGGCCGGTTGCCGGGATGGAAGGGGTGCGGGAGTTCCAATAATGTATACTAACGCTTCAGACCGTTGGGTGTAAACCGATCTTGATAGGAATTTGGCATCTAGAAGAAGATTGGGGGTAAAAGTACGTCTACCGGAAATAATCAGGCCATGCATGAAATTGGGGGAATACATGAGCAAAAAATGAGCAACAAATGAGTCCAAACATATTTTGAGCAAAAAAACAAACGTACTTGTCAAATGTATCTTTATGATTTATATAAACAAGTTGAATTTGTTACCCCCCCCCCCCCCCCCCCTTCTGCCCGAAGGGCTTGCAATCGATAGCACGATGTTCCTAAACAATGATCTGATACAAATGCCAGGTCTCGTTTTTATAAAACAAAACTACAGAATTTGTCTCCGAGGCGACTGTTTGGCGTTGAGTGGAACGGCGCATGGAACAGCCGAAGTGACATCCGAGCGCGTCCAGCCTGGAAACGTTCTCAAAAGTTCCGTTTGCGGATCGCTCGGGGAGAGCACAGAGGAAAACAAAATCCGATACAGACGAAGGGAGTCAAGACTATATGACACTAATGTGGTCATCAAAGGGATTGGCTTTCCGGGAGGAAGAGGTGTGTGTATATACTGGCTCGGTGTGCATTTCGCGCCCCTGAGGTGTGCAACTGGCCGTTAAGTTTCCCAGTGCATGATCTTTGCAACGATACGCTGAGGTATCATTTGAATCCAGTTGGCTTCGCAGTAAATACAGTTAGGTACAAGACACCCCCCCCCCCCCCCCCCCCCTCTTGAGTTCAAGTTGTTTCGATTAAGAATATAGTCTCGTGTATATACACAAAGCAGAGTGGCCCTATACTAGTATTAAAAGTAACAGGCCATTTTCAGATGTTGGCGTCACTCCGCCTTTGACTGGTGGCTGCAGCTTTCCGATCTATGTCCTTTATACTAGTTCTAAATACTTTCCTTTCTTTATTAAATCGTAGATGTACGCCATGCTACGCGCAGTGACCCTATTGTGTTGTTCATTCTACATGAACATAGTAGGCCAACAAAATGATTCCGAGGCCTTGTAAGTCGACGCCGATTTGTTGATTACACTGGGGTTTGAAAACTGCCATGACTATACCGCGGGTACATGGTCTGGACTATGGAATGACAATGGTGGTGTGGCGATACGTATAACCATATGAAGCGCGATATGTGGCAGAGAAACCCCCCCCCCCCCCCCTCTTTTGTGTTGACCATTGTGTTCCCGGAATCTCAGGAATTCCTTTTAGGTTTCAAGGGGGGGTGGGTTAGGTTACAATAGCGTTGAGTGCGTATAAAGTATAGGGATAAGAGGGGGGTACCCCTCTGCCACATATCGTGCTGGGTATACGTATAACTCTGATATGCAGGACAGTCGGGTACCACAAGCTCAGAAGTATGAGGTTTGTTTAATTAACCCATTGACACCGGTATTAATTCCTCACCGCACCGGATTATACCACTGACCTCTATACATGGACAGATCATCATTGTTTCATTTTGAAGTCGGCATGCAGAGAAGTGCAACATGGCGGACCCACGACGTGACTCTGTGAGCCAATGAAATGTCCAGGTGTTAGTACGATACGTATTACGTAATGTTTATAAATACAACATGTACAGAATAAATCCGCTGACCTCCACACCTGGACATTTCATTGGCTCACAGCAGTGACGTCTTGGGTCCGCCATGTTGCACTTCCAGTTCGCGCCGACTTCAAGTGTTAGCACAGCAGAATATGGACAATGGTCCGTCCAGGTGTAGAGGTCAGTGGATTATACCCATGAATACACAGCAGCCTTTGTCCAGTAGCTGCACTGCACAATGGCCCGAGCGTGCAGCCGGTCACACAGGCCGTGTGCTATACAGCGTAGCACAACCGACACAGCATTCCGGATTTATACTGGGCTATCTGATATATTTCTTAAGCCCAACTACATACACCTGGTACACACATTTACCCTATGAACATTATGAACAAAAGATATGTCCACACAGTGCAGGTAGTGAAGACATTGTGTGGACTTGCCCACGTCCACACACACAATAGGGACTTTTCGATTTGCACGTTTACTAGTAGACTGCGACGTATGCGGTCATTTGTGAAGCAGTGCGCATGCGCATCGACGAACTCGTCGTTCGTAGCAGAATTCTCGAACGCGTTCAACCTTGTTTTGCCGTCGTTGGAAAACTGTGACGACGTAGTGTGCATAGCGCGCGCCAAACATAAGGCATGACGTCACTGAGTGAGCGTAGTCGTAGTCGTAGAAATCGAAAAGGTAAGGTACAACATTTAGCGTGCCGCATACGTCGCAGTCTACTTGTGACCGCATACGTCGCAGTCTACTAGTAAACGTGCAAATCGAAAAGTCCCTATTTCCCCTTAAAAAAGAGGGTTTTATGGGCCAATAATAAACAATTGGGGTCGACAAAATGTTCTGGATGGGAGGGAAAAATTAGTATTTTGGCCAAGAATTCCTAACTACACGACATAAACACTGTCATTAATGGCAAAGATGCCTATATATATTTATACCGAAGCCATTCACTACTTTACCGATTAATATTCCGGGGAGAGAGAAATAACTGCAATATGATTGTCGTAGAATATTTACAAGGGAGGTCAAAAATATGCAAAAGTGACAATACAACCGGTCATCAGTAACTGTAGACGACATGGAGATAATGAGTTCAGTGAGGCGTGCTGTAATTAAGGAAAGTGCCGCGCGGTACCAGACGGGCTGTCTTACAATCAAGCACAAAAGCCATTATTAGTATTTGTCTCAAAAAATTGTCTGCTTTGGGCACATAATGAAACATTCGCCGACTTCATTATGTTCTTATAATGAGCATATTCTGCTGTGGATGCGACGGTAAACGAACACTTTTTTCGTTTCAAACATTTTGACCTTTCACGAGTATGGCGTGCACAGGTGGCATTTAATCGAAAATATAAATATCCCTATTAATAATAAAAATATCTCTATCAATAGTAGAGATATCTCTATATTATTAATATAAATATCTCTATTAATAATATAGATATATAACAGAGACATTTCCCCCCATAATAACATTGTTGGGAATTAAGATGGACTAACACTAGTCTTGTGCTTGAATTAAAATTTATAATTATCAAATGTGACTCTAATACTAGGTAGCAAAAAGGACCTCTTTCGTATTTGGCTTGAGACTTCGACCTTGTCTGGTGAAATACTCAAGACATAAAATCTGCCGAGTCTTATAATAAACAATTGAAGAATTGGGTTGAATAGCAATAATTTGTTTTTTGAAAATTTATTTCTAGCATTCGAGGATTTATTGAGGGTCATTCCCGTCGACTATTCCGATACCAAAATGCGCCATTTTTCTCAGTTATTTTTCTTTCCTGTGTAGCTCCGGGGGAAAGGGGGGCGTGGGAGGGGTGGGGGCGAAAGGGGGTGGGGGCGGAAGGGGGGTGGGGGATAACTCCAGCAGGTCCGCCACTTCTCGACGTTATAGTTGCTTTGGGATTGGTTCGGTTTATCAGCACTGTAACCCATCTCATTATCGTATTCATCTCGAGAGGCCTTCACGGTCTGTGCCGCCCGCTGCGACTTTGATGACGGGTTAAATATTTATAATTGCTGCCCCTGAGTCATCGTGCAATTCATCTTGATCGTTTTATTCCAAACTGTAGCCCACCCCCCCCCCCCCCCCCCCCCGGTCCCCTTAATGAGAAAAAAAAAGAAGACAAACCCCCCTCCCCCCCCCCCAAAAAAAAAGGACATAAAAAAAACTAAACCATTTCTGTTTTCCTGCATGCAAACAATGTAGATATGGCAGAGACATGAGATGCCCAAGTTCGATGTGCGAGTTGTGAATTTTAAAAGTGGGCCCTCGTGTTAGTCTATGGCAGGGATGTAGTCGAGTCCATCACAAGTCCCTGCAAGTCCTATAAGTCCCTGCAAGTCCATCACAAGTCCTCCAGTTTCAATTTAAATCACAAACTATTCAAATAAGCTTTGACAAAGGCATTCCTTTGTCATTGTTCATCCAGTTACTTGTGACTGCCTTTATGAAGGGACTTGTGACTGGCTTCACGAAAGGACTTGTGAAAGGACTTGCAGGGACTCGACTACAACCCTGGTCTATGGAATATCCGCTCCTTGCTCGAGCATCTATGGTTTATGCGAGCAGATTCGGTGATTAATTATGTCAAAACAAGACTGCATCTTGACCTCAAGTTTGTGTCCAATCAGCAGGCGCTTTCTATCGCCATATCGCGTCTTCCGTTACCCGTTGCTATGTTACAAAATCACGGCAGCCAAATTTACTAATCAGCGTATTATAGTCCACATTATTTGTTTTGCTCGAAGTGACGTCAGTCGACTCCGATTGGCTGACACACGGGGGTTGCATAACAATTTACATGGATATCAGACGTATACGGGTATAAAGGTCGAATGCACTATTGGTAATTAGCACAATTCGCCATTAGGCTAATCAGCACAATTAGCAGACTAAGTCCAACAAGCACGTAAGGTAAATATCTATCACGCTTCACGGTTTTTCTACGCGCAAAAGCAGGTACACTCGCGATACGGAGTTTACGTGCCACGATGAGCGTCGACAACACTAGAATGATTCAGAGTAATGTCACGCCATTCCTCCATTACTCGGAGAATGATTGGTCGTTACAGCGGCGCTCATTATAGGCCTATTGTAATCACTTTATGTTAATGTACAACTGCATTATATATACCGCTTGCCAAGCGCAGTCATATTCCGACTATTCCAAATTTCATACTTGTATCATTAAAGGCACAATCCCATCACCTATCTGCCGAACGAAGGCAAAGTTTTACTCACCGCAGCTTGATCGATAGCTCGTGCAATCCAAAATAAATATACCAAATTTTGTTGGGGAAGTATCGGGAACAAATTGGGTCAGGGGTCAGGAAGGTTGGAGTTTTGTTGTGCACAATTCTATGGGGAAGGCTCTTATTCGGTACTATTATCATTATAATACAGTGTTATTCGAGCTTGCTGAACGCGAACATTGTGTATGTGAATTTATCGGGCATTAATTACACCCAACTTTGTCGTGAAAAAGCCTTGTATAATAACAGTGACGCACTGAAGCGGTGCGATGGAGAGAACAAAAAGCAAGGCCACTTGCTGGGCCAGTGGGGAGGATTCGTACAGCGCATTTAAAAGCTAATAACGGACAAAATTGTGCACACAATAATTCCTAAGCCAAGCAACCAGAAATGTCATCAAAAGAATTGTAGCCGGTTTGAGAAATGGCGGTCCCTTAATTTGCAAATAATGACCCATTAGGGGTATACAGCAGCACTACATGTTTTTGTGCTGACATTGTTGTAATACACCATAATTATACCAACCTGTGTAGCGGTTCGCGAATTTTTTTTAGCAGCTGGGTAGTGCGTAAATTTATATTCATGAGAAAGAAAAATGGCAACTCAGCTACATTAAAGAACTGTAAAGAACGGCTGTCAACAACCAACTCACCAATAGGCTAGTTGGTAGAGAGGTGAGCTATGGATCGAAAGGTCTGTGGTTCCAATTCGGCTATCGTTAACGTTGATCCTTTTCTTCGCCAAAAGTTCTTGTGGATTATTTTAACCATAGAGCAAAGGGGAAAACCGAGTTAGTTACTCGATTAGTAGATAGCTTATGGGTCAAGGGTAATAACCCTGAATGGTTTTTTTAACGTTGTGAGAAGGGGCGTTTTTGCGTTTGAGGCGCGTTTTTGCGTTTGAGGCGCGTTTTGCGCTTTACCGAGTGCCCTTTTTCTTAGTTTATGCGTCTTTCGCTTCTTATTTTTCTTGTCAAGTTGGCCGTCTCGTGTGGAATCAGCCGTAGAGATTTTACGTTAAAACCTTTTTTTTATGTAGCTACAAATATACCCACATTAACTTTATGAGGCCGTATTTAGATACAGCCTGTATAAAGGCCCCTGCTCAATTCACATCATAGCGCGGCACATCAAATGCCGTGCAATTACCAAATGGTTGACCTGGCGCGTCAATTTGAGGGGATTAATTATTCAGTGAGATGGTGAGGTCCTTTTTTATGGCGAGACCGAGATACAAAAATGCAGATCCTTGAGCCACGTTCACGCTCTGGTGACGGCAGAGTCGACCGGGGTGATATACGTGCGGACGTCACCTTGGTCCGCCCCGTTGCCGAGCGGCCTGGGCCCCAGTGACTTCTTTTTGGTACTACGTGCCTCGTTGTCTTTAAAAAGAAACGCGAAGATCATTCGCATAAAATATAAAAATCAGTAGATATGGGAATCACAACCAAAGCTAGAGAAGAGGTTGAAGAAAAAGGTAAAGTGGCAGTTTTCATTGCACAATATTTGTTTTATTAGCTATTATTAGCTATAGCAAATATATAATGATGAGAGAGTACACGCCTCATTCAAATTTATTAAGGCTTTACACGTTTCCTGTTGCAACGAACTAAAAATGCATTGGTGGCCAAACTAGACTCTATTGTTGAAAGTGTGGATTCGTATTAGTATTAACCATTGCTATGGCATCACTCTATTGTTAAAAGTGTGGATTCGTATTAAACCATTGCTATGACGTCACTATTATTGTTAAAAGTGTGAAATTGTATCTAATACCACACTCCTACGGCACAGTGGACACACGCACACACAAAACCAAAAAAACTGAAACCCAACTGTGGAAAGACACATCACATTTCAACCCTTTTGAGTGAAGAGCCTGAATTATTTTGCACACCAATGGTTTATTAAAACACCATAATAAACCATAACGAAGTGGAAGTAATTGTTGGTTTTTGGATTTTACGCAACAGCTGCTCGGACCCAGCGCGCGGAGCCCTATTCTGTAAAGCACTAGGCAAACACTAGGCCGTTCTCGATAACCCTCGACGCATTATAATGTATTTATCAAGGACAAAATGGACGATAATGACAACAGTGCAAATTCTGGCATAATGGGGGTTCCTAATTGATAATCGGGAACACGTTTTCCTTTAAGTTTAGCAAGATAAACAGATAGGTTTTATTTGTTGAACAATTTTTTTTCATTTTTTTTGGTCACGATTTACGCACCTAACATAACTCCAGCAAAAGCGAACGCGAACGCGAATTCATGGCACCACGTCACACATTTTAACTGGCTGGCAAATTCCGTCAATACGAAAGAACAATTGGATGTACGCCAATGCTAGGCAAAAATGCTATTCCGGTTTTGCAGTTAGATTTGCTTTTTTTTAAAATTGCAGTGACTACCAGTGACAAGAGTTTCAAGTCAGAAGAGGTTGTAAATCCTAAAGAGGTATCCCATAATACACTCCATCGAAAACTCAGGCCAACGGACCGTTGCGTTTGTTTATGGTGTAAATGGAGGACACATACCTGGCGACACGAAGGTGAATTGGGGTTTGGGTTAGAATCGAGGACGACCTCGATTGAGATTCGTGTACAAAACCAATGAGAGCCTTTGGAAAAATTTAAAGTACAAACAAAGGAAATTTTCGAGAGGAACAAATGAAACTCATCGATTTACACCATAAAAAACGTACATGTAATTTCAAATGTATTTTTTAATTTGCTACCTGCGAAGGCCAATGAACAAAAGAGGACAGAATAAAAAAGGTATCCACAAGGAACCTCTAAAGAGGAGTATGTATCCACAAGAAATTGTGTATACAAGGTCTATGAGGGAATGCATCAGTACATGAACAAAGGAAAGAACCATGTCTCCACAGGGATATCATTCTGGAATTGTGTCTGCGTGTACACAAAACAGCCGTAGGAATTTAAAACAGAGGCCATACAATACTGTCTTTAACACACAGAATGACACACAAGAACGATATCGTTCCCCTACGCGCAAAGCCTTAAATCTATTCGCATTTATCCACTACGATTGTTCTTCAGGTTCGCCAAGTCCGACCTAATCAGCTCATCCTTCGAATTTCCACGGTACCGGCCCCCGCAAATCCCTGCGCCGGTTTTCTTAATAAAAATCACTGGTTAAATGAATCGACGGGTAATTCTTTTGTAATAGATTTCCCGATCCCAGGGCTTTCCGATAATATAGTACCTTCCCCGACAGTGACTTCGGGACCAGTGCAGTTTTGACCATGCCGTCCACAGAGTCACGGTACGGGCAGGCATTTTTTTGTTCTTATATACGACCAAGTATAGCCACCTACCGTATATTGCGCATGCGTGAAGCGTATCAGGCGAATGTATCACGTGATTAGTCTGGTTATCTGACCTGGCCACTGACCTCTACACCTGGACGGACCATTGTCCATATTCTGCTGTGCTAACACTTGAAGTCGGCGCGAACTGGAAGTGCAACATGGCGAACCCAAGACGTCACTGCTGTGAGCCAATGAAATGTCCAGGTGTGGAGGTCAGCGGATTTATTCTGTACATGTTGTATGTAATCACTGACCTCTATACATGGACAGATCATCTATTGTTTCATTTTGAAGTCGGCATGCAGAGAAGTGCAACATGGCGGACCCACGAAGTCACTCTGTGAGCCAATGAAATGTCCAGGTGTAGAGTTCAGTTGGTTGGTAAATTTACTGACATCTACAACTGGACATTTCATTGGCTCACAGCAGTGACGCCATGTTGCACTTCCAGTTCGCGCCGACTTCAAGTGTTAGCACAGCAGAACATGGACAATGATCCGTCCAGGTGTTGAGGTCAGTGTATGTAATACGTATCGTACTAACACCTGGACATTTCATTGGCTCACAGAGTCACGTCGTGGGTCCGCCATGTTGCACTTCTCTGCATGCCGACTTCAAAATGAAACAATGATGATCTGTCCATGTAAAGAGGTCAGTGGACCTGGCAGGTTTTTTTTGTATACCTGGACGTCTATAATGTAGCTCTAGCCACCGCCGACAAAAAAACCCATGACGCACTGCAGGCAGCGATGCTTCTCAGTGCTGTAATTTTCTAAGATGGAGGGTTTGGAGTTCATATTTTATAGTAAATATTGTGACGTTGATGACCTGTTTACAGTTTTGTGTTCTTGGGGCTTTTTCTAATCTCTGGCTTCGTCTTCGTCTTTGGCTTAAGGCGATTTTAGATTCCCAACTGCGAAAACGAAGACAAAGCAAAGGTTTCAAAAAGGTTTCAAAATGATGTCTGGTTCCTTAACTTCCTTCAGACGAAACAAAGCAATTATTTGACGTCAGGGAATTATCAGATTAGGAAACCAGACTAGTTGGCTTGCACCCATTCACGGATGTGTAACAGTATTGCAAATAAAGTGCGGACTAATAATTGAATAAATTGGGAGCAGTTTGAAAATAGTCAGGTTTTTTTAACGATTGCCGGCCAGCAATCATTAAAAATTGATACACAAAAAACGTTTATTAAATAAAAGGCAGCACACCAGCTGTCGTGATTCGAGACTGTTATTTACTGACAGTCAAGTAAGATGTTTTTATAATAATTCAGTACTTTTTTTTTTTATGTTTGCAAATGGTGTATATACCATCTTTAAATCTAAAATTTCCCATCAACAATTCTGGAAAATAGGTTTCCTCGAAAGATCTGTTCCACTGACACTGTTCCTTGCAATTAGACCCGCGTCCCCGTTTTGCGATAATCCTCTGAGCTAGCGCGAGCACGACGCTTTAAGTAAGAACTTCTGGTTGGATGTTGTCGTTCCCGATTAAAAGCAATTTTCTCTGAACCTCACATCATCACATTTCCATAAGCGATTTCCCCGCGCTCCAATTTGTTGCCCCAATGCTCTCATTTTACGGTCGGTGGGGCCGATAGTCCCAGGTTCGTCTTCACTGGCAGTAAGGTCAACGGAAAACGACCCCGCCCCGGCTCAAGAGGGTTACGGTAAATTTGTATGATATCGCAGTGCGGCTTAAAAACAAATATATATATTTATGTAGACATCTGGTTAGCTTGGATGTAATGGACAAAATTTGCCAAAGTGCAACAAATCAAGACTGTAGTCCCTGCAAGTCCAACCTCGATCCCAAGTTGTCGAGCAATATAGGCTGCTGCTATCTCCCTGTGGCATTGAAGCATTATAATGTTCAACAATATTGCACGTGTATGCAAATGAGGAATAGTCTGGTGTCTTGCTGTGTTTCACGCGCAGTGTGCGGTATCTGGCAGAGTTGTAATGACTCAGCTAATGACTCGACCCGACTCGGCTCGAGTCCATAGGGGTAAATGACGACTCTACTCAAGTCACTGCAGTCAAATGACTATACTTGACTCGAGTCCCTTGTCAGAATGAGTCGACTCGACTCGAGTGAAGGCTAATAAGACTCGAGCCCCAAAACGTTGAAAAAATATTAGCGATATTTTACGCCAGTTGCCGGTATAACATAATTATACAGCGGCCGTCTGTTAATATCCTTCCTCCGTGACACAACAAACATACACCGTGTCATGGACTCCCATTTTGTGGTTCTGTAGAATGTTGTTTTATTGTATGTTATTGTGTTTATTTTATTGGGACTCGAACTGACTCGAGCTAAATACTTGACTCGACTATAACTTATTCCTCCATACACACTCACGCACGTTTGTTTATGGTGTAAATCGAGGAGCTTCCTTTGTTCCTCTCAAACATTTCCTTTGTTTGTACTTTTTCCGACGGCTCTCATTGGTTTTGTACACGAATCTCAATCGAGGTCGTCCTCGATTCTAACCCTATAACCCCAATTTACCTTCGTGTCGCCAGGTATGTGTCCTCCATTTACACCATAAACAAACGCGACTGTACACACTCGACTCGACTCGACTCGACTCAACCTTTTTGACCTAACGACTCCAATCTACTCGATTCGACTCACTTCTTTAAAATGACTTGACTCGACTCACAAAACAATAGTGATCGTTACAACTTCGGTGTCTCCGGGTACTAAGCAGTCTCAAATCGTCGAAGTGCGAGATTTAAAAACGCCATTTAAAGGTTACTCCTGATTGATGCGCGCGGTTGCATTGAATATACCTGCTTATCTGACGTTGAATACGGAGCGCTAGCAGGTACCACAGAACAACAGGGGACACTCAAACTAATCGTCAACATGTACCAGGTTTAGCAAATGGCATCCTGACATATTATTTACCAAGAAACCATTAACGTGGAAATTATCACCTGTTCAAATACGATCAACAGGGGTAAAAAAAAACTGCTCTTGGGTACGGTCGGTTCAAGTGCACCGGAAACACCGGGTTTGTTGCTGATAATTCTGGGACACCGAATCCCGTTCTTCGGCTTTTTATTGGGCAAGCATATTGAAACAAGAGAATTGAAGTCGGTATATACCGAGCCAGACCAGCGCCGTAAAACGGGGACCGTATAGCAGCCGTTACGCGGGTAACAAATAAAGGTGGCTCTATAGCTGGCACGGCCTTTGGCCAAACATCGCTTCGCGGCTCGCCCAGAATTATTATGAATCCATTTTACTCTCGCTGATTGAAACCCGAGCGCGACTGCTTTCTAATCTCCCTCTAAGTTATTTGCAATAGATGTTTCCTTTCTTTCCATCCCCACTTTTAACCCGCCGGCTAGATTATATTTCCACTCAGTCTGTCCGGTTAAGTGTTGCCCAAAAATCTCCCCGGGTCGAGTGTTGTTGAGTTTCGACCTCATCTCCCCACCCTCCGTTCGCCTGCCGTAAACTGGGCCGGCTGGACAGGCGATCGAGCCAAGTTTGCCACGCGCGCTGATGAGAGAGGGAGAGAGGTGCTGTTTGGCTAGTGTTTCCAAATCATTGTGAAATAATATCTTCCGGGGAGGCGCATTAAGAAAGACTTAGCTGGAAGAACTTCTCTCCTGGGGTAAACGGGGTAGATTTTGATGCGGTGACGGAATTAAGGTTTTTTGTTATGTGCGATTGAGGAACTCTGGTAATCCCTTAACTACCACTTGGGATGGACACAATTAGATTATTTTTATCTAGATTTCAGTCCAATTTCGTTTGACTTTCAATAGACCACAGTCTTACAATATACCGATCTTCTTTTTCTTTTTTTCTATAATCCAAGCAGGATACATTCTGGTGTTCCAACACACTTATATAATTTGTTGTTGTTGTTTTTGCAGATCAAAAACTTGGTTTGAACAGTTCTGGAACATTTTTTGTATTTAACATATTTTATTTTAACATATTACTGGCGGATGATTATAGCGCAAGTGAATTTAAAGTTATACAAAACCTTTACAGTTATAGTCAGGCAGATTGGTAAACAAAGGTTCAATCAAAATTATAAAAGTATGTAATTTGGCAAACAGTCGTAGTTTGTCATGAGAAAGATAGTTGGCTACAGGGCAAACGCAGATTTCTCGTTTGAAAAATATATTTATCAGGGGAGCAGGTAGTGGCAGGAGCGTACTGATCTAGTTTTTGCATAATTGTATAGCCAAATCGGCTCAAATTATTACATCTCCAATATGTGATCAGCAATTATTGCATTTGCCATTATATTGTCAGACCTTTCAAAACCTTTCAAGTTTCCTGGACTGAAGGGTTTTAAAAGGTGAGAAAACTGTCTGACAAAAGGATCCTATGAAAAATTTCGAAAGGTAAAACGACTTTCTGAACAAACTGGTGTGAGAAAAAAATACCTTTCAAAAGGTATTGAAAGGTGTAGTAGTGCAGTAACCAATTTTAGAGCCCTTTGGAAAGTTCATACTTATTTATAGCCATATTTCCCAGTAAGCAGATTTTGAAAGGTTTTGAAAGGTAAAACCATAGGAGGGTTAAATTAATCTAGGCTATCTGGCACCCAACATTTGGGAAGGAAATGCCCCTGGCCGCATTCCCTCATTCCTTGTAACAACCAACCCAGTTTCCCTGTTTGACAAAACCTCAACAGCGCAGGGATTATTGATAATGGACTACTCTGTATTCCCTTAGTGTGTGCACAGGGTCTAGGGAAATAATAATAATACATTCTCGGAGTCAGAGAAACAAAGAAAGATAGACATATATATATAGAGGGAGATAAAGTTAGCCTAGTGGCTATAAATCGAATTTGCCCCGAATATTCGGTAGGGTAACGGATTCAAGGGAATTCTTGTCCTTATTTTTTATGTAACTTACGATTTCATTCTGCTCACAAGAAAAGCGGGAACTCATCCCATAATAATTCCGGATAACATCTTTTTTTTATTAAGTGTCTCATTTAACCGTAGATACTCTGGCTAGACCAAGATAATAGATTAATTTGCCCCAAAGGCGCGATTAAAAGTCATTTGAGACAGACTGGTTATATTGGCAGACCCACAAAAAAAAAGTCCTTTTGTGTCTGTTTATATGTTTTCCTTTTTCTTGCTTATTTCACTTTTTTCCGGTAAGGAATATCATCTTTTTATTCTAGGCTCCTTGAAATTGTACGACGATAGTGAAACGGTATATAAAACAATGCTTCTTTATCTTTCACTAGGTCAATGAAGAATTTGTCGAGATCATTAATGATGTTCCTTGGGGACAAACACGCGGGTCCGAAAATGTTAGGAGGAAGGAAAGCTTACTGTCCATTGAAGGGTGATCGGGTGTCATATGGAAATTAGACTCCTGTATTGGTTAAATCTTCTCGCGTACGTGACCGACCAATCTCCTCATTATCTCCACTTAGCATGCGCAATACAATCAATGAGTCCGAATTTCGACAAGTCTGAAATTCACGCCACCCGCGGTGTGATACGAACATCAGACTCCTGTGAAAATCGGATTCCTTTTACATATTATTGGTGACACCCTCTCACATGATTGGTCACTCTCCTAATTATTATCATGGTCAGCCTCTAATTAAGCATGTGCAATACTACCAATGAGTCCGTATTTCATAGAGTCTGAAATTGATGCTACACCGACATTAACCAGTTCGAGCCGGGATTATTTTAACATCACCAAGCCGAGGCGCGGGACCTTGCTCGCTGCTGACAGACATTTCCGGCCTTGCTCATGACGTGTTTATGCGTCATCCGCTTTGAATCTGGGGAAAGCTTTGCGTGTATATACGTCTTCTGGCGCGAACTGGTTAAAGAAATGCACAGCTTAGAATAATGCAATGGGATTGTGCATTTTCTTGTATTATCTTTTTTAATGAACACAGAAAACTGGGATTTGAAGCTGCGACCTCCGGAATACCGTACCGGCGCGCTCTTTTAACTAACCTATCTAGTATCTGGTCATTATTATGTTGGTCGTCTCTCAAAGTGTCTTTGTTCGGGGCGCCAGTCGAAAGTGATAAACTCATAATGCCGTGCAGACGTGGATCACGTACAATGAAAGCTACATTGTGGGATGACTCAAGAGGATACGACTTTTTAACTTTAATAATTTGTCAAATAAATAACAAGGCGCTGTTTTGGTTATCGCCTAACATAAAGAACCTTGAAGTAGAATGAAGGATACACGAAGCAGATTTTAAAGCCCACACAAAATGCGAGCTTGATAATCCAGGGCCACACACTCAACTTTATCTCTTTAACAGCCCGGCTAGCTTTGTATTCATGAAATTCCACAAACGACCGCCTTAAATACGTTCGATCCGACCGAGCCGACAGCTCACGACAAACAATGATGCAAGCAAAAAGGAAAAACACCAACCCGGCAAATCGTTTATTTTTTCTTTGCAGAAACACTGGACGCGTGCTTCGTCGTCTCCGTGTTTCTCGGATTCTTTGCTTTCTGATCCTTGTCGTGCGCGCCGCGAGACCTCGAGGAGCGAAGAGGGGGGAAACAGAGCGTCAGACCCCGGGGCCGGGTCGGGTTACGCCCGATCGATGACGCGGTGTGTTCGCTCAATCGATTCGCGATCGGAAGTAGCTTTCCCTCCGAAACATTACGGGGCGGGCCGGCGTGCATCCCCCCTGGCATGATTGAGGCAGTGGGAAGAACAGGCACGAATCCCGGGTTTGCAAGCCGTCGTGATTTCGGTTGATTCCCGGAATGAATTAAATTTGGCAAACGGAGGTTATTTGCGTAAAGGTAATGGGCGCAGAGCAGACACGCAGGTGAATTATAATGGACTTGAACGCCGTGATTTCTAAGCGTCATTGGGTTGTGGGGGGGGGGGGGGGCGGGGAGGCCTGAATCTATCGCAAACAACCCATGTAACCTTTTAAAAGAATCCAAGTTACGGAGGGGCAGGCACGATTTTGTCGCGTTGACTCGAGGAGAGCTCGGCACTTATGCGATTAAAACAAGCGATCGAGTGACTACAGTTGTGATTGGAATTAAGCGCAGATCACTTCGTGATGTTGCAGTTTTTACCCAGGATGAGTAGCACAGCAGATTAAAACCGTGTTCTCGTTGAACTTTTTGGGTTAACTTACCGCGACTTTTCTGTAGAATGACAAAATTAAATTCAATGGGAAGACACGGTAGACTATTAACGTCCCTGTCAACGTATTGCGGCGGTGATATAAAACTACCAGGCCGAAAGTGGTCGCGGAAAGTTACCATTCAGCTGCGGTAAGTTATCAGGGAACAGCCTCGCCCTATAGAAGTACCGCGACCACACGTAAACTGCTTTGTCCCGAGGTCAAAGGTGACTGTGCACAGCGCCCACAATGTGTGACATTCTGCCAGTCTTGCACGGAAAATGAAACGTTACGTCGCGGTTTAAAAATCCAAGTGGAAACGCAAGGTAGAATTACACGAAGGAATGTCGCAGGATGAAGCCGTCGATGCAGGGACGTTAGTCTGTCGCGCGTTCCCATTGGTTTTAGCGTAATGTTGTCATTCTGCAGAAAAAGTGCGGTACTTAAAAAAACAAACTAATAGGAATACGACTTTTGTGTAGATGGGGTGTCGCGGCCGCCACTTAGTATGTCGCGGTCGCCACTTAATCACAATAAATGAGAAATTAACCCCTGTTAAAAATTGAATTTCCTCTTGAAAGAGAGATGAGCTACTGTGAAAGAGAAACGCACCGCTGTGAAAGAGAAAGTTGTACCTGGCCCTAACGGGCTTCTGTAGAATTGTGCCTTTTGAAACAAGCGTGACATTTGGCACAAAGTCAGTTAATGTCATGAGACAAATCGCAGATTTGGCATGAGAAGAATTCATATACGTAGAATAACCAAGCAATTACAAGAAATATATCAAAATGGCTGTCATTATATATTTGTTCACCGAGAACAAATTTGTGACGGCCCAATAGCCAAATAGGGCCTATAGATTGAAGTGTTGATACTAAAAAGTAGCGTGGCACAACACAAATAATGTTAAAAACATCACCTAAAACATCGTGTTTTTGTGTAAAAACAAAAACATGCAATATCAAGGTAACACAATAACCCGCACTGTATACATGAGAATGCAGCGATTTGTTTTCCTCGACCTTAAAAAGCAAATTGGTGCGATTTTTAAAGCATTGGCTTTCATCACAGTTCCTTCCTCTATGCTTTCACCAAGACAGTCCATTGCATAAATCAGCATATCGCTGCCTCGCCAAAGAATCGATGTCTGACAATCGATACTAATCTTGACTCGCATCGTTTTTGTCTGCACAGTGTCCCTGTATTCAAATGGACCAGTATCGACTTCGTATAACCTTGAGGAGAAAACAAATTCCGAACATCGCGCGTCTCGTAGCCTATATTATAAACCACCAAATCAGTCGGGTTGAATTCTTTTGTTTAAAGATCTCCATCTGTCTTTGGGCCATCGTACTTGAGATTTGCTTTATCGTGTCATCTACATTCCTGTAGCCTCTGGTTTCTATTTGCCTAAAAGCAGATAAGCTTGTTTCTTTCAGGCTCTCGATAAGCCCATAGCAAGTGCATAAGACGCATTTCACGACCAAGTGTCTACTAAATGCAAAGCAATGCGTTCCACTTGTTTTTATTACAAACAAAGATACAAAACATGTTATTCGGGCTTGTTCTCTATATACCCAGCACGATTAAACCCCTTGACGTCGGGGAGCGGCTATAGACGCGGCACGCTTATTTATTCATTTCTTAGTTTAACCATGGGTTTAACTGGGTAGCCCATTCAGTGGAATTCACTGATCTCCCATTATTCTCTCCCAGTAGCGTGAAGACAATATGTGGAGAAATTACAGTTTTAGAACATTCTGGGGAAAACCTAAGAAATCAGGCAGGGACTGAAAACCCAATCCACGTATTGGCCCTGGCAGGATTCGAACCCAGGTCACATCGGTGGAAGGCAAAAAAAGAACCCGACTTACAATCTAATCCGCATTATTACACTTCATACAAACATACATGTATAGGGCCTTAGGCCTAATTGTTCCGTTTTCTTGTTTAGATATTTTCACTAAAGTACAAAAAACAGCCGGATACAGTCACAAACAAGAACTTGAAAGTTTGTCCTATAACCCGGTTTTTGCTAAGGGAGACTGTCATGCTAAGCAAATGTGTGTGCTTAGCAGCTTCATGAAGTTGACCCTGTACTCGCGTGTATTACTGCCGCTCACATTGCGATCTTCATGTACGGAGGAATTTCAAGTTAGCATTGAAACTGAGGCTCTTAGAAAGTTATAGCAAAGCCATTGCTGTGACGGGACACGTTTTTCTTAATCCTCCAATAGATTGCTGATGCTCGGTGATAACTTGAAATTCCTCCACACTCTCGTCGAATGCATGTGCTTTCTTGTCTCTAGGAATGTTACAAAGAAGAAATAGTCGAATGCCGCGTTACATTTCAATAATAAATAATAATACTAGATTTGTATACAAAGCACGTATCTACCAGAACGGGTACTCAAGGCGCTGTGTCATTTGACTTTTTTTTTTCCGCGACATCCCGGAAACTTACGGCGACATGCATTTCCTGTAATTCTACCGTGCGTTCCCACTACGTCCCACATCGCTAGCGCCGACAACATTCGGCGACTTAGCGGAAACTGTCCGCGATCACTTTCGGCCTGGTATAGTTTTGCATCACCGTGGTGGCGGTAATTTGACAGGGAAGTTATTCTACCGCGCGTTCCTATTAGATTTATTTTGTCTACAGCAAAGCCCAACTAACCCTAACGGTGTTCCCAACCCCAACCCTAACTATACAAATTCCAATCTGAACACGGCTTAAGCCGCGTTCGCATTGGACTTAATATTGTCAAAAGTTACCGTACATGATTGTCAAAGTTAACGGTGTTAAATCCTTCGCTATAGAAGCTTGGGCCTGTAGATCTTACTGTTGCGGAGGGTAAAATGAACAATTTGACAATGTTACCCTCTGTCCGCATTGGATTTAATTTGGTTAAAGTTGACAACAGTGTCCGTAGGTTTTACCAAAAAAAGTCCAATGCGAACGCGGCTTTAGATCTATACAATATCCATGGAGGATGCGAGGAAGTTTGGGAATGTATTATAGTTACATGAGTATGTCCATATAATGTGCGCGGTCATTAGAAGTATCAATCTGTATACCAACTAGCGTGTTACGGGTAAAATCATGATATCCCAGTGATAGCTGTCTTTTTTTTATTATGCCAATCACCATTGTATTCCATCATCTAAAGCTAACATTATTTCACATTAACAAAACAAACCTCAAATTGACATATTCCATCAAATTCACTTCTGCCTCCGCACCCTCTCTTAATGAGCCTGTATCGGCAAAAAAAGTATCACGGCTGAACGGTTGCTGTCAAAATCTCGCTCAATAATTAACGTCGGGGCGACGGCTCGAGGGTCCCAGATAAAGTGCTCCGATAAACCGAGAACAAAATGAAGATATCTTGACAAGTGAGGTAAAAAATGAGGTTATTTGAGGTCGTTTTTTTGTTGGTAGTTGTTAGGAGACTGATTTTGTTATGCCTAACGGGCCTTGTCTTTATCGGTGTCGTGGCTATAAAACCTGCGCCAGGAACAAAATAACCCAAAGGCAGGGTGGTTATCAGCAGAACATTGGGCTGGGGTTGTTCAATCCAAACACATCCACGCTGAAAGCCCATCTCATGTGACGGGCGGCGAAAAATATAGCTCTCTGTATCCCCAACAAAATTGTCAAGCTCGCGTTGCATCTTTATTCCAGGAATATCTGTATGTACGTGGTTTCTGTTTGCGTTCCGATTATCTCCAGAACCGTGTATGGAGTTTTTAATCGGCAGATCTATTGCTCAGGAGCCAAGAATCTGCAGTGTCTATAGTTTGAAGTTGTTTGGATGAGCGGTTCTTTAAAACAAACTGCCAACAAGCAGAAATACCAGATAGTCAGGTTTCTTATGTTTTTTTAAACAAAATCACACGATGACGTCATCGTGATGTTACTTCAATGTATATATATGTATATCCCGCCATACCTGCATACCCAAACGGACTTGTACTCCCAGAAATATAGGGCATTGAAAAAAATTGACCTTTGATGTAACACCCGATGACTTTTCATGTGTCGCGTCACATTAAAGGTTATTTTTTGTTAAAAGAACCTGAAAACAAATGTTTCAGAGACTGGCTGTTTAGAAAATTGAGAAGATTCGCCAGAAATACTCAGAAATTACAAATTACTAGACCGAAGACCTAAAAGAAGTAAGGCTATAAACAAATAAATGTGTTTCTCCTTCTCGCTTTTTTCCCCATATTTTTTTTAAAATTATAAACCTATAAAGAAGGGCAAAAATCTGAGGCATTTTCCAATCGGCAATTTTCCGATCGTATTCTTATTTCTCTGTTGCATTCTTTCACAAAATAGTGTGCAAGAGTGGCGTATAATTATTATCATTATGACAAAATGCTAAATATTAATTCTGCGATTAAGTCTATACAAATACGCCAAGCAAAAAAAGTGCCCTCGTCCTCTTTGTTTTCTTCTGAAAAAAAAGTTACGACTAAGAGTAGGAGTTGGTCGAAATGAAGGTTATCAAATAAAATGTGCTGCAGTGGTCAAGAAAAACCAGGTGATAGCTTTGGATATTATTACCGCCACATCTGACGCTGGCTGATTTAGCGATAATTTATCGACTCGGTCGTCGACTTGAAAAATGGAATGCTGGTGTTGTTTTATCCACGCCTATACATTCTCATGGGACACAGGTGAAACTGCCAGCCGACATCGCTCCCACCTGCCTCCCGCATTAAGGTATAGCGCAGGTGTAAACAAAATGTGACGTGCCTTATGATGATACATCACGACCGCACTGTGCAGACCAAATGTACCCCAGCTATTTGCCATACTTCACAGGGCTGTTAGTCTGAGTGCCATCCGTCGTACGGAACCCGCTCCGTAACAATTACGTCCGCTATAACGTGGGCATTGGCGACCCCGCGCACTACCCAAACCGAGCCGACTTTAGAAATTGTGCTCATCACTTGCAGCAGAATTCACGGTGGACTATTGATTGGTCAATTTGGCTGCCATGATTTTGCAAACTGAAGACCAAACAGAAGACGCGCCCGTGTGATTGGTCAACATCTGGAGGTCAAGCTACAGTCTTGGTTCGCATCGTTATTCGGCGCCGAAACCGGGCGCACATGACATAGACGCGTGCCGTGCAAGCGAACATTTTAAAGACTACACTCCTGCATAATACGAACCTAAAAAGCTAGACCAAAGTTTCTCCCAAATCAACTGATGATTGCGTCCATATCTCTCAAACATTGTATTGATATAAACAAAAATTACGGACCTTATAACACTAACACAACATTTCTCACCGTCTTGACAATGTGGAATAATAAATATCAATTGACGACAGTTTTGAGAAAATTTCTGACCAAAAGTAGGTTAAATGTTACAGGAATTAATCAATAAAAGAGACAATGTCCGAACTGAGTTGTGTCCAGTATGTTTCCATTAACCTTTGTAGAGTGGTATACTGTACACTTAACACACGACAACGAAAGTACAGGCCTACACATGTGACGGATACGATCCATTACACCTGAATGGTTTCATCTATACTGAAGCTGCGGATGCATTTGAAGAAGAAGTAAAAAAGGGGAAAAAACAAAAACAAGTTATCTGCGAAACCTAATATAACCATCCAGAAAGTGGACATCTAAACTTGGCTATGAGAGGAACGACCGGACACTCTAGCGATTGGCAAAGCATCGGCGGGTTATTACCCATCACAAACATTGACAGTCAGCCCTCCACTGTCACGAGAAACCCATCGTATCACCCTAATTGTCTCAATATTGGCACGGTATCTGGGCTGACTTTTACCCCTAAAAGCGGGCACCTGTCAGCCGACGCGAACCCCCCCCCCCCCCCCTCCTCCTCCCTTCCCCCCTTCCCCCTTTCCCCCCTCTCCAGGTATAATTGAGTTGACGGTAGTCGGAGCAGCAGATAATGGGTAGCTGTCGAAAACAGGTAAATCTCAAACGAAAGGAACTAGGCTTCCAGTCTGCCAACATTGACCCCTCTGGGGCCATTTTCATAGAGCCGCTTAAGCACAAAAATGCGTGCTTAAAAGCACAAAAAACAAAATAGAACAGTATTAATAATAACAATAATGTATGTGGTGTCCACCTTCCGCAACTTCGGACACAAAACAATCTGACGGATCCAGTATCCGCCTCTGTGAAGCCTACTTTAAAATGTATACAATATTATGAAGCAAGATATGAAACCCACACCCCCTCCCCTTTGTGGCGAGCATTGTGCTTGCGGAATGTTTCGGTTTCTCAGGAATTCTTTTCAGGTTTTTAGGGGGGTAACAATAGTCTAGAGAGTGTATAGGTATGGGGGACTAAGGAGTGAGTCCCTCGGTCTCATATAGCCATGGGTGTATTAAAATATTGATCAAAGGCACTTTTTTAGGTTGAACATTCTAATTCTCCAAAGTCATGTTCACCTGATAGGTCTACCGTATTACAATTTATGTGAATGTTTATTCTACAACTTACTGAAACATCTCTGAACGAGGGGACAAATACCTGAGCAAGCGTAGCTTCCTCCATTAAACAGAAAATTACATGGGATTAATTTGTCCCCCGCCTAAACAAAATAAAATCCTTTTCAAAAGTTAATTAATTAAACGTCTCGTCACGTCTTTCACGATATTTGCAGAGCGTGAATGCACGATTCACTAGGGTATAAAGAAGATTCAGGGCCGCACTCAAGTTAAAGCATATGAAATATCGAATTGTTCGTGCTATATTATTCGGAGAGAAAGGGTTATTTTGTTTCTGCGAGAGAGGGCATGTAAACTCGGCTGCAAAACGACGTATTTGCCCCCAGGCGCGTGAACGAGCTGGTTTCTCCCGGTGGATCGGCTTTCTTGTGCGGTTCATATTTGCTATTCTGTCGGGGTTTTGTTTGTTTTTTTGGACAACTGCGCATTTCGCGGTAGCTCCGTACTGTTCCCGTCCAGTCGCAAAACAGACATTCGACAAGGGGAATCAGGAAGAGTGAAACAAAATACTCTGCCTACAAAAAAGAAAAAAAAGAAAAAAAAAGCAGGTGCACAATAAAAAATACATTATGATATTTAAAACGTCTGCATTATTTGCGCCGAGTCGTTTTAGGGACTTGTATTATTAACAGGGGGGCAATAGCAGAAATAAATTAAATTCCTTAAAGATGTACTGCGTTAGTTTTGAGTTTCACTCTGAAATAAAACATTACTCTAAGGGTGTTTCGTCTTGCAATACAAAAGGTTATTCGCCGTTAAATGAGGCAAACGAACTAAACAATCCCACATTCAGTTGTGTGCGAGTCACTTGGCAATTAGAAACCACCGCAGCCAATAAGTTCCCGCACGGTACAAACTGCAAGAAAATTGAAATCAAATTTGTTTAGTGGGCCATAAACTTGAATGTGTTAAATTGTTAAAAAGGTTGTATTGCAGGTTTGCTGGTTACACATAACGTGAGCCGAAATGGTGTGTTCGTGGGGCATACGTTTAATAGTTAATCGTTGTGTGATTATTTTGTAGTTACCCGAGATGCAGAGTTAACATGGGGCGTGGGTGGTGAGGTATGTGAATATCCTGGGTGGAGTCCCAGATAAAAAGCTATGGGAATAAATGAGGTAAGCTAAGATATGTTAAAGCTGCGTGAGGTTAAAGTTACATGGGTTACAGCTGTGAGCTTACGTATACACGATGAGGTTAGTTATGGGCGAGGGGAGCTCATATAGGTTGGTGAAAATATTAGCTTGGATGACGCGAGATGCAAGTTCTGGGGAAGGTGTGAGTCGACATGAGGTAAACAAATAACGAACAATGCCTAAGTGAGGCAAGCTGAGGCAAAGTCATTCCGAGGTGATGTGAGTGCAGCTTTGTTGGGCTGAGGTATCTGCACAGGCAGCCGAAATGAAACCAGCACCAATCTGAGGCGAGCTGTGAGGTTAGCTTAACATGTATCATAGAGCGAATGGGCCGAGGTGAGGTACACGGAGGTAATTGGGTGAAGATAAAGCGAGGAAATATGACGTGTGAGGTTCGACAGCACGGGTGAATGACACGACTCGCTCTGCAGACATAACGACGCCATGCACTATCAAGCAGACAAACACAATTACATGTACGATGGTGTACTATTATCTAAAAATGTACACAATGGCAACACATAAAGCATTATTATAGTTAAGAAAATCGTTTTGCCAGAATATATCGAAGTACATTAAAAAAATGCACGAACATCAGAGGAAGGAAAACTCGACAAACCAAAATAAAGTTCAGCGTTCAATTCTCTACGGCATCCAATCCTCAATCACCCTACAAAAACCCATCGCCAGACCGCATTAGGGCGACCGGAGCAAACTCGATAACAAACATACACACATACACCCCTATACACAGCACATGATACTCTGCGGTTAACAGGGAAATCGATTCTAACTGCATTTTATTCAGTCGTTAAGGGACGAAATTACGGTATCGATTTCTCGGGACGAAAGAACCGCAGGCCTGATTTCCCTAATGTCGGCGTAATGGATTCAATCTTGACACATGCTGGCCGGGAATCACGGAGCTCATCGTGCAAGGGGAGGGGGGGGGGGGGGGTTACGGCTAGCAGGCGATTGACTTTGTTATAACTTAGCGAAGCGACTGATAGCTTTCTGGCACATAGAACCTGCAGAAATTGTTACATCTTTTTATATGATACATTTTCTGTAGAGTATATATTCGGAATTATTTGAGCTACATAAAATCTATCTATCTATTTATTTCTCTACTGATGTACATGTGTATATATATTTTTTTATAATTCTTCTAGAGGGAACTCTGACTCGTCCTGTAAGTCGGGGAAAATACCGTATAGGCTCAATACGTATCCGTCAGCGGTTTAGCAGATGGCACCATGTTCTTGTTATCCTTCTTTTTTAATTAACCTTTCAATGTATACAATCGCGTGGCATTAAAATGGAAACATCACCCACAGAAGAAAACGTAGTGTTGACGTTCCCCATATATGCCCGCCCTCATTTCGACTCCTGGGATCTTGTTCAATTATTCATACGAGTCTAACGAATAAAATGCACGTTCGATCCCCCGGGATCATCATTTATTCAAACTGTCTCTTGGCCGCTCCGTGAGAAATAAAACGATTCCCCCATATCAGACAGAGCGGTAAGGTATATACGTAATGACGTCAAGTATAATTAAAGAAAACACAAATCAATGAAAAAAAGATTCGTGGACATTCGTTGCCAATTCAATGCCAGTTCTTTCCATCAAAAAAACACACACCAAAACACACACACCATCACCATAACAGAAAAACGATCCCACAGGCAGCGCGAGCCCCACAGCTTCAATTGTTTTTGTTCGTTTCCCAACACACGTGCAATAATAATTGTGATGTACTGACAAATAACAGGCTTTTGAGGCGGGCTTTTTTTGTTTTCGTAATGTCAACTTTGCTCGATCGTCTCGATAGTCTTTATCTGGGAAGCGGAAAGAGAAGAAAGAGTGTTTTTCTTTGCCTCTCTGGAGAACTGTTTACTTTTCATTTTGGCTCAAACTCCTAACGGGAGGGGGGGGGGGGGGTAGGGTAGGGGAGCCAGCGCGTCTGCCAACCCAAGACTTGAAAAGTTTGCACTGCGCTTGCGCACTTCCGGTCCGTTGCCAGGACGAACTCGTTCGTATGAAAATGCTAGCACTCCACATATGGCGTGCCGTACTTGACATTAATCCAAAATATAGATCTCTATTAATAAAACATCTCCATTTTGGACGTACACAGATAATTGTTAAAGGTATAGTGTACAACATTTGCAAACATCAACACACAAAACTACTGAATTATTCTGAAATACCTTACTGTAATTTGGTATAATTTCTTTGGAGGCATCCATGATTGTAAAACATTGGACGATACTTACTACAAAATACAGGCCCCCAAATCAACCCATTCCTGATAAGTTAAGCAATTACAATATTGGCGTATCCTACCTTTATTAGAGATATATAGTATTAGAAACAGATTAGATAACTGTATTGTTAATAGAGATATCTCTATTGTAATTGTATTAAATGTCAAGTATGCGCGCCATACTCCACACATTTCTGTCATCTATTGTGTGCTTATACATCGAGCACAAATTACGGCCCAGCAAACCGACTATTTATATACCGATGACAAAGAAACAAATTCAAGTGGACGCTAGTCTCCTCTCGAGAATTGTCGCCATGTCGGTCTACAATATTATACAATCATTACATACTCCTCGGTGTAATTTAGAAGTCTGTCTCCGATGCGGTATGCGTGTCAAATCGCGATACACGGCACGGACTGGTGAGATTTGAAGGTGTGCATGGCGAAAATGCAATAGGATAAGTACTTGGTGGTAACACCATGTCGTAATTCTCTTTTAGTGAGATGTGTGGTTCTTAAAAGAACCGGAAATAACTATAGGTCCCGATGGTTCTTGAGTTCCTTCTGGTTATTGGGTTCCCTCTGGTTCTAAGTTCCGAACCACAAATCTCACTAAAGAGCATTACCACGTAATATTACCCCTAACTACCTATCTTATAATTATGTTCGATTAGTTATCCGTCCGCTTCGTACCGACATACGGCATTGTACGAAAAGGCCAGCATAGAATTTAAGTGCGCGTGATTGCATGCTTACACCGTGGTTGGTTCCACAATTTCCATTAACGAGAGATTATCGCTTAAAAAAACCATAATTATAGTACCAGTTGTAATCAGCATCTGATTTCCAATACTTATACTGTTATTAACAAGTTCATATCCGCAGGCTTTACTATCAATTACCTTATTGTGGACACATTAGACCATGGAGTACACTGTACAAAGCTTCACGTACACTGTTAAAAAACAAACCACGTACAATTTACGGGAATTTACCTGGCAGCTATGGTTGCCAACAAATTCCCGTAAAAATGTACGGTCACCGTAAAATTTACGGTCACCGTAAAATGTACGGTCACCGTAAACTGCCGGACCGAGACAGATTTGGAAATTAATATAAAAAGCGGCAGACCTGAGCCACACGAATTCGATATAATACGCAGTAACTCAGCCGTTGTGGGTTTTTTTTATTTTTAATATCGGGCCCTTCAAAAGTGTTCCGGTATCCAATATCCGAACACAAGATAGGTTTAGATTGTGAGAATCTTCCCGATTGAACTGCAATACCTCTTTGGTTTAGCCATACTCCTCTGGTAACCCGTGCCCCGTTACATGAGAAAGCAGCTCGTTTTGGGTACAAGGCATTTGAATTGTCGACAGCGTAAACACTGCTGGTCATTCAACTTGCGTTTTTGTATAGAGAGACTCTGTATAGCGTTTCCAAACGCGATTTCCTATTCCCAGGGCGCTTCCGTTACTCTTAGACGGGAACGGAAAGTGCGAAAAGGTGTATTTTGAACGGGCAGGCCACGCGAGTGTCTATTGTCAAATTACCGACCGTGGCCGCGCTCCTTTGTTCGGCGGGCTGCGCACCCTTTGCAAACTGCCCTTTCACTGATGTCTCGTGCGGATTGGGTTTTTTCAATTGCGGAGAATCGGAATAGAAAGAATAAAATAAACAGGACTATAATTTATTGGACGTCCTTATATCTCTCTTCAAATTTCATCTGCTCGGCTATTTTTGTTCCGATTTGTCCCCGTCAAGGGTCGCGAATATGCTAGTTATAAAAAAACATTGAATATATTAAATGGTCCAAAAATCTGATTGCTTTCAATAATTTGTTGCTATTATAGAAAAAAACAGCTTGTGTGAGTTCCAAATCAGGTTTTTAAATTATTAATCTGCGTGTGTGTGTGTGTGTGGCAACATTTTTAGGTGATGGATTTTTGTCACTGTAATCTTCGCAAATCGTAATGTGTTCTTTGAGCGGGGGGGGGGGGGGGGGGGGAGTACCATATATATCCTGGCACTGTGTGGTATTATTCATCAGGGGAGTTCAACCATGGATTGTGCGAACTGGCATTTTTCTCCATTCTTGTCCCATGGGAAAAGGAGACAGACTTAACCACCTGCTGCCGTTATTCTCCCGTTCGTTTAAAGGTAGGATACACCATTGGTAATTGCTTGAATTATCATGAATGGGTGGATTTGGGGTTGTTGTATTTTATAGTAAATACCGTTTAACTAACCTGTTTGAAGTTTTACAATCATGGATGCCGAGAAAAGCACAAAAAACAGCGTTTGTTTTCAACTGGCGTCGAGCAGTTATTTTTATGTTATTTTTGTTTTTTCGAGATCGCCGTCCGGCGATCGCGAATTTTTCTTATGATTCTATTTTTCAGAATAATTACAGGATATTTAGCGCAATAATTTTGCTGGATGCCTAGAATCATTATTTACTTTCAAATGGGTAAGATATTTCTTAATAATTCGGTAGTAAATATTTTCGATATCTGCAAATGGTGTATCCTGCCTTTAAGGGTGTCATTAATATACGAATTTATTTTTAGTTTTCACCAGACGAATATTATAATCATTGTGGATTGCTACGGCTTATCTATTTTCCCACGAAAGATCGTGTGCCCTGGGGGCATTTTATTATATAATGACGCACATTTGACAAAAACACGAAGACATTTTAATGACGATCTTTCCCAAAAAGTCTTAAATAATCGGACGATATTTATTTGGCTTGGAAAAATATGGATCTACTATAGACTCGGTTCGGGTTGGTTTGGTTTTTCCTTCATATTAGTTGGGTGGGGTCGGTTTCAGTTTTGCGTTGTGATTTTCGGGTCGGTTAAGCTATGTTGTGAGAAGAAGAAAAAGACACAAAATAAACAAAACCGAAATGGAAAATTGACGTGGTGTATTCGTTTTTTTACAGCTTCATATGACAGCCAAATTTACGTGTTGGCATTATAACATCTGGTACACCGACTTGCTTAAAATGCTTGGTATGTTTTTTAACTTTGAATTCACCAGACTAAAGACGCGGTTGCTATATCACGTGATTCGGGGCAAGCTTTCGCATAGTTACGTGATGCTAGGAGTCCACTGGGCCGCGCCAGTTTGCGCCAGTTTGCGCCAATGCAATTTGCCGTGGCGCCTAGCGTCGCCAATAAGGTGCCTAGTGGCGTGTAGTGGCTCAAACTGCCTCCCAACTGGCTCGTGGTGGCCCGTAACGGCACAAAATTTGAATGTGGCGGCAAGAAAATTTCAAAATGTTTGAAATTTTCGTCGCGCCACTTGCATCGAGCAATCAGCGCCAAGTGTCCGCCAAGTGGCACCAAATGGCGCGAACATATCGCCCTTTGGCGCAAACAATCCGCCTATTGGAATCCACTGGAATGTAATTGCGCGCGCCAAGTTGCGCCATATTTAGTAGAGATGTTGTTCATACATGCTAGGAGTCCACTAGGCCAGCGCCAGTTGGTGCCAGTTCGCGCCAAAGATTATGTGATTGGCGCGTAGTGGCTCGCTGTGGCGCCGAATTAATGTCCGCTCGGCATGTGTCGCCAAGTGGAATAAACTGGGTGCCATATGGCGTGCGCCAAATGCCACCCGGCTTACTCCAAAATGTTGCGCCAGTTTGCGCCAGTTCGCGCCATTACACGGCCATTTGATTCCAAAATTCACCCTGTTGGCGCCATTCGCGCCAATAGACGGCTACTTTGCGCCACTTGGTGATTAGTTTGTGCCAAAGGTCGCCAAATTGGTTTGAACTTGCCGCCGCTTGGCGCTACTTGCCGACTATAAAAATACCGGCCATCGGCTACCTGGTTCAGACCCTTCTCAGCTGCTTTTATAGGCGGCAAGTAGCGCCGAATGGCGGGCAACCAGGTGGCATTTGGCGCGAAGTAGTCACCAATCGGGTGCCGTTTGGCTCGCGCCACTGCACATTTGGCGCGCTTTGGCGGGCTATCCGCCTCTGTTGGAATTGTTTGGCGCGCGCCATTACATTCCAGTGGATTCCAATAGGCGGATTGTTTGCGCCAAAGGGCGATATGTTCGCGCCATTTGGTGCCACTTGGCGGCCACTTGGCGCTGATTGCTCGATGCAAGTGGCGCGACGAAAATTTCAAACATTTTGAAATTTTGTTGCCGCCACATTCACATTTGGTGCCGTTACGGGCCACCACGAGCCAGTTGGGAGGCAGTTTGTGCCACTACACGCCACTAGGCACCTTATTGGCGACACTAGGCGCCACAGCAAATTGCATTGGCGCAAACTGGCACCAATTGGCGCTGGCCCAGTGGACTCGTAGCATGAGGAGGGTCTGAACCAGGTAGCCGATGGCCAGTATTTATATAGTCGGCAAGTAGCGCCAAGCGGCGGCAAGTAGCGCCAAGCGGCGGCAAGTTCAAACCAATTTGGCGACCTTTGGCACAAACTAATCACCAAGTGGCGCAAAGTAGCCGTCTATTGGCGCGAATGGCGCCAACAGGGTGAATTTTGGAATCAAATGGCCGTGTAATGGCGCGAACTGGCGCAAACTGGCGCAACATTTTGGAGCAAGCCGGGTGGCATTTGGCGCACGCCATATGGCACCCAGTTTATTCCACTTGGCGACACATGCCGAGCGGACATTAATTCGGCGCCACAGCGAGCCACTACGCGCCAATCACATAATCTTTGGCGCGAACTGGCGCCAACTGGCGCGGCCCAGTGGACTCCTAGCATAAGATACGTTTGGCACCAATATATTGTTCACAGTGGGCGAGAATGGCACAAAGACATCAGACCATTCCAGAGCTGGGGGTTGCGAGCGTAAGGCTTGCCCTGAACCACGTGATATAGCAACAATTTCTTTAGTCTGGAGAATTCAAAGTTAAAATGTGCCAAACATGTTGAGCAAGTCAGTGAACCAGATGTATTTAAATTTAACGCGCAAATGGCTTATTAAACGCACTTGCGTGGTCGAGGATCTCCTTACTGTAAATTCATTTAGACACACTCAATACCGTCCCACCACTGTAAAAAGAAATAAGGTTGTAGTCGAATACTCTCGACTCACTGCGTGTATAATTACTGTGTCTTCCCCCGTTGTCAAACAATTACACGACGTTAACTACAGGTATCTCGACACGACACTCGCTGCTTCCGCTACAAATAAAGAAAAACCCACGATTCGCATGAGTCCGGTCCGGCGAAATGCAGAGCACCGCGCTGGCGATTTTCCCCCCTTAATCAGCCGATCAATTTCGCCTTCAATGTTCAATTAAAGGTCCATTTGACTTGCTAATGAGCAACTGGATGTTTCTGAAATTGAAGCCAATGACTTGCGCCGCAGCCGAAAATCCCGTAAGAAAAAAAACCTTGGTGCAATGAGTAGGCGGTGGGCGACCTGGGAAGTTCAAATGACCATTTAATCTCGAGATAACTGAACAAGTTTAAAGGTAGTATACACCAATTTCAAACAAAACGACTGAGTTAGTTTAAAAAAATGTTATGTCGACAATGGCAAAGATCTTTTCTGGTTTTTGTTTATACTAACGGCCTGCGATTTCTCCTTTTATTAATTCGTTGTTATGAATTCTTGTTTTGTAAAGTACATCTAGCCAGAGACTCGCATCGTTGAAAGTAAGCTCACATCATTTTAAACTTTTAAATTATAAGGCACTTCCGGTTTGGACCGGAAGGGTCACATGATTTTGCACGCATGAGATAACATAGAAGAACGTTATATTTCCCTTAACTTTAAATACTAAACTGACGTGTATAAAATGTTAGGTTCCGGCTTTATAAAGCGATTTTGTTGAAAATAGAGAGGAACATTATGTACTTGAAAAGTAACGAAATTTGATACCGATAAGTTTATTTCAAGATGTTGTCAAGCCCAAAAATGTTCCTGCAAGTAGAGGTCGATCAAACACTGACGCTCAAAGTACCACTATAAAGAGAAACACTGCGCGCTGGAAGTAACGACATTTGATACCAAGAAGTTAATATTAGGACGTTGTCGAGCCACAAAATGCTCTTACAGAGGTGGGTCGATCAGACATCCTAATGCTCCAAGTACGGTGCCTGTTTGCACTCGCGCCTCTTCCCTGGCAAGAAATCCCAAGAGCCGTAGGTCAGCCCCCCCCCCCCCCCCCCCCCATTACAAAAAAATGTGGATTAATCTTTCATGGGTTTGTGACGCGCCTGAAAGCAGCACCCTTTCAGACAACCCACCTAAAAAAAATCCGCGATAAAGCAATCGCTCGATATTCCTTCCATTAGGGCGATTGCGACACGAGTCAGCACAGTAACAATAAATGCAAAAAAGAAGAAGATGTTTTTCAGGAGCCGCCACTTGCTTAGATTTTCAAAGTTAAAAGGATGCTGGAAAAAGAGGATGAGGTAGGTGGGAGGGGGGTTTTGAGCGAAAGAGTGCGGATTCAATTTCACCGCCGTGACTTTATGATTTTGCCTCCTATTACTTTATGGCGGCATATAGGATTCCTAAGACATATCAATACAAAGGGCGACAAGGCTTGTGGTCGAGTGGATGCGATCACTTACCTTTCTTTGATTCTTCTCGTGAATTGGTCACTTTCGGCAAGCCTTCCGGACTTTACAACCTAATGGAGAGTTTTCTACTCCCAAAGGCAATGTCAAAATAATAGATGCATTTTTTTTGCGGGACCGTAAAAGAAAGAAAAGGTGCAGAGAATCCACCAACATTCTTGCCGTGCACGGAAGTTCTGACGGGCACTGCAACCAAATTACCGTAAAGCATACAGTCAAAATGTTTGCGCATGGAGCTACCCTTCTGTCGTATACAAAAATGGTAATGTCGCAATACAAGTTTTTTAAATCTTCGCGACTAAAACGTTAATAAATAGGGATTGTTTTCGGTTAGGACAAGTTGAAATAATAATTATATACGCCTTTAGGATACTACAATAATTATTGATACCCAGTTTCTTCTTGCTTACCAAACAAAGCACAGCCGTAGGCCTTCGCCTTCTGGGAGCCCCAGCCCTATAGGAACTTCGCATGGTGTACGTCATCAACCATACCGATTTGAAGAATTAAGTAAGGCTAATAAACCCTTCGAGCAGGTTTTTTTAAAAGGACTATATGTACTCATTCCATGAATTAATGCACCGCCTGGATTTTTCTTTTTGCTTGTATTTATGGCTCTTTACCCCTCCTCCGTTCCAGGCTAAAAGCCTCCGGGGCAAGTTCTTTAAAAGATGTCGGTTTTCTTCCACGTCAAGAGTCAAAAGCAGAGACAACAGTCGATGGGGATGCATAGGCCGATCGTTACGGCCGGGGCCGGGGCTGACATCACGCCTGGAGGAATACTCTATTCTCACACTACGTCCTGCCAGTTAATATATAAGCGCATGCATTTATTTTTCTAATTCGAGTAGAATTTCACTTGAGAAATGTCCATCTCCAAAAAACAAGAGAGAAAAGTGGCAACATCTTTATTCACTTGTCAAGCCATAATTCCTCGCCGAATCTAAATTATCATTATCTTGTTGGGAGATATAACCACCCCCCCCCCCCCCCCCCACCCCCACCCCCCCCCCCCCCCCCCCTCCCCAAACACCCGTATAAGAATGAGGCATCATATTTGACTAACAATAAGAAATATCCCCATTTTCTATTATTCGTCTACTATTATCTACCCAGAAATCTATGCCACTGGCGTTTTGGTCTGAATTATTTCAACCCAGGAAAGTAATTGCGGTTCAAGTAGAAGCATTTTGAACAAACTTTTTAACAGTCCACAACTTTTGTACACGACAACGTACAATACAACGTACAATGCCATGTCCCCACAGTGATGCAAATTCACGATTATGTGTCGTTAACAGTGTGTGTTTGGACCGCAATGTGGATTAATGCAGCATACGATTATAAGCTTTGCTCGCTGGGATTACATCTGCGCAGCAGGTGAACAAGCGCATCTACATAACATGCGCATACATTGGATACGTACGGCTTGCCTTGTCCGGCTAATAAGTAATATCAATTCCACTGTTTGTCAAGACTTGGCCTATAGCTGCCCACAGTCGACTCTGACCTAAAGGTCCTTTAAGGTTGAATACACCATTGTTATCATAAATACATGTAGGTAGATTTGGGGGTTGGATTTTATAGTAAATATCGCTTAACTGGCATGTCTAAAGTTTTACAATCATGGATGCTAAGAAAAGCAAGAAAAACGGCATTCGTTTTCAACCGGCGTCAGGCAATGGTTCTTCTGTTATTATTCCTTTTTTTCACAATCGCCGTCCGGCGTATAATTGGGTCAACATTTCAACCTAGGAAACTAATTGTTGTTGAAATAGAAGCATTTTGAAAAAGGTGCTCGACTTTCTAACCATTTTGTACACGAGGACAAAGAGATGTCTCCACAAGGATACAAATTTGAGGATAATGGTTATCTAACACATTCTCTATAGATACAGGAACACAATGACCAACACTGTCATATATCTTGCTTCATTATTCAAAGAACACAATAATGTTGCACTATACCAAGCACGACGTATGACAGAACAGAGCTCTTTGGTCTGTATATCGTATACTCACTCTAGACTATTGTTACCTATAACTCATTCCTCTAGATGTCTGAAAGAATTGAGATTCCGGAATATATGAAGTATATATGGGACGGAGGAAACCCCCCCCCCCCCCCCCCCCCCCCCCCCACTTTCCCTTCCCCCTTATTTGTGGTGGCCATTCTGCTTGCGGAATGTTGTGGTTTCTAAGGAATTATGTTTAAAGGGCGCGGTAGGTAAAAATAGTTAGTGTGTAGGTATGATGGGGCTGAGGGAGGAGTCCCTTGGTCCCACGTCTTGCTGGGTATATTCCGGAAACACAATGGCCAACAAAAACAAGGAAGTGTTTTTCGTCTGCCACATGTCGTGCTTCAAAGGTGCCCTTCAGAGACTTTTAGGGTTAAACCATGGTTAAACCGTTCACGATGAAGCAGACATAACTAGTTGTGCATAATACCCTGCACGATTTACGGCAGAGCGGACTTCTTGTGTTTCTACACCTCATACACACTCCAAACTATTGTTGCCTATAAACACGCTAAGATAGGCCTATATATCTGAAAAGAATTCCTGAGATCCTGGAAATACAATATGACCAACACATTATGTTCCATTGAAATATTGCACACCCGACCGGACAATGTCCCCCCCGCTTATTCATCATTATAATGAAACGAAGAGATTCACCCGATGTTGAAGGTGACGAATCACCGTAGGATCGGGGGGACGAGGGTGATGAATCCGGCCCATCCACCTTTTTAATCACACTAAATCGACTTCTTGACCCCGTCCTATTTTCAAGTTGAAGAGATCATTTCACAAAGCACAACACAGTTCCCCAGGACATCGGTTTCTTCATCAGCGACACCTGGCGCCCCGTCATCACCTCCCAGTCAGATGGGTCCCCTATACTCTTTGAGACAACTTAGTTATCCAGCATTTGGGTTCCCAATACCCTTAGCGACCTTCTACTTTGCTCCCTTTCATATTAGATCTAAACGCCTCAATAATCTTCCAGCATACCCTGTACGTCATGCATGACTACCCATTGTTTGTATCTTCTCACGCTTCCTGCACCGCTTCCAGGCACCCTAAAACCCCGTTTTATCGTTTTAATCTCTCCGTCTCATGACGACGGGTAGCGCCGCCATTTTGTGCGCCCCTTTCCGCAAAATGCAGGGTCCGACCCTGCAATGACAGTTTAAGAGGCAGTCATTTTGTCGTTAACACAAATATTTATCGAGTCTCAAAGTTAAAAGAATACCCGTTTTGACGGCTATTCTTTTAGCAGACCAGATTTTGTTTATCGGAGACAAAAAACTTATCCCTGAAAGCGGTCAAATTATAACGCTAAACTATTTCTCATTTCTCATGTTAAGAACAGGTCCCTACACGTAAAAACATAAAGAAAAAAAAACTGGACCGTAATAAACCACTGGTAGTTTTTCTACCTCGGAAAACTATGCTTTAAAAGTGCAGTAGATAACATATTATCTGTGTGGATGCTGTAAAGCGATAAAACAATAAGCCTATTCTAAGATCGCGACTTCACTTTCAAAATTCACTGAGTCTTAAATTGACATTGCGCCCAAGATCAGCATTAAGGGCGTGTTCTAATAGAGCAGATTGCAGCTATCGCACGCGCGTGTCACGCACTGAACCGACCAATGAGCTTTGTGCGCCAACAAAAGTGGCCGCTTGTTCACCTATCAACGTCCCGTGGGAGGGTAGTATACAACTTCGCTGGGTTCACACACATCGTTCCTCGTTTGAACGCTTTATGGACATTCCCACTCTACCTCGTCTACTGTTCGGCTATTCCGGTCAAGCGTTTTTTGTATCACGTATTGTTAAAGTCGTTTAAAACATGAATCAGATTAAAATTTCTGCAAACTGCTTACTGGCTGGAATGACCCGAAATATACAAATCAAATAAGTTAAGCGGGCCTAGTAATGAGGTCTTAACAAGATCTTCTCATAAAAGAACACCACTTGAAATTGTCTACTAAAAAATCGTAGACAATCGCAATTGCATTAATTGGTCGAGAGAAAGAAAAAACACGCATGCGTGTAGGGCGCACGATTATAGGTTTGACAGTAAATACAATCCAGGATTTAGATTCGTTTACAGAATGCACTTACCAGTAATGGATGTCAAATATTTGTTAATTTTTGGCATGTCAAAAAGAGAGAGGAGTAATTAGCATTGTTAGCGACCGAGTAGTTATTATGTGCCGCGTAAAATAGCCAACTTCCCTCTTTCGTTAATTATTCGTTCTACCATTGAAATCGGACAATTAGGGCCGGCATGTTTGCTCACAGAGCCCCTGCATGATAGCGTCTATTTCTATGGTAATTGCTATTCGGTATGATAATTATTGTGCCAGGTCACGGCGGAATGTACACGTCCCTAATTGCACTACACCTTGGAAGAACAGATTTGTCGGTAACAAAAAGTCGGGTGGCAAAAATCCATTCACCTCTACCTAACCAGTGTGTTAAAATGTGATACAAATAATAATCGCTGATGATTGGACGCTCATGACTATCATATTTATTAGAATTGGTCTCACATGTTTTGACACTTTAGGAAAATGGCACGATCGGTTAATTTTAACAAGTGTTTTTGTTCTCTCGGTGCTTAGGCAGGTGGAGCTCGGTTGACTCGGGCATTATTTATTTATGTTTTTTGTGTGTGTTTTTTTAATTTTTATTTGTTTTTTATTTATTTATTTAGGCCCTATTTGAAGAAACTGTTATTTATAGCCTTACAGCGGAACTTGGGAATAGTTAATATGAGACGAATGGAACGTGGAAACTAGTCGCGTGAAGCGATTCTACCATTTTATTTTAGTTTGGTGGCACCTCTGATAATACACCAATTTATTAGGCCACGCCCGTCATAGCAACTGTCTACAGGTAAATGTGACGCGTGCCTGACCGATCACCTATACGGAAGACACTATTTGACTTCAACTACACTGAACAAAAATATAAACGCCCACAAAAATATAAACGCCCCCAAAATGGTTATTTGTCTTGATTTGTAAACAACATTTGTGTCCACCTGTGTTGTGGGTGGAATCACTGCATCACTGAGCAATTACTCACTGGCAGAGATGGACACAAAGGTTGTTTACAAATCAAGACAAACAACAATTTTGGGGGCGTTTATATTTGTCTTGATTTGTAAACAACATTTGTGTCCATCTGTGTTGTGGGTGGAATCACTGCATCACTGAGCAATTCCTCACTGGCAGAGATGGACACAGATGTTGTTTACAAATCAAGACAAACAACAATTTTTGGGGCGTTTATATTTTTGTGGGCGTTTATATTTTTGTTCAGTGTATTATGATGTCGTGCGTGGGCAGTGGCTAGGGCTAGGGCTACAGAGAGACATTTGATACTAACCCCTGTAGCGGTTCGCCATTTTTGTTCAGCAGCTGGGTTGTGCGTTATTCATGAAAAAAAACAATGGCAACTCAGTTAGATTAAAGAACTATACAGAATTATAAAGAACGGCTGTCTTCAACCAACTCGCCAATAGGCTAGTTGGTAGAGAGGTGAGCTATGGATCGAAAGGTCTGCGGTTCTAATCTGGTTAGCGTTCATCTTTTTCTTCGCAAATTTACCTTGTGAATTATTTTAACCAGAGAGCAAGGCTGAATGCAAAACCGGGTTAGGTTACCTTCAAGGGTTTCAAAAAAATACAAGAATAACCGCTACACGAGATAATTTATTGTGACTTCCTTGGGATTAAGGTATCCCACTAGTGTCAGGGATATCATTGTGGTCGGTGTCTTTAGGTGCTTACTATAACTCGCACTGGGTATTTCAACCTAGCGTAATTTCATGCAATAACGCCTTTGACTAAATAGGGAATGGCCCAACATTATACTTTTCCCCTTTGTCAACGGTACCGTACTGGAGACGGATTCACAATGAACATAACAACACCACTTAACCGTGACTACGATTAAAACCACCAGACTGGTAAATGGAATTGTGCCGTACATGACACGTCAAATCAACAACAAAAGTTAAATCAACAACAAATGTGCGGTTAACTATAGGCTAAAGTAAATAATTTTCTGTGGGACAAAATGGCGGACCTTAAAATCATGCACTGTGATTGGTCACATATTTCTAGGGGTGTGGCCTTCTAGACCGGTCAATTTAAACTTCTTTTTCACTGCTAAACAGGAATAACATCTATAGATAATAAATGCCTATCCTGTAGCAAATCATCTCAAAACCAACCAGATTCACATTTGCGACCCAACCCAACAAAATAAGTCACAGGTTGCCAGAACTCAGGTCGCAGGTTTTTGAATTATAATACACCTTTAACAGTGTCCTACACAACACAAATCAATGGAAACTTTAAACGCTTTTACCCAAATAACAACTGTACATTATAAGGTGTCAACCTCAGTGATACATCAAAATGAATAGCAAATGATGCGCTTTCTACTTATACTGCATGTGAAAACCTAATACCTGAAAACATGTGCTTAAAACTCATTTCGCAGGATTCGGTCACATGCAGGACCCTGATAAGTCTACACGCGACTGGTATATATACAACAGTCGCTGGTTGTTCTTGTTCGTTATGTATAGCCGTTGAATTTACTTTATAATACACTGCTGCAGATGGAAACAAAGATACTTCAAATACACATCACTTCCAAAATTAATGTGTTTACCTCTTGAAGAAGCTCTTAAAGAAGCTGGCGGGGGGAAGGAAAGCAAAGGAGGAAGAAAAAGTGATTACGGCGATATAACACTTCAAGACGGGACCTCCTCCGGATTCCAATTGCGTATTAATCTTACGGAGAAGATTACAAACGCAATTTATTCCCCAAGACAGAAGATGACCACAAAGAGCAATTTGTCCTCACAAAATGACTTTGTCTCAACAGCAGGCTGTATCCCCGTGTTAATGAAAAAGTGCGAGGAGGCGTCTAGCAATTAAAATCTCATTCGTATAGAGCCCGTCACGTGAACGGTATTAAACGGATGATAAAGACATGGCTGGCTGGTTTTAAACACTTTTCCAGTGTCACATGAAATAAGGACACTTATACAAATCAATGCCTGTTTTAATTTAATTATATTTAATACCGGCTCATGGTCCTGAACATTGTTAACTGCTCTCGTCTTCGAATCGGGCATTAACGCGTCCAAGCCATGAGCCGGTTTAAACGTACTTGTTTAAAACCGGCCAACCACATTTGCATTCCCTTGTTTGCAACTGACCATGTCCCCGTGTTTGATAAAACAGCGCAAAGAGGCGAATATTTCATTTGAACATTACTCGGACACTCTCGATAAAAGCGACATTTAATTGATTGTACACGAACCATTGATACTGATGGTTCGTGTATCAGAATGAACCATACTTCTGATGTTAATTTGACCACATGCAGTGAACACACGCATACCATCGCCATGACAGCATAACACTGCGATATATTGGATAACCGGCTTCAAGGATATGAAGTTGTATAAGGAGTTGATGCAAACTGCAAAGTCTGTAGTTAGACATCATTTTATTATACGCATTTTTGGGGTGTCTTTAGTCTACGCAAATTAACTTCGGCAATATTTAATAAAATATCGCCAATAACTATTCAATTTAAATTGATATTTAGTGACCAGTACAAATAGATAGTGGGATAGGGATAAATTGCCTTCGAGTGGCAGAAATGTTTTATAGCAATACTATTTTACAGTGCAGTGTACTTTAGTTTACGAGAAACTGCAAATATAAAAGAAAAGGGAAATTTGGACCGCCGTGAAGTCGGCGATATTTTGTCTGTCTGCTGGTTTTATACGGATTTGTTTTGCAGAGTAAAACAACAGGAATTTGGGTAAAGCATGACTGGTATTACAGTCATGGCCGAGGTTCGTTGTTTTTAGTTGTTTTTGTTCTACTGTGATTAGACAGGATGCCGTAGGCGTATATGTCCCTGGCAATTCAAAGGACACAATTTTTGAGTCATCTCACATCATCAATTTCTCCACACATTTCTGCCTTTAACAGACATGGTCGGCTAAACACAAGACTTGTTTATCAGAAATCTTTCATGATAAGTCTGTAAGTGCAATAGAAATTCAAGAACAACCGGAAATAATACAGGTAACTTGTTTACTTTATTACATTAAAGGGATCGCATAGCTTTGGATAGTATAATGCATTTTTAGAAACTTTCACTTCGAAGTACTGCGGTTCCGGGAAAAGATATCACTTTTTATCCAAACAAAAATCAATCTGAAAAGCGTTATACTGCAGTGACGTTTCTCAGATTGTGTATTCCAATGCAGATTATTCTTCCTGCGTGGACACGTTTAAATGTTAATGTTTAAAGAAGATAATTTTCAGAGTTATGGTTCAAACATAAAGTCAATTGTTAACGGAAAGGGACGGGTTAATTCTTATTTTATTATAATCGTCATTGTCATAATACCATACACCATAGAGAAATGACCAACCAAGAACGTTCTTCCAGCGCTTTCTAATTACATGTATAACCACTCTGGGTCCGTTTAGTGAAAAAACGTAGGCCAGTGCTTGTATGACCCTGCGGTCGATAAACAATCTACTGTTTGTCTTAAGTTACGTAATCATCGAGGCTGATCCCTGCATGGGCAGGGATCGTAGATGATTGTATGCTTTCTTATTGGCTGCATCTGTCAGTGTACAAACCACGGGCACTGTTTTCTTATTGGCTCACTGTGATCAGTACACAAACCACCAGTACCAAGTTTATGTACAATCGATTAAATATCACTTTTATCGAGAGTGTCCAAGTAATAAGCTGTAACGGGAATGCAGCGCGTGATAAATTGTTGTTCTATTGTAATATTCTCCCAAAGTCAAGCCAATTGATATTTGCACCAATTCACAAACGTTCGTGAACACGTTACATATCATAATGTGCATATTATGTTTAGTACCCAGACCCACATAATGCACGTTTGTTTTTTAATTGGTTTCTTTTAAAAGATTTGTTCGTGGTATAACTTACGTTTCTGGGTCCAAATCGGCACGGTTGCCGAACTACAGTAAATATCAAAGGTAGGATACACCATTGGTAATCGCTTGAATTATCAGGAATGGGTGGATTTGGGGGGGTTGTATTTTATAGTAAATCTTGTTCTAACTGACCTGTCCGAAGTTTTACAATCATAAATGCCGAAAAAAGAAAAAAAACGGCGTTCGTTTTCAACTGGCGTCAGGCATTGGTTCTTATGTTGTTCTTGTTTATATACAATTCAATTTGGCAGAACAATTACAGGATATCTAGCGTAATCCTTTTGCTAAACGCCGACAATCATTGTTTACTTTCAACAAAGTAAGATATTTTCTAAGAATTCGGTAGTACATTTTTTTTCTTCTGCAAATGGTGTATCATCCTACCTTTAATGAACACATACCCGTATAGCTGGTCGATACGAACTGGTGCCGTGTAGGTGAAAAATCACGGTTTAATCAGTCATTCGTTGAGAGGCGTCAAACGCATAACAAAAAAACTCGGTGAAAATCGCACGATAAAGAAAAAAATCTCAAATATTATTGTCTGTATTTTTTCTCCTCCCCCCCCCCCCTTTTTATTTCGTCTTGTCTTCTGTCCCTCTTATCATTTAATCGATACGAGTGGGCGAATGGTAAATTTTAAAGAGAAACAAAATGCAAGGGTTGTCCGATGTCTCGAGCGCTTGTACTTGAAATGGCGACAATTCTGGATCTCTGACGCCGACTTTTTGTTAGGCATTTGTCTTATACATTATATTATATTTGAATACCGGAAAAAATGGGAATGCACATTCAGTACTTCATACAAAACTTAAATATGAATAAGATTAAAACTGCTGCAAACTGCTTACTGGCTCACTAAATAAAAATCCCGTAGAATTTACGGGAAAATATCTGGCAGCCGTCGGTTACAACTTATTCCCGTATAGAGGCGTCGTGTTTCAACAGTGCCACGTGACAAATTAAGCTTTCCAAATATAAATGATATGAAGATGCACTTTTTCGGCATTATTTCTCAGGAATTTGCATTTTTGAAAAAACGCATGCAAGTTACGTGTGAACTTTTCTATGTAAAGCAATCTTTTAAAAAACATTATCTTATACAATTTTTTCAAATGTTTTGGGGCACTATTTTTTCAGTGAAGAAATGTAACGTACCAATGTTTAAAAAAATGTGTTGGTCTACTTTCTCATTCAATTACACAAAAGTGCAACTTTGCATGCGGCACCTGTTGACATAACAAGCCTAATTTCGTCCAACAAATCATTGGCATTGGCAAATTGAGCAGTATAACTGGATTGATAATGAGTTTTTTAATTGAATATAATGGTCATTGGACCAACAAGTGTTCAGTCGTTTTTTAATTACAACAAAAGCATCAGGGGAACTTTTGGGGATTTTGTTGGTTTGGTGTATTTTATATATTCTTTTTACCAATGGTTAAATTGGTTTCGTTATTCCAGTATATAAGACTCGTGTATATTAGAAAGTAAATACTTAAAAGACACATACCTAACGGGGAAAATGTATTACCGGTAATGCCATTTAAGCACTTTTATTTTGGTAATCACCGTAAAATGGCGTAAAGGTTTCGACCTGCGGTAAACCCCCGTTTAATTTGCTACCTCCGTTCTCCCTTTTCCTTTCCAATTATGAACGAAATGCATAAACTCCGTCCTTTTACAGCGGTTTTCCTACGCATCCTGAGTGCACGTATACTCAGGCCGGGTTTATTGGCATGGCCTACCGCCCCCCGTTCAGTATTATTGTAAACGAATTCTCATTAAAATACACAACCGCGTATACTGTTGTGTGTGTGTACAAAATGTACGTGTAGGCCTACATGGTACATCCCTGGGTGAACAGTCGCGACCGTTTACTCCGTTAGTCTTACTGAGTTTCCCCCAACTTAATCAAAATGCGAGCCCCGGCAGTTATGTTCGTTGATTTGTACACCCTGAGCGACGTTACGTCTAATAATTGAAGACGATCCCGTGTCCTATCCATTGAGCATGCCCGCCCATCACCGCTGCGAGGCCGGTGTAGCGCGAATTCCGGACTCTCCTGTAAAATACGGACTCGCTGGTGGTATTTGCGCATGCCTGGGTACAGATTTTGTTTTTTTACAATCATCCAAAGCCTTAAATTAAAGGGAAACAATCGGACTAAAAAAAAATAACGTCGAGGTTTCGAACCCACAACCTCCAATCTATACGCCTTGCACAGTCTCGACTGAGCGATCCGACTGAGCTATCGGAATGCTTGGCTGAAGACGAGAATTGTTCGTTTAGCTCACCCGAGCCGACACGGGTTTAGCCCAAGGCTGCTCGTTTATTCCGACTTCCTTTTTAATACCCGAGCCGATCCGGGGAAGCTACTCGAACGCACCATAAAAGTATTGAAGAGCGTGCTCAACAATCCACCCACTATGCACCCACAGAGCGTGTAAGTTGGCCTAGGGTCGTACGAGAGTTTACGAAAAACTGAACTTTTCCTTCAGCCTTGCTCTATGGTTAAAATAACCTACAAGAACTTTTGGAGAAGAACAAAATAAACGTTAACGTTAGCCGGATTCGAACCACAGACCATTTAATCCATAGCTCACTTCTCTACCAACTATAAGCTATCGGCGAGTTGCACGGTTAAGGACAGCCGTTCTTTACAGTTCTTAATTTATGTAGATGAGTTGCCATTGTTCTTTTTCATATATATACATTCACGCACAACCCAGCTACTGAGGAAGAAAAAATCGCGAACCGCTACAAGAGTAGTATTAAGTGTCTTCCTTGCGTGACAGTGCGTGACAATTGACAACCTACCTCATTGTATTATAGTGCAATGCCACTATAAACTTTTTAAATTTAAGGTGTGACTAGCACAATAGAATTGCGCTGTTTGATTTGGTTGGGTAAATTTTAGTTTACCTAAACTAAACAGCACCCTCATATTGTGTCTGTCATACATCAAAAATGCCAATGACCCAGTGCTCAACTCATGTACGACCGATGGAGTATAATTGGGTATAAAAAGACCGACTGAGCGCCTATTATTTATCGGCTGCCGCGTGATCCTGGGCCTGATGGAAGGGGTAATAATAATTGTAAAGCGCTTTGAGATCGTTGATACGGATAGGTGGGGAATATTTCTACATGAACAGATTTATACTAAATTTAGTCTATTTGGTCAGTACTTTTCATTTTAGGAACCTTTTACTGGAACCAATTCCCAGACTGCATTGGTGACGTTAATTTACGCACTGGTGATCACCGCCGCGGCGCGTATACAAATTTTACGAAAGAAATCATATATAAAAAACTACAAGTTCAAATTAGTTAAAAACTAGCTACAAACATACTCAGAGATGATCTGCATTTATAAGGAACACAACACATTCCAAATTATTTCTGTATATAGGTAGAGTATATTTATAGGTATATGCACACAATTTCGAAAAATGTGTGACGTCATCATGACCTCATCATTGCAATGTTGTCAAAAGCTTTACAATGGGTAGGTTAATTTTTTAATAATAGCATTAAAACTCTGAAATGACGGCGAAAAAAGCCATAATGTTTTGTTTACCAAGAGACACAGTTCTAGTTGTGTATTGTAGGGCGCACGAGCCAAATTGCGCATATGTACAGTCAATACTAGACCGATAAATCTCTTCAGGCCCTTATGTATTTGGCGCGACACCAGCAGACAAAACTCTGAACAAGTCGCGGGTCAGCAGCTCCCCATATCAGACTGCGCGGTGCGGTGAGCCGGTGGCCGTACGAGAACACATAGGATTCGCGGGCGCGGAGGATCTCCTAACGCCGTAACCCGTGTTTACGCGTTACCACCGTGGGCTGTATCACTTGGTACCGTTCATGTTAATGCATTGTTCTTTATTATATAATTACCGGTACAATTTTGCGACCTATTTCCCCCACGACACGTTGAAAGTCAACTGGAAGTTCTACCGGCGTCTCTGTCGTTCGGGTTTTTATATTTATTGGTTTCTGTTGAGTAATCTGCGAGACATTGTTTATGATGACTGTAGCTCGACGCAAAGAGAAGTGCGCCCTTCCAACGAACTGGTTTCGTCATTAGAGTCATTATGATAATAAATTAAATCGTTTATTACAAGCATTGCTCTCTTTTTGTCGTAGTTGTAGCGACTGCTTCAAATTAAACGTAAACGATGTACGGAAGATCCCCTTTGGCCTCGAAACACACACCTGAAGGACCAACTTGCATTAATTGATACCAATTCTACGCCAAATGAAAAAAAGTGCCTACCTGTTCATTGAGATGTGCACATAATCTTTTGCCTCGCCTCCTTTCCGAAACACAGAGTCCTTCAGTTGCCAGAGGGTGCTCATTTTCGACATGGTGGCTGGCGTCTCCTCGGTCAACCCTCCAAAGCTTTACTCCGCTCTTTCCGACAAAAAGATAAAAGAAGGAGATGGAGGAAAACAGGTAAACGGATTTAAGGTACGCGCACAAGAATGGCGTGGCTATCTCACTCCGATAGCTGATGAGTTCTGTGATCCCGTTGGTTCTAGACACGCTGAGCGTAAGTGAGACTGTGCGCCCGCCCGCGTGCAGCGACAGCGAGCGAATGCCGAGAAGCGATCGAGTGCAACATTAAGGAACAACAACGCTGCATTCAGTGCATTGCGAGTAGAGAATCGCACCGCCAGGGATTGTGTGGTGCGTTGGGGTGAACTGCGCGTGTGTATGTGTCCGTGACTGACTATTGGGCATGCTGCGTCACTGTCGGGTGCCCCCAATTGAAAGGCCCGTCACGCAAGCGTGACAAACAAAATGTAGGCCTGGTTCAACGATACCAGACTGAATAGTATTTTTTTGTTTCGATCACAAATTTGTTCTCTTTTGGGTTTCGATCCTCGAATAGCACACACACAGAGAACATAACTACATGTAGGTAGTGCCGAATTAGCCTAACAGGAAAACTTTGGGGCAAAAATACAATTTATCCAACCACAAAAATAATAATTAAAAAAACACCCACTCACTTTTTTTTATACAAGACTTTTAAAACCTCAGTTGCCTTTGGCAGCTATCCAAAATATAACCAACCAAAGCCACAACGCCTGTATCTTCAAATAGTGATGTTGGGTTTTTTGTGTTGATATTTGCCAACGTGGAAAACAGCCTAGATTCTGCTATACCCAGAATTGTTGCAAATGGATTTTCACACACCATTTTCGAAACAATGGGGCTCGGTTAAATTTTGTTTTCATAAACTGATAAAGATCATTTTGGTTTAAATTTATTAAGATTTTGTTCTGTTTCAAATCAAAGGTCCTTTAAAGGCCCGTCACGCAATGCGTGACAACAAAAATGTAGGCCTGGTTCAACGATACCAGACTGAATAGTATTTTTTTGTTATGAATATAACGAGCGAGGATCGATCATCATATTTCTCTTATGTAAACAAAAATAAGTTCTCTTTTGTGTTTCGATTCTCGGGCGTTATACCTTGTAATAGCACATACAAAGAGAACATAACTACATGTAGGCAGTGCCGAATTAGCCTAACAGGAAAACGTTTGGGCAAAAATACAATTTATCCAACCGAAAAATAATAATAGAAAAAACACCCACGCACTTGTTTTTATTCAAGACTTTAAAGCTCAGTTGCCTTTTGCAGCTATCCAAACAGTAACCAACCAAAGCCACAACGCCTGTATTAGCTTTTTAATAGTGATGTTGGGTTTTTTTGTGTTGATTTTTGCCAACGTGGAAAACAGCCTAGATTCTGCTATACCCAGAATTGTCGCAAATGGATTTCCACACACCATTTTCGAAACAATGGGGCTCGGTTAGATTTATTAAGATTTTGTTCTGTTTCAAATCAAAGGTCCTTCAACGTTGCCTTCAGCGGTACGCCATTAAGAAGGTTCGCTTAAATTATAAGATTTAAGGACGCCAAGGCAACGCAAGACAAACAGAAATAATGAATGCAAACTGAAGTCAAATTGTACTTGTTTCGGAACTTGTTTCACAAAGATTTTACTTCACACCACAACAACTATATTTCCGACACAGTCTCAATTAAGGCTCACAGAACTAGTTTCAAGTCAAATTATAAATTCTGCACATCGGTCGGTGCACGGCTGTGGGGACTTGGCCTCCCAGATTACAACTAATGTACCTTGTTTGAGGCAAAGATAAAAACGCAGGTGTACAACATACAACAGCCGCACATATTCCCGACATGCAACAGTAATTGTTCATTGCAATGATCAACATGTTTTTTTGCACGTCAGACTTCCGGTAAGTACGATGACAATTTCACTTCTAACTCCCTCCTTTTATCACCATGCTATAAACTTATACCTTGACCAGAAGTATCAGGGAAAGTGCCATCATGACAATGCACAGAAAATACAAATTTTCTGTTTTTTCTACATGCTAAAATTGTTACTTTTGGAGCACAACTCTGACTAAACGATACTAACGCTTTCGAGTGCAGACAAAAAAAGTCCTTTAAGGCGCCGCTTCAGTAGTTCTCTTTTTGTAATTAGGACATAAATTCATTCACAATGTAGCATGTGTTTTTAACTATTGCATTTTGTTGGAACAATGTTTGTTATCCTTTGATCCTTTCCGAAATTAATTTCTTTATAATTATAATAACATCCGCTGACAGAAACTACATGCTATTAAACATTTTAATTAAAAAGTTAATTAAATGGAAAAATAATTGCAAAATAATTTCAAATGCCATTTCCAAACTTTTTGAAGTCGTTGTTTGTTTGTTTTGTTATAATATTTGTGTCTATCGTGGACGGATCACGAAAACCTATTGCACGCAGATCAGCGATAAGATTCTATAGTAGCATAATATATACCATAGAACGAATAAATGGCCTTGCATACACTGTTTATCATCAACATACACTATTTACACGTCATTGAGTTGTGGTAGAAGTAAGTTAGTGTACATGCCATTGCCAGTGGTTACGGTGCTCGATGTACGATGGTGCATGGGTTCTAACCCTGCTAGGAAAACTTGTGCCCTTGGGCAAGACACTTAACTACAATTGCCTCTCTCCACCCAGGGGTATACCTGTGAGGGTCGAGGCCGATTGAGCGCCTATAAAAGGCTGCCGCACGGTCCAGGGCCTGATGAACGGGGTAATAATTGTAAAGCGCTTTGAGATCGTTGATACGATGTAAAGCGCTATAATTATTATAAGCGCCAAAGAAGCACACATTATTAGATGTAAAACTTTGCGGGGTTGTTTTGGTTGGTTTTTAATTGAGCGAGATGGTTTTAGTTGCCGGGTACCTGAGCGTGTTGGCACGGTGTATTTGGATTACATCAACTGCTTGTTCTCGCTTGTTTCCCATAAGAATGTTAAACAATTATAGTCAAAGTGCTTAAATTAACATCAGAAGCGTATAGCCAAAATTTGGATTAAGGGGGAGTATCAGGGAAAGTGCTATGACAATGCACAGCAAATACACATTTTGGTTTTTCTATAAGCTAAAATGTTAATTTTGGAGCATAACTTTGACCAAACGATACGCTTTTGTGTGCAGACAACAAAAGGATAGTCAAAGTGCTTAAATTAACATCAGAAGCGTAGCCACAATTTGGATTAACAAAGCAAGCAGAATTGGTTTAGGAATCAAAATGTATAACTATTACGGGGTGTTCTAGAAAACTCTAATCCTCATGATTTTCAGAACAATGGGGCCACCAAGGTATAATTAATAAGCACTTTATAAAATATGAAAGTTAAAAAAATGTGTCATTCTGACGTAACATTTGACACCGTGCCAATGTCACGTTCATATTTTTTCCAACACTTGAAATACAAAAATATAAATAACTCCTTATGTGTTGTTGTTTTAAGATGCACTTTGCAACACAACAACATATAATATAATGTCCAAACATTGCAAGAAGGCATGAATAGTTTTGTGGACGTAACATGGACACCGTGTATAAATGTCGTACACCGTATCCTAACCTGATGGAATGACCCATTTACCAATAAACAAGAAGTGTTTAGGCCCACGTGCATAGCATTAGCATCGGCGTCGATAAAAATCAGAGTGTCACTGACATCATTCCATCGGCACGGTCAGAGATAAAATAAAAAGAAAGAAATTAAAAACCCGAGTTCGTCAACATTTTCCCGCCACCTTTTTTTCCCCCGCGCCATTCGAACCTACGGTACGCGCGCACCAACGTGCTGGCCACGCGCGCCCTCGCGCACTCGCGAGTTCGAACCCCCACGCAGTGCACTTTGCACACACCTCATTTTCATTATTTTTCGTCGCAATCAAACCTGGAACAAAGACCCACAAAAATTGCTAATCCAATTATAACGCAGGGGGAGGGCATGGCGGAATATCCATAGCTACAGGGGAAGGTGTTACGGACACGATGCGTGGCTCATCTTTAAGTAGGCTTGTGGCAATTTTCCGAGCGGATTCTACCCATAATATTATACAAAGACCGCGCGGCTAAAGCCAGCCCAGTGGTTTTTAATAATTCTGGGCCGAGAAACACTGTCATTTCCGGCGAGGAGCTCACGCACAATAGCTCAGGGGTTGTCGCGGGTTTATGATCGAGCGCGCCCCGGCGCGATTATTAAAAGGGTATTATGAGATCTTCCTTTGCGGGCCGGGCATAACAACACATTCGTCGAACGAACACAATATAAATAAGCGAAGGTAAATAAAATTGCGGCCAACTCTAACCCAGATTTCGAAGCGCCGTTTATCTTTTTTGACTGTTACAAGGTTTGGGACAAACTTGAGAGTTGAAAGATGAAGCCAAGATAAAGAAACTGCCGCGTATTGGACCACTTAAAGGGACACGTCCTGGAAGCGCCTAATTGGGCTACAAAAACGTGTTTTGAATGAAAGGATGTGATTGGAAAGATCATTTAAAAGTATAATATAAACATCCATACATTAAGTAGGCCTATTTTTATTTTTTTAAAGGGGGTTTTGTGTTATAATTGCATAGCACACGCGTTGCATTTAGCACCTATTTTTCTTCTTTCTTTGCATTTAGAATACACTTTAAAAATTAAATCCGTCTATTTTTATTATGATCTACACTGAACCTGTACATGAATTCAAAACGTCTGCGCGCCGGATGGGATCAAAGTATCTCTGCGCTCTAGTAATTCAAAATAGCTCTATGAACTGGACCGACTTGTGTTGTCGTAGTAGTAGGTGTAGGATGCCATGACCGGACAGACAGACGTGCGGACGGCTTCAAACCAGAAACCGCAACAGATACCAAGGAAAGATAGCGCAAGAACACACAGACGCCCACAAGATCTCCCCTCCGGTCTTCCCCCCACCCCCCACCTCCCCAACAACAAAACCAGAACAGAGATAACAATCAACCCACACGACACTGAAAGTTCCTTTCGCCAAAAAAGAATGCTACGCCACAAGTTTCGCTGTGAGTGGTGCAAATACTTGGAATAATCTGCCCGAACAATTGCGAACGTTGGACTCATTAAGCACATTTAAATCGGAGCTCTGACATGTCATCTGTTAGATATGCCAATTGCGCTGATCTACGAAGTTATAACTTGGTTGCCACTATAATGTGGAGCCGGATTGAAATTTCCCGTTCTCTTTTTTCCGTTTTTTTTGGCGGGTTTTCGCCTATCTCGTAAATCAGAATTAGTATTAATGTTTTGGATTCCTGTCAATATCATTGTACGTCAGTATTATGTTATTATATGTACTGTTATTTTATTTGATGATGTATGCAGGGCCCCAATGAAAACCAGTTTTAAACTGTTTGGGCACACCCTGGTTAAAGAAATGGAATAAATAAATCGTACAAATTTAGAGATGTTTCTCGATTTTTTCGACTGTCATCATTAAAAGCACCATACAAAGAGAAAGTACAGACCATTATTATAATATACCCCCAACAATGAAGAAAACCACCCGTGTGATTGCAAGGCAAGAATCACCCTGGGTAAAGAAATGGAATAAATAAATTGTACAAATTGAGAGATGTTTCTCGAGTTTTTGGACTGCATGTCATCATTAAAAGCACCATACAAAGTCAAAGTATAGACCATCATTATAATAATACCCCCAACAATTAAGAAAATCACCCGTGCGGTTGCAAGGCGAGAATCACCTCATAAATAATAATCACTCCCCGGTCAACCGCGGCATCCTGATGCGCTCAGGATCCCGTCTTCAGTCTGCTCTACCGATAACGGCAATCTCATAATTAATAGATTCGGACTGCTGATGAGTCTCATAATGGCCGGCAAGGTTATTGTTTTTGTTCTTCTCCGTGCTCTTCTGGTAATTAGACGTCAACGCACTCTGATGTTAAGCAGTCGATGAGGATAAAATTACCTCAGGGTGTTTATTATTCAAAACATACACAGAAAGAGAGCCCTCCACTGTATATTGTACAAGTTATTTATGAGTACCTGATATGGTTCAGCCATTCTGATTGGTTGAGAGCCCGACGCGTGTGTATGTTTAAACAGCCAATAAATCATGATAAATTAAAACGCTTTGTTTCGTGTCAAATTAAAATTGGACTCCTAGTATAATGAAGTCTGGTCTGTAACCTTTTCATTGGTTAAAACCTCGCACAGCACGCGCGATTATAACCAATCAATCTGTATATTTAGGGAATAGCAGTGCGAGGACCCGGTCCTTCACTGCGTGATAAGGGACCGGGTTGGGGATGACCAATGGTGATGGACCAAACCGAAGGCGGATAAGCGGTGAATTTTCCTCCAAATTTTGTGACCTTTTTTCGGCGATATATAACTTTTGTGTTCGTGTTCAGTGGCTATATTTTAGCTAATGCATGGTACCCTGTCTCTTCAGTATGTGTTGTTATAGAGAACAGACTCATTGGATTGTACGCATGGCTACACATAAGCCTTTGTTCAGTTGCACAGCTGACAACAGCATTCCGGAAGGAATTAGCAGGCCGCGGCCATAGACGTCCCCCGGCGTCAAGAGGTTAAAACCGGCTCATGTGCCTGCGTCCAGGCCCATGACCCAGTTTTAAATATACTTACATCCAGCCAACCACATTTGTTTTTCTCTGTAATGTTTTTGCGAGTCCCTCCGACGCCAAGACCTGAAACTATATAGTCCAGTCAATCTAGTGGCTCAACCCACCACTAATTGCAACAGAATTTTTTTCACTGCTATGCATTTGAGAAATGTCCCCTTAAAACCATACTAAAAGTATACCGAAATATATTTGGTGGAAAAATGTTAAATTTGCATAAATCGTTAATTCCTGCTGTGTAATATGTTTATTCCCATATTTGGGTATATATTTTATTTTAATTTTTTGAAAAGTTTATTTTGGTGATTCTACTTAAATTTCCTTACTTCAATAACATTTGCTAAAGCATATAAGTGACTAAATAATTATGAAAATATAGTAATGGTCCAAAATGACTACAATTATACCCTATCATTTGCACGCATTTACCGTGTCTCCAGATATCATCAAGTAGTAAGTATTGAAGTGCTTCAAATTCACCAAGTTGCTTACTGGCAGAGTTATCCCATTAAAACCTTATGAAAAATCATATGAACAATGATAACATTGTGATATTTAGCCCAGCAAACAAAAAGGTGAAGGGTTGCCTAAGGTGAAAGACTTGAACAAGTTCAAGGAAACCCCCCCAAATTTAAGGTATTTTGGGGATTTCCTTGAACTTGTTCAAGTCTTCCATGTTAGGAAACCCTTTAACTACTTTTTAGCCCAATTTATAGACACACCATTTTTCCCAAGTTTTTGTTTTCTGGGCTAAATATCACAATGTTATTATTGTTCATATGATTTTTTATAAGGTTTTAATATGATAACTGTGCCAGTAAGCAACTTGGTGAATTTGAAGCTTACCAATACTGACTACTTGATGATATCTGGAGACAGTGTAATGTGCGCACATTTATAGGGTCACGAAGTTGTCATTTTGGATAATTACTGTGTTCTCATAATTATTTAGTCACTTATATGCTTTAGCAAATGTTATTGAAGTAAGGATATTTAAGTAGAATCACCAAAATAAACTTTTCAAAAAATAAAAATAAAATATATACCCAAATATGGGAATAAACATATTACACAGCAGGGATTAACGATTTATGCAAATTTAACATTTTTCCACCAAATATATTTCGGTATACTTTTAGTATGGTTTTAAGGGGACATTTCTCAAATGCATAGCAGTGAAAAAAATTATGTTGCAATTAGTGGTGGGTTGAGCCACTAATTTGGTTAGATTGACTGGACTATAGGTAACAACAATAATACCGAAGTTGTTGGGAACGCCCATTTCCCCTACTGCCCGAGTTTTCTGGCAGTGCACGGGGCGGTATCCGTCCTGAAACTGAAACACATCGATGGTTTTGATCACACGGAGTGCTTACGGTTGACTTGGACCATCGTCTCTTGGGCACGGCTCTCGAAGATTACCGAGCTCGCCTGTCTTGAGCTCTGCTGCCTTGCGCAAATATTTTTCCGAGGCTTATATACTCGACTATATAGACGCAAGTCTGGTCTAGGCTAGTACTATACGGTCATACGGAAAAAGAGAGGATTTTAATGGGAAAGTAATTAAGGGGCATCTGCTGTTAAGGACGGGGAATGTTTTTCCTAGTGGCCTTTAGGGTATAAGGAGAAATTGCTAAGTCTCCCCGAGGGAGGATTTTTTATCAGCTGTTGGAATGGAATTAAATTGCCGGGATGGCATTTAGACCTTGTTATTGATAAGTAAAATTGATTCAGTTATGAAACTACGATAGTTGGTCTTTTGATGTTCTCTGTCGGTATGTCTATTCATCAAACGTTTACCTTTTAGGTGTTTTTTGTTCTGTCGTAAACCAATCTCATTTTTTCATTTCAGCCAAAACAGCTCTTGTTTTTAAAACGAATCTATCAGGCCAAATAAAAAAGTGCTTCGTTCACGTGCTCAGCCTTTGTTTTTTTGCCGCATCAATTTGTTTAATTAAAAACAAACAAATGACGAAAATCCGAGTCATTTTCAAATCGGCACTTTTCTCGCGATATTAATTTTGCAGTAAGTCTTTTAGAGCATAGTAAGAAGAAGTGGAGTCTATATAAGCCATTTGCGCGAGTTAAATTTGAATAAAATCTGGTATACTGACTTGCTCACACAGCTTGGCAGATTATGAACTTTAAATTCTCGAGACCAAAGACACTGTTGCCATATCACATGATTCGGGGGAAGCTCTTGCATTGTTAAGTAAAAAACGTTAAGCACCAATACGTTGTTCACAATGGGTGAGAATGGCACAAAGACACCAGACCATTTGCTGGAGCTTGGGGCTGCTAGCGTAAGGCTTGCCCCGAATCACGTGATATAGCAACAGTGTCTTTGGTCTGGAGAATTCAAAGTTAAAATGTGCCAAGCTGTGTTAGCAAGTCAGTGTACCAGATGTTATTCAAATTTAACTCGGGGTCAGGCGCAAATGGTTTATAGTATCATTTATCTTCAAGCAAATTCGAATCCTCGATCCTGATTGGTCGATCCATGGCAACAACCAGTGTGATGTATATTGTGATTTTAAACTGTCTCAGGTTTTATCGCATATTATTATGATTACTCAGAGCAAGGGCATTGTCCTCTAAACTATTATTAGACCTCAGACCATCAACAACCCGTGTCGCAATGCCGTGTCTATGCTTCATTTGTTATCAAACGGTCGTCCAGTTGTGGTTGGTTTTACTTTTCTAAAAAAACATTCTCTCTTTGCTCTCCGATGTCGCGCATCAACCAGCGATCGACAGACAGCGGTTGTCTAAAACACGCGGCCTAAGACCCTCGCTAAAACCTCGCGAGAAGCCACTCAAGTCGTCAAGTGAGTATTCAGTGGTCCTCGCCGGACCGCCGGCGGTCTGTGAGACGAATGCCGCAGCAGCGTTTACTTGTACTGTTTCTATAGCTTCTGTCAGCTCTGACAAATTCACGACTTACGTCAGATAAACTGAACTACGCTATAACTTGAGAATAGACCAGTTTCCTAAATAAAATCCAGATTCATGCACGCATGCGCATAAAATTGGCCGGAAGGCAAGAAGCGAAATCGGCTCATTTAAAATGTACAGGAGTCCAACACAAATGTCATTTTCTCTCATAATACGAGAGAAAATGAAATTGTTGTCCTATCCTTGCGCACACCAATGGCGGATTACAAACCAACTGGGAACGGAAATTTCCAAAAATGGGTCTTCAAAACCCATTTTTGAAAATGGCATTTTTTTATCGTTTTCTTCAAAATGAAAACACGACAGAAGAAATAATTTCACAGGGCGATTTCGTATCAATAACATCTTTCAAACCAGTAAGCTTTTCAACAGTAATTCGGTTAGTTACTTTTTTGATAGCTGTAAATAGTACCGATATATACTCTATTGTTTAACCCTAACGACCTTGGCATTCATTTGGAGTACAATAAACTGTGCTACAAAATACTACACAATTCTCATAGGCCAGTGTAGGAAGAGTACTGCGTCTATACGTACCACAGTTTAATCAGGTAGCATATTATTCAGTGCCGTTAGGGTTAAAGGGAGAATACACCATTGGTAATTGTTTGAATTATCACGAATGGGTGGATTTGGGGAGTTGTATTTTATAGTAAATATCGTTTAACTGACCTGTCCAAAGTTTTACAATCATGCATGCTGAGAAAAACAAGAAAAACGGCATTAGTTTTCAACCGGCGTCGAGCAGTAGTTCTTATGTTTTGTTATTTTTTTTGTTATTCACTTCAATTTTCAAAACAATTTATTACTGTATATCTAGCGCAATAATTTTACTGGAGGCCTAGAATCCTTATTTAATTTCAAATAAGTAAGATATTTATTAATAAATCGGGAGCAAAAAAAATCGATATCTGCAAATGGTGTATCCTACCTTTAAAGTACATAATATTCACCCCATGCATTCTGCAAACGATATAATGTAATGCCCACCATTTAATGAGGGTGTAACATGAATTAAGTAACTTGACTTCGGAGATCGACGCACGGTTCTTTATTCATGGTCGTGCATTTAAAAAGCAATTGATGAAACTATTATTCACGATCGTTAATTCTATGAATATCATCGTGTAGTAGTATGAATGATGTATCGTCATTCCGGGAAGGGGGGTGTGGGGGAGGGGTTGTTGTTGTTGTTATAAGTCGTAACCGCAGCATTACCAGTTATGTATGTGTCATCAAAACTAATCGAACCTGCCGGACTAAATCCGTCGGTTCCTTTCATGAAAATTGTACATGTATTAATTTAGCGGGTCATCTTATAAACTTGCAGATTCATACAGTGAATAAAATTTAACAATTAAATACAATTTAAAGAATTTAATAAAATATTATTGAAAGTGCTTAAACTTAATTAGCGGTGGCATTTTTTCTCCGATGTTCACAAGTTAAACAATAACTATGGCGTAACCCACGTCAACATAATAAGCCAGCTCGGTACTCCAACTGCGCATGTGCACAACAAGAGTTGACAAAAATTGTTCTCTTAAAATAAACGCGGAAGATTAATGGTATTCACAAAAGGCTATAGGGGACGTGGTAACCGAATCCGTATTCTGTGTTTTTTTGTTCGTGCAATCGAAAAGACGATTCAAATGTTGTTCGGAAAAAATGTTACTTCAGAACACGACGATCTTTTTTAATTTTCTGGTACCCGCTCCGCCTTTACATGCATACGATGAAATAATTTTTCTCGAAAGAAAAACCGTACCGAACCGACTTAATATGCGCTTTGACGTATAAGCCCGATGCCGAAAGAGCGTTGCCTATAATTGCAAACCTCATAAACCACTATAGGTTTTTAAAAAGCATGTATAATCGGACATATCAAAAGTGAAACGACAGAGATTTTGCCATTGATAAAAAAATTGAATTTCTGCACGTGGGTGATATCACCTGGTACAGATGGCAAGTAGACGCGCTTTGCACACAAAAAAACCGCCCGGCGTTTGACACTTGTGTCCTATACGCGCATCTTTCACCATGCAGCCGCGGAATTTTTCATTTCAAATCACAGGAATTATACGGTCGGGAAAGTGGGCGGAGACCATAACTGCAATTATTGGGGGAGGGGGTGGGGATTTGCATTCTGGAGGATTAATTAGTTCCATCGAATGACTTCAATACCAAGAAAACAGCCGGAGTGGTTTTAAATGCCATTAATGTGCGGTAACGTTGTTATCTCGCTTTCATTCTAACGAATTATTAACGAAGCTTACTTTCAAAGTTCTCATGCTCTAATGAGAATAATTTGATTGACAAAAATAAATGCCTGTTTTAGGCATTTCTTTTTTTATAGAGCGCACGTATCTACCAAGACTGATACTCAAGTCGCCTTGTCTTTTTATCCCAGCTCGTTGGGCTCACGAAACATTCTAAATACATAGGTACCATCTCAGTTCTTTTGGGAGTAAATAGCTCAATGTTGCCATTTCAGCGAAAAGCAGCTAATAACAACCTAATATCTGCCCCCCCCCCAAAAAAAAAAAAAAAAAAAAGAAGAAGAAGAAAATACCCATTTCACTCATGGGTGGGGAGAAGCAATGAGTGACAAAAGTGCCGTTGCCCAGGAGCACACGCACCTTTAGTCCCAGGTCGGACCTGAACCCACAACCTGCAGCTGCACACACGGGGAATATAGTCAGGTAGATTGGTACACACATTATAAAATCGTTCACTTGATCATTAAAGCATGAATTTATATTTGGCACACAGCCAGAGCATCACGAGAAAGATATTTGGCTATATAATTTATTATGTGGCCATCGTCGATCAGAATAACAAGCAAAGGTAGCCATTTTGTATTTTTTTTAACATTTCTTGTTATTCTACCTATATGTTTCTTTTTTTAAAGGATAAATATGCAATGGCCCTATAGCCTAATATCTTTCGCGTGATACAGTATGACATTAGGACAGGCATGGTGTGATTTTGCATTCAAAGCGGACACGGTTCCTAGCAGGATGTGATTTTAACAAAGGATTTCCAAAATCACATCCAAATGCTCAAAATTTACATCCCCACAGTCCAAATTCACATCCTGGGTTAAGTCGTTAAGATTCAAATTTCAATGCACATCCACCTATCTTAGGATGTAAATTTGGATTGAGGATGTAAATTTGGAGCATTAGGCTGCATTTGGAAATCTGTTGTTGAAATCACATCCTGCTGAGTGAGGACGTGTCCGCTTTGAATGCAAAATCACATCATGTCCTTTCCTAGTGTGACGGTGAGCCAAATTCCATGCTTGTATAATTGCAACTATATCTACATTATCCCCATTACATTACGGCAAAGGTCAACTCTATCAACGCCCCCAGACAGTATAATTATCTGTTATTAATGCATAAGTTAATTACTTGGCGTCTTAAATGCATCGCGAAGCTCGGGCAATGGTCCATTAGGATATTAATTGTGTTGTGGAACCTTTATGGCGTGCCTAGTGTACGGTTTTGTCTTAAAGGTATGATACACCATTTGCAGATATCGAAACATTTTTGCTATCGATTTATTAAGAAATATCTTACTTATTTGAAAGTAAATAATAATTGTAGGCATCCAGCAAAAATATTGCCCTAGATATCTGTTAATTATTCCCAAAAATACAATTTAATAAAAGATCGCCAGACGGCGATCGCAACAAAACAAAGATAACATAAGAATAACTGCTCGACGCCGGTTGAAAACAAACGCTGTTTTTTGTGCTTTTCTCAGCATCAATGATTGTAAAACTTCGGATATATAGATCAGTTAAACGATATTTACTATAAAATACAACCCCCTATACAAATTCATGATAATTCAAGCAATTACTAATGGTGTATCATACCTTTAACAAGGCCAGGCCCATGAGCCGGTATAGCGTGCATTTAAGACTATACAATTTGGACTCATTTGGAGTATACGCATGCTTGATGATCGCGATAATTAGGAGTGTGAGCGGTCACGTGAGACGGTTATATGATTGGTTCGTTTTTCACAGGAGTTCTATTTTCATATAACACCTGTTGTTAATTAGCGTATACGTTTTAAAACCTGCCAACCACACATTTGTTCCATTATTCAGTTACTACAGCTTATAACTAAAACGGTTTTATTTCTAGCATTGTCTAAAACTGTCACAGTTCAAAGGATTGTATCAGCATTGCAAAGACAGACGTGTTCTGTATCAAGTTTGTTTAGGGGTGGGGGGAGGGGCTAGAATCTTTGCAAGTATTTTGTTTTCAACGTTATTCTCGGGGGGGGGGGGCTGGTTATAGCTTCTTATAACCGCTCCCGCCAGTCTATCGTGTGTTATTTTACCCTCGCTAGCCAACCTAAAACACGCGCCCATAGATGTAACTTTATATCCACTAAGAACAACTTCCTAAACTAATTAATTAGAGTACAGTCGCCAAAGGTTGCTTAATTCCGCCATCACGAATGCGATGGGACGATCAGATTAAGGCCATTGACCTATCGACGATACCTACTACATACTTCCCAGCTCACCTGGGTATAGCATGGAGGAATAAGAAGCCTTCTTATTCCTCCATGGGTATAGAGACTCGGCAATGTGATATACTAATCCGCTTTACGGCCGGTCACTCGCTCGTTATTTTGCATTGAAGAGGCACGCTGTCCTGGAAGCCATAATTTTGTTATGCAGGTAGGTTGGTACATAGTGTACATTTATTAGCCAATCAGAACACAAATGGTGTTGACGTCATCGATGATGTTAGAGTTGTCTGGGATCTGACTAGGGTTAGGGGTTAGGGGTTAGGGTTAGGGTTAGGGTTAGGGTTAGGGTTAGGGTTAGGGTTAGGGTTAGGGTTAGGGTTAGGGTTAGGGTTAGGGTTAGGGTTTGGTTAGGGTTAGGGTTAGGGTTGTCCCAGACAACTCTAACATCATCGATGACGTCAACACCATCTGTGTTCTGATTGGCTAATGTACCAACCTACCTCCAGAAAAAAATTATCGCGTCTTGAAAGCACCCAATATTGGAATGTATACCTCGTTTTGAACGAAACAGTGTTAATTGGAAAGAGCATTGAAAAGTAGGATATAAACGTCAATCCAACTACTCTTTAAACCCCCTTGGCGCCGAGTAGCGTCTATGGTCGTGGCCCGCTTTTTTTGTCCGAAATGCGGTTGTCAGCTGTGCTAGAAGTTTAGTTCACGCAAAACGTAGTTCACGCATACACGCTTGCGTCCATTGTGCAAGGCAGCTGCCAGACAAAGGCCGCCGTGAAGTCGTACTTATAATCCGATGTCTGAGAAATTAATACCGGCGTCAAGGGTTATTTGACCGGTGGGTGTGTTTGTTTGGTGTTTTTTGTGTTTTTTTTATTCCTGTAAGGTTAATTTTTGAATAATTTAGTATTCGATATTTAAAACTGCGTTAGGAACGAATATTCGAAGCTTGGGCTGGAAAAAAAATCACCTTTTCTGTGAGTATCTCGGTACCAACAACTGACTAGTCTAGTCGCAGACTCTCGTGTTTGAATTTACCCAACTGTTATCTGCGTACTCGATTGAACGGAAGTTGAGGTCAACAAATGTAATTTTATAATAGTCATAACTTCAATTTTTTAATAAGTTGTCAATTGGAATGCTTTATTTTCTTTCAAAATAACCATTTATTGTCCTCAATCGGATGGGCCCAATCATTATTATGTGCACAAGTCCACATCTTCCAGGATCCTGTGGGCATCAATAACATTGTTCGGAGGTCCACAGTGAGTTATGATGGAAGGTTCGTCCACACTTTCCCTTAGCCCTGTCACTGACGGACACTGATCTAGTGTTACAACTCAAACAATGGTCGAGTGACAACGGGAACTCGTCAATAAATATGCCCGGGTGTCAACAATGATGAACTGCTTTCTTTGATGGATGGAAATAGTGCTTTTACTCCTCCCGTTTTATTACAGCGATTAGTCTTCGGGGGATCTCAAAAACGACACAACGACAGATCGCCTTTAGACCTTCCACGGAGAAAAAAAAAGAAGAAAAAAAAAGACGGACGAAATAAAAATCCACTCAATCCGAACAGGATTTTCAGCGGTTGTTTTCAGGAAACGGGACATCACTCGGAAAAGCCGTGCGTCATCGCGGCCGGAGGAGGGGTGACAGCACAGGGAAGTAGTCGCTTCACAACCGCCTGGAAACTACTGTCACTTATGTGCTATTTGACTGGCCAATTTCATAGAGCTTTCATAGACATTTCATTAAAGGTAGGATACACCATTTGCAGATATCGAACAATTTCACAACCGGATTAATAAGAAATATCTTACTTATTTGAAAGTAAATAATGATTGTACAAGCATCCAGCAAAATGATTGCGCTAGCGAAAACAAAACAAGTACAACTGCAAGACGCCGCTTGAAAACAACTTAACGACGTTTTTTTTCTTTTTTTCTCGGCGTCCATGATTGTAAAACTTCGTACAGGTCAGTGAAACGATATTTAATATGAAATACAACAGCCCAAATCCACACATTCCTGACAATTCGAGCAATTACCAATGGTATATATATCCTATAACTTTAGGCATGAAAAACATGTGCTTAAAGGTAGGATACACCATTTATAATTGCTCGAATTATCAGGAATGGATGACAGATTAGGTTCAAATAATTGTGATTTAGAAAAACCCGAAACCTAAAAAAGGTAAAATTCACGGCCGGAGATGACTTAACGAGAACATTTAAATAAAACGCATTGAGCGACTTTTTTCCAGGTTTTCTTTGGAACTGGTATGTACTATTCCCAGAGCAGTATTCGATACATCAAAGCGTCTGTCGGTGCGTGTGGCTTTGGTGATTGCATTTCGCAAAGTGGAATTTCCGCGTGTCTAAGGAAAAGTTCGACCAGACGTTTGTGTTAAGAACCAACAAAATAATAATCATCGCAAATAATGTTGCCAGGCTTGCTATAAATTAAGGAACGCGCAATTTACTTCTACAATTATTACAAATGAAATAGTCAAACTGGACACCGGTTTAAAAATGTAATCAATGTTGGCGTGACACCTTAGGTTGCTATGTATTTTTATATTTGAGTAATATAGCTTTATGTAATGTTATTATTTATACACTATTCACTTGAAATGAAGGTCCTTAAACAAACATTATTATTATTATTATTATTTATTCGGCCAAATTGCAGATATACAACAAGCAATCCACAAAATAAACAGATTTAACTAAACCAAAACAACCTAATTCAAGCACGCCAGGATAGACAAAAGTATAACACTGTGACTCGAAAGCCTGTCAATCCTGTCAATCCGTTTGCTCAAGATCAAACGTTAAGATATGCGAGCAGATTTAGGAATTAATTTTGAAATACAAAACTGCATCTTGACCTCAAGATTGTGTCTATTCAGCAGGCGCTTTCCATCACAATAACGCGTCTTCCGTTGGTCCCTTATTGGCTATGTTACAAAAACACGGCAGCCAAATTGGCCAATCAGCAGCTAAGTCGGGCTCTCGAACAACGCACTCGGAAAATTCAAAGGAACACTATAAAAAGTAAAGTACGTTATTATTAACTCATGCATGCAACGCAAAGATACAATAATGTAAACTAATGTGAACTAATGTAAAATAATAACTCAAAATGTATTTTTTGTATTTTATTGATGCATTCCTAAACTGGCTTGTTGATGTGCTGTTTATTGTTTGTCCTTGTCTTTTGTTTGTTTTGGTATTAGTGTATTTAAGTAAGTAACTTACTGTTATTTATAAAATGCTGTATGTGCTCTGGGCCTACTGTCCGTGTTTGCTCCTATTTTACATGAATATTCTTGTATCCAATACATGTAGCCCAGAGCACGTACATGCATGCATAGGGGGCCCACACCTACAAGCTTTGCTTCTTAGTGGGTCCCCCTTCAGCATCACCTATCATAACTGTATAAACTACCATTATCATTCTGTATGTTGATGCCGAAGAAGAAATAAATGAACCTTGAAATAAAATGAACTTCTAGTAAAACTGAACGAAAATGTCTGCTTACATTTCACCGCATTGTGTCGCTCGCATTGCGCACTGTACGGCTTTTTGCTCAATATTAAGAAGGTATTGCCTCTTAGGGTAAACACCTCATTGTGGAAGTTCTATACCGTTACACGTCGGCGTTAGACGTTCATTTCGCCTACGAGTTCGATGGATGGATCCCTTTGAGTACGGCTGTGTTGTTAGCTGCAGCCGATTTTGTCGATACAATTTGATAGAAATTTACAAAACTGATCACATGATCTATGGCAAATTCTCACCTCGTTTAGTATTTCCGAATGCCAAAAAGCATATATCTTTGACGATAATGTTTGGGTCCAGTTTTGGTATTTTTACTTGCTTTTTGTTACAAAATTTGTTATGAGCTTTCCAATATGACACATCACTGAAAACAAATCCAAAGATATTAAGTAATCAGTTAAATAATCTAAACCTTTGAATTAGGAGCGTCCGTCTTCTAATTCGGGTATTAAACGAGGCAGGTGCGCGCGTGCGCTTTTTTTCGAGCGCCGCTGCTACTTGAGTTTGATAACGTGTTAAATCTTAAAACCGACAGATAGAAGGTGGTAAAAGTTGATTATTGTTTACGGCCCCGATATTTTCAGTATGTCATAAATTCTACAGGTTGGCTCAAGATTATTGTTTCAAAGTACGATTTTTTTTGTATTATCTATACCTTCCAAAATGCACACCACTCAATAAATGTACAAAATACGTGTTTTAATATGAAAGTACGTACAGCTATTTTGAAGAATTCCTGTTTACGAGAATTTGCAGGGAGAGTTCTGATGTGTTAACTATAATGGATGATGCCGTGGCTTTGCCCACTGGTAATTTCTTCCCGACTGGGAAATTGTTGAAGTAGATTTCCTTGAGAATATCGCTCTTTAATATTGTGTTCCTATCGGGTTTCATTCGGCTTCAGATCGGTCGTTCCTTCGGGTAGCGTAATTCCTTCTTTCACGCCACTGTGCTTCTAATCAGCGCGACAATCATAATCCCAGGAGGGGCGGACAAGCTCAGTGCAGGGGGACGGGAAGCCTGTACGGCTGTTTTTGACCGTTTTGGTGGCAGGCAGACGACGACTGTTACATTCACCTGTCCATCAAACCGACCCACCGTAACCGTCTACCGGCAATGCGCTGTGACACAAACAGGACACGGGACAACCTGCAAGTCAAGTCCTCGGGCGGTGCGCAAGAATACCAGCCTATCCCAGAGACGGTCGGATGTCCTAAGCCCTGCCTTTTCTATTCTTTCCCGCCCTCTCAGCCCCCCTTTTCCGTTCCCCGTGATTGGGAAAAGGTTGGCCTGCATCCGCTGCGCGATCGAGCAATGGGTCAAAACGGAACACCTGGGTAGACAGGGAAGGCGGAGTGCACTTGTCTAGTGTCCCGTACTGAACCCGCCTGTGGCTGCCTGGCCTCGTTCGAAAAAAAACCACGAGGGCACAAACACAGCAAAAACTGATACAACAAGAAGACAGTGGAAAAAGATAACACTGGGCCAAATGTGTGGTAAAAAAAACCTTTAGAAACCCATGGAAAAGGCCAATTGTTAAATCGTATTCAACCAAAGAGGATGAGAAAGGGGTCAAATGGTCAACTGGGCAATTGAGCTACCGAATGCGTTGGCACCACCTTTAAAACTACCGGTCCTGTTGTATTTTTTCCACGCCGGCTGGGTTTAATGTTATAGCGAGGTGTCACGTCTATATAGTAAGCACATAGTAAGCACAAAATTCGTAAGCGAAAACAAGTTTATAACACTTTTGATATACACAGAAGTATAATGACCGATTAGAAAGGATCGATGTCTCGAGAATATTTTGGGGGTATTTTCCAAACAACCCAATTAATTGTATTATGAGAAAAGCCTGAAAACCGTATATATATAGACTGGTGATTCGGTGGCCAAATAAAATCAGCACTATAACGCGCGGGTTTAATTAGATGTCTCTTCGAATAATGAGTGGCTCGTATCAATAGCGCCCTCTATCAGCGGTGTCCTGGGAATCGGCGTGCACTTGGGAAACTTCGTTCGTGCCCCGCCCATAATTATACCCATTCCTATTGGTCCAATGCCCGCATTTGGGAAACTTCGTTCGCGCCTCGCCCATATACCAATTCCAATTGGTCCAAGGACCATCACGTGGGTGGTTTAATCAACGGTTGATAAAACACCAACTGGTTTTAAATAAACACATCCTGGTGTCACGTGCAGTTTGGACTCCTATGAAATATGGTCTCTTTGACGTTTTGATTTGATTGAAACCTCACACGGCATGCGCAATACTACCATTGAGTCCCTATTTTATACTCCTAAATTCACACGGCACCGGCACCGCTGTGCAACATCACGTCACATCGCGCAATTCGGGCGATTCACAATGCAGTGCGGCACCAAGCGTTTGACTCAAAAGAGCCACTTTTAAACTTTACGGTCGACTTCTTCCGTACATCATACTGTATAGTGAAATATCTATTCTTCATTGTTCACGCGAGGTACAACACAAACATAAATGTATCCGGAAGCGTCGTTGGTTAAAACATTTATTTGCAGAAAACAAATTGGAACTTTAGTCGTGCGCGTCCAAAAAGACGTAAAAACTGATGAGTTCATGCAAAATGAATACCGTTTTTCAAACTGATGTCGACTTTTTCCCATGATGCACTGGGGGTATAGCAGGATTTGCGCCTCCAACGGCAGCTTCTATGTATTGTGAATCGCTCGAATTGGCGTCGCGCGCGCGTCGATCTCCATAATACGATGATTATTATTTTTAAGTACTGCGCGCGCGAGGCACTTACCATAAACATAGTAAGAGGGAGTATTTCACAAAACATGAAGTAAAAATGTTAAACAAAATCGTCGGAAACCGTTTTATTTGTGACTGAATGTTCGGACATTTTGAACTGAAATAATGAATGGCGAAAGAAATACGTGGCCGGTATTAAACGGCTCGAGCTATTATCACCGTCGAGGACCCCAGCCGGTTTTAAACGTACTAGTTAAAAAAAACGGCCCAGCATTTATCCCTGTCGTAACACTGCATACACCAGGCGTATCGGGTACAAATCGTACAAACCCGTTCCATTAATCAGTGTGTCCTTTGCCCTCAAGTAGACTCCGTAGAGTGATTGTTTGCGCCATAAACCCAACACCTGGAGTATTTGAACAAGCATACTGGCGCTATCGGAGATGTCACCTCGCCACACAGTGTAGCTGTACATTGTAATAACGTTAATCTTTGGCTCTCTTGAAAAAAATCCTCTCGAGCCGTCGCCGTCACGGATGAATTGTCCGGCCGACGTGACAACTGCCCGATAGCAGCGTATCTTCACAGCTTCTCTTTCCCCGTTTGGCACGGCGTTCCATCACATCGTTTCCCGCTGGCGAAGCCTCCCGGGGGCACAACAAAATGTGGTTTTGTTTTTGTTATTTTACAATTGAGTTTAGAGTCAAGTTTCGACCCAGAGTAAGGTGACATTTCGGAGGGTATGGCGAACAAAAAAAATTGCAATTCTGCTAAATCGAAGGGACTATTTTTGGAGGTGGCTGAGAAGTTGAGCTTTAAGTGTGTTCGCACGCACGAATCGGACAATCTTGAGCGAAAGTGCTGGCCGCTGTAACATGCCGTCTCAACGCATGGCAATAACGTTCGCGTTTTTTGCCGGTTGGAAGTCTGGTCATTCATTCAAACGTTAGCAGATTAATGTTTCATAAATGGGACTTGATGGAAGTCTCCGTTTTGTGTGTTTTTTTTACTACTTTAGCTTGCATGACTTCATTCATCTACACACTAAGTCTTGTCAGTCTCAAATTACGGTACTGGGCCATAGGCCTATATATTCACAAAGCCTAGGAAGCCATTTTGGTCGTGTTCCCTAAATGTAATGTATACATTGTGAACTGTTAAACTGGATGGTGCCAGACTATTTTGACATTATAGCCTCAGTTTAATGTGGCTTAAAACATTAAGGTGTGTTTGATCACACATTTTAAATTAATCATCAGAGAAGACTGGTATTCATTTATAATTAACTTTCGGTCATTTCTATCAGCAAGTTCCAAACATCAAGATTTTACCTCACTTTTAATTCAATACAAAATTATGGCCGACTCGTAAATAGAGCCCATTGTCTGCTAGACGGAGACCGAATACCGCCATTGTTGGAGTATTTTTCTGGGTTTAAACTTATTAAAGTTTAAAAGAATTAAAGCTACTGTTAATTACACAGAAGTAACTATATAAACGATCTACACAAACAGTGTTTTTTATGTTATAGCTCCTTGACACAGTCCGAAAAAGTTTTTAAGACATGTTTAACTGAATGCCGACTCACCCATGATTCTCAAGAAATTGACGCTGTAAAACGCATCCATTCATCGGCCACCTGCCTTTGAGAACGGTCTTGTGCTCAACACAGCCTCCGTCATTTCATTTAAGAGACTGTTAACAGTAAGCATACTTAGAGGAAGCATGTTTAACCACGGAGGTAAAAAGGTGGCTTAAATCACTATCATCACATTATAAATCTCCAATATGCGCGCAAACTTAAGCACGTCCACGCCATAAGCAGCAGCCATGTTTTGTTGCTACAATGTAAATCACACATTTTCTGTTATCGGTTTATAAGTAATTGGCACTGCAGCTTGATTTTGTTAAGTTTGCTGCAGTTTGATTTATTTTCATGTAAAAACAATCAACCTCACTGTCATTGTCATTGAATTAATTACAAAATTGAAACGATCTATAACAAGGAACGCATAAAACGACCGCAATAGCACGTCATTGTATTCGACTGCAAGTCGGTGCGAATTTAATCTTCACGGAGTTCTTGTTTCCTCCTCGCAAAAAGCCCGAGGACAGATTGCGGTAACAGCTGCTGGCCAAAATGAGACTTTAGAAAAAAAAGAAAAAAAAGGCGGCAAAGCGAATCGTGCTATCGTCTGCTGGTGATTTCCCACTCGTCTGCATGCGTGGTACACAGGGGAAATCACGAGAAGTGGCGTGGCTTTGCATGGATCTTACGGACTTCAGGCTCATCCCTGGCCCCCAAAAAACCCACACAACTTACACATAAACAGAAGAGATATGGTGAGTTAAAGAAAAAAGACTACCATGGGTGTGTGAGTACGTGGATATCCTTAGTCATGGGACCACGAAGCCAGAAAGTCGAGACGTGTTGTGTGCTCGGCTTGGTATTGTATATATCTTTGAGCTCTTGTTTGGGCTATACGTATAGACTGTGATACACACAATCAGACCTCGTGTACTGAAGTTACATGACAACATCCTAACAAACGAATAACCTAACAAACGCTACTTTTAATGGCTGGCCCTCATTGCTAAACTTCTTAGCGAAGTTACCACCACAAATCATTGGCCATATAAATGGCATGATTAATCCAGTGGCTTAAAGCCTACCATGTTGTCAGTTATGCATTAGTTTCGTTTAAAATGGCCAAGGTTCTCAAAATCTAAAGAACCCTACAGTCAATACAATAGCAGCACCCATAAGGGTGCAACATTTAACCTGGTTCAGCTGTAACACGTTGCACCCGTAAAGGTGACAATTTGCACCCCTAGAGCTATTTAACATTCAAATAAATTATGTACTATATTTTCGGGGTGCTGCTATTGTACCGATTTGGGTGCAAAATTGAACCTTTATTTCTTTAGAGTGTGTCATTATTATGTCCAAAAACTGTTGTGAGGCAATTTCAGAGGCAGAGGCGATGAAGCTATAGACATGTATCAAAATGTCACATTTTGTGTCCCAACCTCATCAAATGGCCCATGTAAAAAAAACAAGACCTCTCGGTTATTTGCTGATTTGCCGATAACGATCGACTACTGTTTGCCGACAGTTGCTCCTTCGTCAGTCTTGAGTAAGCAAACGAAAGTATTTCTCGTCTCCAGACAGATCACGAGGGCTCTGACACGTAACGCCAGAAAAACAAAAAAGAGGAAGCGGTGTTTTGACTCATTAAGCCCGTATAGAGGATGGGACAGGCACGGTCATTTATCATTCTCACAAGTTGCTCCTCTGGAAAAGATAGTGGTTGGTTTTTTATAGCAAACTTTCTAATGGTGCAGAATGATAACCACCCAGTGATACTATATTGTGACATCTGGGGCCAAATTCATAGAGCTGCTAAGCAGTAAGCACAACAATATGCTTAGCATGAACATTCTTCCTTGGCAAAAACAAGGTGACAAGCCAAATTTTCAAGCGATGTACATATATATTGTTTGTTATTGGTATTCAGCTGGTCTTTGTTGCAATGTTTTACCCTAAGAATTGACCCCCAACAAATATTTAAAAAAATACAAAATTACCTAAATCTGGTACATATAGGGCCTTCCTGTAGTGTTGGTTGGTAAATGTCGCAAGGTGTATGTCCAATAAGTTAAAAATGGACTTTGTTCCCTACATAGGAACGGAGCCCGTAAGTACACAATCGCCCGTATTAAATGTTCATACTTCACAATCACCGATATGTAACGTAATAACGAATGATACCATACTTAGTGATAGGCCTATAGACTAGTTGCGTTTTTTGTCGCCTTGATCGTTGTTTTACCCCAATTTCACTCCAGAAACTGAAACCCTACTCTCTATTCATCCTCTAAATGTTGCTGACTAGTTTGATTACAGTCCAATTAATCTGGACAGTACTAGTAGATATATGTTTGATATTTTTAACACAAAATATATTATTTTTCACGAATTAAATGCAACACGATGTCATGATGTGCATACACTAGCTTTTATATAATTTCCGAACCCTGTTTTTGTCACGATGCATTGTAATCTAGGCCTGCATGTAATACTGAAACTTCATGATACACACCCTTGTAGAAATCTATAAGTACAACCTCCTTGTCAAATGACCACACAATGTTAGTAGTTTCGGTCATTTTACGATGAAAACAATCTTTGTGCGACAGAAAAATGGCTACCACTTGAAAACTTTCAGCCGAGACAAAAAATGACGTCATCCGCTATGCGCAATCCGATTGGTCGTTGCCTCCGAAGGTTGCCTCAAAGTAGAAACCCATTCTACTCGAAATTTAAGTTGCCTCCGTGTTGCCAAGCGTATTGCTTTTCGGATTGCGTGACATGACAAACAAATAAATCTTTGAGCAGCCTGATTGCCAGCAGTTTCTATTGCCTTAAAATTGCAGCGATATTTCCCTGTTTTACATGGGCTTTATAAGCTGATTTATCCGATCGTGGTCGGGTTTTGTAGCGTTGGTGCATGTTAAGAAGTGTTTTTTGATGCCTTTAAAAGTTATTCATTAACACCGACTGAGCGTGCAATACGGATTTCGTATAATACGGATTTTGTAATATCCATGCGTATAATAGTCCAGATTTCGTTTTTTGGCCGGGGTGGGGTTAGTTTTTTCTCAAGTTGGGATGATAAGTCGGGCAGTATAACATGAGACCAAGATGCCAGCTATGCATTAACATGAATAGTGGACATCACCTTGCATTTGTTAGGAAAGGGACCATGTCATAATTTTTCCAATGTGTTCAAACAGCAACAGAATTTGTCATTAAGAACACCTGTCGGTGCTTTGTCACACAAGTAAAAACTTACAGTCACAGTTCTGATTTCTGTACATTTCATATATGTATTGTTTGTTCAGTCATGCATGGCAATGACATAATAAACCTTAGGCCTATACCATTGGACAGAGAACATTCTATACCCTTCCCACAGACATTTGTCTTTTTATTTTAATATTCAGTAGTTTTGCAATAATACAATTTTTTTAAGACACCCTGTACAATACTAACCCCCCAAATCCGAAAATTCCTAAAAATTACAAAAATAAAGCAAATGATGTATACTCTCTTTAAGCAAAAATGCAGTTTGGGGTAAACCAGCGTGTTCTAGATATCCCAGTCATGCACGTATTAAGGATTTCTGAACGAAAAAAAAAACCCACAGGGAATTTGTTATCACCCAAATTGTAAATCACATCCGCTATCGCTCAGGTGATGACGATATTATGCATGACGTATGTCGAACCCCCTGAGGGACGATGTGCTCTAGAATCCTCCAGTCACACCTTTGTGAATTCTAATTGAGTTTTGATTGATACTGACTTCGAGTAATGGCATGAGCTGGGTTTTAATGTGATTTGATACGTAACCACCCCCCCCCCCCCCCCCCCCCCCCACCTCCCGAACGGGGTCGGACGTCAGAAGAAGGAAAAAAGCGAAGTGTCTCACTCGGGACGCTCCTAATTCAAAAGTTGAAATTAATTAATTTACACTGATCGTGGGCCGATTTGTTTCGTGCGATGTTTCAATTGAAAGCTCATCACACTACAATGCAAGAACATTTTTAATTCAATTTGAAAATCTATTTTCCAGGGTGCAACCTCCTAAAAGCACGAACATGTAGTATTTTGTAGTATAGACGATGTGCCCTCTGACGTCACGTGTTTACATCTGTATTCAAATGTGCCCGGCACTATGCGCACACATCGTGTTTTCCATAAAATTTGCTTAAAGAGTGACGTCGCAGTCCAGATCGCCTTTGAATTATGTGACCTCTGATGTCATCTCTTAACCAAATTTATGTAAAACATGATGCGTGCGCATACTGCCGGGCACATTTAAATACAGATGTAAACAGAGGGAACATCGTCTATTGGGTGACGTCAAACTTTTTTCAAAGTCGCTTCGCCGTAAAAAACAATTACTATTTTATCCCGTGTTAAAACAAATCTCATATTACATGTATTCCTAGTTCAAAGCAAGCTGAATAACATGGAAAGTGCCGCTTCAACCCTGGTTGAACCGGTGACGCAGCTTTTTGCAAAGCAAAGGCTGCCCCACGAGTATCACATTACATTGTGTACATACATAAAGGGTCTTTGTGGTGTGGATTTTACCGCCAGACCTTCCCAAACAATCAATCATGCTACTGTTGCCTTGCCTTCTTCAACAACACCAGCTGGTTTCTGGGTGTCTGGCCTGTGGGAAAAGGCTGTGTTGACATATAAAGCCATAAAACCGAACAGCATGGGGGTATTACACAAAATACAAGCGACTTTTAAAAAAAGTACGGACGCGCGTTCGTGTACAAAAAAAGAAGGTCGCACGTCACAATGTTAAGTAGTATCCCGGCGTAGTATATACCATTTGCAAACAGCCAAGCAAAAAAAAGTATTAAACAAATATATACTTGACTGCAAGTGAACAACAGTTTCAAGCATCCTGTGAAATCACGACACCTGTGCTGTGGTTTTCAAGAAAAGTCCACATTTTCTTTTCAATACGGTTACACATCCCTGAATGGATACAAGCCAACTACACAGTCTGGTATCCTAGCCTGGTAATTCCCTGACCTCTATAACAAGAAACCAGACTACGAGAACATCATTTGTTTTCTTGGTTTCTATGAACACCACATTTTAACATAATATTTACCAGTAATATTACAGCAGAAACAAAAGTATAACGACTATTTGAGATATGTACATAGTAAGATTGGAAATTCCATAAGCTTACTAATGATACCCATCACAAGCCTGTATCCAAAGCCAATTACTCCTGATCAAGATGCTTGTAAGAAAGCTTATCGATTTTCAATCTTACTATGTACCTACTTTAAAAAGGAATTGTCTGACTTATTTTTAGTATCGGTCAGTACAAAGAGAGCCATGTATCTAGTCTATATCTCATTCACGATTGCCCTGTATTCACACCTTCTCGCTCCATAATTTCGCGCCTACAGGTGCGACTCTATCAAGTATTTCCACATTGTTGATGCCGCAGAATGATAAACAGCGCTTTCAACATTCTGAGCCCTTTTACAAACGACTCTGTCGCCATCTATAGGCCGTTTTTCAAACCCCAGCTTAGGTTACAGATCCATCACCATTGCCAAACTGTAGGAACGAAGCCAAGACGCAGACAAAGCTGGGGTTTAAAAAACGGCCCTATAGCGTCGTTCATGTCAATAAAGCCCGCCCTCACGCTTAATTAGTTTCCTAGCTTACTGACACGCCTGCGCAAGTTTAGCCTGGCGCGATTAAACAATAAATAAGACACAGAAAATAATGTGTTGCCTCTTATTAAAAGGAATTACCCTGCACTCCTACAAATCTCCTTTATGGCGTAACAATATTCCATCAAAATACACTGCGCGTTGTCCTCAGGAAAACGGGGATTTCCTTTACATAGTATTACATGAGTGCAACAGACAAATCTGTGAACTTCTTACACAGTGTCATTGTTTTTATGAACTCTACATTGACAAAGGGCATTGTTTTCAACACCAATTAAGACGACAGGGCACTTACTTCAGTGAGCATTTCACGACCAAATTAATGTTCGCCGAATGTTTCATACATGTACATTGTGTAAAATGTACATTGTACATGTATTTACGTACGCGGGTCGCATGCTGCACGCACGCCGTGAAGCGGCATCGTACGGGGCTTATCTAGTGTTCAGACGTATTGTCAGGTACCAGACTATAATTGTTTTTCTTTTTGGGGGTTGCCGAATGTTCGTCACGAACAGCGCCACCATTTGTCAGTGTTTGAACATGTTAATGAGGGGGCCAATTACATTTACGGTGATTAACCCCAATTAGTGTCATTTTATACCATTTTATCACCCCTGGTCTTGTTACTTACACACCAAGGCACATTTTAAATTATTAAACAGCAATTCTCCTCGAAAGGTCTGCGTAGACCTTTAATCATTATTACTTTTGACCGAACCGATTCTGACGGGAACCAATGTAGGATATTCACGCACGTCATTAGTCTGGTTTCCTGACCTGACAATTCCTTATATGCCCAGAAAACAATTATTTCGTCTCGGAACTAGACTAGTCATTATTATTTATCACACGGCAACGAATGGTTTTCTCTCGATCTCGAAAGCAACTATGATCAATGTCAAGATCAAGGTTAACGGTAAATGGGGGTGCAAAGTTAACAAATCAAGAAACGGTAGAGAGCCCTCGAGCAGAATTTAACTGGAAATGTTTCTGTTCATGAAAATCGTAATTAAGTAGACCTTATACATGTACCATGATTTTAATAATCGATGAATACTTGTATCTCAGGTGATGTGTTGAGTAATTTTGGGGCAGGTTTGATGTTGTTGGGTTTTTTTTTAGGGGGGTGGGGGGAAAGTGGCGTTTTGATTTAACGCGGAGAGACCCAAGCTGATTACATTGGACCTTACAATCGCCATACCATGTCGAGCTGTTTAAACATTTAACTTGTCCAAGTGTAGTGTCAAGTTCTAAACTACACGTACTTTTTTATTTTCAATGTAAACGCATTTTTTTGTTCTAGCCGATATCACTTTTTTATAAGTACAATTGCCAGTATACAGCGCATGGAATTCTTACCTGTACTGTCATCACCACTCAGTGTAAGGCAACCGTACGGATAAGCGTTGCCGGTCTCACGTTTTCCACGCTATAGTTTACTAACTTTACTCGGTCTTTTGTGGTAGTTTTTTGCGCCAAGTGTGTTTTCTTGGTATCTCTCTCTCCTTTCCCGTCCAATTCCTTCCATTGCTAACAACAGTCAACAACCTTCTGCAGCTCCTCTCTGTAAACAATAAAATTACACCAGACGCTTCATTCATGGGCGCCGCCATTTTTCTTCTTGCCCCATCGTTCCAATGTAAAACAACGAAGCCCGATTCGAGGTTGCAACTATACTGTCCTCTATCGGCGGTTCTAAGAAACGTCGCTAACATGGCGGGATTTTTACAAATTTTGACTTCGATTTTTACATGAATGTGCCAAGTTTTCCGTTGGCAACAATGGAAATATTAATCCGCATCGCATAGAGTGTTGTGCAGAAAAGAAAAAAAGAAGGTTGCTACTAAAAATCACGAATCATTTTGAACGTTATGATTTCTGTCTCACAATCGACCTTCTGTAATGTTAACTCGAGTAGCTCTATTCCAGCGATACTGGTGCGAGGGCGTGATTTAAAGTGCGCCCTCAAGTGAAGTGAGGCATGTAGTTAATAGCAGAATTAAAATGGACAATTAATTCTCACCCAAAACAAGTAAAGTTCTTTAAATTTTTGCAAGGACAGTTTATTAATTAAAATTATAATTGGTCTTCTGTTGCAGAGTGCAAATTGTTAGTCTGCTAATTTGGTGATTCGCAAACATAGGGCCTTTTCTTATCCCTGGCTTCGTCTTCGTCTTTGGCTTAAGGCGATTTTAGAATCCCAACTGCGAGATCCCCTGCCACATTTTAATGCCTGTTGTGCTTTAGAAACATTCAATCTACTGATATGAACCCAAAGGTTAGACTATTCGACTAATTAGACTATTGGCTTTAATTTCTATTTGCTTCTCAGTAATTTGAAATTCGGAGGACAACGCCGAAGACGAAGCAAAGGTTTCGAAAAGGCCCATAGTGTGACAATAAGCCCAGACAATAAAAAAAGAATATGCAGTTTTCTTATAAATCCATCGACAATAACTGGCTGGCCGTGTGAGGGCAGTGTCTTTTCTATATTGTCTTCACGTACGTCACACGAACCATAGAGATCCGCAGTCGTAATAATTTTAAAACAAGGAGTAACAAGAAGAGGACGGGCTCAATATAACTGCTCGTCGGATTACAATAAAAACAAAATACGGGCTGGTTTCTTGAGAACCGCTGGAAGGGGAACCGAAAAGTCCCAATCCCTCCAAACTTAGAAAAATGGTCCTGGTTGATTTCAGGAGTGATCGGCGGTTTCAACCCCCGGCTCTAGACGTTTCAACAGCGGGAAAAACAGACTCTGCAATACGCCGACGAAGTAGACACCAGCAAGTACGTAGAAGATTGTCTTGTAGTTAGTCGTCACGTCGTACAACAGGCCTATCAGTGTTCAAAGACACAAACAACGTGATCAGTTAAACAAATACAGGTACATGTATATACTAACAGTTGGTTATACTGGCATATTGCATGTTGATACACATTGCATGCATCATGGCAATACACCAATTCGGTATGTATTTCGATGAAGTAGTCCAGGTCAAAGATTATTCGGGATAACATCGCTGGTTTGTCTGGTTCCCAGAACAAACAATACAGACTATTTTTGATGAAATATTAGGTCTGGTAGGTAACCGCCAATGTCGCGTGACGAAAACGGGTGGAACGCTGCCCGTTTCCGAAAATGTCCGAGGTTTTCCGAATAATTATGTTCAATTGACATTGGGGCATTATCGTTAAAGGTAGGATTCACCATCATTAATTGCTTTAAATATCAGGAATGTTTGGATTTGGGGGGTTGTATATTATAGTAAATATCGTTTAACTGATCTGTCCGATGTTTTGCAATCATGGATGCCGAGAAAGAAAAAAAATAAGAAAAACGGCGTTCGTTTTCAACCGGCGTCAGGCAGTTGTTCTTGTTGTTTGGTTGTTTTTTTTGCGATCGCCGTCTTCTAAAATTCAATTTTTATAAACAATTACAGGATATCTAGCGCAATAATTTTGCTGGATGCCTAGAATCATTATTTACTATTAAATAAGTAAGATATTTCTTAATAATTCGGTAGTACATGTATCTGCAAATGATGTATCCAACCTTTAACGTTTGAATGGTTCCGGTCGACGTCACGTAAAAGACTGATACACGTCCCGAGCGTCTACTTGGAGATTGCCGCAAAAGGCGGGCAAAATTCGGAATCTGAACAAGAAGTTCTTTTAACGGAATCCACTCATGAGAGCAACATTTAAGGCGAGGGTTTATTGGTGTTTTTTTGTAAAAAATTACAAAAAGTTTTTATACACAAACAAATACAACATACCGGATAACAGAGGTCCACACAAACTGCCAATACCAGAAAATATGCAGTTCAGTCCCAAGGCTACGCCGAAGCGCTCCAAGTCGACATAGTGGTGAACCAAGGTAATGATAATAGTAAAACTGGCTCCATTTGTAAAGCCCTGGACGAAGGAAGCCACAGCCATCCACACGAAGCTATCCACTTCATGTAAAAAGCCAGTCTCGGGCCCACTGGTGACGTCATCGTATTTCTTATTCGAGCCATCTGAATCGCCTTTGCCAGGCGAACGTCGCATCTGAACCAAGTCCAGAGTGTATTTTGCTTGCAAGCAATGAGTACGTCTGGGAGGACGAAAGAGGGCGCTAAGCCCAATCAGATTTGCTGCAATCGCAGACATCACCAACATGGAGCCCCTCCAACCGTAGGTTTCCAGTAGCAGTTGAAGAAGCGCGGGTACGGCTATTTCGCCCACTCCACCTCCACCATACGCCACGGTGTAGGCTGTCTTGAATTTCTTCTTGAAGTGCATTGCAATAGCTACACTGGCTGCATTGAATGCCGTGCCTTGACCAATACCTGTACAGGATTTTATTATACCATATACAAAAGTTCGTTAAAAAGCTATAATAAATACCTCCGAGAGTTGATAGCTACTGATTGGTCGATACTCGATCACGTGGACGGCGTTAGTTAGCAGTATTAAAAACGGCCCCGTCTTTCAGCAATAATTAAGCACACGTAAGCCAAAATGGCCTACGGTATAACTTGTAACCATAAAAGTAATATCTACGTCTATAAAATATCTATGTTTGTAACAAGCACCACCACCAGGGTAGATATTGGGTACTCAAGATGAATGAATCACGGCCAAACAAGACTTAATGACGAGAGGAACGACTTTAATGTAGCGAATAACGCACGAGGTGAAACAAGATGTCAGCGCCCATGGCACACGTATGAGGCGCTATGACACATCTGGCGCGCGCCTCAAATATTGATAGTGCGCGCGCTATGTAAGCGTATAACGTTTGTATCTTATTAGTCGGCATAGGGTTATGCATCGGAGCTTAACAATTGCATCCCCTACTGTTAGGTCCAACCTGATTCGAAGGTTTCTCACCCCGGAACGTACCCAGTACTGCAGCTGCAATGTATAACTGGTATATTTCCGACACCCAATGGCTGGCGAATAGGCTGGCGGATATCAGTATTCCTCCAACTATCCCCGCTGTTCTACATCCATAGCGTTTCGACATCACTCCTCCCAAAAGCACTATTGCAGAGAAAAAACAGGAGTGTCTTTAGTCAGGACAGGCGGGTTAGGGGGTCCAGGAGTCGAAGCCTCTAGCACCAGCCTCGGCGATCTTGGATATTTTGAGCGTATTTCAACACACCTGCAGGGCAGTCCGCAGCGCCTCGTTCCAAACTTTATTTGCACGGCCTACGTCGCAAATCGGCCACGAGACTTACGCGAGTTCGACAGCTTTGTTTTCACAAACTGCACGTTGCAAATGAAGCAGTAATTCTCGAAGATGGCGTGGTAAGTGGGAAGCTAACGTTTTTCTGAATCGAATGGTATAAAATCTGACAAGATTCAGTATGTTTTTGGCAGATTTTGTTTCACTCGAAGTTAGGGTATGATTTTGAAGAAAATTGTAGTCGTGAGTTTAGTTTCTGCGCCCTGATTGGACTAACAAATATTGCAAAAAATGATCACTACACATCGATAAAGGAAGCAATGAGCTTTCATTTGATATACATTTTAGCCTGTAGCAACATAATATTTCTCATGTATTTTGCTACGATTTTCGTGCCCGCGATTTCTACTTTTTCGGCCATGTCTTTCGGCCATGTCTTTCGGCTTATACATTTCATTATGCACACAATTATTACAAGCTCATGTAATTGTTTTGTTTTGTGTGGCTATGAAGTTATAGGTTTCTGCCTTGATGTCATGCGTACAACATTTATTTTTCTTTCATGAAACGCCTTAGGCCCATGTTTTGTTCAAAATTATAAAAAAATTGTTTAATAGTTACTGCTAAACTGTATAGTTCGCTTTTCTGTCTTCCAATGTTTCTTATAGGCCATGCCGTCTACCACCAGCCATGGCCATGCCCACCGCCATCCCAACCTCGGCCATCGCAGCATGTCAAGAGCCTCCACGGAAGGCCAAAGCTCTTGTCCTTGGAGATTATCTCACAAAGTATCTCAAAGAAAACATCACTACTGAGTTGGTTGATTCGCAGGTTTAGTGACTCGTCGCGGTACTACATTTTCTGGCCTTAGAAAGGATCTGCTTCAGCATGACATCAACTTCACAACTGTGCCTGATATTGTAATGATTCATGTTGGGACAAATGATATAGAGTAGGGTTTCCAAAGACGTGTGGAGAATAGTTGGAGATTTTAATTTACTGGTGGATATATACAGCACATGCTTTGTAATTAAGTGTTTTAAATAATATACATTTACATTTTTCAGTGTTGTGCAAACACAGTGCAGCTGAAACAGATCAAAACCGAGTGTTATAGGACTTGATACCAAAAACTATGCCACAATTGAGCTACAATGTAAATTTGACACAAACAGCATAACTTTATGAATGCAGATTTTATTATTTCTATTATCAGTGATATAATATATGTGCATTGATATTTATATTATCAACAGTTGTGTCTTATTTAAAATCATTTGTTTTTGCAATGTTAGAAGCGGGTGTACATTGTAATTTAATATTTACAATAATTCAATGTCAATAAGTAACTATACCAAAGACGTCAAGCAAAGATAAAACAAACATTATTTACTTTTATAATAAATCTCAATGGTTTGAACATTGAACATTAAGCAAAGATAAAACAAGATGTATTTACTTTTATAATAAATCTCAATGGTTTGCACATTGAACATCTAGCAAAGATAAAACAAACTTTATTAAATTTTGTAATTAATCTCAGTGGTTTGCAAACTGAACATTATGCCAAAGATGACGGTAATTTTCATCTTCACTATGTTGAATGTTGGCCATATTTGTTGATGTTTTGCTCAATTGCTAAACATTTATTATCTTATTACATTACCAATCCTAATTTTTGTCATTTCTTCAATCTGTATTTATGTACATGTACATGTAATTACTGATAAGCGATAACATGCAAGTTTCAAATACAAAGTGCAGTTTCTTTTATAAACCAACCTCACAATACAAATATAAATGGTAAGAGTGTTTATTTATCTATGTTTATATTGTTTTCAATAAATTTTAAACGACTTCATCTGTCGCTTGTTTTTTTGTTTATTTGGCTGTATACACTGTTTTATGCAGGCAATAATTTTTTGTTTAAATCAGTCTACAGTTAAAAATATTTTTTTTAAAACCTGAATAGCAGACAAATCCTTTTCGCTCGAGCTTACAATAAAAAAAAAAAACACGACTGAAAAACAACTGCGTATTGTAATGAGCATGAACTACACGTTATCACGAAGCCTTTTTTAATGACGTCATTTTTTACCAATAAGGGCACAGGAAGACTGTGGACTGTCGTGCCGGGATGTTCCGTTCGTTACTTTCTTGTGAACGTTAGGTTCAACCCCAAATTGACAGTTTTTTGATAGAGTATGAATTTATCTTTAACATCAGTGTGAAATTGGGTTGTGGCCACCGCCAGAAGATGGAAAAATCTCGTCATTTTTAAAGGTCAATTTGTTGGTTCGGAAGTGTTTTTTTTAAATAAATTTCATTCTCTAAATGTCATATCATTTCCAATATGATTTGATAATATAACAGAATGTTTCCTTATCCAAAAGAAAATATACATAATATTGACAGTCAGTGAATAAAACGCATGTTTCGGACCAAATTCCAGGCGTCGTCGCCAGCTCATTAAGTATTCAACAACGAGGTCACACACAAAGTGCCAAGCATAAAGCGCACATAAAATGAACGGCTTTTCAGTGCGCTGCGGACTGACTGAGACACTATAAACGCATGTTTTTATGAATACAAATCGATATTGGTAAAGCGGCCATTTCACCAAGGATTGTTTTTTCCAATCGGCCCGATCTGGACCAGATTGTCTCCGATGAATCAATTTTGTTGATCGACCAGATTGTGGTCCTGAATCGCCTCCAATCGTCCCCTTTTTGACCCGATTGAGTCCCGACCAATAGACCATGGCGGGGGGGGGGACGAATCACGGACGTTCCTCGCGCGATCGACACGTTTCCGGGGCGCAAGTATGCGAAAGTACATGTTTAAAATTAGCCGATCACTTTTTCGGTACCCGACCCTCGGAGGACTGAGGCGATCGCGCCAGATCTTCCCCCGAAGGTATAGGGCAGTGCTCGACAGTGCTCGACAGTGTTCGCAGGTTCCCGACTATTTTCGCAAAAATGCGGCCGATCGATCTAAAAAAGGATTGGGTACTATCGGGACCAAAACAATCCTTGGTGAAATGGCCGCTTTATGCCCCTATTCCACACAGACAACGAATCCCACGAACTGCCACGAATTGATAAATTGTAGGATTCGTAAGGATTCGTGGAATATTGAACATTTGTTGTCAAAATCGTGACGCTCTAAGATTCTGTTACGATACAGGTGCGATAGAGTTACGAATATTCGTGGGATTCGGCTCGAATCGCTCAAATATTGTCAAGAATTCACTACGATTTACAAGAATAGATTACGAATACTGCACGAACGTAAGGAATCAGTTACAAATCAGTTAAGAATATGCCGAATGCATCTACGAATCAGGTACGATTAAAATTGAATTCGTGACTATTCTTGACAATTCGTGTGATTTTCCTTCAAGATAGGTATAAAAAAGCCCTCATCCCTGCTTGGGCATCAGTTCCAAAATAGATGTTCAACGTACCTGCTTCGGTGTGTATTCGTGAGATTCGTGACAGATTCGTAGCCGATTCGTGGTCAAGCCACGAATTAACGAATCCCCGAATGAGTTAAGAATACCTACGAATGCCTACGAATCTATTACGATTCAGGTACGATGCCTAAGTATGCACTACGAATTTGTTACGAATTAACTACGATTTGTTTGAATCGGGAGTTCGTGGCCAACATTTTGAACGGCTCAAAACTTTTGCCACGAATTCCAGATCACTTAAGAATTGAAAGAACTGACTACGGATAAATACGAATCAGTTAAGAACTTCACGAACTGATTACGATTCAACTACGAATCCTACAATTTATCAATTAGTGGCAGTTCGTGGGATTCGTGGTCTGTGTGGAATAGGGGCATTACACACATGGCGGTGTATAAGTCCACGACTGGTGCTCCCATGCCAATCAGCCCCCTGCATTATAAGTATTTCTATTGTGCTACAGCACTCTGCACATAATAGATAGAGCAAAAATATTAGGAATATTTTTGCTGGATTGGTCGGATATATTCTTGGAGGAAGACAGTGTGCGATAAATATTTAGACATCCAAATACATGTAATAACCAAGAAAACCCAAACAAATACATAATTTTACAATTAAGGATGTACGCCTTTCCTAAAAGTGCAGTATAGTATCGGGTTACTTACCAGAGAAGGAGTACACCGAAGTCATTATACTCAAAACGGCCGCCGTTGCTCTGGCACTGGTGTCGAAATCTTCCCTCCAGCTCAGGTAAAAAACGCCGATGCCTCGCAGTAGGCCGTCCAATAGCGCGAAGTTGAATTGTACAGCTAGGAGTACCACGATTCCCCAGCCGCGCCATTCACCGTGCGCCGAGGGGTTCCTCGTGGGGCTCCCACGGCGTCGATACCGACCAAACCACCGCGCGTACTCTGCCATCGCTGCTGGGAACACTGCGCTTACATTAACCACAGACAACCCTTAATATAACCAGAAAAACACACTAACAATCCCCATCCAGTCAAATGCAAACACCAGGTTTTGGTTGGAATCTGTTAATTAGGATGGGTACTTGGCTCCTAAACTGATTGTCCTTTTTGCTGGGTAAGGAATACCACCGGAATCCGAGTCCAACAGTTTGTGTGTACAATTGCCATATGGTGTTGGAATTTACAAGGATAGGTATGGTTTCTAGTAAATTACACCAGGCAGTTACACTGCAAAAACTGTGGTGTTAAATTGTACACCAATGGTGTAACATTTGATTATTTCCTGGTGTTTATTTTGGGCAGGGATTTGGGTGTTGAATAACACCAGTTTGGGAATCAAATTTTTTTAACACCAATTTTGGTGTACACTCTGATAGCAAAATTTAACATGGATATCACGTCATTTGCTCGTCATTCTAGCGAAAGGATGTACTGTTTTAACACTATAATTTTGTACATATTAACTGCATGGACAAATTACGTAATGAAATATTACCAAGAACTGACTTATTACACATAATATGTATACAATAATAACCTATTCCTACTGAATACGTACTACACACATAGCTATTGCCGTTGTTAGTTTTATACTACGCTTTTTTGTCCACGACGATGTCACAACTAGTTTTTATGAATAATGTCAAAATTTGAAAACGAATAAAATGTAACGCGAATTTTTAACTATGTTTGCACAAAAATCAAAATTCAATCATGGAATCGTTTAAATAATTACATATTATGGTAAAAAAAATGAATTTTGGGACTAAATACAACAATTTAACATCGACTATTGTTAACATATCCCATAATTCCTTATCGACCAATCAGAGGGCTTTATTTCACACACGCATGCGCACTAGGTCAAATTTAACACCAAAAGTACGTAACACCAGTACTTGATTTGAAACTGATACTTCAAGAATCATTTTACTTCATTTTAACACCAATTTTCATTCCAAAAGATTTAAAAAACATTGGTGTTAAAATTTTAACACCACAGTTTTTGCAGTGTAGGGTTGTTATACTATATCAATTGAAAAACTATTTGAAGAATACATTAATTAATTAAATGTGAAATCTACCGGACTAAAGTCCGTAGTGCACGCACATGCACAAAATCTGTGTACGTGACAGCTAACCATTGTGCATGTGCATTCACTACGGACTTTAGTCCGGTAGATTTCACTGGCCATGCACGACAAACCTGCCACACACACTTTCACGCACAATTATCAAATTTCAACTTTTGGGGAAAAATGCACAATCATTTTATGAACAAACGAAGGTAGATACAAATTTAGTATTTTCGCCTGTTATAAGATTGTTTTTTCCTTGCTATTTTAGTCAAGTTTCAAAGTCGTGACCCGCTTACAAGTATTTGAAATACAATTATATATTTGAGTAGTTTTAATACAGCCCATGCAGAAATCTACTAATTTTCCCCATTGAGAACACACGCTAAACCAGCTTACTAAATTCTGAAAAACACCCCCATAAAAAGTGTAAGCGCCTTGGGCGCCTTACTAAGGTTTGGGCTGTAGTTACCCAACCTCGTACCCATGGCTACGATCTTGCTGCGTCATGTTTTCCCATCAAGACGAGACAGAAGAACATTGTTGAACCGGCGCTTGAGCTTGCAGGTATAACAGGGAATTCCCATTTCTAGACTGACTCGGATCTCCAATCACATCCTAGCCGAGTTATATCAGTATCGTAGAACAAGAGCAATAGGCTGGAAAACTGTTTTAGAAGAATGGTGGCCGAAACTTTTCCCAGAGAAAGACATTCCATCTATGGGTACAGTTATCAGCAGTTGGCAGAGTGTTGTGAAAAAAAGCAATTCTCAGCAGAGATTCATCCAAGGAGATAAGAAAGATTTTCTCTACACAATCTATTCACATCCATCACCCCAAGCCAGTGACGCCTGCAGCTGCAGTGGACACTGACGACACTGGTTATGACACTGCAGAAGCAGAGGATGCTAGAAAAAACACCGAAGCATGTTTAAAAATCATGGGGAAAGAACACAGGCAATAGTGCTCCAAATACCGGAGAGAGTTGAAGAAAGCAAATGAACTCAGTGAAAACTGGAACTGCAAATGAGGTCTTTACAAGCGGCCAATGTGGTGCGACGTCTAGCAACATGTAGTAAACAGTTGGCTACAGAGCAGGAAAGAGTTAGCCAACTTCTCGATATGGTTTAATTTATGAACTCTTGTGAATGTGACATACTAAATTCATGTCTTGTATTTGAGTTTGTTAAGTGCTATTCCTAATTGTTATGTTTACCAAATGTAAGCATACATCAACATGTAGGCCTATATACATGTACATGTAATACAATTATTGTACATGTTTGTATTATGTAGGCCTACACAAACATGTAGAATGGTGTACATGTATACATGATACCAACATTATATTATGTATACATGTGTATTGCAAGCTATGTATTTGCATATATGCAAATGACTTTTTTGCTTGAATTTGGTATCAGGTAGTTCTCTCAAAAACATAGATTCATTGAAAAAAAGAAAAAATGCGGAAATTTGCAAGCACATCTTGGAGCTAACAACTACGCATACTTAATTAGGTAAGGAAATATTTTCAAGATTATGGTCACAAGGTGTTGATAATTGCCAGTCATTTGCAAATGCAAACACTAATGCAGCTCAAACTTTGAATACTTTAAGTATAATGACCAACAAGTAAAATAAAACATTTTAAATAATAACGGGTAATTTGAATAATGAGTTATGAATATGTAGTTAGCTGATAACGAGGTAATTTGCATAATTATGACTTACTGTGTATTTTATTGTACCAATACCTAGCACTCATGATTTTAAACCTTACCACCAAGTTTGGGTCAAAAGTGGCATTTAAAACCTGAGATATGGCATTTATGCATATTAATTAGTTGGACATTTTGTAAACATTTCTAAGTTTGCGGATGGGTACAATTTTACAAATTGCCACTTTTGACAACTCAGTGTGCCAAAATACAACAATTCTGGCCATTGATTTTGATTTGGCTTGCTTGTGTTACATCACTTTAACAATAAATAATAATGTTACAACATTGTAATACTTTTTCAGCTGAACAAAAAGTACCTTAAATTGTGAAAATATTCATTTTTGCCTAATTTTGGCATTTTGGGCAGGTTTTGGACAAATATTGAATATTTTGAAAATACGATATTTCAGGAATGCCTTGTCCGAATTTAAAAATTGTTGTACCAAATTAAATCATTTATATAGATATTTCATGTGATACCTGAATTAAACATGCCTGTTGTGGGTTTATTTTCTGAGTGCTATACCTAAATATTGAAACGTGGTGTCATCTTATCTAAAAGCACTTTGCGTCGAATATACCTTTAAAATTCCTAGTTTGAGTAAAATCCATATATCTATTTCGTGACATCTTTGTATTAGACCTTTATACCTATAGAAATTGCCTCCTGGGGACCCATTCACTCCCTTTGTCTCCAATGTGTGCATATTTTCATAAGGTACCGTTTTTGGAATAACATAATGGAGTTACGGGGTTGTCCGACACTACTTTCCTTATATTGTTCTTTGTTCCTATAGAAATCTCATAATACATAGAGTTAAACATACGTATATATACATATATATTTTTTTGACAATCTCCATGGATATCTTACAAATAACAATAATCACAACTATTACAAAAATACAAAATGTATCCGAGTAATTGTCTAGTACGACACACAAAACTAAAAACAGTCCATTATAGTTCTCTACATAAGAATACAACATGAAATTATTTACCTCATCACATGAGTAATTTTGTGGCCGTTTTGAAGGGTGAATTTTGATGTTTTTGGGGGGCAAAGTGCTGATTTGATTCAACGCGGAGAGTCCCAAACAGATTACCTCAGGGTAATTTCGGGCCCTTTAAGCGGGGCACGTAGTTTAATAGCAGAATTATAAGAAAAAGTTGTTCTCACCCAAAGCAAAAAAGGTTCTTTACTTTTGTGCAAGGGCAGTTTTATAATTGGTCTTCTGTTTCAAAGTGCAATTTGTTAGTCGGATAATTTGGTGATTCGCAAATACAACTGGCTGGCCGAGTGAGGGCAGTGTCTTTTCCGTGGTCTTAACGTGACGTCACACACAAGCGTCCCACAGTCTGATAATTTAACAATGAAGTAGCCACAAGAGGGCAGGCTCATTATAACTGCTTGTCGGATTACACTATAGGTTATTAATGCAAAACAAATGAATTTGTTTTTGTTTTTGGAACCACTGGAAAGGGGAACGAAAAGTCCCAATCCCTCCAAACTTAGAAATAATGGTTTGGGTTGATTTCAGGGGTGTTCGGCGGTTTCAATCCCCGGCTCTAGACGCTTCAACAGCGGGAAAAACAGACTCTGCAATACGCCGACGAAGTAGACACCAGCAGATACGTAGAAGATTGTCTTGTAGTTGGTCGTCACGTCGTACAACAGGCCTATCAGTGTTCAAAGACACAAACAACGTCAAAAATACATACTGGCATATTGTATGTTGATATACATTGCAGCATTGGCAATAAACCAATTTAGTGGCTGCATGTATCTCGATAAAGTGGGGATGAAATCGCTGGCTTGTCTGGTTCCCAGACCAAAAAATACTGGCTATTTCTGGTAAATTAGTGAGGGAATTAGTAGGTCTGGTAGCCGCCCACCTCGTTACCATGGCTACGATCTTGCTGCGCTGTTTTTTTTCCATCATGCCTTGCGCGATCGTAACCCCTGGAATTGTCTAGTTTAAATATGCCATATATTGGCACATTTAAATTAGGGCTACAGTCAATGCGTTTAACGCGCAACGCCATGTTTAACATTTTGTAATTGTTATTTGGAAGAATCAATTCTTTCAAACATGATATTTTGACGCCGCGTTGTTTAGCAAGAATTTATATTAAATGTACTCCTTTTTCGTCTCTTTACAACGTAATATACAGGTTTCTAGGCGAAAAAACGAGGCTTCCAAAATCCATACTGTACAGGTATTACGCAGTCTTGAAAAAAATGTTCGTACGTGACGCGACGTGACGTTCAAGAACGCGCGAGCGCATTAAATTCAGGCGCGCAGTATGCACTAAATAGCCAGTCAGTGTCGTTTACGTATCCATCACGTCCAGGGGTTAGTGAAGGAACGCGCACGCGCCCATGGAGTCGAGACTTGGTAGCCGCCAATGTCGCGTGCGTGACGAAAACGGGTGGAATGATGCCCGTTTCCGAAAATTTCCGAGGTTTTCCGAATATGTTCCATTGACATTGGGGCATTGTCGCGATGGTTTACGTCACGTAAACTAACGGGCTGAATGACATACATGCATGTCATGCGTCGTCTGCTTAGAGATTGCTTAAGGCGTAGCCTTGGTCAAGGCGTTCATCGTTACCCGTACTTCCGTACGTATACGGCGCGGCGATAATCGGAGCACAACGACCTCACGCGGCCACTATATGCAAATCAACTGAAGATATATGAACGCCCTGGATCAATCATTAAGTTGAGGGTTTGGGGCGGTGCTCATTATGCTAATAGATTAGGCTGACCTTTAAAGACATTTTCTTATTGGTCGATCGTTGCGTAGAAACTGCAAAATTTGAGCTAGCGGTGAAAGGTCATAGCTAGCTCGCAAGTGTTTACACCACTGATCTCTACGCGATTCAGCCATGACATTTAGTGTTACTTCGTGGTGACGGTGACAAATTTATCCGCTGCAGAACTCAAACAACACGACAGATCGTCGGACGACAAACGACGCTGAATATTCGCCATTTTGTCTTAATAAATGTCATGCTGAAAATAAGTAACTGCATCTAATTTGATGACGTCGGGATTCAACCGCGTTTTGATTGGACACTCCACATCTTAGCCCCGCTAAACTTATCTGTATTCGCATACGAGGTCATGCGCTAGAAATGTTGCGCAAAATATAGGAAAAACATAAGATTTCAACAATTTGAAAAAGGTTGATCCAAGGCCCAAAAGTAGCTTCAGTTGATTTGCATAAATAGTGGCCGTGTATGAGGTCGCTGTTCGCGCTGTACATTTGCACAAGGAGCGTGGGCTAGCGCGCGCGGCGTGTATTTCTGGACGGATAACGACGGACGGATAACGACGAACGCGCCTTGACCAAGGCTACTTAAGGCGCAGCCTCGCCACCTTGGGCGTGTGTGCGTTCCTTTACTAATACGTAAACGACACTGACTGGGTATTTAGTGCGTACTGCGCGCGTATTTTAAAAACTGAATGTAATGCACTTGCGCGTTCCTGAACGGCACGTTATCGACGAACATTCTTCCCAGACTGCGCAATACCAGTACAATATGGATTTTGGATGTCTCGTTTTTCGCCCCCAAACATGTATCTATAATCTTACGTTGTAAAGAGACGACAGAGGTACAGTACATTTAATATGAATTATTGCCAAACAACGCTACGTGAAAATATCAAGTTTGAAAGGATTGATTCTACAAAATTACAATTAAAAAATGTTAAACATGGCGCCGCGCGTTAAACGCATCAACTGCAGTCCTGATTTACATGTGTCAATTTATGGGACACTAAATTAGAAAATTCCAGGGGTTAAGATCGCGCAAGGCATGATGGGACAACATGGAGCAGCAAGATCATAGTTATGGTAACGATGTTGCTCAAGGCGGGAAACAAAAATATGAAGCGGAAGCCCTTTTAACGAAATCCACTCATGAGAGCAACATTTACGGCTAACGTTTTTCGTCTGTATTCTCAAAAATAATAGCAATTGTTTTTACACAAGAAAAGCTACATACCGGATATCAGAGGTCCACACAAAGCGCCAATACCAGTAAAAATACAGTTCAGTCCCAAGGCTACGCCAAAGCGCTCCAAGCCGATATAGTGGCGAACCAGGGTAAAGATAATAGTAAAACTGGCTCCATTTGTAAAGCCCTGGACGAAGGAAGCCACAGCCATCCACACGAAGCTATCCACGTTCATCAGGAGCAGCGAGACACCAGCCATGAACAAACAGAGGCCGTTCACGGTCTCGGCCGACAGTCGAAAGCTGATCAACAGCCCGCTACCAAGGCGACCAAGCAGAAGCCCTACGCCGAGCACACTGAGCAAGGCGGCGGCGCTGGAGGGCGCCACACCGGTGCTCTCAGCGCGCGGAATGATGAACTGCGAACAGCTGTAGCAAGCGAAGCCCAGTTCGACCGTTAAAAGGCACATGAAGGTGAACCGGTAGCTTTTGGCGAAGAGGTCCAACCCTATCGCGCAGGCAAATCGACGCAGTGGACGTACCACTTTCGTGGATTGAGAGAGGCCTGTTTGGAGTGACACGATTTCTGGTATTTCCTCAGTGTAGGCCGTATGGTGTAACTGAAAAGATGCCTAGAAAACGAGTTTCGTTTCGACCCCCATGGGTCTACTTTTTGAAGGCATATATAGTTTCTAGTAGCTATTTAAAATACTATGCTAAAAGTTCTCCAAAAAATATCCAGTCGAACTTGAGTTATTCACTTTAAAAATGTAATGGGGCGAAACTAGCATGGGGCGAGTTGGTTTTTCTCGCCTAGTTTTCATAACAATTTTGCCCCAAAGCCACTTCGCCCCATACTTTTTTTTCCCACTTAATGTATATTGACTCAAACTAACTTGCCCCGTATAACACATGTACATCACAAGACATCAACGTTTTTTGTGAAAAATATAACTTTTTACCCCAGTCTACATGTAATTGTAAATCACTCCCTTTGGCTTGATAGGTGCCTAGATTGATCTATTTAAATACGTTTTTTGATATTTGATCAATAAATAAAATGGCTTATTCAATCTGCATTATTTTGTATAATTAAAAAAACCTAATTATTATTATTATTAATATTTTTGGAGGGAGGGGGGATGGGTAATCATCTGTTTTGTTTAAAGGGGTCAATTTAATAGGTTTCATATGTAAGGCAAGCTTGTAATGAAATACATAATGAAAAAAATCTAAAATAAGATCCACACAAAATCTATTGTTTGTCATTACATGTATATTCTTGTCAGCACTACACAATCTTCTGTGCTAACTTATGAAACATAACATTGCAAAGTGACAATAAAATAAACAGAATCACATGACAATTAAGGATTAACAAATAAATGTTCACAATTTGTGGCCATGTACCCACATGTTGGTTGCTGTGGTCCACGAGTGATAGTGCCTGACTCGCTCTACAGTTTTATTTTACACTGATCTGTATTAACCTTACTGGGCATACTGTAATCAATGGCATACTGAATTGTCTCTGAACAATTATTGTGATTAAAGTCAATGTTGCAATAACATTTGAAATGACAGAAAGAGTGAATTGTATGCACAATTTGAATACATTTGTGTGAATGCCCATTTTTAGTACAATTAGTCAATATTTTCTCAAAAAGGGGGATATTCATACCCCATAATGGATGTTTGTGTGTAGTTCCAATAAGTTTAAACTGGGTTACACTTTTCAAATAGAAAGAGCGTTGAAAACAAATTCAGTTAAATGAAAATAATTAAAAGTGTCAAAAAGAAATGCTCCTGACGTGTCTTAAATATCATCAACCAGTTCAATCATAACCAGTTCGAGCATAATTCTCTCAACTTTTCCGTTAGAACAAATACAAAAATCACTGAAGTTAGAACATTAATGTTACAATTTTAACAACCCATTTGGCAGATGATGTACATGGCTGGTAGGACGTGCTTCGAACTTTGGGGCTTATAGATGGCAGGCTGGCACTGGATCTGAGTAAATGCTTCTTTAGAGATCTGCCATCATCACTGCTTGTTTCTTGATTAGCAACTGCATAAAAAGGTTGAATCTGGTGATAAACAAGAGGGGGAAATATACAATCAATAATGGATTTTTGAGCGACCTGTTACGAGAGAAAAAATGTAAAAAGGTCAATATAGCCCCACTTGGGTCATCATTCGTGCAGTTTGGTAATGGTAATGAAGCTGGACTGAAGCATATAAGCAGGGGTTATTTTCCAACCCCCGCCCAACTAATCCCCCAACTAACCCCACCCCTGTGCAACCCCCACCCCCTGTCTGGGCTGTCAAAATCGGGGTAGACTCTGGTAATAACCAGAACTTTGGAAGCAGGTTTTCCAGGGCCAAGGTAAGAGAAATGAATTTTAGGTTTATTTTGTCTACATGTACATGTATGTCTATTCAACATACATTTTTAAGGTAAAACAGCCTCTCAAAATTCGATATAGACACAATCTGGGAAGCTGGGGAAGCAGATTAATTCGTTAATTTTGACCTTACTATAGCCTATATGTGTACATGACCTACCTGCATCTTCACTGTTTTGGCCTGTCCGAGATTATTGGGTAACTCAACCTCTTGCTTGGTTCCTTGCCAATAATACATCTACTGACACAAAGTACTAATCTAGGCGGCAATACAGTATACCGTGACGGTACCCAATGATGACAGCGAACCCGACAAGGCCGAGACTGAGTTTTGGAAGGCAAACGTGCTTTCTCCGACAGTGTCTCTGCGCGCACGTTTACGCTTCTCCGCTGCATGCCAGGCATATTGCAAATTGTCAGACGTTCGAGATAATCCAGCGGTACGGTACACGCAACATTTACTTTAGCGTAAATCCGATGCGTAGTGTGACGACTGTTTGGCTGGTTTTCACGACCAATTCTCGTACGACAGTTGTAGCAGTAGCACACAGGTCTAGGCTCAGCAACTTCTCTGCCAATTCGTTGTCATTTTCGCGGCTGTAACATTATTTTAAGTGAACAAAACAACTGGTTTTATCACGGAGTCTTCGGCACGCGACGATCGTGACATGGGCGACGCCATGATTGTTTTGATTCGCAATGATACAATGGCCTATGACCTGAGTTGTGATTGGAGAATTCGGATCACGTGGTACCAGAGCGCATGAATTTCAAACGAATGTGACACGCTAGCGTAATGCGACCATGAACAAATGCCCCGTCGCTGTTGATCATTTAGTGCCGATTTTGGTCGATCATTACTCAAATTCGACAGGCGTTTTTGTGGAGAACTGTTTTTAATCATAATCTCCAGACAAAACTATGTCCAAAACCAAAGAGTTCTCTTAGACCCACGGGGTCGAAACGGGATGAAAAGAAAAACGTGTACACCGTATGGCCTAGTGGTCGAGTTGTCAGGGCGCCCTTCAGCGGATTCCTGGACTTCCTGTAGAAAGCCTGTCTCGGGCCCACTCCGCCCACTCCACCTCCACTATACGCCACGGTGTATGCTGTCTTGAATTTCTTCTTGAAGTGCATTGCAATAGCTACACTGGCTGCATTGAATGCCGTGCCTTGACCAATACCTGTACAGGGTGTTATTATACCATATACACGTACGTTAAAAAGCTTTAATAAATACCTCCGAGAGTTGATAGCTTCTGATTGGTCAATACTCGATCACGTGGACGGCGTTATTTTGAAGTATTAAAAACGGCCCCGTCTTTCAGCAATAATTAAGCGCATGTAGGCCTAAGCCAAAATGGCCCACGATATAACTGTCTTGTAACCATAAAAATAATATCTACGTCTATAAAATATCTATGTTTGTAACAAGCACCGCCATTAAGGTAGACATTGGGTACTCAAGATGAAAGAATCACGGCTAAACAAGACTTAATGACGAGAGGAACGACGTTTTTACCTAGCGCCCCAAGGGGCCCTAAGGCCCCCCCCCCCCCCCCCCCCCACCTCTTCCCTACGGTAAGCCACTGCGCCGTAGTCGGCATAGAGCTTAACAATTGCACCCATATACTGTTAGGTCCAATCTGATTCGAATTTTTCACCCCGGAACGTACCCAGTACTGCAGCTGCAATGTATAACTGGTATATTTCCGACACCCAGTGGCTGGCGAATAGGCCGGTGGACATCAGTATTCCACCAACTATCCCCGCTGTTCTACATCCATATCGTTTCGACATCACTCCTCCAAAAAGCACTATTGCAGAGAAAAAACACGAGTATTAGTCAGGACAGACGGGTTAGGGGGTCTAGGAGGCGAAGCCTCTAGCACCAGCCTCGGCGATCTGTGATTTTTTGAACGTATTTTAAAACATGTTGTGACCTGAGCAGTACTAAACGCATGTTTTTATGAATACAAATCGATATGGTAAAAAAGCCAATCAGCCCCCTGCATTATAAGTATGTCTTTCGTACTAGGGCAACCCAACTGCATGTACGATGGACATGCACATGTAGACAGAGCACAAATATTAGGAATATTTTAGCCTAGATTGGTCGGATATATTCTTGGAGGAAGACAGTGTGCGATGAATATTCAGACAATCATCCAACAAATTTACACAAAACAAAACAAAACATAATTTTACAATTAAGGATACGCCTTTCCTAAAAGTGCAGTATAGTATTGGGTTAATTACCAGAGAAGGAGTACGCCGAAGTCAGTATACTCGAAACGGCCGCCGTTGCTCTGGCACTGGTGTCGAAATAGTCCCTCCATCTCAGGTAAAAAACGCCGATGCCTCGCAGTAGGCCGTCCAATAGCCCGAAGTTGAATTGTACAGCCAGGAGTACCACGATTCCCCAGCCGCGCCATTCACCGTGCGCCGAGGGGTTCCTCGTGGGGCTCCCACGGCGTCGATACCGACCAAACCACCGCGCGTACTCGGCCATCGCTGCTGGGAACACTACGCTAACATTAACCACAGACAACCCTCAAAATAACCAGAAGAACACCCTAACAATTTCCATCCAGTCAAACTCCAACACCAGGTTTTGGTTGGAATCTGTTAGGATGGGTACTGGACTCCTAAACTGATTGTCTTTTTTGCTAGGTAAAGAATACCACTGGAATCCGAGTTCAACAGTTTATGTGTGCAGTTTGCCAGTGTTGGAATTTGCAAGTATGGGTATGGTTTCTAGTAAATTAGAAATTAGACTATGGTAGATTTACGGTAGATTTACAATCGACCTTTATGTGAGATAATATTGAAACTTTGTGTTATCTCATCTGAAAGCACTTCAATTTGAGTAAAGTCCATATATCTATTTCGTGAAATCTTTGTATAGACCTTGTTTTTATTTGACAATCTCCCGGATATCTTACAAATAACAGAAAATCACAATCACAACTATTACAAAAATACAAAATGTATCCGAGGTACTGTCGAGTTTAACACACCCAAAAACTATAAACAGTCCATTGTGGTCGTCTACATTAAAATAATACAACATGAAATTATTTATATAGAAAATAGAAACAACTGTTTAGGTGGTACCGACTGTAACATTTAGTCGCTACTGTTACCCGGTACCTCGTAACAATGTGTAAGTGCAGCATAGGATGGACGACAGTTTAGCATGTTTCCCGCGAACGTCAACGAGTGCTCGCGTTGACGTTCGCGATACGTATTGCTAAACCTCTCGATCTAATGTTATGTGTAAGTAGATAATGCGTACGAAAACGTTAAAGTAGACATAATGTACATGTATTTATGGCTGCATGAGTACATGTACAGTACATGTACGCATATGGCCCGTACGCAGGGGGGGGGTGCGAATTCGTGCTGAAGGGACCAAAAATGGATCCAAAAATGTTCGTGTGCCAGTACCGTTATTTCTACAACAAAATACCATTATTTACCCCGGAAAATGTGGACCCTTTGGTAATTTGGGGGCGAATTTGTACTGATGGAACCAAAAATGGGACCAAATATTTGCGTGTGCCAGTACAGTTATTTCAACATCAAATTTCATTATTTACCCCGAAAAATTTTGACCTTTTATTTTTTGGGGGAGGTGCGTATACACCCACCCCCCCCCCCCCCCCCCCCCCCCCCCCCCCCTGCGTACGGGCTTGCGCATAGCGCACGGCCACTGTTGATAGCGGCTGACCATTCATCATCGGACAATAGTTATCGTCGAACCCCTTGCTATAATTATAAACGCAATATCAGCATGCTATCTGGGTTTGTATTTGTACTTTAGCATTATACACGTAGGCTAAGGCTTGATGTCTTTAATTTTAATTCCAGGTCACATCAATTATGGTGTTGGATGTGGAGAACGATGGTTGGGCATCGTCAAAGCGTTTCACCTGGCCCCGTCGCTTGCTGCGGTTACCTGTAAGAAACGCCGCAGAGCCCCACGAATGTGACTGGGGAATCGCGGTCGTGGTGTCCGCGCACTTCGGCATCGCGCTTATTGACGGTCTCCAACGCGGGAATGGAGTCTTCTTTCTCAGCTGGAAGGACGAATTCGAAGCCAGCGTGGGGGAGACGGCGGCTGTTTCCAGTGTGATGTACGCCATGTTAGCGTTCTCTGGTAAGTAGTAAGAAGGCAATTAAGACGCTTAGACTTAGGTCGGTGTTGAAAGCACTCCCCTCGTCAAAAAAACACCTCAGTACATCTCCGAGAGTGTCGAACCCATGACGAAGCGCCGAGGTCTTATGGTTACGGTTAACGGTGAGCCGCTGTACAAAAAGCTTCTATAGACCGCCGCACACTGCTGCGAATTTTGAGCGGGCACTCTACACGGCCAAGTTTGCGGGTCTACCGGAGGCGAAGCAATTTGCCCGTTTTGAACCGGCACTGCATATCACTAAACTTGTTTGACTTGTTGTTTCTCTTTATCTGTAGGTCTTCTAGGAGGAGTCCTGACGAAATGTTTCGGTTGCCGACCAACAGCCATATTTGGAGGGGCGCTTGCTTCACTAAGCGTGTTACTCGGCCACTGGGCGAACAGCATAACACACTTGTGCATTATGGCAGGATTCGGTGGTAAGTTGTTATTGGGATAAGGACAGTAATGGGGCAGAAAGTGGAAATATTTGAGGAAATTGTGCCTTTGATGGTACAAGCATGAAATTTGGCCCACAGAGTATGTCAAGAGAAAGATATCTGGCTATAGGACCATCGCAGATTTGTCCTTTGAAGAAAAATATAGGTGAAATAACAAGCATTTTTTTAATTTAATGGTTGTCCCCGCTTGTTATTCTATACATATTTCTTCAAAGGAAAAATCTGCGATGGCCCTTTAGCCAAATATCTTTATCATGACATACGCTGACTGTGTGCCAATTTCCATAGTTGTATCATCAACGATCAGCGGACTTCGGACTTTTATTCGTAGCGGAATAAACTTTGTGTATGATTAACTTTAAGGTGCTGGTCTGGGTATATTTTTCAACGCCGTCATGACGGCAGTGTCGGTGTTCTTCAACCGACATTACAAGACCGCAAATGCGGTGGCCTTCTCGGGAAGCGGCCTGGGCACGGTTACCTTGCCTCCGCTGTTCCAGCTGCTGCAAGACGCCTATGGATGGAGAGGGGCCGCGCTGGTTATATCTGCCATCATGGCCAACCTGGTCACGTGCGGGATGCTCCTGCGACCCCCAGCGATGTACCGGGACAGCCAATCAGAGTCGGTCGATGGGGATGCGTCGGTTTCCCAGAGCGACAGGAATCAGGACGCCGGCAGTGAGAACGCCTGCCCAACTGCTGCGAAGCGTAACTGTGTGACTGGCGCAAACGATCTATTGGTCGACGACGAAGAGCGTCACAGCAGCGTACGCATGCTCGAGGGCACAGATGGAAGGGCTTCTGGTGGACCAGCGACCGCGCCCTGCGAGACCAGAAGCGGTGCGCCGAGTCGGCTGTGCGCCGCGCTCGGCTTAGACCTATTCGCGAAGAGCTACCGCTTCGGCCTTCTCTGCCTGCTGCAGATCGAGGTAGGCTTGCCGTACTTCGGCTGCGTGGTGTTCCTGGTCCCCCACGCCTGATTAACTTAGAGGGCTACGCGTCCATGGCCACTGGGGCATTTATACAGGGCCTGTCGGCTGGAGTATATTTCGCAATCTTCTTTGTCCTCTTACGACGCTACACCGGCAAAGAATCCTTCTCTACAAGTCTTGGGATATCCTACATATTTCTTGGCATTAGCTCTGTTTCCGGACCTCTTCTGACAGGTAATTTCAAACTGTGAACTATAAGTCAACTAACTAAAATTAGTAAATTGGGGGAAACAATTGGGGAAAACGATTGCCCGGCCAGGCACTTGTTTTTAAACGTACCACTAATGAGCTATTACATAAACAATTATGCTGGATGGCACTTTATAGGCAATGATATAATTAATAAAACCACGCAACTGAGCGAGACAATGCTGTACTGTAGTGGCTAGTGCACAGGATTATTTAAAAACAATATTTTTACTAATTTGAGGTTTGGAGGATTTTTTAAGGGGAAATTAAGTCCGAGAACCTGACTTGCAACTCACATGTGCTTATGTATACGGCCCGAACCCGTTAGTGGTACGAACAAATATCGCTGCCAGGTAGCAATCGATGGAAATTGATACCTAATTAATTTCTTGAAAACCACAGCACACCAGGTTTCGTGATTTCACAGGATGCTCGATTATGTTAATATTTACTTACAGTCAAGTAAGGTATTTCATAACATTTCAGTTTTTCTTGTTATGCTTGCAAATGGTGTATACTAATAAGCATGCCATTTACCACTTTAAATTTGAAAACGTGACAAATATCACTTTTGGGGTGACATTTTTTAACGACTGGACAGGACTGTTGTACGACGCAACACGAAGCTACCGGGATGTATTCTACGTGTTGGCCGGGATGTACGCCGCCTGCGCACTGCAGACTCTTCTCTTTCCCCTGCTGGCCCGTCTGGAACCAGGTACGGACACCAACCGGTCTTCATCAAGAAGATAAACTTTGTTTAAGTTGGGGGATAAGCATGGCACAGGGATGCAGTCGAGTCCACCACAAGTCCCTGCAAGTCCCTGTAAGTCCCTGTAAGTCCCTGCAAGTTCATCACAAGTCTTTCAGTTCCAATTTAAATCACAAGCTATTGAAATCAGCCTTGACAAAGGCATTCCTTTGTCATTGTTAATCCAGTTACTTGTGACTGCCTTTATGAAGGGACTTGTGACTGGCTTCACGAAAGGACTTGTGAAAGGACTTGCAGGGACTCGACTACAACCCTGGCATGGCAATACTAGTAACACATAAACGCTGGTAGACACGGCGAAGCACTTGATGGTTAAAGGATCCAGAGGAAGGGAGAGACCAAGGCCAGCATGGCTTTCTGACATTGAACAGTGAATGGGGGGGGGGGGGGGGGGGGGGGGCATCGTGGAATGCGCAAGAGAGGTGGAGGGGCGTTAGCATTAAAGTGCCCCATTAACTCTCAAATTTGTATCCTAGTGGAGACATCTATTTGTTCTCGTGTACAAACTGCTTAAAAAGTCGGGCACCTTTTTCAAAATGCTCCTATTTCAACCACAATGAATTTCCTGGGTTGAAATTTCGACCCATACCCTATATTATACCCTAACCCAAACACTAACCCTAACCCACATCCTAAACCTAGTTTTTGAGTAATTTAAGTACACTCCAAAAATCTAATTCGTGAAATTCCCAGTGAAGACCTATTCATCTATAGAAATTTACCCTCCGGAGACCTTTTGTCTCCATTATACACATTGTGTTCAGGTCTCCAGAGGGTACCGAATTTCAGATCAAACGGTACATTTAGGTTACGGGATCGACCTGACCCCTGACCTGATCTGATCTGATCTGATAAGCATAGCAGGTCAAAATAGGGCTATCCCGAATATTTATACCGAATACATAATGTATTCGAATACAAATCGCGAGTCTACCTAAAATCAGTTTGTTTGTTTTTGAATTCTCGGTTTGTTGTGCTATTTCGACTCGACTCTGTGTCCTTAACATCTCTGCAAAGTTCCATGACTGGAAAACGTTCAATTAGCTAATTACGATAACTGCATTATATAAAGTGGCGAATGCGTTGTCCGATAGCATTTGCGTTTTTACGAATTTGCAAATCCGCGCGCTGCGTCGAGGTCGGCATTTTGCATTTTCACGAAGTAGCGAATCCGTTTCGTAATTAACAGCTCTTTAATTGCACATCAAATTGCAGAAATATGTATTTGGTCTTGTCATTTAACTAATGAGCTGTCGTACTAATGAAAATATGTAGATGTTTGGATTATAGGTGGGGCGAAATGACGGTTTCCAAAAGTGACCAAGTTCAAAACCCATTTTTTTCAAAACGTAATGTTCGCGCTATACGTGGGTGAATTCGTCATCAACCGAATGTTCGATTAACTTTTTGCCGGTTTAAATATTCGAATAGAACCAAACAAAATAAACACTTGTACATGCAGTATATTAGTTTAATGCTAAAGTTGCGGGTTTTGTATTGTTCCTGCAAGTCCCTGTAATTAAGTCCATCACGAGCCCTTCATTCTCAAGTCCATTAAGTCACAAATAAACTGTTAACAAAAGCATTCGTTTTCCATTGTTGCACCAGTTACTTAATTACGACTGGCTTTAAGAAAGAACTTTGACTGGACTTATGAAAGGACTCGCAGGGACTCGAAAACAACTTTGTTTTCTAATGCCACTATTTAGTCGACACAGACTTATTGTTTTGTCTACAACTTATTAATTGGTCCCATTAATTATCAAAGCTGGGTAAATATCCAAAAATTAATAATACACCAATAAACCACAAGGGAAACTGACTAGGTGAATGTGCACACATTTCAAAGTGAACAAAGAAATTAGCAAGGCGGGACTTATGGAACCTGCGACCTTTGGAATATCGGACCGGCGCTCTATACCAACTGGGCTACCTTGCCCTATGTTGGCGGTCTCCCAAATTGTCAGTATCTTTGTTTGATTCTTAATTAATAATAAGTCGTTTATAAATGCCGCATGAAAATTTTCAAGGGCGTGCTTTGCATGCAACGGTTTGCCAGCGAGGAAGGCATGCTGCAACTGGCGTGTGTAAAACTCGATTGGCGAGTTTCAAATAATTATTCTTGACATAATCGAATACTAAATTATTCGAAAATGGACAACCCGAGGCCAAAGCATTTTAAGATGCATGAGATCTTTTGCCTTTTTTATATAGATTTTATGAAAATCATCGGTTATTGTGAAGATAGGATTGGCATCAATTACCAGGTGAAAAGATTCTGTCTAGAATTCCGAAGAACACAATCGCCGAATAGAGTTTCTAGGTTAAAAGACCCTAAACTTTGTTAACACGTTTTCTCTTTTTAAAGTTTAAAGTAGGCCTATTCACTATTTGTTAACACTTTAACATGTTTAACGGATGTTATGCTCTCTACTTAGTATTTTTTTACAATATTGTTAAAACTTTTTGATGGAAAATGTTTTAGCTATATAGGCTTCCATAAAACGGCGTCACTTTGGCAGTTTGGGGGCAACTTTGGTTAGATCGTTTTAGGGGTACATTTTTGTGAGATTGAGAAAAAAATACATAACATCCAGTTTGATATTGTTTTATCTTGATCATTATTTTAGATTAATGAATAAAAAAAAAAAATTAAAACTAGACATGTGTTTGTGGACAAACACAGAGCTGTTTCGAGTGTCTAAAATTCTTCCAAATATGCACTTTGGGAGACAAATTAGCGATAGTTTTGATTCACTTGGGAGACAGTGGCACTTAGGGAGACATTTCAGTGTCTCCCTAAGTGTCTAACTACCCCACAAAACGATATTTGGGAGTTATTTTTGCTCGGAGAAGACAGATTTGGGTCTAAATAGCATAAATATGAAATTTCGTGGAAAAAGCTCCAGGTAAAAACGGGTTAGGTTACAATAAAGATTGTGCACGACTCTATGGGATTGTCTCCCAAAGTGCCCATTTGGAGGTAATGAAATTACTTTCAATATGTGTGTGGTGGTCTTTTGTGTGTGCCAAGTCTCAAGTCGATCAGATTTACTAAAGTGTCAAAGGCAATAGTCTAAAGAAAAACGTGTGCAAAACCAATGGGAGAAAAATGTGAACCTGTAATGTGACGTCACGTGACCTTGAATGACGCAATCGTGCCGAATTTATTTCAGAAACATCTGGGGGTGGTATTCTAAGTGTATGCCAAGTTTCAAGTCGGTCGGATTTACCGAAGTGCCAAAGTCAATAGTCTGAAGAAAAACGTGTACAAAACCTATGGGGAAATAAAACCTTTAACGTGACGTCACGTGACCTTGAATGACGCAATCGAGGCAAATTTTTTCTAGGACCATCTGTGGGTGGAGGTCGATTGGATTTACCAAAGTGCCAAAGTGTATTGGCAGAACAAACGTGTGTAAATCCTAAGGGTAAAAACACTGAAAGTGGAAAAAAAATAAAAAAAAATAAAAAAAAATAAAAAATTTAACGAAAACAAAAGCTGTTTCGGTGAAAAACCGAAACAACTAAAAATTAAATGTAATGCAAAAGTTACCCCTTGGTGGTAAAGTTACCCCATTTTACGGTAATTTGTTTAATTCAAATATAACATTATTTAAAAAAATCCCTTCTTCCCAAATCATAACAGTATACAGCAGCTACACTGCTCCTTAGATCATCTGCATTTTCCTCCAGTTCGGCTAGACTCGATTTGCTGTAAATGCAAAAAGTAAATTGACATTATCTGAGAGCATTCATTTAATAAATAACAAACATTGTGATTACATGTCTATACAAGAAAGTGCTGCATAATCTACATGAAATAAACTAATCAGCCTTCCAAAGTCTCCCAACCTCAACAACAGGTCAAATTTAAAGTTCGTCGTAAGTCAAAACCACACAAGTTCTGGTCAGATTTGACCTGGAATCTGAGTCACTTTTGGTCTCGCCTGAATGAAGTAAATAGACCTGGCACCACAAAATGGGTCAAAAGTCGCAAAATAACAAAATTGACATTATTACATTTTTGGAAAAAAGAAGTCCTAAGCTTTCAAATGATACATTGTGTGTTGCTGTAGCTTATTCCTAGCCGCCGCTATACTCTTTTGAAATAGCTGAAGTCATGATCCCTTGTTCTAAGAAAACTGAGTTCAAAGTCTGTGAACCGTGCCAACTATACTATCACTTCACTTAGTGCACTTCGGCCACCAAAAAACACACTTTAGAGTTTTAATTGAGCTATACAATTTTGAGATATGATAAAGAAGAGGTTTTTTGTATATAAAAACGTTAACAACTCGAAACAGACCCACTTGAAAAATGAAAGTTTCGGCCAATAACTCATTTTGGCCATGTGCGACTTTTCGCTCATTTCGTGGTGCCAGGTCACCATATACGCAATCACTATGTGTGTAATAATGTACATAGTAGAATGAAGTGTGCATAATGTAGTCTGTCTGAATGTACGTGCCATGTTTGGTTAACAGATAGATACCGCATACCTGGAAGGCAGACAGACAGCTGGCGACAGATCTTGGCTAGCTTGAAGACTCTGGGTCCCTTTCGCTTAATGGTAGATTTCAGTCTGTCTGCCAGGCGACTGCATTCACTGCGCAGCGACGCCGGTTGGGAGAAACAGAACTTGGCCAGGAGGCCGCCAATGCCTCCCTTTAAGAGAGGAATTCACAGGGGTCAATGCACTCTGGGGACATATCCCAGCCAATGTGTTATAGATATAAATTGAGGTGGCATCATGATGACGTCATTGTGTGATTTGTTATGATTGGTTTTTTTTTGGACCTTTAAGCCAAAATCTCATCAACAGAACATAATAAATTCAAAATCTGCCATTTTGAAAATCCAAGATGGCCGCCATAAAGAACTGAAAAACAAAAGCCAATATTGGTTATAGGTATATGTATATCCTAACGTTTCCAAAAATGTATAGTTTAGGTAATCTAAAAAAAAATGAACGAAAATACATTTTTTTTAACTTGCAATGTAACTCGGACTGATAGCAACATGTAAACACACCAATTAGACCATGAGACGAAGTCACAAATTCCTTTCAGAAAGACATTTTCGTGATCCCCAACTTGGTACATGATAAAACTTTCACAAATTGATCTTTAGGGTATACCTAACAACATTTGGGGTGTTCATTTTTGCAAAAGTGGCACTTTGGAGAGTTATTTCACGTAAAAAATTTGATGGGGCGACAATAACATGGGGCGAGTTGGTTTTTCTCGCCTAGTTCTCATAACAAATTCGCCCCAAAGCCAGTTCGCCCCATACTTTTGTTAACCTAATATTGTATTGACTCAAGCGAACTCGCGTCATAGAGCATGTACGGTACACGACAGGAAAAAGTTGCCAGTGACAAACATGAACTATTACCACCGTTTAAATGTAAATCACTCTTGATGGGTTCCCAGATGGATCCATTTAAGTGTGTTATTATATAATTGATTGATAAATAAAATGGCTTATATTCAATTTCAATCTGCAATGTTTTTTATCTATTTTTGGGGGGAGGGGGTGGGTCAATCAGCTCAGTGTTTTGTTTAAAGGGGAATTTTAATGGGTTTCATGCAAGGCGAGCTTGTAATGAAAGACATAATAATGAAATACATCAAAAGATAAGATTCACACAATATGTATTGTTTGTCATTTTATTCTTGTCAGCACTAGTACATAAACTTCAGTACTCACTCATTTTTTGTTTATGGAACATAACTTGCAAAGTGACATTAAAATAAATAGAATCACATGAAAATTGAGAATTAACAAATAAATGTTCACAATTTGTGGCCCTGTACCCACGTTTTGGTTGCTGTGGTCCAGGAGTGATAGTGCCTGCCCCAACCCTACAGTTTTATTTTACAATGAACCTGTAACATTACTGGGAAGCTGAATTGTTTGTGATTAAAGTCATGGTTGTAATAACATTTAAAATTACAGAAATGGTGAATTGTATGCACCATTTGCAAATAATAATTACATTTAAATTTGTGTAAATGCCTATTTTGAGTACCATATTTTCTCAGTAAGAGGGATATTCATACTCCATCATGGATGTTTCGGTATGTAGCTCTAATAAGTTTTAACTAGGTTACACTTTTCAATTAGAAAAAGCCTTGAAAATAGTTGCCCTCGTTGGAACAGGGATAGTGGAAGTTAACTGAATGAAAAATGTCAGAAAAATGCTCCTGACTTGTCTTAAATATTTAGTCATTTAGTACACAAAAACCAGTTCCAGCATAATTCTCTCAGCTTTTCCCTCTAAAATTAAGAATTATAACAATCACAAAATCACTGAAGTGAGCACATTAATGTTACAATTATTCACAACCCATGCGATTTTGGGCAGATAATGCACATAGCCGGTACGACATGCTTCTAATGTTGGGGCTTAGATAGTAGGCTGGCACTGGATCTGAGTAAACACAAGTCTTCTGTGGAGGTCTGTCATTAGCACTGCTGGTCTCCTGATTAGCAACTGCATATAAGGTTAAATCTAGAGAGAAAAAAGAAGGGGAAAATACAATCAATGATGGAATTTGGAAATGACTTGTTACAAGAAAAGAAATTTAGTTCGTCACTTGTCCCTATTCTTTTTAAATGTTCTACACAAAAATATGGAGCCAAAGTTGCACACGCTTCCCCCCCCCCCCCCCCCCCCCCCACAAAAAAAATAATTGAAATAAAATTTCTTTAGTTGAACGGAATTTTTACGATTTGAAATGCAAACTTGACGTACAATGCATTTTCCTGAGATACCGGTATGGTCTTATTTGTAACCTTGTTCAAACAAAAAATTGCTCACACCTAATGTTTTCTCAAACACCCCCCCCCCCCCCCCTAAAAAGGGGATACAAGATAGGTGTATACATGTACTTAGCCAGAGCTGGCTAAATTTGTTTGACATAAACGAGATTTGACGAGCTACATGTATGAGTAGCCAAGTTGTCGTGAATCCAACAATTTCATTAGTTTCTGTAGGCTGTGTCCGGATTACTTGGCTGCGGCTTGAAATTATGCATGAGTCTATGGTAGCAGCTACAACCACATTTTATAGACTCGTGCATAATGTCAAACTGCAGCCAGAAGGCAAAATAGCGGCCAACGTTCATGCTGGATATAGAAAAAAATTCGCGTAAAAAAAGATATCCATTTAAAAAATGCATTGTAACCTCGAGTTGAATGACAATCTTTTGACTTTTTGTATTGTATTATTACAGTTCTCTTCCTTCTTGGTCAATATCAAATATGTTTTGTATGTGTTGTCGGTGCTGTGCGTGTTGTCGGTTATTAGTAATAGTATGACCCCCGACAACATGCACAGCACCGACAACACATTCATTCCATAACATATTCTACATTGACAAATGACAAAAGAAAGAGTTACAGAACTATAATAACATAAAGCGTGTTCGAATGTGTGGCCCCGTATATGGTCAATATCATAGTTAAGAGAATATGGCCTGTTGGCGTAAATGTCATTTAAGAGCATCTTTTTCGGAACCACAAACAAACACTGAGGTGTTATAAGCTTCACCCTGAACGAAGTCTGAAGTCTAGGCCTGAACGTTACTGCAACACCTACCGGTTCCAACGATTTTCCTTTGTCGTTTCTCTTGGACAGCTGTGACTCGCTCTATCTTATTGATGTCCGTAAACCGGGCGTAGCAAGATCGATAAAATCCAACATGTTTCGGTTGTGCCTGCCGATGCTAAACCCATCCGCTCTCTGCAACGCAACGCGGAGTCATGTTTGGCCAGTAATTCTCTCGCTATATCTGACTGTTTTCCCTTCAAACTCTTCCATTTGTCAGCAAAATCGAGGAAGCGAGACCAGCTTTGATTAGAAAAAGGTGAAACCCTGCCTTTGGCTCCAGAATCACAGTGCAAAATGCACATAAATAAAGGCTCGGCGTCGTCTTTAGAAGCCGCCATGTTAGATTGCTGTACACCGGGTCAGAAACTGTGCGTAACGAGAGCGCTGATTGGATGCCGACGGAGATTCACAATACAGTATTTCCGATTGGTCACAATTTAGGTTTAGTCACGTGAATGCCGTTTTGTTAAATGAAACTTTGTTTCAGTTTTGGCTTCAGTTATGCAGTTTGGCAATAACGCTGGAGCCACGTACGGGCCAAAGCCTAGGTTCATGTAACGGCAAGTTTTGTAAAAATAATAATAAATCGGTCCATATTTTCGCCAAAAATACACCAAAAGTGCCACTTTTGCAAAAATGAACAGTCATTTTTGTATTTAGCAACAACAACTTGAATGAACTTCGATGTTTTCATTTTGTACCAAAATGGGGATCACGAACGAACACAATAATCGCACTCGTCCCATGGTCTAAATGCCCTGGAATATGTATTTGTTCGACATTTGCAACAATATCTAGCTGCGTGTATACAAGCATACTCATAGCTAGCTGGCGTGATGAGGAAGACGGCCAACCATATGAATGAATATATATCAATTAAATTTGAATAAAGCTATGGAATTTAATAAATGCAAGGGAGAACTACCTTGGTTGCATTAGAGAACATCCCTTCCATGGCCTCGGCAGTGGACAAGCAGTTTTTACAGAGAACTGCGCGGGTGGAGTTAGCTTTGTCAACACCCGCTTCAACGGGGGACATCTTAAAAAAAGAGGTTAAGTTTTATTGCAGAAAATAGTATAAAATACACAAGTTGAAGAGAAGTACATTTTATAAATTAATCCCTATTTTCCCACACGTCAATTATGACGCGAACGTCAAAGCGAGCACGCAAGACATTTTAGCGCGGCCGGTATATGCGGAAGTCGCTATAAACTAACCAGTGTAGCGGTTCTTGTTGTATTTTTCAAGAAACTTATGCAACCTAACCCGGTTTTCCCTTCAGCCTTGTTCAATGATTAAAATAACCCATAAGAACATTGTAGAAGAAATAACGAACGTTAACGAGTCGGATTCGAACCGCAGACCTTTCGATCTATAGCTCTCCTCTTTACCAACTGTGCTATTGGCGAGTTGGTTGAGGAAGCCGTTCTTTATAATTCTTTATAGTTCTTTAACGTATTATGAGTTGTCATTGCTCTTTCTCATGAATGTACAGGGCCTTTTCGAAACCGTTGCTTCGTCTTTGGCTTTGGCTTCGCCTCCGAATTCCGAATTACTGAGAAGCAAATAGAAATAGAAGAAAATTGAAATAGTCTAACTTTTGGGTTCACATCAATCGAGTGAATGTTTCTGAAGTACAACAGGCGTAAGAATGTGGCTGGAGATCTTGCAGTTGGGAGTCAAAAATCGCCTTAAGCCAAAGACAAAGACGAAGCCAGGGATTCGAAAAGGCCCATACATTCACGCACCACCCAGCTCCTGAAAAGAAATAACGCGAACCGCTACACTGGTTAGTATTAGGTGTCTTCCGGTATTTGCAGGTCATACAGAAATTACGCGTTGACGTTCGCGGGAAACATGCTGCTAAATCTCCCTCGTGTCCAAATCTCGTAAAACTGTATGCACACGATCATTACGTACATGTACGTACATGTACGTACGTATTACATGTAGTATGTACGTAATTTATAATCGAACGATCGTGACAGGTCTCCGACAGCACGAACGTTTATGGCACTGGTAATTAATGTGGTTTATAATGAGACACAAATAATGAATGGGTATAGTTCTTACAGCTTTCTTCATCATACGGGTTTCAAACTTGCTTGGTGCTGCTGGGCAGTACTTCAGAGCTTTACATGCTTTCTTAGGGTCCTGAAGAAGATAGGCAAATGCTTGTTATTGGTTAACAGGTATAAGCAATATATTTAAGCCCCGCCCAGTGCGCACGTGGGCATGTCATCACGTGTTTCCAATCTCCAATGCTATACCTGAATGCCCCACTACACGTTACAGCCGCATGCGTTATCGCGCATGCAGACAAGTCGTGTTCAATTGTTTTTTGTTAAAGTAGGATACCCCATGGTAATTGCTTGAATTATCAGGAATGGGTGAATGTAAAAGGTGGTACATGTAATTGCTAAAATTACCATGAAAGGCTGGATTTGGGGGGTTGTATTTTATGGTAAATATCGTTTAACTGACCTGTCCGAAGTTTTACAACCATGGATGCCGAGGGGGGGGGGGGGGGGGGGGGGAGCAATAAAAACAGCGTTTGTTTTCAACGTTCTTGTTCTGTGGGCCATGAAGGAAGGGGGTGTAAGCGGCCCTATTGAAAATATGCATGGATCCAATCATGTCATTTTCTACCAATCTGTCCACCGTGATTTCTAGCTTATTGTTCTTGAGAGATGTCTTTCTCAATGATACAAAAATCATAATACAGAAAAAGGGGCGAGTGCACCGAGTTGTCTGCTTGACTTACAAAAGCGTCATCGGCGGAGGTGTTGAGAAACGAAGGACCAAAAACATCAAAGAACGTCCTGCATGGGTTCCCGAGGGAACAGTACACGCCGCACTCGTCCGAGTAATGCTTGATGAGACGCAGCTGCGAAAGTATAGACAATATGCCCTCTGACGTCACGTGTTTACATCTGTATTCAAATGTGCCCGGCAATATGCGCACACATCGTGTTTTGCATAAAATTTGGTTGAGGCATGACGCCACTGAATTATGTGACCTCTGATGTCGCTCTTAACCAAATTTATGTATAAAACACGATGCGTGCGCATATTGACGGGCACATTTGAATATAGATGTAAACACGTGACTTATACATGTACACATTATACAAGCTCTGAAAATATCAAATGATTCGTATCAAGGACGTCATTGTTTGCGACGTTTTGTCCACAATCGGGGGAAAGGGCGTGTAAGCTATGGGGAGTCTATTTCATCGGCGAGTATTAGGTTGAAACAAACTCTTCCCCAAATTGCAGAGTAAAGTCACTGATTTGTTAGTGACTCGAGTCATTTTAAATAAGTAACTCAAATCGAGTCGAGTCATTTTATTAGGTCCAGTAGGTCGAGTCGAGTCATTTGGCTGCATGCAGTGATCTGTTACAGAGGTTTTTGGTAATACTCGGAGTTTTTTCTTGTCTTTTATATGTGGTGCGTTTGTGCACAGGGCAGTGCAGAAACCACACTCTGTTATAGTGTATTGCTGGCGTTTATTTGAAGCTATTGAAAATGCAACGGTATAGAGGTGCGAAATACGGTACCCTCTGGAGACATGAACACAATGGGGACAACGGGAGTAAAAAGGTCTCCAAAGGGTAATTTATATAGATGAATAGGTCTCCACTGGGAATTTCACGAATTAGATTTTTGGATTGTACTTAAATTACTCACAAACTAGTGTTAGGGTGTGGGTTAGGGTTAGTGTTTGGGTTAGGGTGTAAAAAAGGGTATATTGGGTCCATATTTCAACCCAGGAAAAAAATTGTGGTTAAAATGGGAGCATTTTGAAAAACGTGCTCGACCTTTTAACATTTTGTACACGAGAACAAAGCCGTGTCTTCACAGTGATACAAAAATGCGAAGTGATGTACGTGGTGTGTACACCCCGCAAACGCTGTGTGGACTTGCAAACAAAGGAAGTCTACAAAATACAAAAACTGAAAACCTTGTAGGCCTATGGACTCTGCCATAGGTTTCTCCCTTTTTTGATAAAGAGCTCGAGGTAAACATGGGTTAGGGTTATAATAAGAAAAGTGAATGGGGACTTTAGGGTATCACAGTCACAAATGTAGGTTGTAAGAATGTTTATGGTGTGATGAAAATTAGTGTTTTGGTGAAATTAGTTCCAGGATTCTTAACTACACGAATTCAAAGGAATGTCCACACAAGGTATGTAATATTGGCCATGTGTGATGTTGTGCTGGCGTTTTCACGAAGTAACACAAAGCCCATAACAAATACACACGGATAGCGTCACTTCGTGAAAACTCGATACGCGGCGTTTATGATGTGTGAGTTTTCACGAAGTGACGCTATCCGTGTGTATTAGCTACGGGCTTTGCGTTACTTCGTGAAAACGCCAGAAGTGGGTCGCCCGCGTATCACGTGGTGACAGTGACGATATGTTTACACTTCAAACCAAATTCACAGTGCCATTCATATACCTGCGTGACTGGGTTCTTCCAGGCCGATTGCATTTTCCCAAAGAAGCTCTTGCAGTCGCCACATGAGGGTTTGTAGCCAATCGGTACGGGTGGGGTTGGAGTAGGGGACTGAAATATTCAAAGGCAAAACAAAGACTCGTTGAAGAACATGCCTGGGCAATTTTCATAGTTTATCAGAGCTCGAATTCCAACATGCGTTACCGCGTTGTACCGCGCGGTAAGTCGAAGCTGACTAAAAGACCATTTACACAGACGAGCGGCAACGGAATTCCGCGCGGTGAAAAAAAATAGAACGCATGATTTACACCTCGGGACTAGTAATTCCCACTACTTCCCCCTAAAACCATGCTGTATTCGTACACTACTAAATACTACTAGTGACTTACTTCACTCGAGTTGGCGGGACAGAAATCAAACAGCGGGCAGATGTACGAACCTCTCTAAAGATAAAAGAAGGAAAGATGTCAAATTCAATTTTTTTTAAAGAGAATAGAGAGGAAATTATACAACAGAAGCTTAAAAAGTGACGCAGTAAAGTAACGCTAAACGTATTAAAGGTGGATACACCATTGGTAATTGCTTGAATTATCATGAACGGGTAGATTTGGAGGGTTGTATTTTATAGTAAATATCGTTTAACTGACCTGTCCGAAGTTTTACAATCATGGATACCGAGAAAAGCACGAAAAAACGTTTGTTTTCCACCGGCGTCGAGCAGTTATTCTTATGTTATCTTTGTTTTTTTCGCGCTCGCCGGACGGCGATCGCAAATTTTTCTTTAGAAAATTATATTTTTCAGAATAAATACAGGATATCTAGCGCAATCATTTTGCTGGATGCCTGCAATCATTATTTATTTTCAAATGAGTAAGATATTTCTTAATAATTCGGTAGTAAATATTTTCGATAACTGCAAATGGTGTACACTACCTTTAAGCAAAGAAGAATTTAATTCATTATTCGTCACATTGATACATGTCGGGGAGTTTACCAACTCATTTTGACAGGCAAAAGTGCAAGAACTGTATTGCCTCATTACAAAACAGATCCCAGCATTTACAAAACACTTTAATGTGAATCTTGAATCTCTACTCTTCTCAAGTCTTCGCTTGAACTCGCTTTCTGTATTGAACAACCAACGTGAAGATTCACCTCCCATTCGATGTAATTTGGTCTGGGAGATAAACCTTAATTACGTTTATAGTTCAGACAGAAGGTGAATAAAGCAGTATTCCCATTTGACTTTTCTGTAAAATGACAACATTAAATCCGATGGGAAGGCACGGTAGACTAACGTCCCTGTCAACGTACCGAGGACTGCGTTGATGTAAAACTACCAGGCCAAAAGTGGTCGAGGATTAGGGAACAGCTTCGCCCTGTAGAAGTACCGCGACCACGCGTAAACTGCTTTGTCTCAAGGTCGAATGCGACTATATGCACAGCGCCCACAATGTGTGACATTCTGCCAGTCTTGCACGGCGAATGAAATGTTACGTTGCGGTAAACAAAAGTTCAAGTGGGAACGCACGGTAGAATTACACGAAGAAATTCACGGCAAGTTATCACGAGGCCGCGGTAATGGGAAGACGGCTTACAAGGGAGGTTTGAGAAAGGTAGGTTCAAGATTCCCAGTGGTTGCTGCATTAAGACTTACGGACTTTTCCAGTATAATCGTTAGCACATAGTTTCTGAAGTTCGTCATCAACGCTTCGCACAGACCTTTAAAGAAGGCAGCGTCGGTTTTGCAAGCGTCTGTGGTGACCTTTATAATCAGTTGCTGACAAAATAAAATAAAAGAAATACCATGCAATACAATATACCAGGCTCACGTTTTCTGATATCAAAAGCTTTGCCAACTAAGCCCAGCTTAATAATCATAAATGTAAGGTTATGGAATTCACCTACCAATACATTAAGAAGCTCTAAACATATTCTCGCCTTCAAACGAGATTACAAGTCTGTTTTGTTGAACTCTTATTGTGAATTTATGTAAAATAACAACTTAAAATGTATTTTTATATTTTATTGATGTATTCCTAAACTGGCTTGTTGATATGTGCTGTTTATTGTTTGTCCTTGTCTTGTGTTGTGTTAGTTTGGTATTTGTGTATTTGAGTAAGTAACCTATTGTTATAAAATGCAGTATGCGCTCTGGGCTTATTGTCCGTGTTTGCTCCTATTATGCATGAGTATTCTTGTATCCAATACATGTAGCTCAGCGCACTTACATGCATTGGGGGCATGAGTATTCTTGTATCCAATACATGTAGCTCAGCGCACTTACATGCATTGGGGGCATGAGTATTCTTGTATCCAATACATGTAGCTCAGCGCACTTACATGCATTGGGGGCATGAGTATTCTTGTATCCAATACATGTAGCTCAGCGCACTTACATGCATTGGGGGCATGAGTATTCTTGTATCCAATACATGTAGCTCAGCGCACTTACATGCATTGGGGGCATGAGTATTCTTGTATCCAATACATGTAGCTCAGCGCACTTACATGCATTGGGGGCATGAGTATTCTTGTATCCAATACATGTAGCTCAGCGCACTTACATGCATTGGGGGCATGAGTATTCTTGTATCCAATACATGTAGCTCAGCGCACTTACATGCATTGGGGGCATGAGTATTCTTGTATCCAATACATGTAGCTCAGCGCACTTACATGCATTGGGGGCATGAGTATTCTTGTATCCAATACATGTAGCTCAGCGCACTTACATGCATTGGGGGCATGAGTATTCTTGTATCCAATACATGTATTCTTGTATCCAATACATGTAGCTCAGCGCACTTACATGCATTGGGGGCATGAGTATTCTTGTATCCAATACATGTAGCTCAGCGCACTTACATGCATTGGGGGCATGAGTATTCTTGTATCCAATACATGTATTCTTGTATCCAATACATGTAGCTCAGCGCACTTACATGCATTGGGGGCATGAGTATTCTTGTATCCAATACATGTAGCTCAGCGCACTTACATGCATTGGGGGCCTACAAGCTTTGCTTCCTAGTGGCTCCCCATTCAGCATCACCTATCATAACTGTGTAACTACTATTATTATCCTGTATTCTTGATGCCGAAGAAATAAATGAACCTTGAAAGTGAATTTTTTTTTCTGAGTGAGACTTTTGAGGCCCCAGAAGTATTAAAATATATGTACACTGTAAAATAGTGTGTGGTACAAAATTAGGCCTAAGCATCAAATTGTGTCGACGAGTAAAATAGCACGAGTGAACTGACCCTCGGCGCATCCGAAGGAATCTTACGAAATAATTTCGCGATATTATAATTGGTATTTAAAAAAATATAACGACCGATATGTAAAATTGTAATAAACAACCTTTAGCCTGTCTGAGTGCAATATAGCACAGCGCCAGAGGGTAGGCTATAGTGATAGCTTAAAACGCTAGCAATCCAATGGTATAAAAATCTCTCATATGACAAATTTCGACTTCAGCCTGGTTTTGGGGTGGTGGGTCACATATTCACGATACGTTACGAAATACCTTAACATTAGCCGTACCGGTAAAACAATTAAATTGTGAAAGTATTAAAAACAATTACCAGAAGTCTGTTTACGATAAAACGACAACACAATAAACGGTATTGTCACACGCAATCTGTAATTATGACACCACACTCTGCTGTGACGTCATCGGTACACAGGGTTATTAGGTCCAGGCGAATGAGGGCGCTGTAACGACGCCATTTTCTGGGCACACGTATTGAAGTAGTTCAGAAAAATGCATTACCGTTTTGTTTTTGTTTTGAGTTGAGCTGTAGGCTTGAGATATGTAACTTTATCCATACCCCAACACATCGTAGAAACAGCGCCCTCGCGCGTTGGAGCAAACCGACCTATTGGCAGAGATCATGACGTCACCAAAACTTACCTCCCCTGTTGCTGTTCGGAAGTAATCGTCGTATTCAAGCATGTACAAACGGCAGGAATCACAAACGGGGTAAACCTTGCCGTCGCAAAAACAAAAGATGGGAAAAATAATGATTTGTATATTAATAAAGCATGCACATATAATTCACCAATATTCATGCCCAAGGCATTTATCATTTTCACCACTGCTTGTACAGCTTCATGTGCAGTATACAGCTCGATGCTGCTATGTTCAGCGCAAAAAATAAGATTAATCACAATAACCATCTCTACCCTCACTGATACATGTACATAATACAAGGGGCTTTAGGGTATATTCTGTATTTGTTTTTCCAATTATACGCATACAAAGTAACACAGTCAGACGATTCAAAAATATGATAATTAGCCGTCGAAAATCGGCACCAAAATTATGAAGTTTTTGCGTCTGATATTTAAATGTACCGGTGCTGGATTGTTGGCCACAGACTTGTAGACGTAATTCTCAGGCTCCGATAAACTGCCCAGGTCTGGTCTCAACAGATCTAGCATGCCAGGCGAGGACTGAAGTCGGCTGAAGTACTCGAACAAAGTCTAGCAAAAGGAAAAACAATCAGTATACAGTGTTTTGTTTTGACACATCATTCTCTATACCACACAGAGGCGGACTGGGGGAACACTAATTCGGCCAGGGAGGATGCTCTGGTACAACATAACGACCGAGGGGCGAGACACAAAAGAGAACAAAGGTAACAAAAGCCCCTCGGTCGGCGGTATGAATGGCAAAATTCGGTCCTCGATCGACGGGGCAAGCGCTAAGCAATGGGGTTTGGGTATAACATAGGAATAAAGGAAAACACAATATCGATCCTCGGTCGTTATGTGGTTCACGACTGCATGTACGCACCAGGCCATACACGTTTGTTTATGGTGTGAATCGAGGAGTTTCTTTTGTTCCTCAATTCACCTTCGAGTCGCCAGGCATGTGTCCTCCATTTACACCATAAACAAACGCACCCACACATGTGTGTAAACACCTTCTTGTGTGGACCCCCCCCCCCCACCCCCCACCCCCCCCCCCCCCACCCCCACCCCCCCCCCCCCCCCCCCCCCACCCCCCCCCCCCCCCCCCCCCAATTGTCCTCACGTTATTACGTTATTCCTTTTTTGTTTCAGAATACCTCCCTAGGATTTGTACACGATCTGGAATCGTGGACCTTCTGTCAATCGTGGACCCTTTGTTTGCCCCCGAATTATGTTGTCCGACGTCCACGATTGCTGGTGTTTATACACTCACCAGCCACACAAGTCCAAAATGTCACAGCGTGCACCCAACTCGGATGTCGTTTGAATAAAAAGTGATATCTTTTTCCATAACCGCAGTACTTCGAAGTGAAATGTTTCTAAAAATGTATTATACTATCCAAAGCTGCTGTATTCTTACCAAGTAAGTTTTTATTGCCATTAATTTTTGGAGTAATTACCAAACGTATACGATCTTTTTAAACACCGTATCTCATGTTTTTCCCGCATTTTAAGAGCAGTACAACGATAACCATCCAGCACTAAACTGTGAGGGAAAAAATGGGGGATTTACAATGAATACACGCTTTCCTCTGTTTTTTTGTGGTAAGTGTTCTCAGAGAGCATAACTTTGTGTGTTAAGTTACCTGATAATTGTTGCTATTGCTAACGCCTTCTATCGACGGCGGAGGACACGCCCCTATTTGTTGACACATGTTATCAGCTGCCTGTTGAAAACAAAAATCTTTGCGTCGTTTTCGATGTGAACACAAAATGGATCGAACAAGGAGATCTAGGAACCAAAATCTGGATGTAAAGGTCGTAAGTTAAATTAGTTTTTACCCATTTCCAACTGATTTTTCATCATTTTCTTTTTCTCGTGGAATGCCATGATAAAATTAAAACGTAACACACAAGTAAACCACAAGGAAAACTGACTAGGTAAATGTACATACATTTCAAGGTGAACAAAGAAATTGGCAAGGCGGGACTCAAACCTGAGACCTTCAGAATATCGGAGGTCGCATTAAAACATTAAAGTTTCTCGGGGAGAGTACGGTTAGAAAGCATTCTGTGTAAAATGTTCATAGAAGGGACACGGAGGGGTCACGGAGGGTCACGGGGGTCACGAAGGGTTCACGAATGGGTCCAGAAGCGCAAAGACAAAATGGCGCACTTTAAGGCTTTGCAGCAAACAAGTTTGGCCCCAGTTTCAAAACGAAATAATTGCCCCACTCACCAGCGTAGTGCCCAAGGCGTTGAGCAGCGACCCGACGTATTCGTTGGCAGCATACACACAGGCGCTGGCTGCCGCACAAGTAGCGACGCAAAAAGTCTTCAGAAGGTCCGCCAAAGGTTTCTATGGCAACATAAGCAACGCAAACAAGATGGCGAATTTGAACTATAAAGGATGTCTACTCTTCACGGTCATTGAGCGGGCAATCTCGAGTGAAAAATCACGAGTGAAAAGTTTTATATTTCATGTGTTTAAAACGAATCACTTTTAAAAAAATAGTCACATCGAAATATTGGATTAAATATATTAATAATATTAATCGCTATATCGGTCATTTGAAAATAAAAGTCGGGAAAGGTTGATTATAATTTTCTTTTTAACTAAAATCTCCATATTTCCCCTGTGTCATACAAATTATTGTTAATTTCGATTCATTATTCAAAGGGCCCCCTTGTCTATAAAATGTGTCTTTTGGTGTTTACTGCCGTAATTACACTGACTGTTCCAGAGTTGTAATGGCTCGAGTCATGACTCGACTCGACTCGGACACGAGTCACATTTTTTAGCAACTCGACTCGATTCCCGATGGGTAAATGACTCGACTCGCTGCTGGCCAATGAATCGACTCAACTCGAGTCCCTCATCAGGATTTGCACAGTAATAGTTTTTTTTTTAATTGCTAGGTTTTAAGAAAATAATGAATTTTTCAATTTCAAACGCAATGAGCATCATTCATGCCAACACGATTTCTTATAACTAGACGCACCTGGTATGTCGGATCTTTGAGTCGCGCCACAACCTGGCCAAAGAATTCCTTGCAGTTGTCGCATTTGGTTGGAGTGTCGTCTGGAGGTGCGCTATGGGCCATGATAACGTTATCATCGGCAAAGCAGAACTTCAGAGCCGGGCAAAATGCATCGGGCGCCTGCAAGACACAAGCACAAGATCCAATACCTGTTATTTGTTCGTTCGATCGTTCGTCTGTATCCCGATGTTGTAATTGAAACTGCTCTGAGTTCTCTGTCTAATATAATTATTGCTTCATACGTTCCAGTTTGAGTATTAGGTCTAAGGCCAAAAAAACAAAACATGTTTAGCGTCACCGCCCGCGTCCTTTTTTTTTCCTTTTTTTTTGAAAAAAATGATAAATTTGACCATTTTGGTCAAAAACAAATTATAATTTTTTTTTTTAAAGATAATACAATTTTAAGATCGTATTTTAGACTTTAGCATCACTATGTACATGCTCTGGGAATATATTTGTTCTAATAGGAAGGCTAGGGTGTGACGTGTAGTCGTGTACGGCGCATACATGATCGACCCACATTAATTTTGATTTTTAATCGTGGGTGAACCATGTTTTAATTTTAAATTGGAAGATAGGGTGTGACATGTTCACTACATGACTATAATTAAGATGTGTCGGGCGGCCATTTTGAAGGAAAAAAAAGGGTCTCCTCCTTTCTTTAAAAAAAAAGGCGTAACGCTAAACATTTTTTTTTTATTTGGCCTAATCCAAAGACAAAACACACACTACACCTGTACGAGTAGACTTGAGAAAATTAGAAAGATGAGAAAATGTATTATAGCTCAATTGATTTGGTATTATGTACCTGAATAGCTCAACTGATATTGAGATTAATTTTTTATACTAGTTACGAATAGGTTTTCTCCTGAATTTTGATAGTGAGCGTCGGAGCTGGGGTCCAAAGGGAAGTTTATTAAATATAATAATTATTCTCAATCATAATTATACTCACCAGAAACGACAAGATGTGTTGTCGGAGTCCCTCGAAGAACGTCTTATACAGCTGCTTGCATAGGACCGAAAAATCCCCCGTGTCTTTGCAGAAATACGAGAAGGCGGCCAAATCGAACTCTTTGAAAACAAACAGAAATATATCCATATAGTACAGAAAAGTTTCGCATTTCAGAGACAACCGAAACGAACTGGCCTAGAAGTGAGCTGAAAACAGATTTGGAATGCTTAGGACTTTTTAAACATGAATATGTTTCCCCCAAAAAATGGGGGGGGGGGGGGTTTGGGTTATTTTTGCGGCCTTGAGAAACATCATAATTATGTCCATAGATAAATTATCTAAACTTGGTGGTTATGCAAATATGGAACCAAAAATCGTAGTGCTTACAGACCGGACGCTATTTCACGCGAAAACCGTTCCTAAACTCGACGGGCGGCTGAGCTGCATGTTCGGTTTCGCGCATGCGCAGATCGATGTTTTCGCTTGGCTTACCGTCCTAGCCTATGCTCTACCGTTAACGTTGCGAATCGAAAGGTTGTATTGCCGATAAGCCTACGGGAGAAATCAATTCGGGCGATTCACAATGCAGTGCGCCACCAAGCGTTTGACTCAAAAGAGCCACTTTTAAACTTTACGGTCGACTTCTTCCGTATAACTGTAGTGAAATATCTATTCTTCATTGTTCACGCGAGGTACGTACAACACAAACATAAATGTATCCGGAAGCGTCGTTGAATAAAACATTGTTATTTGTAGGAAAAAAAATGGAACTTTAATCGTGCGCGTCCAAAAAGACGTAAAAACTGATGAATTCATGCAAAATGAATATCCGGTTTTTCAAACTGATGCCGACTTTTCCCCATGATGCACAGCGGGTATAGCAGGATTTGCGTCTGCTTCTAGGTATTGTGAATCGCTCGAATTGTAGCCTGGGGTTTTATAATGCGGTACCTCACAGACTGGTACAACGCGGCACAGTGTACATGTACATGTACATGTATGTAAATGATGAAGAAAGAGTTGAAAAATAACATCAAACTGGATTTTATAATTTTTTCCCCTAAACGATCTGGCCAAAGTTGCCTCAACCCTGAATTTCTTTCAATGAGTATAAAACTTACAATACGCTTCCGAAAACGTATTCAACTCACTGTGTTTATAGAGAGTAATCGTCAATTTTTTCATCTTTTCAGGGATTTCTAAGGTTGTTTAAGGGGTCAAGTCGATATTTTAGCTTTATTCATAATACTGTGGTGGCCAAGTTACCCCAAATCTACATTTTAAAAACTATTTGTTGGCGCAAACCCAACTCTATTGTAAAATATAACACGGGAAATAACATTATTGTTTAATATGCAGAAATATTTTGTTAAATTGTCTGAAAATATTGCCCAAGGTTTCCCATTTTACGGTACAGTGTTACCACACTCACTGTAATAACTGACGTACAATAGGCACCATTGAGAAACACCCCTAGTGCTTGGTTATTTTTTACTTGGCATAAGCAACTAGCGGGTGTTCGTGTTCCCTGCGTTTGAAATGGCTTGATCCTGACAACCCGCTTGTTAAAAATACAATGTACCATTGAAATTATCGCCACGTAGGCCTAACGTATCCCATTGTACCTAGTAACAATAGAAGCGGGGAGTTATTGCAAACGTTGTTGTGCACATCTGGAGTGTCAGTCACCAGTTAGGAGGGCGTGTTAGAATAATCATGTAGATCGTAACTGTGCCAGGCCTTATGTTATGAATAAAAATGAGCCAAGGTGCAGTCCCGATAGTTCATTGGATGGGACGTAAGCACCGCTGATCCCATAAACACTCGCAAGTGCTGATTGGCTAGGTTTGCGTACAAAGGTAATTGACGGTCTAAAACGCACGAACTATATTTGTACGTAGGCCTACTACGTTGCCACACAGTACTGCGCGATACCGCATTGTATAATACAAAAAGGTTAGAATTCAAGCTCTCCCATAACCATTTACAATCATGGGAAATTGTGGTATAGTCCTATGCCCAAGAACGCAATTATGAACAAGGATCCCAACCAATCAGCCGAAGTCCCCACTGTAGGGCAAAATAAGTTGTCTTGTCCAAAAAGGGAGGTAAACCAGCTCGCGCCAGAGGACGTATATACACGCAAAGTTCCCCCAGATTCAAAACGGATGACGCATAAACACGTCTCGAGCAAGGCCGGAAATGTTTGTCAGCAGCGAGCAAGGCCGGAAATCCGTTGGTGTGCTTCCCGTTACCATCGGCCTAAACCCGCCATGGATCGAGTTTCGTTAAAAATAATCTCGCGCCATGGCTCGGTGATGTTAAAATAATCCCGGCGCAAACGGGTACAAATTCATGTATAGATTTGTTTCCACTTATTTCGTTTGTTTTTCGTCAACGAGTATATTTTTTTTACCACTCCAAATGTCGATTTCATCACTTGCTCGGTGTCAGTCATAAACGCTTTACAAGTATCACAGTCAATGGGCTACAAATACAAATAAAGAAAAATTCTTGTTAGGTAGAATGCTTGGACATTGGAACTTTAGATTTGGTTTTATTTGAAAAGGAGGCATAAATATTTTCAAATGTTTCTCTTGACGCAGTTTACTCACTCGGCTCTAAACAGTAAACGTGTGTTGGACGGATTGTTTCATGCGCCTGTCTACTTGATTTGCACGCAATACACTTTTCACTCGTTTACACTCTCAACACGCATTATTATTATTGTGTTTATCTTACCTTCGGTGTAGGCTTGACAGTTACACCTTGTGCCCCGTCAGTTTGTTTATCACGTTTGCCTTCCGTGCCTACATTGTAAAGAAAATAAAAGCCCAATAACAAAAATAACACACAACAAATTCAAAGTGAACAAAGAAATCTGCTTTAGAAAACGTTATTGAAGTAAGAATTGTGTAAGTAGAATCACCAAAACAAAATTTTCAAAAAATACAAACTAATTATCAAAATACCAAAATATGGAGACTAAACAAAAAATTACACGGCAGGTATTTACGATTTATGCAAATTAGACGGTCAAAAACTCGAAGTATCGATTGAAAAACGGATTTATTGGATTCAGCAAATCTTAATTATGCTCACAAGTCTGGTTCCCAACTTTTACCCCAAAATGCTTCCGACATTCACATTTTTCAGAAACCCCACTATAGACTACCGTATACAAAACCCCTTCTCTGTCTCGCCTTTACACATGGGGTCTATTCTTTTGGAATTATGTTCAAGTATGCACAACTGTATTCGAGTGTACATGCATTTCGTGTGAGCGTACGGAACGACGTACATGTTTCATGATAATAACTTACCCTGAAAGCGAGCAACGGCAACAGTGGCAATCATCCATAATAACCCGAGCCTGATCATGAACATTCTGGGGTGAATTGTGGACGAAACTCCGATAGTTACTTGAATTATTCTGCAGCCAACGATCGCGAGCCCATGCAGCGTCACTAAAAAACCGACACGAAACTCTAAACCGCCAAGGGTTGGGCTAGCCAACCTCAACCAATAACTATTACACCATTCAAAATTGGTCCGCTTTTATTGTTGTGCACTCGTCTATAGTACCACCAAGTCCGCTGTGATTTTATACTTTTTTCCTTTTTCTTCATCCTTTTGAGTGAATTGTTTGTATTGATCAGATGACGTCAAAACCTTTTGTTGAAACGAAAAACGTGAGAAGTAAAGGATATGCCCCATTGCCACTTGTTGTAATACTTTTAAAAAATACCTATTCTAACTTTTCACGTTTTTCGATCCCCTAAAAAGGTGTTTACGGCTCACTGGCTCGCGATAGAAATTGTAATTCTCGCTTTGAATAACAAAAATGGCTGGTGTATACTGTAAAGTTGTGCGATGACTTGCGGATTGTGTTTAAAGGGATCGTATACGTTTGGTAATTACTCCAAAAATGTATGGCAATAAAAACTTACTTGGTAAGAAGTACAGCAGCTTTGGATATTGTACAATGCATTTTTAGAAACTGTTCACTTCGAAGTACTGCGGTTATGGAAAAAGATATGACTTTTTATCTCCCGAAAAATTGAATCTGTGAAGCGTTACTACAGTGACATTTCTCAGAGTGTGTATTCCAATGCAGATTATTCTTCCTGCGTGGACAAAACCGCTCCAGAATTTCGGCAATATCTCAAAATCGCTACCACCTTTTAAAATGAAATATTTACAGGTTAGTTTTATGGTATATATCTATAAATAAATAGGATTGAAACAAACAGTGGGTTCCAATTACCAAACGTATACGATCCCTTTAACTCGCGAGAAATGCGCAGCTTATGCACATACAGGGTGTCCCAAAAATGGTGCGTGGAACGCGTCATTTTGTTCTGTAAACTTTCAGGATTTGTTTTTGATGTTTGTAAGAGCTTCAAGATCTAACTGAATTAGCTTCCAAATACCGTTTGTTTTACCAAATTAGTTTTTGCCAATTCAAAGATATGTTGGATTAACCATCAGTATTTAAAATTGTGTGTGTGTCAGTGGGGAAAAGAATAACGATACATGTACATGTACACACATATATAAGAGCCAAACGATACCAGCATTTTACACATGGGTGATTCAGTGTATACCGAACGTAGGCCCAATGAGCATGTTATCCACAACCTCAGAAGGCACGATAAACTATCTAGTGTATCGGTTCTTGTTGTATTTTTCAAGGCACTATCCTAACCCGATTTTTCATATGACGCAAGAATGGAACGGAGAGAACCCTTTGCGATTCAGCTGCCAGTTAGGGATGATTATCCCGAATTGTTATTATTTTATTGTTAAATTTAATTCACATTCGATAAAATTTTTGCAGATATAATTTCAACTGCGTGTGCTAGGTAAAACAAAATAGTTGATGAATGCCATCAGTTGTTCTTCCTGTGTTCCAAAAAACCAGAATACACTGAAAGTGTATTTTATAAACAATTTGGCATAAATGTACCTAATTCGAGCGATTCACATTACCTAGAAGCTGCCGTTGGAGGCGCAAATCCTGCTATACCCGCAGTGCATCATGGGGGAAAGTCGGCATCAGTTTGAAAAACGGTATTCATTTTGCATGAACTCATCAGTTTTTACGTCTTTTTGGACGCGCACGATTAAAGTTCCAATTTTTTTCTGCAAATAACAATGTTTTAATCAACGACGCTTCGGGATACATTTATCTTTGTGTTGTACCTCGCGTGAACAATGAAGAATAGATATTTCACTACAGTATGATATACGGAGGAAGTCGACCGTAAAGTTTAAAAGTTGCTCTTTTGAGTCGAACGCTTGGTGGCGCACTGCATTGTGAATCGCCCGAATTGAGTAGGGCCTATAGATACCTGAACGATTATAAATCTAACTACAAAAATAGCATGAATTATTTAAAAGAATCGATAGACTACAATTTGACTACAGCTCCATGGTAAACATTTAAAAAAGGTTATCCGTCAACTCACCATCGATGACACAAGTGAATAATAATTTGCCAATTGACCTGTGCAATCAAGATAAAATCAATGCAATAATCAATTTTGCTTTCTGAATTTGGTGTTCTGATTCAATCGACAAAAATGCGCATCGTCAGGTAAAACTTTGCTTAGAACATTTTTTGCCTTTATGACTATATTTAGACTATACTAAAGAGACAAAGGTTGATGGTGGAATCAGTTTAAAATTCAGGATCCTCTATGTTTTTATGCGAGTCAGGTCGACCCCGGACCCCATCCAATCTTTGTCCCGCTCTGCTCCATTTGCCCGTGCCTTATTTGCCACACACACCCCTAAAAAGATGATAGCCAACACCCCAACCCCTACGGTCGTTCCAATCAGCGCTGAGATGACCGTGCCAGCCTCTTCGATGGGAAGCCTCAACCCACCCACGCTGACGGCACAAGGTTCCGGGTACGGTGGGCAGGGGTTGGGCACCGGTGGATCGGTGGGAGCAGGTGCGGCGATGGACGGTAGGTAGCTTGCCCAGAACCGGTGGAGGTGTTGCCAGTTGCGGTCGTTACCAGAGAGAGCTCGGGGACAGTCGGTGAGCGACATGTAAGCCAGCTTCTCCGAGTCGAATTTTGGCCACTCCACGCCAGAAAGCGAAGACCCTGGAGCTCTAAATAACAAAATCACACAAAAGGTGTAAGTTGGCGCACTTTTAGTCTGGAAACACATATTATATTTTAAGGCTGGCAACAATTAAGTAAGGCGTGCATTTAATGTCATGACCAATTATCAAGTTTACTTTTTCCTCACAACAGGTGTATTGACATTCCCTGCAAGTTCTAGAAAGATGGTTATAAATCTCACCCGTTATAAGTAAAATTCTTCAAGAACGCCATCAGCTCAAGGGTGAGGCGCTTATCCTCCAGCCGATAGGACAGCTGAAGTTCATCCAGAAGAGGACTGTATGGATCTCCAAAAAGGAACTGAAGATCATCTGCAATAGCTGGTCCGGCCTGAGGTGGAAGTGTCCCCGTGTAATGAGCAAGTGGGTTGAGGTCAAACGAGTAGAAGAAAACGGAGTGACCGGCGTCGGCGTGGAGTCTGGCAGCTTCCAATGTGCTCCAGTATGACAGATAGTCGTTAATGAACTGCCTGAAGCTACCCCGCGTCTTGCAAACGTCGTCGAGGCCTCCCCTTCCAATATATTCTGTCGCGAGAGCGAAAGCTGCTTGATCGGGATTGGCGAAAGAGAACTTGCTCACTTGTCCTATATACCGCTGTACCTCGGCGGTACTTGGACAACCAAGGCTGGTAAAGGCAAATGCCACCTCGGCGTATTCGTCCTGTGCCAACCCAACAATTACGTCGACGTCGTTGATCCGGCCTGCTTTCAGCAACTCGAGGGGTTTGTCGGTGATGATATCACCGTCAACAACAGTCGGGAAGGCCGCGCCAAACGGAGCACTTATGGTGACAGACACAAGGTCGGCCGCGGGCTTGTCGCGGAGACAGCTGATCATCGTCTCGCTGTTCTCAGTTGGACACGCAAGTTCGCTGGCTAGAGCTTTTGCTGTCTCTGACGCCCTTGGAAGGACCGGGTTGTCGACAGGTGGGGTGATAGCAGTTCCACTCATCAGAACAGCTCTGCTAAACAGACCCTTCGCCGTCTCCGAGAGGGTAAGCATGTGGGTGAAGACTGCACCTGAGTTGTGGCCTTGGACCGTGACGCGCTCTGGGTCACCTTCAAAGCTTCCAATGTACTTGTTGACCCATTTGGGAGCAGCCAGGATATCATGCAATCCGTAATTGCCAGGAGCTGCTTCGTCTTCCGTGGACAGGAAACCAAGAGCTCCCAGACGATAGTTGATCACCACAACAACAGCTTTCAGCTGAGACGCAAGGAGGGTGGCATCATAGACTGACGATGTGCTGTATTTTCCATCTCCACCGTGAATAAAAACCAGAACAGGAAAAGCGGGATCGCCTGGGACTTGAGTTGGAGCGTAGATGTTTAGAGTCAGACAGTCCTCGCTAGTACGGTTGAACCCAAGACGGACCATCCAGGGATCTTTGGTAACATCCTGTGGGCAGGCAGGTGGTAGCTTCTCCAGGAAACCGAGTGGATCATCGGCCCAGGGTCTAGTTTCTTGAGGTGGCCTGAATCGCAGATAGCCGACTGGTGGTTTTGCGTAAGGGATTCCAAGGAATTCAGCAATCTCTCGCCCTCCCATCGCCTCGTCGGCCACTCGCAAAGCTCCTACGACAGATCCAAGCACCTCTCCGTCTTTGCTTGAGATATGCACCGTCTTATTTTCTTGCTTTTGTAAGGTGCCCTTCCTGATCGGTACCTCGTAGGAGCATTTTTTCTTGTAAGATGCAGGCTTTGTGATAGTTGGAACGTAATCATTCCAGAAGGCCACTTTGTTAGGCTTGAAGCGCTGTCCCGTATTGAAGTCGGGGTCTAAAATGATGTAAGATCCATTCTCTATTTCAAATTCTGGCCACTCCGGTGAGTCAAGACCATTTGGATTCCTGCACACAAAGACGAGATAAATATGTAAAACACAGCTTGCCTTATAATTCAAAGATTTCTGATTCGGGTGAAAGAAGATAAAATGTAATCGAACATCATATCCAGATTTGTGTGTTGAATTGTGGGTTCGATTGGGGGGGGGGGGGGGGGTTGCCGTACTCGTGTTGAATGTCCAATGTGGCATTGTGGTTTTTGACTCCTTAGTTTTGCACCCGTAATTTTATTAAAAGATCAGTCCTAATTGTTATTCCCTACCGTTTATCTGTAAACTTGCACTGATTGTCGATTTGCACACACGAAAAAACTAAAACTTAATCGATAATTTTACTATGACCATTTATGACTTTGTCAAACCTGCCCAGTGAGCAATATTACCACTCAAAAGATATCAGATTTGGTAATTTATTTAATTTGTCATATGAAATAAACCTAAAAGATTTCTCACCCGTAGCGCGCAAATTTGGTCCAATAATCCATCGTCCTGTTGGAAAGGATGGCCGCTCCCGTGTCGTTCGGGTAAAGGGCTATGATGTCACCAAAGACGTAAAAGAGATCCAGAGCGTGCGGTGCCCCGGGGATCACATCGGACCATTCGGGTGGCAGGAAGTACTCCTTGCCAGTCTCGAAGGTAAAGTGGTAGAAATATGTGCTTGTGTTGCTTGCGGATTCAGCATGGCGAGTGAGGAAGTTGACACTAGGGACCTTAAAGGACAGATCACCAGTAACGTCCAGGTACCTGAGCACATTTTCGTCGGGGTTTTCCAGCTCGTCTGCGCCAAAATAGAAGGCAAAAACCGCATTGGTGATTTCCTGCGAGGTTTCACACTGGCAGGTCAACATGAAGAACTGAATGTTGGCTCTGAGCTCCTCCTCTGTGTAATTTGTATTGACTTGGCTCAATAAGACACTCCCATCTTGGTCGTTGAAGCCCATGATGAGGTCGTACTGGGCAACCCGGGGATGGGCGAGAAGGGTCTCGGCGTTGGTCGGAAGAAACTCTCCGTCGATGGTCGCCGCCACTAGCACTGCGTTGGTTTGCGTTAGTAGGGCCTCCATGCTGGTTGCTTGCAGGCAGCTGATTAGCTCACGGGATGTACTGCCGATGGGCAGGTTGCACCCGAGGGCCGGGGCGATGCTGAAAGCCTGGAACCGAGCTACGGGAGGCGGGAGCACCAGGTTGGGGAACACCACCCCACTCTGAGCAATCACCCGCTGGAATAGAGTCCTGTCGTTCAGTGGCGTGATCATCTGGTAGGTCACGCTCCACGCGCCGGCAGACTCGCCGAAGATGGTGATTCGGTCCGGGTCACCGCCAAAGTTGTCTATGTTGTCTTTGACCCACTGGATGGCCAGGCGTTGGTCCCAGAGTGCGTAGTTCCCGGGCGCTGAGTCGTCACCGGTGCTCAGGAAGCCGAATAGTCCAAGACGATAGTTGATGGTCACCACCACGACCTCTCCGTGCAACGCCAGGACGGTCCCGTCATAGTCATTACTTCGACCGAAGACAAAACCTCCACCGTATATGAAAATCATGACAGGAAGAGGTTCGGACGAGGCCGCTACCGCGTCATGAGGTACGAACACGTTCAGAAGTAAACAGTCTTCACCCATGCCTGTACCCAAGAGAATATTGTCCGTAAATGATAAGCTCAGTCCAGGTTGCGGACAGAAAGGCCCGTACGCCGTGGCGTTCAGCACGTCGTCCCAGGGAGATTTTGGCACGGGCTTCGCAAATCGTCGTTCCCCGGTTGGCGGCTCAGCGTACGGTATGGCGGTGTACCGCGTCACGAGTTGGTCCGTGAGGGGCGATGCCGTTTTCACTCCTCTAACGGGACCCAGGGTGGTGTTCGTGATGACAAATTGCCCTTCTCCACTACGTAAAAAAGCGCCGACAATAAGTAAATTCAGCGCGAGATTCACACTTAATGGCACCGAAGCCATGTTGTCATGAGTAATGCAACTTTTTATGTGAAAATCAACGATCAATGCAACTTTCCGTGTGCGGTACAATTATTTCCACGACTGTAACTTTCTGGTTGCTCAGAACAAATAAGTAAGTTTGTTCATGCTGATATGATTGTGTGCTGTTTTTGTTATCACTGCGCGAAATCGACCCAGTTATTTCCGTAGATTCGTAGGCCTATACTATAGTGTTTCTTATTTTACGCGTATTGTGTCAGTGCTAACAGTGACCTGGATGCGATCTGTTGGGGCCCCGCGGTACACGAGTCGTCCGTTTTGCAAAAGTGCAAAGGGGCAAAGGTTTAAAATCGTGAACAAAACCGAAAGATGTTCCTCCACCCGAAAATGGTTTGTGTCGAATAAAAAACGTGACAAAGCAGAATTAATTATATTTTATGAAATATCTGCTTGTTGCACAAGCCTCTATAATAACTGTGCAGATCCGGTATGTTTAGGGAGCCTTCGGTAAACCACTTATCAGCCGAATTTTGTTTTTGTTTGTTTTGCAAACCCAAATGTGTTCTCCAAATCTTTTTCAAACTTTAGAAATTTAAGTGTGATGATGTAATGTACAAGTGATTTACTTGCCCGGCAGGCCGGTACGGCTTGAAAGAAGACCAACCCGGCGCTGCCGGCTTCGTGATTTTTTCCAGCATGGAAAAGGCCAATTATCATAACTGGGCGTATGTAGACCACACTGAATGAAAGATACTTAGGTTCTCGGAACCTTGCCTCCCCTTATTAAACTCATCCCACAATAAACTTACAATCCAAAAATAGTAAATGAAGAATGAGTACCATCCGAACTCGAGCCCCAATCTTATAACCTAACCCATTATCTATACTTGGCTACTATGAGAGGTCGAAAGAAGCCGGGTTTTTTTTCAAAGTGCTTTGATGTACCTCTGGGCCTACTTGTAACTATAGTTGACTAAGCAATAACAATATAGTTTAGTATTATTGTTGAAACAACATGTACCAAATAATCACGACGCGAGGGGTGTAGAAACGCCCATTTAACCTTTACCATGCTGGGAAAAAAACTACGCCTGTCGGCTATAACCGCATAACTATATCAGATTGTGCTCGATATCAGTGAATTAATCTGAATTAAGAGAAACATGGTCATCCAGCAGCTTGATTGGTCAACATTTCTGCTCCAAATAACGTCACACATAATTATGTTCAAATATATATAATAAAACGGATGGCTCCGTTGATACACTGACTAGATCCATGATTGGAAGTGTTATTAATCACCTAATTGAGCAAATTTTTAATAAGGTATATTCGAGTGTGTGATGAATATTTAGACAATCATCCAAACAAATTACACACAAAAATCAAAAACATAATTTTACAATTAAGGATATACGCCTTTCCTAAAAGTGCAGTATTAGTATCGGGTTAATTACCAGAGAAGGAGTATGCCGAAGTCAGTATACTCGAAACGGCCGCCGTTGCTCTGGTACTGGTGTCGAAATCGTCCCTCCAGCTCAGGTAAAAAACGCCGATGCCTCGCAGTAGGCCGTCCAATATCGCGAAGTTTAATTATACAGCTATAGGAGTACCACGATTCCCCAGCCGCGCCATTCACTGTGCGCCGAGGGGTTCCCCGTGGGGCTCCCACGGCGTCGATACCGACCAAACCACCGCCCGTACTCGGTCATTGCTGCTGGGAACACCTTACACGCTTACATTAACCACAGACAACCTTCACCAAAAGAACACCCTAACAATCCCCATCCAGTCAAACTCCAACACCAGGTTTTGTTGGTATCTGTTAGGATGGGTACTGGACTCCTAAACTGATTGTCTTTTTTGCTGGGTAAGGAATACCACTGGAATCCGAGTCCAACAGTTTGTGTGTGCAGTTTGCCATATGGTACGGAGCACCTAAAGGGACATATGACGAATAAAAATCACTGTGACAAAATAATTTGAGTTTTTTATTTCGTGCGCTCGAAATCATTTCGTGCCCACGAAATCATTTCGTGCACTCGAAATAACTTATTTCGTGAGCTCGAAATCATTTCGTGCTCACGAAATGATTTCATGCACTCGAAATAACTTATTTCGTGAGATCGAAATAATTTCGTGCCCACGAAATGATTTCGTGCGCTCGAAAAAAATCTTTTCGTGCGCTCGAAAAACTCGGTCTTGACGCAAGGGTTACGTGAACCCGTAAAATTTCGAGGGCAAGGACATTCCAAGCATAGCTCAAATAGCTATACTCGCCTCCGCATGCGCGCTTAGTCATTTTTATTCAATGTATAGTTTACGATCGCGATATACACGCTCTGTGTTTCCCATAAATTTCACACGGCTTAATGCACAAGTGTGGTTTCTTACACGTCCGCAAAAGGCGAACACTTTTCGGCTGCCATGGCACCATAATACACCCGGAAATTGTTCGCCTTTTGCGGACGTGTAAGAAGCCATATTTGTGCAATGGTACCGTGTGCAATGTATGGGAAGCACACAGCGTGTATATTGTAAACTACATTAAATGAACACGACTCAGCGCGCATGCGGTGGCGAGTAGCTATTTGAGCAACCTTAATGCCAGGGCTACGATTTTGCTGCGCCATTTTATCCCATCATGCCTTGCGCAATCTTAACCCCTAGCATTGTCTAATTTAAATGTGCCATATATTGGCACCTTTAAATTAGGGCTCCAGTCGATGCGTTTAACGCGCGACGCAATGCTCTAACATTTTGTAATTGTTATTTTGCAGAATCAATCCTTTCAAACATGATATTTTGACGTCGCGTTATTTAGCAAGGATTTATATTAAATTTACAAACCTCTGTCGTCCATCTATAACGTTAGAAACGGGTTTTGGGCCAAAAAAACCGAGGCTTTCAAAATCCATATTGTACAGGTAAGGCGCAGACTTGAAAAACAAAATCACACGTGACGTGCGTTCAGGAACACGCGCACGCATTACATTTAGGGCGTGCAGTTTACGAAACACGCGCACAGTACGCACTAAGAAGCCAGTCAGCGTCGTTTACGCATTCTTCACGGCCAGGGTTTGTGAAGGAACGCGCACGCGCCCATGGAGTCGAGGCTGCTGTTTGAGCTATGCTTGAAATGTCCTCGGATTTTACGGGTTCACGTGACCCTTGCGTCAAGACCGAGCTTCTGGGGTGACATTTTTGAACAACTGGACAGGACTGTTGTACGACGCAACACGAAGCTACCGGGACGTATTCTATGTGTTGGCCGGGATGTACGCGGCCTGCGCATTGCAGACTCTTCTCTTTCCCCTGCTGACCCGTCTGGAACCAGGTACGGACACCAACCAGTCTTCATCAAGAAGATAAACTTTGTTTAAGTTGGTGGAAAAGCATGGCAATACTAGTAAAACAGAAACGCTGACCGACACGGCGATGCACTGGATGGTTAAAGGATCCAGAGGCAGGAAGAGACCAAGGCTAGCATGGCTTTCTGACATTGAACAGTGAATGGGGAGGAGGATCGTGGAATGCACAAGAGAGGTGGAGAGGCGTTAGCATTAAAGTGCCCCCAACGGTTGCATTTAGGTTACGGGATTGACCTGACCCCTGACCTGACCTGATCTGATAAGCATAGCAGGTCAAATTAGAGCTGGCCCAAATATTTATACCGAATACATAATGTATTCGAATACAAATCTTTAATTGTACATCAAATTGCAGAAATATGTATTTGGTCATGTCATTTAACCAATGAGCTGTCGTACTAATGAAAGTATGTAGATGTTTGGATTCTATAGCACACGCAGTTAAAATTATATCTGCAACAATTTAATTGGATGTGAATTGAATTTAACAATAAAATAATAACAATTCGGGCTAATCATCCTAAACTGGCAGCTGAATCGCAAAGGGTTCTCTTCGTCCCATTCTTGCGTCATATGAAAAACCGGGTGCGAAAAACCAACAAAGTGCGCCGCCAACGTTGAAATGTATCTCATTCATTCTTCCACGCAAACAAGTGGGTAAATGCCGTCAATAGGGGACGGGGCATTGTCCGACCGTCTTCCCTCTTTTGTTTGTACTCTAACGTTTTCGGATGATCGCCATAGGATTTGCACACGAGTCTGAATCGGGGACCTTTGCGGAATAGGGGACCCCATTGTTCCCTATACGTCCCCTATTTCAATCAAAAACAAACTCTCATGAGTCGCACATCTCACACACAGTAAATACGTATAGATCGCTTCCGCGAAGCGCACCATTGAAATACGTACAAATTTGCTCCGTGTATCGCTCCCCGAATTCAGTGATTCATACAACGTCCGCAAAGCCAGGTACACAGGCACGATCTACACGGAAATTTTTTGGGGAGATGTCATTTTCTGCCATTTTCGTTCGAAAACAACACGATAAAACGCAAAGGGTTCACAGGCAGATTTTTTTTTAAATTCAGTATATCACTGCTACATCCTTTTTTAACGTATCCATGGGAAAAAAATGAGTGGGTTCGAAGCACGATTTTTCACAATTTATCGATTATTATTGCCCTTTTTAGGGGAGGTATTTGTCAACGTCGTTTGAGTATTTGTACACAATCTCTACGTGCATCAACGGTACGTCAACGTAAATTTTTTTCGACGGCTTTTTTCATTTTCAATACAATTGTTGTCATTGGATGATAAAAATTAAGGTAAATAATAACGTTGTACAACTACAAAAGACAAGATGTTAAGATTGGATGCCAAAAACTCTTAATTTTTCGCGTGAGAAAATTGTTCCCCCTATTTTGAGAATGGACGGTACCCCAGCGTTTCGCAATCACAGCCTCGAAGGGCCCCCCCCCCCCCCCCCTCCGCCCCCCCCCCCCCCCCCCTGGCTCTTATATAATCATTATTCTTTTCCCTCTGACACACTCGATTTTAAATACTGATGGTTAATCCGACATATCTTTGAATTGGCAAAAACTAATTTGGTAAAACAAACGGTATTTGGAAGCTAATTCAGTTCGATCTTGAAGCTCTTACAAACATCAAAAACAAATCCTGAAAGTTTACAGAACAAAATGACGTGTTCCACGCACCATTTTTGGGACACCCTGTATGTGCATAAGATGCGCATTTCTCGCGAGTTAAACACAATCCGCAAGCCACAAACATGGACAAATCATCATTGTTTCACACTTTCACAAAACAGTACTGCATGTTTTTGAACTACTTCAATACCACTGACCTCTACACCTGGACGGACCATTGTCCATATTCTGCTGTGCTAACGCTTGAAGTCGGCGCGAACTGGAAGTGCAACATGGCGGACCCACGACATCACTCTGTGAGCTAATGAAATGTCCTTGTGTAAGGTTCAGTGGGTACGGTACGTATGACGTAATGTTTATAAATAAAAAAATGTAGAGAGTAAATCCACTGACCTCTACACCTGGACATTGCATTGGCTCACAGAAGTGACGTCTTTGGTCCGCCATGTTGCACTTCCAGTTCGCGCCGACTTCAAGCGTTAGCACAGCAGAATATGGACAATGGTCCGTCCAGGTATAGAGGTCAGTTAAGCCACCGCACACATTTACAGTAAACACCAGCCATTTTGTTATTCAAAGCGAGAATTACAATTTCTATCGCGAACCAGTGAGCCGTAAACACTTTTTTTTGGAACGAAAAACGTAAACAGTTAGAATAGGTTTTGTTCACGTATTACAATGGGGCCTATTCCTTACTTTTCACGTTTTTCGTTCCAACAAAAGGTTTTGACGTCATTTGATTCATACAAACAATTCACTGCAAAGGATTAAGAAAAAGAAAAAAAATATACAATCACAACGGACGTTTGAGACGAGTGCACAACAATAAAAGCGGACCAATTTTGATTGGTATAATGGTTGAGGTTGGCTAGCCCATCCCTTGGCGGTGTAGAGTTTCGTGTCGGTTTTTTAGCGACGCTGCACGGGCTCGCGATCGTTGGCTGCAGAATAATTCAAGTAACTATCGGAGTTTCGTCCACAATTCATTCCAGAATGATCATGATCAGGCTCGGGTTATTATGGATGATTGTCACGGTTGCCGTTGCTCGCTTTCAAGGTAAGTTATTATCATGAAACATCATGTACGTCGTTCCGTACACTCTAAACAAATAAAGGTTCAAATTTGCTCCTTAATACAATAGCAGCACCCCTCAAATAAAGTAAATATTTGAACCTCAAGGTTCAGGGTGCAAATTTGGCTCTCTAAGGGTACAATTGGTTAGAGCTGAACCCTAATAGGTTCTGTTTTGCACCCTTAGGAGTGCTGCTATTGTATCAACTATATGGTGCAAAATTAAACCTTTATTTCTTAGAGTGTTCGCTAACACGAAATGCATGTACACTCGAATACAGTTGTGTATATTTGAACATATTCCAAAAGAATATAGACATTGTGTGTAAAGGCGAAACAGAGAAGGGGTTTTGTACGGTAGTTTATAGTGGGGTTTCTAAAAAATGTGAATGTCGGAAGCATTTGGGGGTAAAAGTTGGTAACTAGACTTGTAAGCATAATCCAGGTATGCTTAATCCAATAAATCCGTTTGCCAATCGATACTTTGTGACCGTATAATTTGCATAAATTGTAAATAACTCGTATAACTTTTTGTTAGTTTCCATATTTTTGGTAAATGTTGTTAATTTTTGTATTCTTTGAAAATTTTGTTTTGGTGATTCTACCTACACATCCTTACTTTAATAACATTTTCTAAAGCAGATTTCTTTGTTCACTTAATTTTTAATTTTTTTTTATTGGGTGTTTATTATCTTTACAATGTAGGCACGGAAGGCAAACGTAATAAACAAACTGTTTGGGCACGTGGTGTAACTGTCAACCCTACACCGAAGGTGAGATAAACAAAATAATAATGCATATTGAGAGTGTAAACAAGCGAAAAGTGTATTGCGTGCAAAGAAAAAAGACTGGCGCATAAAACAATCAGTTTAACACAAGTTTAGGGCCGAGTGAGGAAACTGCCTCAAGAAAAACATGAGAAAATTGAAAATATTCAGAGAAAATATTCATGCCTCCTTTTTAAATAAAAACAAATTGAAATTTCTAATGTCCCAGCATTCTATACCTAACAAGAATGTATCTTTATTTGTATTTGTAGCCCATTGACTGTGATACCTGTAAAGCGTTTATGACTGAAACCAAGCAAGTGATGGAATCGGCATTTGGAGAGGTAAAACAAATATACTCGTCGAAGAAAAAGATAACAGATAAGTGGAAACAAATATAAACATTAATTACCTCTTTTTTTGGAGAAGACAATTTGGCCTGCTACAGTGGGGACTGTGGCTGATTGTTTGAGGTTCGTGTTCATAATTGTGGTCTTGGGCATAGGCATGGGCATAGGACCACAATTTCCTATGGTTGTAAATGGTTATGTGAGAGCAGTAGTACATGTACATGTACACTGTAGCGCTGTACTGCGTTGTATGTACCGCGCGGTACCGCACTGTGCATGATGGGTGCACCGGCCTAATTCAAGTCCCATTGCAAACAGTGTAAAATCAACAATGTTTAGGACCAAGTTTCATGCACACCGACATTACTGGGGTTTATCAAACAACAATCGGATTATTGTCTTGGTCTTTATCTTTTCATTTCTTTTCAATTTTTAGTAGGTTAGCCGATTACATTTTTTAATATTCACGCCAAAAGAAACTCACCTTCCAAAAAGTGATACTTCCCGAGCCTGAAAGCAGCCATTTTACAAATGGCATCCCTCCACATTCTAGGGCAATTATAACCCATTTTTCAACCGTAATTTTGTCAAGTCTGCCCTCAGATTGAAGCTCAAAAACCAGGGAGTTGATTCTCTGCTATATTTACACAATCCCACCATTTCTTTCACCAAACGGCATCTTTTTTCAAAAGAAATTGTGGGGGCATTTTTTAATGCAAATGAGCTCGCGTAGGAATTCTCCTTTCATTAGGGTGGTGCACCCTGATACCCCATGCTATCATTTGGTTTCTTCCGTAGGCTTATCGGCAGTAGCCGAAAAGTATAAAGTATAACCGACGTATATACGCGCGATGGCCAGGAGCCAATTTCATAAAACATGCAAGCACAAGTTAGCTGTTTAATTTTTTTCCAATTTCCTCCTCCCCCCCCACCACCTACCCAAAGTCAAAACGCACGGAGCGCAAATCGTGGGATTTTTTGTTTTGATTCAGCTGCGAGATTCAAAGGCATCATTTGCATTTATCACAAATGTAAACCAACTTTAGGCTTACTTGTAATACAATTTTGGACTGGTACTAAACATCTTGTGAATTGTTTTTCAAGGCTTGCTGTCATCCATAATAAATCAAGAAATATAGGGCCTAGGTGATTTCCAAGAATTGTTTAATTGAGTTTAAATAGTACAATTAGTAGTGTTATATACATGTATTGCAAAGGAACAACAGGTCGTATGAATAAAAACCAGCAAATGCTATGAAGTACAAGCAAAAAGTAAAAGCATTTACTTCGAAGTAAAAGCATTAAGGAAAAGCAAATGCTTAAATTGGTATGAATAAAATAAAATTTTACTGTTTAGCATCTACTGGCTGAATTAGCAGTAAATGCTTTTTACTTGCAATTGATTTCACAGCCGAATGGTTTATAACAATAGAGTCTCTATTGTGTGTACGATGCACACCCACACATAGACGCTCGTACGCTGACAGGGGTGTTTGAATGAAATCGGAACCTCCAGTTGCTGCTTCGTAGCCATGATGCCCTTTTCTGTCTCAGCAATATTGCAAAAAATCATCGGCCATCTACGTCTCATTTCCTTCCCCAAAATCAGTACAAATGATTGTATTTTTAATCCTAGACAATCCATTTTCCATGTTCATACCTTTTCCTGCCAAACCACATATACAAAAGCTCCTTTTTTAATATTAGTATTTGCTTCTCGTTTTTCAAGGTAGCGCCGACCCAACCTTGAAAAATTACGAGTAAATACTGCAATTCTGAAGCATTTACTCATTTTTATTCATACCAAATGGAGCAAATACTAGTATTCTAGCAAATGCTGGAATTTAAAAAGTAAAAACTTTTACTCTTTAGCAAATACTTTCCAGTAAAACCTTTTGCTTCATTTTTATTCATACAGATTCCTGTAAATGCTTGAAAATTGGTAGTAAAAGCAAATACTAGTTTTTATGCATATGGCCCAACATTTTCGGAAACAAAAAATAATTATATGCCTTGGAAACCGAGTTCGTTTCGGTTCTCTATGAAATACGAAACTTCTATGTACGGATATCTTTCTGTTTGTTTTTAAGGAGTTTGATGTGGCCGTCTTCTCGTACTTCTGCAAAGAGGACATGGGAGATTTTTCGGACTTATGCAAGCAGCTGTTCAAGACGTACTTCAGTAGACTCCGAGAACTCGTCTTGTTGTTTCTGGCGAGTACAATTATGATTGAGATAAATTTTTGCTTAATCTTCTAGTTAATAAATTCCCTTTAGACCCCAGCTCCGACGCTCACTATCGAAATTCAGGAGAAAACCCATTCATACCTATAGTAGGCCCCAACTTAAATCTAGTAACTTTAATCTCAATATCAGTTTAGCTATTACATGTACATAATACAAAATCCATTGAGCTATTGCATAATACATTTTCACAACTTGCTAATCTCCTTTGGAGTCCAATCGTATAAATGTAGGGTGTATCTTCGGATTAGACCTATTAAATACTCAACTGGAACATACGAATCAATATATTGGACAGAAAGAATCCCGCCCCCCTTCTTTGTGGTGGTCATTGTGCTTGCTGAATTCTTTTTAGATTTTTTTAGGGGGGGGGGGGGTGCGTTAGGCAACAATAGTCTAGAGAGTGTATAGGTATGGGGAACTAAGAGGGGGAGGCAGGGAGGCGGTCAGTCTCATATGTTTCTGGGTATAATCTGGAAAATGGCACGACATCGATTTTGGGTAGCTTTAGTTAATTGGGTATCTCTAGACAGACAAAACCAAACCAGATAATATAAAAATCATCTGCAAACCAAATTTATAACCTTTCCGCGTGTGTAGCTTTTTGAAATCAATTTCACTTAAAACATTTGTTTCTGGGACACCTCATAACTTTAGCTATCGGTAGAGACACAGACGAACAATTGAACGAACAAATAACAGGTATCGGGTCTTGTGCTTAATTGTGTTTTGCAGGCGCCCGATGCATTGTGCCCGGCTTTGAAGTTCTGCTTTGCCGATGATAACGTTATCATGACCCATAGTGCACCTCCCGACGACACTCCAACCAAATGCGACAACTGCAAGGAATTCTTTGGCCAGGTTGTGGCGCGACTCAAAGATCCGACATACCAGGTGCGTCTAGTTATAAGAAATCGTGTTGGCATGATTGATGCTCATTGCGTTCGAAATTGAACAATCACATTCTTTATTTACTTATAGCAAACACTATTTCCGTGCGAATTCTGATGAGAGACTCGACTCGAGTCTTGTCGAGTCATTGGCCAGCAGCGAGTCGAGTCAAAATTATCTATCGGTACTCGAGTCGAGTTGCTAAAAAATGTGACTCGTGTCCGAGTCGAATCGAGTCATTACACGAGCCATTACAACTCTGGAATAGTCGGTCTAATTACGGCACTTTATAGACAAAGGGCCCTTTGAATAATGAATCGAAATTAACAATCATTTGTATGACAAAGAGAAAATATGGTGATTTTCAGTTAAACAAAAATGATAATAAACTTTTACCGACTTGTTATTATTTTCAAATGACCGAGGTAGCGATTAAAATTGGAATCTATATTTATTCCAATATTTCGCTGTGACTATTTGGAGTGAATTGTTTTCCACACATGAAATCTAAAACTTTTCACTCGTGATTTTCACTCGAGATTTCCCGCTCTGAATGACCGTGAAGAGTAGGCATCCTTTATAGTTCCAATTCGCCATCTTGTTTGCGTTGCTTATGTTACCATAGAAACCTCTTTTGGACCTCCTGAAGACTTTTTGCGTCGCTGGTTGTGCGACAGCCACCGTCTGTGTGGAAGCCGCCAACGAGTATGGCGAGTCGCTGCTCACCGTCTTGGGCACTACGCTGGTGAGTGGGGCAATTATTTCGTTTTAAAAAAGGGGCCAAACTTGTTCGCTGTAGAGCCTGAAAGTGCGTCATTTTGTCTTTGCGCTTCCGGACCCCTCCATGACCCCCCCGTGACCCTTCTATGAACATTTTACACGGAGTGGCCCTTTCTCTAGTGTTCAAACTTTTAACAGAATGCTTTCTAACCTTACTCTCCCCCGAGAAACGTTCATGTTTTAATGCGACCTCCGGTATTCCGGAGGTCTCAGGTTTGAGTCCAGCCTTGCCAATTTCTTTGTTCACTTTGAAATGTATGTACATTTACCTAGTCAGTTTCCCTTGTGGTTTATTTGTGTGTTATGTTTCAATTTTATCATGGCATTCCACGAGAAAAAGAAAATGATGAAAAATCTCTTGGAAATGAGTAAAAACTAATTTTATTTACGACCTTCACATCTCGATTTTCGTTCCTAGTACTCCTTGTTTGATCCATTTTGTGTTCACACTCCGACAAAGATTCAACGACGCAAAGATTTGCATACCTACATCACTTTTTTGTTCTCAACAGGGAGCTGATGACATGTGTCGACAAATAGGGGCGTGTCCTCCACCGTCGACGGAAGGCGTTAGCAATAGCAACAATTATAAGGTAATTATAACAAAAAAAATGCTCTCTAAGAAGCCTTACCACACAAAAAATAGAGGATCGAAGCGTGTATTCATTGTAAATCCCATAATGTGTTTCGTCACAGTTTAGGGCTAGGTGGTTATCGTTGTACTGATCTTAAAATGCACGCTATGTTGGATCGTGTGGCTGGTGAATGTATAAACACCGGCAATCGTGGACGTCGGACAACAGAATTTGGGGGCAAACAAAGGGTCCACGATTGACAGAATGTCCACGATTCAAAATTGTGAACAAATCCTATGGAGGTATTCCGAAACAAAGAGCATAACGGGAAGACAATGGAGGGGGGCACGACACGACACGACACGACACGACACGACACGACACGACACGACACGACACGACACGACACGACACGACACGACACGACACGACACGACACGACACGACACGACACGACACGACACGACACGACACGACACGACACGACACAAGAATATGTTTACATGTATGTGCACGTTTGTTTATGGTGTAAATGGAGGACACATGCCTGGAGACACGAAGGTGAATTGGGGTTAGGGTTAGAATCGAGAACGTCCTCGATTGAGATTCGTGTGCAAAACCAATGAGAGCCGTCGGAAAAAGGTAGTGTACAAACAAAGCAAATTATCGAGAGGAACAAAACAAACGTGTATAGACCGTTGCCTACATACACCCTGGCCGAATTAGTGTTCCCCGGCAGTCCGCCCCTGTGTGGTATAGAGAACGATGTGTCCAAACAAAACACTGTACTTATTGTTTTTCCTTTTGCTAGACTTTGTTCGAGTACTTCAGCCGACTTCAGTACTCGCCTGGCATGCTAGATCTGTTGGGACCAGACCTGGGCAGTTTATCGGGGCCTGAGAATTACGGCTACAAGTCTGTGGCCAACAATCCAGCACCGGTACATTTAAATATCAGACGCAAAAACTTCATAATTTTGGTGCCGATTTTCGACGGCTTATTATCATCTTTTTGGATCGTCTGACCCTGTTACTTTTTATGCGTATAATTGGAAAAACAAATACCGAATAAACCCTAAAGCCCCTTGTATTATGTAAATGTATCAGTGAGGGTAGAGATGGTTATTGTGGTTGATTTAGCTGCTTTGCGCCGAAAATGGCAGCATCGAGCTGTATACTCCCCAGGGAAGTTGCATACTGTATACTCCCCAGCGAGTTTTCCATTGGCCCAAACAAGCATTGGTGAAAGTGATGCCTTAAGCACAAATAATGGTAAATTATGTGCGCATGCTTTATAATATACACATCGTTGTTGTTCTCACCCTTTTTTGACGCCAAGATTTACCCCGATTGTGATTCCTGCCGTTGGTACATGTTTGAATACCAGGCATACCTCAAAACAGAAATAGGAGAGGTAAGTTTGAGTGACGTCATGATCTCTGCCAATAGGTCGGTTTGCTCCAACGCGCGAGGGCGCTGTTTCTACGATATGTTATGGCCCTGTCACACTAGAACGTTTTAGGCCAACGCGTGAGTAGCGCGTTAAAAATAGTTGATACGCTGGCAAACGCTGAACTTCCACAGAAAAAGTCAAGTGGAACCGTGATTTCAGCGTGTCAATAACGCGTTGTTAACGGGTTCAATGCGTTCGCCAGCGCGTGAGAAACGCGTTAGTAACGCGCTCGACGACTGATGAACGACTGCCCAGCGCGTGAGTAGCGCGTTCCAACGCGCGCCAGCGTACTGCAACGACCACATGGTTAGTTGTATAAAAAGCCGACGCGCTACTACACTAATGGCCCTGTCACACCAGAACGTTTTAGACCAACGTGTTGGAATTTCGGTAACACGCGGGTAAACGTTGACAAACGCTAGGCTAGCGTTTGCAACTCGCTAAGCGCGTTACCCACACGCTGGAACACGCTGTCACACGCTGAGGCAAAAATACATTTTTCAACATACCTAAAATTTTCAGCGTTTGCCAGCGTGTGCCTGCACACGCTGGCGGCGCGCAGGGTGGTCGTTAATCATGCGTCGAACGCGCTAGACGATCGTTACTAACCCACTCTCACACGCTGGCGACCCGCTGTCGTATTTTTACTATAAATCAGTGATACGTTCCTCACACGCTGAGCGCGTTCCTCACACGATACTCACGAGCTGGCATACGCTATGAACCCGTTATCAACCTGTATAGACACGCTGAAATCACGGTTCCACTTGACTTTTTCTGTGAAAGTTCAGCGATTGCCAGCGTATCAACTATTTTTAACGCGCTATACTCATGCATTGGCCTAAAACGTTCTGGGGTGACAGGGCCATAACCAGCGTGTCGCCAGAGTACGCCAGCGTACGCCAGCGTGCGCCAGCGTGTGAGTAGTGGGTTGATAACGATCGTCTAGCGTGTTCGACGCGTGAGTAACAAACCTCCAACGCTCCGCCAGCGTGTACAATCACACGCTGGCAAACGCTGGAAATTGTATGTATGTTGAACAAAATATGTTTTCCTCAGCGTGTGACAGCATGTCTCAGCGCGTGAGTAACGCGCTCAGCGTGTTGCTAACGCTGGCCTAGCGTTGGTCAGCGTTTGCCAGCGTGTTGCCAAAATTACAACACGTTACTCACGCGTTGGCCTAAAATGGTCTGGTGTGACAGGGCCATTAGGAGTATGGACAAAGTTACACATCTCAAGCACTGACCTCAACACCTGGACGGACCATTGTCCATATTCTGCTGTGCTAACACTTGAAGTCGGCGCGAACTGGAAGTGCAACATGGCGTCACTGCTGTGAGCCAATGAAATGTCCAGTTGTAGAGGTCAGTGGATTTACCAACCAACTGAACTCTACACCTGGACATTTCATTGGCTCACAGACTGACTTCGTGGGTCCGCCATGTTGCACTTCTCTGCATGCCGACTTCAAAATGAAACAATGGATGATCTGTCCATGTATAGAGGTCAGTGATCTCAAGCCTACAGCTCAATTTAAAACAAAAACAAAACAGTACTGCATGTTTTTGAACTACTTCAATACCACTGACCTCTACACCTGGACGGACCATTGTCCATATTCTGCTGTGCTAACGCTTGAAGTCGGCGCGAACTGGAAGTGCAACATGGCGGACCCAAGACGTCACTTCTGTGAGCCAATGAAATGTCCAGGTGTAGAGGTCAGTGGATTTACTCTATACATTTTTTTTATTTATAAACATTACGTCATACGTACCGTACCCACTGAACCTTACACCTGGCTATGTTGCACTTCCAGTTCGCGCCGACTTCAAGTGTGAAACAATGATGATCTGTCCATGTGTAGGGTTCCACTACACTAAATACAGCGCTCATTGTAACCAACACAAAAATTAAAAAAAGAAAGAGCGCCGCCTGGTGACGCTCATGAGTAGAGTGGCCATATTTTTTTGACTGGAAATCAAAGATTAAGACTCCTAGAACAATTTTCTTTTCAAATTTATGGGGGTTGACCGAATAAATATTTTTTTTATACTCCCCTCCACACAAACCACCCCTAAACTGGTGGCCCAGCTCTGGGCCCAGGTATCAATGTAGCCCCCCGCCTCTATGCCAAATAGACCCAGGTATTGGTCTTTTCTGTGAACGGAATCCCCCGAGTTGGAAGCCACGGGCACTGACCTCAACACCTGGACAGATCATTGTCCATATTCTGCTGTGCTAACACTTGAAGTCGGCGCGAACTGGAAGTGCAACATGGCGTCACTGCTGTGAGCCAATGACATGTCCAGTTGTAGAGGTCAGTGGATTTACCAACCAACTGAACTCTACACCTGGACATTTCATTGGCTCACAGCAGTGACGCCATGTTGCACTTCTCTGCATGCCGACTTCAAAATGAAACAATGGATGATCTGTCCATGTATAGAGGTCAGTGGCCGCGGGTCACAAATTCTTGATTTCAACAATTATTTCTACAATCAGTCCAATGTATAGGCCCCAGGGACCTCTTATTCAAAATTACCGGAGGGATCACAAAATATTAATGAGCTCGCGCGCAGTCATTTTCACTGATTTAGTCACATGCACCCGTAGAGGTCAGTGTTCAATACGTGTGCCCAGAAAATGGCGTCGTTACAGCGCCCTCATTCGCCTGGACCTAATAACCCTGTGTACTGATGACGTCACAATTAAGAAATCCCGCGTGTAAATCGTGTGGTGTCATCATAACTGATAGGGTGGAGCAATACCGTTTATTGTATTGCCGTTTTATCGTAAACGAACTTTTGGTAATTGTTTTTGATACTTTTTGAAAAAAAAAACACAAGGTACTTTTATACAATGCATATCCAAAGGTAAATTGGCTCTCTACAATTGTCAATGTTTACTTTTATATTTGTTTTACTTCTAGTATGGCTAATGTTAAAGTATTTTTAACGTATCGTGAATATTATCATTAGGGCCTACCCTCTGACATTGTGCTACATTGCATGCAGACAAGCTAAGGTTGTTAATCGCAATTTGAAATATAGATTGTAATACTTTTAAGATTACGAATATCGGGAAATTATTTTGCAAGATGCAGGGTTATAGTCGAGTCCCTGCAAGTCCGTTCAAAAGTCCCTTCGTGAGGCCAGTCATAAGTCCTTTCATAAGGGCAGTCATAAGTCCTTTCATAAGGGCAGTCACAAGTAACTAAATGAACAATGACAAAGGAATGCTTTTGTCAAAGCTCATTTGAATAGCTTGTGATTTTAATTGGAACTGAAGGACTTGTGATCATCCTGAGCCACGCAGCGCTTTTACGCGCTTTCTGTAATAGCGCTTAAAGCCCTGTGGACACACGGAAAGATCCGTGGTTATTAGCTCAATAAATAATGCGCACAATCAGAGCCTCCGTTACAAACAGACTAAGGCCATTTCACAAACCCTGGCTTTGGATCTGTCGCCGGCTACAGCCTATTGCTAAACTGTATGAATGAAGCCTGAGACGACGACAAAGCCGGGGTTCGAAAAACAGCCAAACGCATGCGAACCAACGCGCATTTATATTGGTCCGTTTGCTTAGACATCTGAGGTGTTCTCACAAATGTTCATCCTCCCACGTAAAAATTAAACTTAATCGGAAAAATTGTAGAAATTAGCGTACAGAACGTGAATAAAGCCTTGCTATTATATATTATACACATTAAGAAACGTAAAAGACTGAAAAGCTACGTAAAAGCCAAAACAATTAAATATAGTGGTAGAAATTGTCATTTTACCAGGGGTGGACGTTCATATCATGTATTGGCCAACTTGTTTAGTGATTGCTGCGATGATGTCCGCAGGGTTTGAGGGCGACAATTAAAGAGCCCGTTGAACTCTGCGTGGCTCAGGATGACTTGCAGGGACTTGCAGGGACTTGCAGGGACTTGCAGGGACTTGCAGGGACTTGCAGGGACTTGCAGGGACTTGCAGGGACTTGCAGGGACTTGCAGGGACTTGCAGGGACTTGCAGGGACTCGCAGGGACTTGCAGGGACTTGTAGGGACTTGTAGGGACTTGCAGGGACTTGTGATGGACTCGACTACATCCCTGGCAAGATGCCTTCGGATGCGCCGAGTGTCGGTTCACTCATGCTTTACTAATTGACACAATTTGATACCTCGGCCTAATTTTCTTTACCACACATTTACATAGATTTTAATACCTCTGGGGCCTATTGTATCGCATGGCAATTTTTGTGTTATCTTTTGTCAGCAACTTATTGCAAATGTCTCCACGGACGTTTGCAAAACCGACGCTGCCATATTTAAAGGTCTGTGCGAAGCGGTGATCACGACCTACAGAGACTATCTGCAAAAAATTGTACTGGACAAGAGCGTAAGTCTTAATGCAGAACCTACCTTCCTCAAGCCTCCCTTGTAAGCCGTCTTCCCATTTAGTCTGCGGCCTCGTGGTAACTTGCCGCGAATTCCATCGTGCAATTCTACCGTTCGTTCCCACTTGGACTGTTATACCGCCGTTTCATTCGCCGTGCAAGACTGGCAGAATGTCACACATTGTGGGCGCTGTGCACAGTCACATCATGGAGGTGTTTCCTACCTCCATGGTCACATTGACCTCGAGACAAAGCAGTTTACGCGTGGTCGCGGTACTTCTACAGGGCGAGGCTGTTCCTTGATAACTTACCGCGGCCGGGCGTAAATTTTCGTTGACAAGAACGTTAGTCTACCGTGCCTTCTCATTGGATTTAATGTTGACATTTTACAGAAAAGTCAAATGGGAATACGGCTTTATTTACCTTCTGTCTTGAACTATAAACGTAATCAAGGTTTATCTCCAGGACAAAATTACATCGAATGGAGGTGAATCTTCACGTTTTGTTCAAGACAGAAAGCGAGTTCGAGTGAAGGCTTGATTGAGAGTATAGATTAATTCAAGATTCCTATTTAAGTGTTTTGTAAATGCTGGGATCTGTTTTCTAACGAGGCAATACATTTCTTGCACTTTTGCCTGTCAATTAAATGAGTTGGTAAAATCCCCCACAATGAGACGAATAATAAATTAAATTCTTCTTTGCTTAATACGTTTAGCGTTACTTTACTCTGTCACTTGTTTAGCTTCTGTTGTATAATTTCCTCTCTATTCTCTTGATACAAATTAAACTTGACATCTTCCCTTCTTTTATCTTTAGAAAGCTTCGTACATCTGCCCGCTGTTTGATTTCTGTCCCGCCCCCTCGAGTGAGGTACGTCACTAGTAGTATTTTGTTGTGTACAAATACAGCATGGTTTTAGGGGAAAACATTGGGAATTACTGGTCTCGAGGTGTAGGTCAGCTTCGACTTACCACGCGGCAACAACGCAGTACCGCATGTTAGAATTCGAGCTCTGATAAACTATGAAAAACGCCCATGCATGTTGTTATGTGTCTTCGTTTCCCTTTGAATATTTCAGTCCCCTGCTCCAACCCCACCCGTGCCAATCGGCTACAAACCCTCATGTGGCGACTGCATGAGCTTCGTTGGGAAAATGCAAGCGGCCTGGAAGAACTCGGTCACGCAGGTATGAATGACACAGTGAATTTGGTTTGAAGTGTAAACATATCGTCACCGTCACCTTGAAGTACGCGCGACCCACTTCTGGCGTTTTCACGAAGTAACGCAAAGCCATATAGTAAATACATGTACACACGGATAGCGTCACTTCGTGAAAACTCACAAATCAGATTCGAGTTTTCACGAAGTGACGCTATCCGTGTGTATTAGCTACGTGCTTTGCGTTAATTTGTGAAAACGCCAGCACAACACCACACAAAGTCATGGCCAATATTACATACCGTGTGTGGACATCCCTTCGAATTCGTGTAGTTAAGAATCCTGGACCAAATTTCACCAAAACACTAATTTTCATCACGCCATTAAAATTCTTACAACCCACATTTGCGACTGTGATACCCTAAAGTTCCCCTTCACGTTTCCTATTATAATTCTAACCCATGTTTACTTTGAGCTCTTTATCCCCCAAAAAAGTAGAAACCTTGTGTGGACGTGGCCTAGTCCACACAAGGTTTTCAGTTTGTGTATTTTGTAGACGTCCTTTGTTTGCAAGTCCACACAGCGTTTACAAGGTATATACACAACGTATATACGTGTATAACGCCAACAATATAACTATCGTAATTAGAACAGAGTGTGGATTCTACACTGTCGTGTGTGCACAAACGCACCACATTTAAAAGAAAAATATGAGTATTACCAAAAACCTCTGTAACAGATCACTGCATGCAGCCAAATGACTCGACTCGACCTAATGGACCTAATAAAATGACTCGACTCGATTTGAGTTACTTATTTAAAATGACTCCAGTCGATTATAAATCAGTGACTTTACTCTGCAATTTGGGGAAGAGTTTGTTTCAACCTAATAATCGCCGATGAAATAGACTTCCCATAGCTTACACGCCCCCCCCCCCCCCCCCCCTCCCCTTATTGTGGACATAACGTTGCAAACAATGACGTCCTCGATAGGATTAATTTGATATTTTCAGAGTTGGTATAATTCTTCCAAATGGCACTTTGGGAGACAAATTAGCGATAGTTTTGATTCACTTGGGAGACAGTGGCACTTAGGGAGACATTTCAGTGTCTCCCTAAGTGTCTAGCTACCCCACAAAACGATATTTAGGAGTTATTTTTGCTCGGAGAAGACAGATTTGGGTCTAAATAGCATAAATATGAAATTTCGTGGAAAAAGCTCCAGGTAAAAACGGGTTAGGTTACAATAAAGATTGTGCACGACTCTATGGGATTGTCTCCCAAAGTGCCCATTTGGAGGTATAATAATGTGTACATTTATAAGTCGACCCACTATACTTTCGCAGCTGCTTCTTATCAAGCATTTCTCGACCGAGTGCGTCTTGTACTGTGTCTTCGAGAACTCGTGCAAAACGTTCTTTGACGTTTTCGGTCCGTCGTTTCTCAACACCTCAGCCGATGAAGCTTTGGTAAGTCAAGCAGACAACTCGGCACTCGCCCCTATTTCTGTTCTATGACTTCAGTACCACTGAGAGAGACACATCTCTCAAAAACCAATTGCGAGAAATCACGGTAGAAAAATGATGATTGGATCCATGCACATTTTTAACAGGTCCACTTACCCCACCCCCCCCCCCCCCCCCTCCCCCCCCCTGTCCAACATTTGCATAAATTACAATTTTCGGGTAAAAAGGTTTATGGTGCCACAAAACAGATTCTAACTATAGGTCTATTCAGTAAGCCCCGCCCCACACGAGCTTAAAGGTATGATATTTATTTTTTTTACTACCAAATTATTAAGAAATATCTTACTTATTTGAAAGTTATGATTCTAAGAACCAGCAAAAAGGGCTTAAATCTATTGCGTATAACTATTAACCAATAACAAGCATTTGCATATATTCTTCAGGACCCTAAGAAAGCATGTAGAGCTCTGACGTACTGTCCAGCATCACCGAGCAAGCTTGAAAACCGTATGATGAAGAAAGCTGTAAGAACTTCCCTTTCATTATTTGTGTCTCTTTACAAACCAGGGGGGGGGCGGCGGAGGGGGGGCCCTTCGAGGCTGTGTTTGCGAAACGCTGTGGTACCGTCCATTCTCAAAATAGGGGGGAACAATTTTCTCAAGCGAAAAATAAAGAGTTTTTGGCATCCAATTTTAACATCTTGTCTTTTGTATAGTTGTAAAACGTTGTTATTTAATTTTTATCATCTAATGACAAAAATTGTATTGAAAATGAAAAAAGCAGTCGAAAAAATTAAACGTTGACGTACCGTTGATGCACGTGAAGATTGTGCACAAATACTCAAACGACGTTAACCAATACCTCCCCTAAAAAGGGCAATAATAATCGATAAATTGTGAAAAATCGTGCTTCGAACCCACTAATTTTTTTCCATGGATACATTAAAAAAGGATGTAGCAGTGATATACTGAAGTTTAAAAAAAATCTGCCTGTGAACCCCTTGCGTTTTATCGTGTTGTTTTCGAACGAAAATGGCAGAAAATGACATCTCCCCAAAAAAATTCCGTGTAGATCGAGATCGTGCCTGTGTACCTGGCTTTGCGGACGTTGTATAAATCACTGAAATCGGGGAGCGATGAACGGAGCAAATTTGTACGTGTTTCAATGGTGCGCTTCGAGGTAGCGATCTATACGTATATTACTGTATGAGATGTGCGGCTCACGAGCGTGGAAGAATGAATGAGATACATTTCAACGTTGGTGGCGCACTTTGTTGGCCCCCTCCGCCCCCCCCCCCCCCCCCCCCCCCCCCCCTGTTACAAACCAAATTAAATACCAGTGCCATAAACCAGTGCACACAGTTTTACGCGATTCGGACACGAGGGAGGTGCAGCATGTTTCCCGCGAACGTCAACGCGTAATTTCTGTTCGACCGGCCCATACCAGCCGCGCTAAAATGTCTGTCGTGCGCGCTTGTGTTGACGTTGACGGGGTTTAGGCTTCGTCTCCGTTTGCGTCATGAACAGCGCCCTCGTTTTGAGTGGCCGCGAAATAAAATAACAAAGGGGGGGGGGGGGAGTGGGTAAACAATTTTAGACGTCAAATTACCACACTAAACATACACTGGAACCAGTTCTGTTTTTTGTTCACATTTAATACACATCAATCAATTGATTTAAAACAGAAAATGCGTTAGCAGTGTTGTGTGCGGATGGAGTACAGTTGGGCGCCTTCGAGGGAAAAGAGGTACAAACAATGTCAAACCAAAAACTGATGGCAATAGACCTGTTCATTATTTTGACACAGTTTTTGTCTTGCAGGTTCTTGTGGAGGAGGATTAACGTTGCAATAACTGTAGATGTTTTGAATAATTACATGGCTTACTGCGGCCACCGTAACGATTCCTTTTGTTGTTTTTCTAACTATTGTGTAGGTTGACCTCCAACGCATTGCATACAGCGCCTGCGCCGAATTTCCCTACAAATACAACGCCCTCTGTCGGGAAGTCCTGAAGACTGGCATGTTGCAGCAAATTACATCACTCACCCAGCCTCGTAAATAAACCACGTGACCGGTGTGTGATGACCCTACGAAACCACGGGAAACGTCATAGCAATTGACATATCGTAATATAAAAGCACAGTACGTGTATCATTAGACTATATTTTAGTTAACATAATTATACTCAGAATTATCAAATGCTATACTTAGTTAAACATAGCCTATACTAAGGATTATCAACTACATGTACTATACTTAGTTAACTTATACCCAGGATTATCAAATCACGATTTTGCTATAATCGGCCTAAATGATTATATATACGACAACATGACTGTTAGTGCCTGAAGCATTGTGCAAACATTTCAGATTTTTTTAGAGGCAATGATTGTATGAGTTTTTAAAAAATTGACCACTGGAATTATTTAGAAAAATACCGTATGTTATAACAATTTGGTTACGTGTTGAGTCATGTAATATCTCAGAGGCTCATACAATAATACACTGTCAACATTAGTCATTTATAGTCAAAATACATACTTAGTCGAAGTACCATAGTCAAAATCACAGTTAGTGTAGAAGGTTTAGTTGCGGAAATTATACAAATTTCCAAGTCAAAAATGGCACTTCTGGTGGGTCAACTGAATTTTTTTCGGGTCAAATTACACTTTTCTGGGTCAAATGAGACTTTTCCGGGTCAAACGACACTTTTCTGGGTAGAAAAGACACTTACAAGTAAAGAATGACAATTTTTGGAGTAAACAAATGACACTTTTTCTCAGTAAAATGACACTTTTTCAAAAAGTACAAAAATGGAACCAGAAAGGTGTAATTTTTACCGTTTAAAGCTTTTTGTTCATGTGCAGTTCAAAGATCAATCGTTTCATGTATAATTCCATTTTCAAAAAATTCAAATTTTTTGGATCGTGACAACTTTCACAATTTCGTGTACATGAAGATTACCTGCCGAGCAAATTACTAAAAGAATTTCGAATAATTATACCTTATTAAAATTTTGCTCAATTAGGTGATTATAAACACTTCCAATCGTGGATCTAGTCAGTGTATCAACGGAGCCATCCGTTTTATTATATATATTTGAACATAATTATGTGTGACGTTATTTGGAGCAGAATTGTTGACCAATCAAGCTGCTGGATGACCATGTTTCTCTTAATTCAGATTAATTCACTGATATCGAGCACAATCAGTTGTAGTTATGCGGTTAAAGCCGGTAGCGCCGGGTTGGTCGCCTTTCAAGCCGTACCGGCCTGCCGGGCAAATAAATCACTTTTAAATTACATCATCACACTTAAATGTCTAAAATTTGATTTTTTTTGAGAACACATTTGGGTTTGCAAAACAAACAAAAACAAAATTCGGCTGATAAGTGGTTTACCGAAGGCTCCCAAAACATACCGGATCTGCACAGTTATTATAGAGGCTTGTGCAACAAGCAGATATATAACCGAACAGACGTATGAAGCTACAAGCGGATATTTCATACCATATAATTGATTCTGCTTTGTCAGGTTTTTTTATTTGACACAAACCATTTTCGGGTGGAGAAACACCTTTCGGTTTTGTTCACGTTTTGAAACCTTTGCCCCTTTGCAATTTTGCAAAACGGACGACTCGTGTACCGCGGGGCACCAACAGATCGCACCCAGGTCACTGTTAGCACTGACACAATACGCGTAAAATACGAAACACTATATACGAATCTACGGCAATAACTGGGTCGATTTCGCGCAGTGATAACAAAAAAAGCATACAATCATTATCAGCATGAACAAACTTACTTATTTGTTCTGAGCAACCAGAAAGTTACAGTCGTGGAAATAATTGTACCGCATACGGACAGTTGCATTGATCGTTGATTCCACATAAAAGAAGTTGCAATACTTATGACAACATGGCTTCGGTGCCATTAAGTGTGAATCTCGCGCTGAATTTACTTATTGTCGGCGCTTTTTAACGTAGTGGAGAGGGGCAATTTGTCATCACGAATACCACCCTGGGTCCCGTTAGAGGAGTGAAAACGGCATCGCCTCTCACAGACCAACTCGTGACGCGGTATACCGCCATACCGTACGCGGAGCCGCCAACCGGGGAACGACGATTTGCGAAGCCCGTGCCAAAAGCTCCCTGGGACGACGTGCTGAACGCCACGGCGTACGGGCCTAGCTGTCCGCAACCTGGACTGAGCTTATCATTTACGGACAATATTCTCCTGGACACAAGCATGGATGAAGACTGTTTACTTCTGAACGTGTTCGTACCTCATGACGCGGTAGCGGCCTCGTCTGAACCTCTTCCTGTCATGATTTTCATACACGGTGGAGGTTTTTTCGTCGGTCGAAGTAATGACTATGACGGGACCGTCCTGCGTTGCACGGGGAGGTCGTGGTGGTGACCATCAACTATCGTCTTGGACTATTCGGCTTCCTGAGCACCGGTGACGACTCAGCGCCCGGGAACTACGCACTCTGGGACCAACGCCTGGCCATCCAGTGGGTCAAAGACAACACAGACAACTTTGGCGGTGATCCGGACCGAATCACTATTTTCGGCGAGTCTGCTGGCGCGTGGAGGGTGACCTACCAGATGATCACGCCACTAAACGACAGGACTCTATTCCAGCGAGTGATTGCTCAGAGTGGGGTGGTGTTTCCCAACCTGGTGCTCCCGCCACCCGTAGCTCGGTTCCAGGCTTTTAGCATCGCCCCGGCCCTCGGGTGCAACCTGCCCATCGGCAGTACATCCCGTGAGCTAATCAGCTGCCTGCGAGCAACCAGCATGGAGGCCCTACTAACGCAAACCAACGCAGTGCTAGTGGCGGCGACCATCGACGGAGAGTTTCTTCCGACCAACGCCAAGAACCTTCTTGCCCATCCCGGGTTGCCCAGTACGACCTCATCATGGGCTTCAACGACCAAGATGGGAGTGTCTTCTTGAGCCAAGTCAATACAAATTACACAGAGGAGGAGCTCAGAGCCAACATTCAGTACTTCATGTTGAACATGTGCAGTTCAAAGATCAATCGTTTCATGTATAATTCCATTTTCAAAAAATTCAAATTTTTTGGATCGTGACAACTTTCACAATTTCGTGTACATGAAGATTACCTGCCGAGCAAATTACTAAAAGAATTTCGAATAATTATACCTTATTAAAATTTTGCTCAATTAGGTGATTATAAACACTTCCAATCATGGATCTAGTCAGAGTATCAACGGAGCCATCCGTTTTATTATATGTATTTGAACATAATTATGTGTGACGTCATTTGGAGCAGAATTGTTGACCAATCAAGCTGCTGGATGACCATGTTTCTCTTAATTCAGATTAATTCACTGATATCGAGCACATTCAGTTGTAGTTATGCGGTTATAGCCGGTAGCGCCGGGTTGGTCGCCTTTCAAGCCGTACCGGCCTGCCGGGCAAATAAATCACTTTTAAATTACATCATCACACTTAAATGTCTAAAATTGGAATTTTTTTGAGAACACATTTGGGTTTGCAAAACAAACAAAAACAAAATTCGGCTGATAAGTGGTTTACCGAAGGCTCCCAAAACATACCGGATCTGCACAGTTATTATAGAGGCTTGTGCAACAAGCAGATATATAACCGAACAGACGTATGAAGCTACAAGCGGATATTTCATACCATATAATTGATTCTGCTTTGTCAGGTTTTTTTATTTGACACAAACCATTTTCGGGTGGAGGAACACCTTTCGGTTTTGTTCACGTTTTGAAACCTTTGCCCCTTTGCACTTTTGAAAAACGGACGACTCGTGTACCGCGGGGCCCCAACAGATCGCATCCAGGTCACTGTTTGCACTGACACAATACGCGTAAAATACGAAACACTATATACGAATCTACGGCAATAACTGGGTCGAAAAAAAGCATACAATCATTATCAGCATGAACAAACTTACTTATTTGTTCTGAGCAACCAGAAAGTTACAGTCGTGGAAATAATTGTACCGCATACGGACAGTTGCATTGATCGTTGATTCCACATACAAGAAGTTGCATTACTTATGACAACATGGCTTCGGTGCCATTAAGTGTGAATCTCGCGCTGAATTTACTTATTGTCGGCGCTTTTTTACGTAGTGGAGAGGGGCAATTTGTCATCACGAATACCACCCTGGGTCCCGTTAGAGGAGTGAAAACGGCATCGCCTCTCACGGACCAACTCGTGACGCGGTACACCGCCATACCGTACGCGGAGCCGCCAACCGGGGAACGACGATTTGCGAAGCCCGTGCCAAAAGCTCCCTGGGACGACGTGCTGAACGCCACGGCGTACGGGCCTTTCTGTCCGCAACCTGGACTGAGCTTATCATTTACGGACAATATTCTCCTGGATACAAGCATGGGTGAAGACTGTTTACTTCTGAACATGTTCGTACCTCATGACGCGGTAGCGGCCTCGTCCGAACCTCTTCCTGTCATGATTTTCATACACGGTGGGGGTTTTTTCGTCGGTCGAAGTAATGACTATGACGGGACCGTCCTGGCGTTGCACGGAGAGGTCGTGGTAGTGACCATCAACTATCGTCTTGGACTATTCGGCTTCCTGAGTACCGGTGACGACTCAGCGCCCGGGAACTACGCACTCTGGGACCAACGCCTGGCCATCCAGTGGGTCAAAGACAACATAGACAACTTTGGCGGTGACCCGGACCGAATCAACATTTTCAGCGAGTCGGCCGGCGCGTGGAGCGTGACCTACCAGATGATCACGCCACTGAACGACAGGACTCTATTCCAGCGGGTGATTGCTCAGAGTGTTCCCTAACCTTGTGCTCCCGCCTCCCGTAGCTCGGTTTCAGGCTTTTAGCATCGCCCCAGCCCTAGGGTGCAACCTGCCCATCGGCAGTACATCCCGTGAGCTAATCAGCTGTCTGCGAGCAACCAGCATGGAGGCCCTATACTAACGCAAACCAACGCAGTGCTAGTGGCGGCGACCATCGACGGAGAGTTTCTTCCGACCAACGCCAAGAACCTTCTCGCCCATCCCCGGGTTGCCCAGTACGACCTCGTCATGGGCTTCAACGACCAAGATGGGAGTGTCTTCGTGGGCCAAGTCAATACAAATTACACAGAGGAGGAGCTCAGAGCCAACATTCAGTACTTCATGTTGAACTGCCAGTGTGAAACCTCGCAGGAAATCACCAATGCGGTTTTTGCCTTCTATTTTGGCGCAGACGAGCTGGAAAACCCCGACGAAAATGTGCTCAGGTACCTGGACGTTACTGGTGATCACTCCTTTAAGGTCCCTAGTGTCAACTTCCTCACTCGCCATGCTGAATCCGCAAGCAACACAAGCACATATTTCTACCACTTTACCTTCGAGACTGGCAAGGAGTACTTTCTGCCACCCGAATGGTCCGATGTGATCCCCGGGGCACCGCACGCTCTGGATCTCTTTTACGTATTTGGTGCCATCATAGCCCTTTACCCGAACGACACGGAAGCGGCCGTCCTTTCCAACAGGACGATGGATTATTGGACCAAATTTGCGCGCTACGGGTGAGGAATCTTCTACGTTTATTTCATATGACAACTTAAATAAATTACCAAATCTGATATCTTTTGAGTGTTAATATTGCTCACTGGGCAGGTTTGACGAAGTCATAAATGGTGATAGTAAAATTATCGATCAAGTTTTAGTTTTTTCGTGTGTGCAAATCGACAAGTTTACAGATAAACGGTAGGGCATAACATTTAGGACTGATCTTTTAATAAAATTACGGGTGCAAAACTAAGGAGTCAGAAACCACAATGCCACATTGGACATTCAACACGAGTACGGCAACCCCCCAATCGAACCCACAATTCAACACACAAATCTGGATATATGATGTTCGATTACATTTTATCTTCTTTCACCCGAATCGGAAATCTTTGAATTATAAGGCAATACTGTGTTTTACATATTTATCTCGTCTTTGTGTGCAGGAATCCAAATGGTCTTGACTCAACGGAGTGGCCAGAATTTGAAATAGAGAATGGATCTTACATCATTTTAGACCCCGACTTCAATACGGGACAGCGCTTCAAGCCTAACAAAGTGGCCTTCTGGAATGATTACGTTCCAACTATCACAAAGCCTGCATCTTACAAGAAAAAATGCTTCTACGAGGTACCGATCAGGAAGGGCACCTTACAAAAGCAAGAAAATAAGACGGTGCATATCTCAAGCAAAGACGGAGAGGTGCTTGGATCTGTCGTCGGAGCTTTGCGAGTGGCCGACGAGGCGATGGGAGGGCGAGAGATTGCTGAATTCCTTGGAATCCCTTACGCAAAACCAACCGCCAGTCGGCAATCTGCGATTCAGGCCCCCTCAGGAAACTAGACCCTGGGCCGATGATCCACTCGGTTTCCCGGAGAATCTACCACCTGCCTGCCCACAGGGTGTTACCAAAGATCCCTGGATGGTTCGTCTTGGGTTCGATCGTACTAGCGAGGACTGTCTGACTCTAAACATCTACGCTCCAACTCAAGTCCCAGGTGATCCCGCTTTTCCGGTTCTGGTTTTTATTCACGGTGAAGATGGAAAATACGGTACATCGTCAGTCTATGATGCCACCCTTATACGCGTCTCAGCTGAAAGCTGTTGTTGTGGTGATCAACTATCGTCTAGGAGCTCTTGGTTTTCTGTCCACGGAAGACGAAGCAGCTCCTGGCAATTACGGATTGCATGATATCCTGGCTGCTCTCAAATTGGTCAACAAGTACATTGAAAGCTTTGAAGGTGACCCAGAGCGCGTCACGGTCCAAGGCCACAACTCAGGTGCAGTCTTCACCCACATGCTTACCCTCTCGGAAACGGCGAATTAAAGGGCCTGTTTAGCAGAGCTGTTCTGATGAGTGGAACTGCTATCACCCCACCTGTCGACAACCCGGTCCTTCCAAGGGCGTCAGAGACAGCAAAAGCTCTAGCCAGCGAACTTGCATGTCCAACTGAGAGCAGCGAGACGATGATCAGCTGTCTCCGCGACAAGCCCGCGGCCGACCTTGTGTCTGTCACTATAAGTGCTCCGTTTGGCGCGGCCTTCCCGACTGTTGTTGACGGTGATATCATCACCGACAAACCCCTCGAGTTGCTGAAAGCAGGCCGGATCAACGACGTCGACGTAATTGTTGGGTTGGCACAGGACGAATACGCCGAGGTGGCATTTGCCTTTACCAGCCTTGGTTGTCCAAGTACCGCCGAGGTACAGCGGTATATAGGACAAGTGAGTAAGTTCTCTTTCGCCAATCCCGATCAAGCAGCTTTCGCTCTCGCGACAGAATATATTGGAAGGGGAGGCCTCGACGACGTTTGCAAGACGCGGGGTAGCTTCAGGCAGTTCATTAACGACTATCTGTCATACTGGAGCACATTGGAAGCTGCCAGACTCCACGCCGACGCCGATCACTCCGTCTTTTTCTACTCGTTTGACCTCATCCCACTTGCTCATTACACGAGGACACTTCCACCCCAGGCCGGACCAGCTATTGCAGATGATCTTCAGTTCCTCTTTGGAGATCCATACAGTCCTCTTCTGGATGAACTTCAGCTGTCTTACCCGCTGGAGGATAAGCGGCTCACCCTTGAGCTGATGGCGTTCTTGAAGAATTTTACTTATAACGGGTGAGATTTATATCCATCTTTTTAGAACTTGCAGGGAATGTCAATACTTTGTTTGGTTTCTAACCAAACACCTGTTGTGAGGAAAAAGTAAACTAGATAATTGGTCATGACATTAAATGCACGCCTTACTTCATTGTTGCCAGCCTTAAAATAGGATGTGTGTTTCCAGACTAAAAATGCGCCAACTTAAACCTTTTGTGTGATTTTTTTATTTAGAGCTCCAGGGTCTTCGCTTTCTGGCATGGAGTGGCCAAAATTCGACTCTGAGAAGCTGGCTTACATGTCACTCACTGACTGTCCCCGAGCTCTCTCTGGTAACGACCGCAACTGGCAACACCTCCACCGGTTCTGGGCAAGCTACCTACCGTCCATCGCCGCACCTGCTCCCATCGATCCACCGGTGCCCAACCCCTGCCCACCGTACCCGGAACCTTGTGCCGTCAGCGTGGGTGGGTTAAGGCTTCCCATCGAAGAGGCTGGCACGGTCATCTCAGCGCTGATTGGAACGACCGTAGGGGTTGGGGTGTTGGCTATCATCTTTTTAGGGGTGTGTGTGGCAAATAAGGCACGGGCAAATGGAGCAGAGCGGGACAAAGATTGGATGGGGTCCGGGGTCGACCTGACTCGCATAAAAACATAGAGGATCCTGAATTTTAAACTGATTTCACCATCAACCTTTGTCTCTTTAGTATAGTCTAAATATAGTCATAAAGGCAAAAGATGTTGTAGGCAAAGTTTAACCTGACGATGCGGATTTTTGTCGATTGAATTAGAACACTAAATTCAGGAAGCAAAATTGATTATTACATTGATTTTATCTTGATTGCACAGGTCAATTCGCAAATTATTATTCACTTGTGTCATCGATGGTCAGTTGACGGATAACCTTTTTATAGTTTACCATGGAGCTGTAGTCAAATTGTTGTCTATCGATTCAAACCGTAGATTATTCTTTTAAATAATTCATGCTATTTTTGTAGTTAGATTTATAATCGTTCAGGCATCTATAGGCCCCACACAATTAGGTACAGTTATGCCAAATTGTTTATAAAATTGATAACACTTTCAGTGTATTCTTGTTCTTTGAAACACACGAAGAACAAATGATGGCATTCATCAACTATTTTGTTTTACCTAGCACACGCAGTTAAAATTATATCTGCAAAAATGTAATCGAATGTGAATTAAATTTAACAATAAAATAATAACAATTCGGGCTAATCATCCTAAACTGGCAGCTGAACTGCGAAGGGTTCTCTCCGTCCCATTCTTGCGTCATATGAAAAACCGGGTTAGGATAGAGCCTTGAAAAATACTACAAAAATCCGATACATTATATAGTTTATAGTGTCTCCCGAGGTTGTGGATAACATGTCCATTGGCCCTTCGTGCGGTATACACTGAATCGCCCATATGTAAAATGCTGGTATTAATCAGTTATAATCATTATTTATTTTTTTCTCTGACACACACTCGATTTTAAATACTGATGGTTAATCCAACATATCCTTGAATTGGCAAAAACTAATTTGGTAAAACAAACGGTATTTAAAAGTTAGATCTTGAAATCCTGAATCCTGAAAGTTTACAGAACAAAATGACGCGTTCCACGCACCATTTTTGGGACACCCTCTATGTGCATAAGCTGCGCATTTCTCGCGAGTTAAACACAATCCGCAAGCCACCGCACACATTTACAGTAAACACCAGCCATTTTGTTATTCAAAGCGAGAATTACAATTTCTATCGCGAGCCAGTGAGCCGTAAAAACTTTTTTTTTTAACGAAAAACGTAAAAAGTTAGAATAGGTAGGTCTTTTTCACGTATTACAATGGGGCCTATTCTTTACTTTTCATGTTTTTCGTTCAAAAAAAAAGGTTTTGACGTCATTTGATCAATACAAACAATTCACTCAAAAGGATGAAGAAAAAGGAAAAAATTATAAAATCACACTTTTTGGTACTATAGACAAGTGCACAACGATAAAAGCGGACCAAATTTGATTGGTATAATATAGTTATTGGTTGAGGTTGGCTAGCCCAACTCTTGGCGGTGTAGAGTTTCGTGTCGGTTTTTTTAGCGACGCTGCATGGGCTCGTGATCGTTGGCTGCAGAATAATTCAAGTAACTATCGGAGTTTCGTCCACAATTCATTCCAGAATGATCATGATCAGGCTCGGGTTATTATGGATGATTGCCACGGTTGCCGTTGCTCGCTTTCAGGGTAAGTTATTATCATAAAACATGTACGTCGTTCCGTACGCTCACAAGAAATGCATGTACACTCGAATATAGTTGTGCATATACTTGAACATAATTCCAAAAGAATAGACCTCATGTGTAATGGCGAGACAGAGAAGGGGTTTTGTACGGTAGTCTATAGTGGGGTTTCTGAAAAATGTGAATGTCGGAAGCATTTTGGGGTAAAAGTTGGGAACCAGACTTGTGAGCATAATCATCAGGTATGCTGAATCCAATAAATCTGTTCTCCAATCGATACTTCGAGTTTTTGACCGTCTAATTTTAGTCCCCATATTTTGGTATTTGGGTAATTATTTTGTATTCTTTGAACATTTTGTTTTGGTGATTCTACTTACACATTCTTACTTCAATAACGTCTTCTAAAGCAAATTTCTTTGTTCACTTTGAATTTTGTGTGTGTTATTTTTGTTATTGGGTTTTTATTTTCTTTACAGTGTAGGCACGGAAGGCAAACGTGATAAACAAACTGATAGGGTACGTGGTGTAACTGTCAACCCTACACCGAAGGTGAGATAAACAAAATAGTAATAATGCATATTGAGAGTGTAAACAAGTGAAAAGTGTATTGCGTGCAAATCAGGTAGACAGGCGCATGAAACAATCCGTCCAACACACGTTTAGTGCCGAGTGAGTAAACTGCGTCAAGAGAAAGATATGAAAATATTTATGCCTCCCTTCAAAGAAAACCAAATCTAAAGTTCCATTGTCCAAGCATTCTACCTAACAACAATTTTTCTTTATTTGTATTTGTAGCCCATTGACTGTGAAACCTGTCAAGCGTTTATGACTGGCACCGAGCAAGTGATGGAATCGACATTTGGAGTGGTAAAACAAATATACTCGTTGACGAAAAACAAACGAAATAAGTGGAAACAAATCTATACATGAATTTGTACCCGTTTGCGCCGGGATTATTTTAACATCACCAAGCCGTGGCGCGAGATTATTTTTAACGAAACTCGATCCAAGGCGGGTTTAGGCCGATGGTAACGGGAAGCACACCAACGGATTTCCGGCCTTGCTCGCTGCTGACAAACATTTCCGGCCTTGCTCGAGACGTGTTTATGCGTCATCCGTTTTGAATCTGGGGAAACTTTGCGTGTATATACGTCCTCTGGCGCGAGCTGGCTTACCTCTCTTTTTGGACAGGACAACTTACTTTGCCCTACAGTGGGGACTGCGGCTGATTGGTTGGGATTCGTGTTCATAATTGCGTTCTTGGGCATAGGACTTTACCACAATTTCCCATGATTGTAAATGGTTATGGGAGAGCTTGAATTCTAACCTTTTTGTATTATACAATGCGGTATCGAGCAGTACTATGTGACAACATAGTACGTACAAATATAGTTCGTGCGTTTTAGACCGTCAATTGCCGTTGTACGCAAACCTAGCCAATCAGCACTTGCGAGTGTTTATGGGATCAGCGGTGCTTACGTCCCATCCAATGAACTATCGGGACTGCACCTTGGCTTATTGTTATTCATAACATAAGGCCTGGCACAGTTACGATCTACATGATTATTCTAACACGCTCTCCTCCCGCTGGTGACTGACACGCCAGATGTGTACAATGGCGTTTGCAATAACTCCCCGCTTCTATTGTTACTTAGGCTACATGTCGAGAATTTATATGGTACATTGCATTTCCAACAAGCGGGTTGTCAGGATCAAACCATTTCAAACGCAGGGAACACGAACGCCCGCTAGTTGCTTATGCCAAGTAAAAATAACCAAGCACTAGGGGTGTTTCTCAATTGTGCCCCTTGTACGTCAGTTATTACAGTCAGTGTGGTAACACTGTACCGTAAAATGGGAGACCTTGGGCAATATTTTCACACAATTTAACAATATATTTCTGCATATTAAACAATAATGTTATTTTCCGTGTTATATTTTACAATAGAGTTGGGTTTGTGCCAACAAATAGTTTTTAAAATGTAGATTTGGGGTAACTTGGCCACCACAGTATTATGAATAAAGCTAAAATATCGATTTGACCCCTTAAACACCCCAGAAATCCCTGAAAAGATGCTAAAATTGACGATTACTCTCTATAAACACAATGAGTTGAATAAGTTTTCGGAAGCGTATTGTAAGTTTTATACTCATTGAAAGAAATTTAGGGTTGGGGCAACTTTAGTCAGATCGTTTGGGGGAAACAATTATAAAATCCAGTTTGATGTTATTTTTCAACTCTTTCTTCATCATTTACATACATGTACATGTACATGTACACTGTACCGCGTTGTACCAGACTGTGAGGTACCGCATTATAAAACCCCAGGCAACAATTGATTTCTCCCGTAGGCTTATCGGCAATATAACCTTTCGATTCGGAACGGTACCATACAGGACGGTAAGCCAAGCGAAAACATCGATCTGCGCATGCGCGAAACCGAACATGCAGCCGCCCGTCGAGTTTAGGAACGGTTTTCGCGTGAAATAACGTCCGGTCTGTAAGCACTACGATTTTTGGTTCCATATTTGCATAACCACCAAGTTTAGATTATTTATCTATGGACATCATTATGATGTTTTTCAAGGCCGCAAAAATACCCCCCCCCCCCCCCCCCCCATTTGTTGTGGAAACATATTCATGTTTAAAAAGTCCTAAGCATTCCAAATCTGTTTTCAGATCACTTCTATAGGCCAGTTCGTTTCGGTTGTCTCTGAAATGCGAAACTTTTCTGTACTATATGGATATATTTCTGTTTGTTTTCAAGGAGTTCGATGTGGCCGTCTTATTGTACTTCTGCAAAGAGGACACGGGGTATTTGTCAGGCCTATGCAAGCAGCTGTATAAGACGTTCTTCGAAGGACTCCGAGGCAACATCTTGTTGTTTCTGGTGAGTATAATTATGATTGAGAATAATTATTATATTTAATAAACTTCCCTTTAGACCCCAGCTCCGACGCTCACTATCAAAATTCAGGAGAAAACCCCTTCATAACTAGTATAATTTAATCTCAATATCAGTTGATCTATTCAGGTACATAATACCAAACCAATTGAGCTATAATACATTTTCTCATCTCTCTAATCTCCTCAAGTCTAATCGTACAGGTGTAGAGTGTGTTTTGTTTTCGGATTAGGCCAAATAAAAAATTAGCGTCACGCTTTTTTTTGAAAAGAAAGGAGGAGGCCCTTTTTTTTTTTTTTTTTAATTCAAAATGGCTGCCAGACACATCTTAATTCGAGTCATGTAGTGAACATGTCACATCCTATCTTCCAATTTAAAATTAAAACATGGTTTACCCACGATTACAAATCAAAATTCATGTGGGTCGATCATGTATGCGCCGTACACGACTACACGTCACACCCTAGCCCTCCTATTAGAACAAATATATTCCCAGAGCATGTACACAGTGATGCTAAAGTCTAAAATACAATCTGAAAATTTTATTATCTAAAAAAAAAAAATAATAATAATTTTGTTACCAAAATGGTGAAATTTATCATTTTTTTCAAAAAGAAAAAAGAAAGAAAAAAGGAGGAGGCCCCCAAAAAGGAAGCGGCGGTGACGCTAAACATGTTTTGTTTGTATTTGGCCTTAGACCTAATACTCAAACTGGAACATATGAAGCAATATATTAGGCAGAACCCCCAAATAACAGGTATTGGATCTTGTGCTTGTGTCTTGCAGGCGCCCGATGCATTTTGCCCGGCATTTAAGTTCTGCTCTGCCGACGATAACGTTATCATGACCCATAGCGCACCTCCAGACGACACTCCAACCAAATGCGACAACTGCACGGAATTCTTTGTCCAGGTTGAGGCGCGACTCAAAGATCCGACATACCAGGTGCGTCTAGTTATAAGAAATCGTGTTGGCATGAATGATGCTCATTGCGTTTGAAATTGAAAAATCACATTCTTTATTTTCTTAAAAACTAGCAATTAAAAAAACAACTATTACTGTGCAAATCCCGATGAGGGACTCGAGTTGAGTCGATTCATTGGCCAGCAGCGAGTCGAGTCATTTACCCATCGGGAATCGAGTCGAGTTGCTAAAAAAATTGACTCGTGTCCGAGTCGAGTCGAGTCATGACTCGAGCCATTACAACTCTGGAACAGTCAGTGTAATTACGGCAGTAAACACCAAAAGACACATTTTATAGACAAGGGGGCCCTTTGAATAATGAATCGAAATTAACAATAATTTTTATGACATTGGGAAAATATGGGGATTTTCAGTTAAAAAGAAAATTATAATCAACCTTTCCCGACTTTTATTTTCAAATGACCGATATAGCGATTAATATTGGAATCTATTTAATGCAATATTTCGATGTGACTATTTTAGGTGATTCGTTTTAAACACATGAAATCTAAAACTCTTCACTCGTGATTTTTCACTTGATATTGCCCGCTCAATGGCCGTGAAGTGTAGGCATGCTTTATAGTTCAAATTCGCCATCTTGTTTGCGTTGCTTATGTTGCCATAGAAACCTGTGGTGGACCTCCTGAAGACTTTATGCCTCGCTAGTTGTGCGGCAGCCAGCGCCTGTGTGTATGCTGAAAACGAGTACCTCGGGTCGCTGCTCACCGTCTTGGGCACTACGCTGGTGAGTGGGGCAATTATTTCGTTTTGAAACTGGGGCCAAACTTGTTTGCTGTAGAGCCCTAAAGTGCGCCAATTTGTCTTTGCGCTTCTGGACCCTTTCGTGACCCCTCCGTGACCCCTCCGTGACCCCTCCGTAACCCCTCTGTGACCCCTCCGTGTCCCTTCTATGATCATTTACACAGAATGCTTTCTAACCGTACTCTCCCCGAGAAACTTTAATGTTTTAATGCGACCTCCGATATTCTGAAGGTTGCAGGTTTGAGTCCCGCCTTGCCTATTTCTTTGTTCACTTTGAAATGTATGTACATTTACCTGGTCAGTTTCCCTTGTGGTTTACTTGTGTGTTACGTTTTAATTTTATCATGGCATTCCACGAGAAAAAGAAAATGATGAAAAATCAGTTTGAAATGGGTAAAAACTAATTTAACTTACGACCTTTACATCCAGATTTTGGTTCCCAGATCTCCTTGTTCGATCCATTTTGTGTTCACATCGAAAACGACGCAAAGATATTTGTTTTCAACAGGCAGCTGATAACATGTGTCAACGAATAGCGGCGTGTCCTCCGCCGTCGATAGAAGGTGTTAGCAATAGCAACAATTATCAGGTAACTTCACACACAAAGTTATGCTCTCTGAGAACACTTACCACAAACAAACAGAGGAAAGCGTGTATTCATTGTAAATCACCCAATTTTTTTCCTCCCCACAGTTTAGTGCTGGATGGTTATGGTTGTACTGCTCTTAAAATGCGGGGAAAACATGAGATAGGGTGTTTAAAGGGATCGGATACGTTTGGTAATTACTCCAAAAATTAATGGCAATAAAAACTTATACTTGGTAAGAAGTACAGCAGCTTTGGATAATATAATACATTTTTTGAAACTTTTCACTTTGAAGTACTGCGGTTATGGAAAAAGATATCACTTGTTATCCCCAAAAATTTGAATCTGAGAAGCGTTACTATGCAGTGACGTTTCTCAGACTGTGTATTCCAATGCAGATTATTCTTCCTGCGTGGACATAACCGCTCCAGATTTTTGGCAATATCTTAAAATCGCTACCACCTTTTGAAATGAATTTTTACAGGTTAGTTTTATGGTATATTATCCATAGCTATATAGGATTGAAACAAACAATGGGTTCCAATTACCAAACGTATACGATGCCTTTAATAATGCATTTAAACTATGCCACCAACACATCATCTACTAAGGTGGTAGGGTCATAAGCGGACTGGCCATCGGGAGGTTTCGAAAGAATCCCGATGGGCCGGTCCAATTAATCTCGAAGTGGGCCGGGTCGGCAGTGAGATTTTAATTTTAATTTGTGTTTAATGTATTTAATACTAGTAACTGTATACGTGCGATGCGGTCCACGGCCAAGCATGGGCCGGGGCGCGAATTTTTTTTCCCAAACCACATCGCCATAGAACTGTTTTTTAGCGCATCTGATTGGTTGTTTAACATCTACATCATCCATTCATTCATGTGTCGCATTGCATGACGTGGACTCGTGTCCAAAAAGCCCAGAGTCCTAGGGTCAAAAAAGGTTAAGGTTAGGGTTAGGGTCAATAAGTTGAGAGTCCTAGGGTCAATAAGTTGAGAATCCTAGGGTCAATAAATTGTGAGTAAAATTTTAACTATCATGACGTAACAGATAGCCAATCAGATGCGCTAAAAATCAGTTCTATGGAAATGTCGTTTGGGGGAAAAAATTTGCGGCCGGGGCAGTTGTTTGTCTCTGCACATTTGGCTGGCGGATTTTTGTTCTCCAAACGACATCCGAGTTGGATGCACGCTTTGACATTTTGGATTTGTGTGGCTGGTGAGTGTATAAACACCAGCATTCGTGGACGTCGGACAACATAATTCGGGGGCAAACAAAGGGTCCACGATTGACAGAAGGTCCACGATTCCAGATCGTGTACAAATCCTATGGAGGTATTCTGAAACAAAAAAGGAATAACGTAATAACGTGAGGTTAATGGGGGGGGGGGGGGGCGTCCACACAAGAAGGTGTTTACACACATATGTTTGTGCGTTTGTTTATAGTGTAAATGGAGGACACATGCCTGGCGACTCGAAGGTGAATTGGGGTTTCGCCTACAAACAAAGGAAATTATCAAGAGGAACAAAAGAAACTCCTCGATTCACACCATAAACAAACGTGTATGAACCGGTGGGTACATGCAGTCGTGAACCACATAACGATCGAGGATCGATATTGTGTTTTCCTTTTTTCCTATGTTATACCCAAACCCTATTGCTTAGAGCTTGCCGTGTCGATCGAGGACCGAATTTTGCCATTCATACCGCCGACCGAGGGGCTTTTGTTACCTTTGTTCTCTTTTGTGTCTCGCCCCTCGGTCGTTATGTTGTACCAGAGCATCCTCCCTGGCCGAATTAGTGTTTCCCCAGTCCGCCTCTGTGTGGTATAGAGAATGATGTGTCAAAACAAAACACTGTACTGATCGTTTTTCCTTTTGCTAGACTTTGTTCGAGTACTTCAGCCGACTTCATTCCTCGTCTGGCATGCTAGATCTGTTGAGACCAGACCTGGGCAGTTTATCGGAGCCTGAGAATTACGGCTACAAGTCTGTGGCCAACAATCCAGCACCGGTACTTTTAAATATCAGACGCAAAAACTTCATAATTTTGGTGCCGATTTTCGACGGCTAATTATCATCTTTTTGGATCGTCTGACCCTGTTACTTTTTATGCGTATAATTGGAAAAACAAATACCAAATAAACCCTAAAGCCCCTTGTATTATGTACATGTATCAGTGAGGGTAGAGACGGTTATTGTGATTAATCTTATTTTTTGCGCTGAACATAGTAGCATCGAGCCGTATAGGCCTACTCCACATGAAGCTAAGATCGTATTGCTAGTGTTCCATCGGCCCAAACAAGCAGTGGTGAAAATGATAAATGCCTTGGGCATGAATATTGGTGAATTATATGTGCATGCTTTATTAATATACAAATCATTATTTTTCCCATCTTTTGTTTTTGCGACGGCAAGGTTTACCCCGTTTGTGATTCCTGCCGTTTGTACATGTTTGAATACCACTATTACTTCCGAACAGCAATAGGGGAGGTAAGTTTTGGTGACGTCATGATCTCTGCCAATAGGTCGGTTTGCTCCAACGCGCGGGGGCGCTGTTTCTACGATGTGTTGGGGTACGTATGGATAAAGTTACATATCTCAAGCCTACAGCTCAACTCAAAACAAAAACAAAACGGTAATGGCGTCGTTACAGCGCCCTCATTCGCGTGGACCTAATAACCCTGTGTACCGATGACGTCACAGCAGAGTGTGGTGTCATAATTACAGATTGCGTGTGACAATACCGTTTATTGTGTTGTCGTTTTATCGTAAACAGACTTTTGGTAATTGTTTTTAATACTTTCACAATTTAATTGTTTTACCGGTACGGCTAATGTTAAGGTATTTTGTAACGTATCGTGAATATGTGACCCACCACCCCAAAACCAGGCTGAAGTCGAAATTTGTCATATGAGAGATTTTTATACCATTGGATTGCTAGCGTTTTAAGCTATCACTATGGCCTACCCTCTGGCGCTGTGCTATATTGCACTCAGACAGGCTAAGGTTGTTTATTGCAATTTTACATATCGGTTGTTATATTTTTTTAAATACCAATATCGCGAAATTATTTTGTAAGATTCCTTCGGATGCGCCGAGGGTCAGTTTACTCGTGCTGTTTTACTCGTCGACACAATTTGATGCTTAGGCCTAATTTTGTACCACACATTATTTTACAGTGTACATATATTTTAATACTTCTGGGGCCTCAAAAGTCTCACTCAGAATTTTTTTTTCACTTTCAAGGTTCAAGGTTCATTTATTTCTTCGGCATCAAGAATAACGAATAATAATAGTAGTTACACAGTTATGATAGGTGATGCTGAAGGGGGACCCACTAGGAAGCAAAGCTTGTAGGCGTGGGCCCCCAATGCATGTAAGTGCGCTGAGCTACATGTATTGGATACAAGAATACTCATGCATAATAGGAGCAAACACAGACAATAAGCCCAGAGCACATACTGCATTTTATAAATAACAATAGGTTACTTACTCAAATACACAAATACCTAACTAACACAAGACAGGGACAAACAATAAACAGCACATCAACAAGCCAGTTTAGGAATACGTCAATAAAATAGAAAAATACATTTTAAGTTGTTATTTTACATAAATTCACAATAAGAGTTCAACAAAACAGACTTGTAATCTCGTTTGAAGGCGAGAATATGTTTAGAGCTTCTTAATATATTGGTAGGTGAATTCCATAACCTTACATTTATGATTATTAAGCTGATATTAGTTGGCAAGGCTTTTGATATCAGAAAACGTGAGCCTGGTATATTGTATTGCATGGCATTTCTTTTATTTTATTTTGTCAGCAACTGATTATAAAGGTCACCACAGACGTTTGCAAAACCGACGCTGCCTTCTTTAAAGGAGTGTGCGAAGCGTTGATGACGAACTTCAGAAACTATGTGCTAACGATTATACTGGAAAAGACCGTAAGTCTTAATGCAGCAACCACTGGGAATCTTGAACCTACCTTTCTCAAACCTCCCTTGTAAGCCGTCTTCCCATTACCGCGGCCTCGTGATAACTTGCCGCGAATTTCTTCGTGTAATTCTACCGTGCGTTCCCACTTGAACTTTTGTTTACCGCAACGTAACATTTCATTCGCCGTGCAAGACTGGCAGAATGTCACACATTGTGGGCGCTGTGCATAGTCGCATTCGACCTTGAGACAAAGCAGTTTACGCGTGGTCACGGTACTTCTACAGGGCGAAGCTGTTCCCTGATCCTCGACCACTTTCGGCCTGGTAGTTTCACATCAACGCAGTCCTCGGTACGTTGACAGGGACGTTAGTCTACCGTGCCTTCCCATCGGATTTAATGTTGTCATTTTACAGAAAAGTCAAATGGGAGCACGGCTTTATTCACCTTCTGTCTTGAACTATAAACGTAATTAAGGTTTATCTCCCAGACCAAATTACATCGAATGGGAGGTGAATCTTCACGTTGGTTGTTCAATACAGAAAGCGAGTTCAAGCGAAGACTTGAGAAGAGTAGAGATTCAAGATTCCCATTAAAGTGTTTTGTAAATTCTGGGATCTGTTTTGTAATGAGGCAATACAGTTCTTGCACTTTTGCCTGTCAAAATGAGTTAATAAACTCCCCGACATGTATCAATGAGACGAATAATGAATTGAATTCTTCTTTGCTTAAAGGTAGTATACACCATTTGCAGTTATCAAAAATATTTACTACCGAATTATTAAGAAATATCTTACTCATTTGCAAATAAATAATGATTGTAGGCATCCAGCAAAATGATTGCGCTAGATATCCTGTATTTATTCTGAAAAATATAATTTTCTAAAGAAAAATTTGCGATCGCCGTCCGGCGAGCGCGAAAAAAACAAAGATAACATAAGAATAACTGCTCGACGCCGGTGGAAAACAAACGTGGTTTTTCGTGCTTTTCTCGGCATCCATGATTGTAAAACTTCGGACAGGTCAGTTAAACGATATTTACTATAAAATACAACCCTCCAAATCTACCCATTCATGATAATTCAAGCAATTACCAATGGTGTATCCACCTTTAATATGTTTAGCGTTACTTTACTGCGTCACTTTTTAAGCTTCTGTTGTATAATTTCCTCTCTATTCTCTTGAAAAAAAATTGAATTTGACATCTTTCCTTCTTTTATCTTTAGAGAGCTTCGTACATCTGCCCGCTGTTTGATTTCTGTCCCGCCAACTCGAGTGAAGTAAGTCACTAGTAGTATTTAGTAGTGTACGAATACAGCATGGTTTTAGGGGGAAGTAGTGGGAATTACTAGTCCCGAGGTGTAAATCATGCGTTCTATTTTTTTCACCGCGCGGAATTCCGTTGCCGCTCGTCTGTGTAAATGGGCTTTTAGTCAGCTTCGACTTACCGCGCGGTAACACTGACGCGGTACCGCATGTTGGAATTCGAGCTCTGATAAACTATGAAAATCGCCCAGGCATGTTCTTCAACGAGTCTTTGTTTTGCCTTTGAATATTTCAGTCCCCTACTCCAACCCCACCCGTACCGATTGGCTACAAACCCTCATGTGGCGACTGCAAGAGCTTCTTTGGGAAAATGCAATCGGCCTGGAAGAACCCAGTCACGCAGGTATGAATGGCACTGTGAATTTGGTTTGAAGTGTAAACATATCGTCACCGTCACCACGTGATACGCGGGCGACCCACTTCTGGCGTTTTCACGAAGTAACGCAAAGCCCGTAGCTAATACACACGGATAGCGTCACTTCGTGAAAACTCACACATCATAAACGCCGCGTATCGAGTTTTCACGAAGTGACGTTATCCGTGTGTATTTGTTATGGGCTTTGTGTTACTTCGTGAAAACGCCAGCACAACATCACACATGGCCAATATTACATACCTTGTGTGGACATTCCTTTGAATTCGTGTAGTTAAGAATCCTGGAACTAATTTCACCAAAACACTAATTTTCATCACACCATAAACATTCTTACAACCTACATTTGTGACTGTGATACCCTAAAGTCCCCATTCACTTTTCTTATTATAACCCTAACCCATGTTTACCTCGAGCTCTTTATCAAAAAAGGGAGAAACCTATGACAGAGTCCATAGGCCTACAAGGTTTTCAGTTTTCGTATTTTGTAGACTTCCTTTGTTTGCAAGTCGTTTGCAGGGTATACACACCACGTACACCACTTCGCATTTTTGTATCACTGTGGAGACACGGCTTTGTTCTCGTGTACAAAATGTTAAAAGGTCGAGCACGTTTTTCAAAATGCTCCCATTTTAACCACAATTTTTTTCCTGGGTTGAAATTTCGACCCAATATACCCTATATTACACCCTAACCCAAACACTAACCCTAACCCACACCCTAACACTAGTTTGTGAGTAATTTAAGTACAATCCAAAAATCTAATTCGTGAAATTTCCAGTGAAGACCTATTCATCTATAGAAATTACCCTTTGGAGACCTTTTCTACTCCCGTTGTCCCCATTGTGTTCATGTCTCCAGAGGGTACCGTATTTCGCACCTCTATACCGTTGCATTTTCAATAGCTTCAAATAAACGCCAGCAATACACTATAACAGATAAGTGTGGATTCTAAACTGCCCTGTGCACAAACGCACCACATATAAAAGACAAGACAACTCTGAGTTTTACCCAAAACCTCTGTAACACTCCAGATCACTGCATGCAGCCAAATGACTCGACTCGACCTACTGCACCTAATAAAATGACTCGACTTGAGTTACTTATTTTAAATGACTCGAGTCACTAACAAATCAGTGACTTTACTCTGCAATTTGGGGAAGAGTTTGTTTCAACCTAATACCCCCGTCACACCGGACTGGCGTCCTTACTGCGTCCTAAAATGGAGGACGTCGATGGTCGCCGTGAGAACCCCAATCCTTTTTCTAATATCAAGATTTCGGTCACCCGTCACACCGGGGTCCTGTGCTCCGCGATCTGTACGTCTACTCGGCGTCCCCACGGCGTTCTCACCACGACCTTACCGCGTCCTTGGCGTTTCTATTGAGTTTGCACGGCGTCCCCACGGCGATCATCGGCGACCTCACGGCGTTTTTGGCGTTTCTACCACGACCTTACCGCGTCCTTGGCGTTTCTATAGACGTGGTGGGGTCGTGGTAAGAACCCCATAGACGTGGTAAGGACGCAGTAAGGTCGCCGCGGGGTCCACGATCCATTTATTCGCGTCTCCACGGCGACCCTACCACGTCCATACTGCGTCCCTAGGGCGTCCTTCGAGTTCCTACTGCGTTGCTACGGCGACCATGGCGACCCCAGGGCGATCCCACCGCGTCCTGAGCCAGGACGCCAAACCTCGGCGTTTACTTTGAACATGTCCGAAGTAAACGCCGTCGCTCTGCGACCTTCGGCGTCCTTGGGGTCCCCACGGCGTCCTTCTGCGTTCTCACCACGACCCCGCGGCGTCCATGGCGTCCCTACCGCGTCCTGGGTCGCCGTAGGAACGCAGTAAGGACGCCAGTCCGGTGTGACGGGGGTATAATAATCGCCGATGAAATAGACTCCCCATAGCTTACACGCCCTTTCCCCGATTGTGGACAAAACGTTGCAAACAATGACGTCCTTGATACGAATCATTTGATATTTTCAGAGTTTGTATAATGTGTACATGTATAAGTCACGTGTTTACATCTACATTCAAATGTGCCCGTCAATATGCGCACGCATCGTGTTTTATACATAAATTTGGTTCAGAGGCGACATCAGAGGTCACATAATTCAAAGGTGGTCTGACCTGTGGCGTCACGCGCCTCAATCAAATTTTATGCAAAACACGATGTGTGCGCATAATTGCCGGGCACATTTGAATACAGATGTAAACACGTGACGTCAGAGGGCATATTGTCTATACTTTCACAGCTGCGTCTCATCAAGCATTACTCGGACGAGTGCGGCGCCATGTTCTGTTCCCTCGGGCCCGCATGCAGGACGTTCTTTGACGTTTTCGGTCCGTCGTTTCTCAACACCTCCGCCGATGACGCTTTTGTAAGTCAAGCAGACAACTCGGTGCACTCGCCCCTATTTCTGTATTATGATTTTTGTATCATTGAGAGAGACATCTCTCAAGAAGAATAAGCTAGAAATCCTGTGGACAGATTGGTAGAAAATGACATGATTGGATCCATACACATTTTCAATAGGGCCGCTTACACCCCCCCCCCCCCCCCCCCAGAACAAAAACGTTGAAAACGAACGCTGTTTTTATTGCCCCCCCCCCCCCCCTCCCCCCCCCCCCCCCCCTCCCCTCCCCCCCCCCCCCCCCCCCTCCCCTCGGCATCCATGGTTGTAAAACTTCGGACAGGTCAGTTAAACGATATTTACTATAAAATACAACCCCCCAAATCCAGTCTTTCATGGTGATTTAAGCAATTACATGTACATGTGTACCACCTTTAATCCACCCATTCCTGATAATTCAAGCAATTACCATGGGGTATCCTACTTTAACAAAAAACCAACACGATCGACTTGTGTGCATGCGCGATAACGCATGCGGCTTTAACGTGTAGTGCAGTGGTGCATTCAGGTACATGTATAGACGATGTGCCTCTGTTTACATCTGTATTCAAATGTACCATCAATATGCGCACGAATCATGTTTTACATAAATTTGGTTAAGAGATGACATCAGAAATTACATAATTCAAAGGCGATCTGACCTGCGACGTCACTCTTTAAGCAAATTTTATGTAAAACATGATGGGTGCGCATCACTGCCGGGCACATTTGAATACAGATGTAAACACGTGACGTCAGAGGGCACGTCGTCTATAGCATTGGAGATTGGAAACATGCCCACGTGCGATCTGGACGGTGCTTAAATATATTGCTTAGTTATATACCTGTTGACCAATAACAAGCATTTGCATATCTTCTTCAGGACCCTAAGAAAGCATGTACAGCTCTGAAGTACTGCCCAGCAGCACCAAGCAAGTTTGAAAACCGTATGATGAAGAAAGCTGTAAGAACTACCCATTCATTATTTATTATTTATAAACCACATTAATTACCAGTGCCATATAAAATGTTCGTGCTGTCGGAGACCTGTCACGATCGTTCGATTATCAATTACGTACATACTTACGTACGTACATATACGTGCACACAGTTTTACGCGATTCGAACACGAGGGAGGTTTAGCAGCATGTTTCCCGCGAACGTCAACGCGTAATTTCTATACCCAGCACGATATGTGGCAGAGGGGTACCCCCCTCTTATTCTTATACTTTATACGCACTCAACGCTATTGTAACCTAACCCACCCCCCTTAAAACCTAAAGGGAATTCCTGAGATTCCAGGAACACAATGGTCAAAACAAAAAAGGGGGGGTTTCTCTGCCACATATCGTGCTTCATAATGGTAATTTCTGTATGACCTGCCCATACCGGCCGCGCTAAAATGTTTTGTGGCTCGCTTTGACGTTCGCGTCATAATTGACCTGTGGGAAAATAAGGATTAATTTATAAAATGTACTTCTCTTCAACTTGTGTATTTTATATCATTTTCTGCAATAAAACTTAACCTCTATACTTTCTTTTTTTAAGATGTCCCCCGTTGAAGCGGGTGTTGACAAAGCAAACTCGACCAGCGCGGTTCTCTGTAAAAACTGCTTGTCCACTGCCGAGGCCATGAAAGGGGCGTTCTCTAATGCAACCAAGGTAGTTCTCCCTTGCATTTAAATTCCACAGCTTTATTCAAATTTAATTCATATATATTCATTCATATGGTTGGCCGACTTCCTCATCACGCCAGCTAGTTATGAGTATGCTTGTATACACGCAGCTAGGTATTGTGAACAAGCATCAAAGGACAAACTATGTACAAAGGTCCACAGGGGAAATATATGAAACAGAAAGAAAAACAGAGGATATATCTATAAGAAAACTAAATCGGGCATTATCCGTGACAACGAGAACAACCAAACCTACCATGGAACATGTCGAAATAGTGGAAACGGTCACCTGCAACTTTTCATTCCGTTTCCAGGAGTGAAATAAAACGGCTCGGTATACCGAACTTAAACTTGTAGGCATTGGTGACGCCATTTTGAGGATGCATATTCCAGGGCATTGGTGTGTTTACATGTTGCTATTAATCCGAGTTACATTTTAGTAAGTAATTGTTTTAATGTATTTTCGTTCATTTTTGTTTAGATTTGCTAAACTATACAATTTTGGGAAACGTTAGGATATACATTTACCTAAAACCAAGGTTGGATTTTTTTTCAGGTTCTTCATGGCGGCCATCTTGGATTTTCCAAATGGCAGAGTTTTTAATTTATTATGTTCTGTTGATGAGATTTGGCTTAAAGGTCCAAAAATATAACAATCTTAACAAATCTAACAATGACGCCATCATGATGCCACCTCAATTTATATCTATAACACATTGGCTCGGATATGTCCCCAGAGTGCATTGACCCCTGTGAATTCCTCTCTTGAAGGGAGGCATTGGCGGCCTGCTGGCCAAGTTCTGTTTCTCCCAACCGGCGTCGCTGCGCAGTGAATGCAGTAGCCTGGCGGACAGACTGAAATCTACCATCGAGCGACAGGGACCCAGAGTCTTCAAGCTAGCTAAGATCTGTCGCCAGCTGTCTGTCTGCCTTCCAGGTACGCAGTATCTGTTATGCTCAGCTTACGCTTTATAAATTGCAAAAAAACAAGTTCGAGACGTGTGAAAACTTCATTTTGACCCTAATAGGGATGTTCAACGATAACCACGTGTCTCACCTGCTTTTGCGATTATCCCATGTTACAACTTGATTGACCTTTGACCTCAGTACTTGGCCTTTAACACAACCATGATATGAAGGTTACACTATTAATTGCATCGATGACCCGTGTTTGATTGGAATCGGACTGCTCCTTTGAATTGTTTCTCTCAAAACTTTAACCAAAAATAACACGTACATACAGACGGACTACATTGTGCATACTTTATCCTTCCACATACACACAGAAATAGTGATTGCGTATAGTCTTAACTTCATTCAGGCGAGACGAAAAGTGACTTCGATTCTGAGGTCAAATCTGACCCGAACTTGTGAGAGTGTGTGGTTTTGACTTACTTTTAAATTTGACCTGTTGTTGAGGTGGGGAGACTTTGGAAGGCTGATTGGTTTATTTCATGTAGATTATGCATGCAGCACTTTCTTGTATAGACATGTAATCACGATGTTTTAATTTATTAAATGAATGCTCTCAGATAATGTCAATTTACTGTTTGCATTACAGCAAATCGAGTCTAGCCGAACTGGAGGAAAATGAAGATGATCTAAGGAGCAGTGTAGCTGTTGTATACTGTATTGATTTGGGAATAAGGGAATTTTTTTTAAATAATGTTATATTTGAAAAAAAAAAATTACCGTAAAAAATGAGGTAACTTTGGCAAGGGGTAACTTTTGCATTACATTCATTTTTTTTAATATTTGTTTTTCTTCATTAATCTAAAATAATGATCAAGATAAAACAATATCAAACTGGATGTTATGTAATTTTTTTTCTCATTCTCACAAAAATGTACCCCTAAAACGATCTAACCATAGTTGCCCCAAAACTGCCAAAGTTACGCCGTTTTGTGGAAGCCTATATAGCTAAAACATATTCCATCAAAAGTTTAAAAATATTGTTAAAAATACTAAGTAGAGAGCATAACATCCGTTAAACATGTCAAAGTGTTAACAAATAGTGAATAGGCCTACTTTAAACTTTAAAAAGAGGAAACATGTTAACAAAGTTTAGGGTCTTTTAACCTAGAAACTCTAGATACATCCTTACTTCGGCGATTCGGAATTCTAGACAGAATCATTTCACCTGGTAATTGATGCCAATCCTATCTTCACAATAACCGATGATTTTCATAAAATCTATATAAAAAGGGCAAACAATCTCATGCATCTTAAAATGCTTTGGCCTCCGGCTGTCCATTTTCGAATAACTTAGTATTCGATTATGTCAAGAATAATTATTTGAAACTCGCGAATCGAGTTTTACACACGCCAGTTGCAGCATGCCTTCCTCGCTGGCAAACCGTTGCAAAAATTGAAAATGTTCATGCGGCATTTATAAACGACTTATTATTAAGTAAGAATCAAACAAAGATACTGACAATTTGGGAGACCGCCAACATAGGGCAAGGTAGCTCAGTTGGTATATAGAGCGCCGGTCCGGTATTTCAAAGGTCGCAGGTTCCATAAGTCCCGCCTTGCTAATTTCTTTGTTCACTTGGAAATGTGTGCACATTCACCTAGTCAGTTTCCCTTGTGGTTTATTGGTGTATTATTAATTATTGGATATTTACCCAGCTTGGATAATTAATGGGACCAATTAATAAGTTGTCGACAAAACAATACGTCTGTGTCGACTAAATAGTGGAATTAGACAACAAAGTTGTTTTCGAGTCCCTGCGAGTCTTTTCATAAGTCCAGTCAAAGTTCTTTCTTAAAGCCAGTCGCAATTAGGTAACTGGTGCAACAATGGAAAATGAATGCTTTTGTTGACAGTTTATTTGTGACTTAATGGACTTGAGAATGAAGGGCTCGTGATGGACTTAATTACAGGGACTTGCAGGAACAATACAAAACCCGCAACTTTAGCATTAAAATAATATACTGCATGTACAAGTGTTTATTTTGTTTGGTTCTATTCGAATATTTAAACCGGCAAAAAGTTATTCGAAAATTCGGTTGATGGCGAATCCACCCAGGTATAGCGCGAACATTACGTTTTGAAAAAAAATAGGTTTTGAACTTGGTCACATTTTGAAACCGTCATTTCGCCCCACCTATAGGGTGAAACAAAATAGTTAATGAATGCCATAATTTGTTCTTCGTGTGTTCCAAAGAACAAGAATACACTGAAAGTGTTATCAATTTTATAAACAATTTGGCATAACTGTACCTCATTGTGTGGGGCTTATATAGATGCCTGAACGATTATAAATCTAACTACAAAAATAGCATGAATTTTAAAGAATAATCTACGGTTTGAATCGATAGACTACAATTTGACTACAACTCCACTGTAAACTGATGACACAAGTGAATAATAATTTGCCAATTGACCTGTGAAATCAAGATAAAACCAATGCGATAATCAATTTTGCTTCCCGAATTTGGTGTTCTAATTCAATCGACGAAAATCCGCATCGTCAGATAAAACTTTGCTTACAACATCTTTTGCCTTTATGACTATATTTAGACTATACTAAAGAGACAAAGGTTGATGGTGAAATCAGTTAAAAATTCAAGATCCTCTATGTTTTTATGCGAGTCAGGTCGACCCCGGACCCCATATAATCTTTGTCCCGCTCTGCTCCATTTGCCCGTGCCTTATTTGCCACACACACCCCTAAAAAGATGATAGCCAACACCCCAACCCCTACGGTCGTTCCAATCAGCGCTGAGATGACCGTGCCAGCCTCTTCGATGGGAAGCCTCAACCCACCCACGCTGACGGCACAAGGTTCCGGGTACGGTGGGCAGGGGTTGGGCACCGGTGGATCGGTAGGAGCAGGTGCGGCAATGGACGGTAGGTAGCTTGCCCAGAACCGGTGGAGGTGTTGCCAGTTGCGGTCGTTACCAGAGAGAGCTCGGGGACAGTCGGTTAGCGACATGTACGCCAGCTTCTCAGAGTCGAATTTTGGCCACTCCACGCCAGAAAGCGAAGACCCTGGAGCTCTAAATAAAAAATCACACAAAAGGTGCAAGTTGGCGCATTTTTAGTCTGGAAACACATATCCTATTTTAAGGCTGCCAACAATAAAGTGAGGCGTGCATTTAATGTCATGACCAATTATTAAGTTTAATTTTTCCTCACAACAGGTGTTGACAAAGTATTGACATTCCCTGCAAGTTCTAGGAAGATGGTTATAAATCTCACCCGTTATAAGTAAAATTCTTCAAGAACGCCATCAGCTCAAGGGTGAGCCGCTTATCCTCCAGCCGGTAGGACAGCTGAAGTTCATCCAGGAGAGGACTGTATGGATCTCCAAAGAGGAACTGAAGATCATCTGCAATAGCTGGTCCGGCCTGGGGTGGAAGTGTCCTCGTGTAATGAGCAAGTGGGTTGAGGTCAAACGAGTAGAAGAAGACGGAGTGGCCGGCGTCGGCGTGGAGTCTGGCAGCTTCCAATGTGCTCCAGTATGACAGATAGTCGTTAATGAACTGCCTGAAGCTACCCCGCGTCTTGCAAACGTCGTCGAGGCCTCCCCTTCCAATATATTCTGTCGCGAGAGCGAAAGCTGCTTGATCGGGATTGGCGAAAGAGAACTTGCTCACTTGTCCTATATACCGCTGTACCTCGGCGGTACTTGGACAACCAAGGCTGGTAAAGGCAAATGCCACCTCGGCGTATTCGTCCTGTGCCAACCCAACAATTACGTCGACGTCGTTGATCCGGCCTGCTTTCAGCAACTCGAGGGGTTTGTCGGTGATGATATCACCGTCAACAACAGTCGGGAAGGCCGCGCCAAACGGAGCACTTATGGTGACAGACACAAGGTCGGCCGCGGGCTTGTCGCGGAGACAGCTGATCATCGTCTCGCTGTTCTCAGTTGGACACGCAAGTTCGCTGGCTAGAGCTTTTGCTGTCTCTGACGCCCTTGGAAGGACCGGGTTGTCGACAGGTGGGGTGATAGCAGTTCCACTCATCAGAACAGCTCTGCTAAACAGGCCCTTCGCCGTCTCCGAGAGGGTAAGCATGTGGGTGAAGACTGCACCTGAGTTGTGGCCTTGGATCGTGACGCGCTCTGGGTCACCTTCAAAGCTCCCAATGTACCTGTTGACCCATTTGAGAGCAGCCAGAATATCATGCAATCCGTAATTGCCAGGAGCTGCTTCGTCTTCTGTGGACAGAAAACCAAGAGCTCCCAGACGATAGTTGATCACCACAACAACAGCTTTCAGCTGAGACGCAAGGAGGGTGGCATCATAGACTGACGATGTACCGTATTTTCCATCTCCACCGTGAATAAAAACCAGAACCGGAAAAGCGGGATCGCCTGGGACTTGAGTTGGAGCGTAGATGTTTAGAGTCAGACAGTCCTCGCTAGTACGATCGAACCCAAGACGAACCATCCAGGGATCTTTGGTAACATCCTGTGGGCAGGCAGGTGGTAGCTTCTCCGGGAAACCGAGTGGATCATCGGCCCAGGGTCTAGTTTCTTGAGGGGGCCTGAATCGCAGATTGCCGACTGGTGGTTTTGCGTAAGGGATTCCAAGGAATTCAGCAATCTCTCGCCCTCCCATTGCCTCGTCGGCCACTCGCAAAGCTCCGACGACAGATCCAAGCACCTCTCCGTCTTTGCTTGAGATATGCACCGTCTTATTTTCTTGCTTTTGTAAGGTGCCCTTCCTGATCGGTACCTCGTAGGAGCATTTTTTCTTGTAAGATGCAGGCTTTGTGATAGTTGGAACGTAATCATTCCAGAAGGCCACTTTGTTAGGCTTGAAGCGCTGTCCCGTATTGAAGTCGGGGTCTAAAATGATGTAAGATCCATTCTCTATTTCAAATTCTGGCCACTCCGGTGAGTCAAGACCATTTGGATTCCTGCACACAAAGACGAGATAAATATGTAAAACACAGTCTTGCCTTATAATTCAAAGATTTCTGATTCGGGTGAAAGAAGATAATGTAATCGAACATCATATCCAGATTTGTGTGTTGAATTGTGGGTTCGATTGGGGGGTTGCCGGACTCGTGTTGAATGTCAATGTGGCATTGTGGTTTCTGACTCCTTAGTTTTGCACCCGTAATTTTATTAAAAGATCAGTCCTAAATGTTATGCCCTATACCGTTTATCTGTAAACTTGCACTGATTGTCGATTTGCACACACGAAAAAACTAAAACTTGATCGATACTTTTACTATCACCATTTATGACTTCGTCAAACATGCCCAGTGAGCAATATTACCACTCAAAAGATATCAGATTTGGTAATTTATTTAATTTGTCATATGAAATAAACGTAAAAGATTCCTCACCCGTAGCGCGCAAATTTGGTCCAATAATCCATCGTCCTGTTGGAAAGGATGGCCGCTTCCGTGTCGTTCGGGTAAAGGGCACTGATGGCACCAAAGACGTAAAAGAGATCCAGAGCGTGCGGTGCTCCGGGGATCACATCGGACCATTCGGGTGGCAGGAAGTACTCCTTGCCAGTCTCGAAGGTAAAGTGGTAGAAATATGTGCTTGTGTTGCTTGCGGATTCAGCATGGCGAGTGAGGAAGTTGACACTAGGGACCTTAAAGGACAGATCACCAGTAACGTCCAGGTACCTGAGCACATTTTCGTCGGGGTTTTCCAGCTCGTCTGCGCCAAAATAGAAGGCAAAAACCGCATTGGTGATTTCCTGCGAGGTTTCACACTGGCAGTTCAACAGGAAGTACTGAATGTTGGCTCTGAGCTCCTCCTCTGTGTAATTTGTATTGACTTGGCTCAAGAAGACACTCCCATCTTGGTCGTTGAAGCCCATGATGAGGTCGTACTGGGCAACCCGGGGATGGGCAAGAAGGGTCTTGGCGTTGGTCGGAAGAAACTCTCCGTCGATGGTCGCCGCCACTTGCACTGCGTAGGTTTGCGTTAGTAGGGCCTCCATGCTGGTTGCTCGCAGGCAGCTGATTAGCTCACGGGATGTACTGCCGATGGACAGGTTGCACCCGAGGGCCGGGGCGATGCTGAAAGCCTGGAACCGAGCTACGGGAGGCGGGAGCACCAGGTTAGGGAACACCACCCCACTCTGAGCAATCACCCGCTGGAATAGAGTCCTGTCGTTCAGTGGCGTTATCATCTGGTATGTCACGCTCCACCCGCCGGCAGACTCGCCGAAAATGGTGATTCGGTCCGGGTCACCGCCAAAGTTGTCTATGTTGTCTTTGACCCACTGGATGGCCAGGCGTTGGTCCCAGAGTGCGTAGTTCCCGGGCGCTGAGTCGTCACCGGTACTCAGGAAGCCGAATAGTCCAAGACGATAGTTGATGGTCACCACCACGACCTCTCCGTGCAACGCCAGGATGGTCCCGTCATACTCATTACTTCGACCGACGAAAAAACCTCCACCGTGTATGAAAATCATGACAGGAAGAGGTTCGGACGAGGCCGCTACCGCGTCATGAGGTACGAACACGTTCAGAAGTAAACAGTCTTCACCCATGCTTGTATCCAGGAGAATATTGTCCGTAAATGATAAGCTCAGTCCAGGTTGCGGACAGAAAGGCCCGTACGCCGTGGCGTTCAGCACGTCGTCCCAGGGAGATTTTGGCACGGGCTTCGCAAATCGTCGTTCCCCGGTTGGCGGCTCAGCGTACGGTATGGCGGTGTACCGCGTCACGAGTTGGTCCGTGAGGGGCGATGCCGTTTTCACTCCTCTAACGGGACCCAGGGTGGTATTCGTGATGACAAATTGCCCCTCTCCACTACGTAAAAAAGCGCCGACAATAAGTAAATTCAGCGCGAGATTCACACTTAATGGCACCGAAGCCATGTTGTCATAAGTAATGCAACTTTTTATTTGAAAATCAACGATCAATGCAACTTTCCGTGTGCGGTACAATTATTTCCACGACTGTAACTTTCTGGTTGCTCAGAACAAATAAGTAAGTTTGTTCATGCTGATAATGATTGTGTGCTGTTTTTGTTATCACTGCGCGAAATCGACCCAGTTATTGCCGTAGATTCGTATACTATAGTGTTTCTTATTTTACGCGTATTGTGTCGGTGCTAACAGTGACCTGGATGCGATCTGTTGGGCCCCGCGGTACACCAATCGTCCGTTTTGCAAAAGTGCAAAGGGGCAAAGGTTTAAAATCGTGAACAGGTGTTCCTCCACCCGAAAATGGTTTGTGTCCAATAAAAAAAACGTGACAAAGCAGAATCAATTATATTGTATCAAATATCTGCTTGTTGCACAAGCCTCTATAATAACTGTGCAGATCCGGCATGTTTTGTGAGCCTACGGTAAACCACTCAACCGAATTTTGTTTTTGTTTGTTTTTCAAACCCAAATGTGTTCTCCAAAAAATTCCAACTTTAGACATTTAAGTGTGATGATGTAATGTAAAAGTGATTTATTTGCCCGGCAGGCCGGTACGGCTTGAAAGGCGACCAACCCGGCGCTACCGGCTTTAACCGCATAACTACAACTGATTGTGCTCGATATCAGTGAATTAATCTGATTTAAGAGAAACATGGTCATCCAGCAGCTTGATTGGTCAACATTTCTGCTCCAAATGACGTCACACATAATTATGTTCAAATATCTATAACAAAACGGATGGCTTCGTTGATACACTGACTAGATCCACGATTGGAAGTGTTTATAATCACTTAATTGAGCAAATCTTTAATAAGGTATATTCGAAATTATTTTAGTAATTTGCTCGGCAGGCAATCTTCATGTGCACGAAATTGTGAAAGTTGTCACGATCCAAAAAATTTGAATTTATTGAAAATGGAATTATTATACATGAAACGATTGATCTTTCGACTGCACACGAACAAAAAGCTTTAAACGGTAAAAATTACACCTTTCTGGGTCAATTTTTTGAAAAAGTGTCATTTTTACTCAGAAAAAGTGTAATTTGTTTACTCCAAAAATGGTCATTCTTTACTTGAAAGTGTCTTTTCTACCCAGAAAAGTGTCGTTTGACCCGGAAAAGTGTCATTTGACCCAGAAAAGTGTAATTTGACCCAGAGAAGTGTAATTTGACCCGAAACAAATTCAGTTGACCCACCAGAAGTGCCATTTTTGACTTGATTTTGACTATGGTACTTCGACTAAGTACGTATTTTGACTATAAATGACTAATGTTGACAGTGTATTATTGTATGAGCCTCTGAGATATTACATGACTCAACACGTAACCAAATGGTTATAATTACTACATACGGTATTTTTCTAAATAATTCCAGTGGTCAATTTGTAAAAAACTCATACAATCATTGCCTCTAAAAAAATCTGAAATGTTTGCACAATGCTTCAGGCACTAACAAAGTCATCTTGTCGTATATATAATCATTTAGGCAGATTATAGCAAGATTATAGATAATCCTGGGTATAAGTTAACTAAGTATAGTACTAGTTGATAATCCTTAGTATAGGCTATGTTAGTAAGTATAGTATTTGATAATTCTGAGTATAATTATGTTAACTAAAATATAGTCTAATGATACACGTACTGTGCTTTTATATTACGATATGTCAATTGCTATAACGTTTCCCGTGGTTTCGTAGGGTCATCACACACCGGTCACGTAGTTTATTTACGAGACTGGGTGAGTGATGTAATTTGCTGCAACATGCCAGTCTTCAGGACTTCCCGACAGAGGGCGTTGTATTTGTAGGGAAGTTCGGCGCAGGCGCTGTCTGCAATGCGTTGGAGGTCAACCTACACAATAGTTAGAAAAACAACAAAAGGAATCGTTACGGTGGCCGCAGTAAGCCATGTAATTATTCAAAACATCTACAGTTATTGCAACGTTAATCCTCCTCCACTAGAACCTGCAGGGGAAAAACTGTGTCAAAATAGTGTACAGATATATGGTCATCAGATTTTTGGTTTTACATTGTTTGTACCTCTTTTCCCTCGAGGGCGCCTAACTGTACTCCATCCGCACGTAAGACTGCCAGATTGTCCAACTCTGCAAGGAAATGAATCATAAATTAATTCGCAATACAATGATGATATCATTATTTTGTTGGTTTTTGGAAGCGTCTTGCGTGACCAACACGTCTTGTGTTATTGTAATTGGTACAGTATTTAGCTCTGCGGTCAGACATGGCCAGTCGGTGGGGGCGCTGTCTACATGCCATCGACTCGATCGCGTTGTACCAGTCCTTTGCAATTCGGCTTTAGCTAATAATTGTGGTAACGTCTGAATTCTGATATATATATATAGACATGTTAACTTTTATGCGACCCGTACGCCAGCCAATCGGGAGTCGACTGACGTCATTTGGAGCAGAAATGTGAACAAAGCTGCTGATTGGACAATGTGGCTGCCGTGTTCTTGTATAGCAACGGGTAACGGAGGACGCGGTATCGCGATGGAAAACCTCTGCTGAATGGACAAAATCTTGAGGTCAAGATGCTGTCTTGTTTTGCAGTATTTAGTCACCTAATGCCCGCATAACCACAGACGTTCGTCCTTCGAGCGGATAGTACAGAGACTACCATTGAGGACGAATTATTCTTTTTTGTTACCACATGAGTGTATTTCTGTCATTGCCACACCCCCACCCCTTCACCGTTACCGTTACCTGCGGTACTGCAGACAGTGAGGAGTTTGCACAGGTTGACCGGGATGAACTCCTCCAAGAGTAACTGGGTCAAAATGGACACGAGCTGGTCGGCCAGGTCGCTGCACTCAGTCTGCAAGGAGGCGGGAAGGAGCGCGCAGACCTTGTTGAATAGGTATAAAAGGGCCGTCTGATGGGGAGCGGAGAGGAGAGAAAATATAAACGGCCATTTCATAGATACATTTTGTACAAATAGCAATGGGAGACCTTTGAGACGATAGCGGGCGCCCCACTTTTTCTATTGTTCTCGTCACCGTACCGGGAACAATAGAACAGGACCGGTTGGTAGGGCGCCCGCTATTATCTTAAAAGTCTCCCATTACTTGCACTTAAAAAACCTGCCGAGTCGGATTGACCTGAATCTGACGCGTTTCCGGGTAAAAGAAAACCAACTGGGAACCAGTCTATACAAGGCTCCCTTTACTTTGTGGCTCTATACAATTGTTTTGTTGCCAGTTTTAATTAGCTCCATCAGTTTATTAAGCACAGGTCCCACAACGGGATGGAATCGACTTAGTGAACAAATTACAGGCGCGCGTGCAGAACTTGAGTATGGGCCTGACGAAAACAAAGTTTGTATAAGGTCAAAGGTGATTGGATAGGACGCACCTCCATGTCATCGGCAAGATACGAATCCAGCCACTCAACGACGACCACGCATATCTGGCACCAGTTCACCACGATCTTTCCAGGGCCGCCTTCTATGGCCGTTTCCCCTCCCTCGGGCTCATACAGTACGTACTACCACCATCAAAAGCACCAAAAAATATATAATAATAATAACAGGCAGTTATTATATAGCGCACATATCTACCAAGAATGGTACTCAAGGCCTCTCACATTGTTACCCCAGTCAATGGGCTCATGAAACATTCCGAATGCCATCCCAGCTTCCTGGGGAGTATACAGATCAATCTTGCTGCCATTTCGGCGCAAAGCAGCTAAATCAACCACAATGCATCTCTGCCCTTACATGTATCATTTTATTCCTGGGTGGAGAGAAGCAACGAGTGACAAATCCCAGGCCGGATTCGAACCCACAACCTGTAGCTTTACCTACAGATTACAAATTCAATGCTCCAGACTACGAGACCACGGCACTCGACTCCGTCGTCCAGTTTTTGCAAAAACAATAGATGTACCCTGATGGATGTACCAAACTCTGTAACTCATACTAAGAAACGGGACTGGTTAAAATCTTCCCACTGTGTAGACAGAAACTAGTTGCCAGTGCCACCAGGCATCAGCGCACTTAACAGTTTTGGTTTTTAAATAAAAAGTAGTATTTTTGCTCAATGAGCCGAACACGATATACGGACCTTTGCTTGATTCTCATCAGGGCTGTTGTTGACAACACCACTTTCTGCTCCTATAACAAAGAACACGAGCAAATTAATTTACACAACTTAACCATCTCCAACCGTAACATTCAACCGCGATCGATCGCATTCTACTGAGGTGGCATATTTTTCGTTTACAAGTTGAGCTCGGATCCAACTGCTGGTTAGAAACACGGTATACTGAACACCTATTAGTATTACCCTGTGTGTTGCTGTATATTGATTAATTATGTTTCTATAGCACAAGGCGACTGATGTTTTGCGGCCGCTAATTGTTATTAGCGGCGCCGTACACAGTAAATAGCAAAAAGCTTCAGAAAGTACGAAGCTTCCACAATCATAATACATGTATACACAAAACGCATTAGGTCCAAACATTCATCCACGGCCACATTGACTTGCAAGTCAAGTTATTGGGCTTTACTTTCCCTTCATAAAAAATCAACTAAAACCAAAAAATAACCAAAAAGTGGCGAAGACAAAAACCCACCAACAACAGAGGATTCCAAAGGGGTGGGGTAGGGGAGGGGTGTGGGGGTAGGGGTGGGGGTGTGGGGGTAGGGGTGGGGGTGTGGGGGTGGGGGTGGGGGAGTGGGTGTGTAGTGGTGGAGGGGGTGGTGGAGGGGGTGGTGGAGGGGGGTGGGGGGGGGGGGGGGGGGGGGCGCTGGATCCGATCTCAATTTGCCGGATCGAATGTTTAACGCAGGGGTCTCAGCGCTCGATGCACAGTTTAGAGTCTCACTGTTCACGAATGGGTTAAGCATGCAGTACGTCTTTTCAACTGAAAGTATAACTTTATAGAGCACGGGCTAAAGGCATAATGTACATGATAAATATATATATATCCTTGCCTACAAACAGCAGAGAAAACAGCAGACAAACTGCAGTGGCGAGCTGTACTAACTTCATCACGGAATAATCTTCAAGTTGCGTGATATAGAATCGATGCCCAGCTGTACTAGATGAGGGTACCTAATGCACTACTGAGTTTAACGTTCTGTGAATATTAGCCTGTATTATTATTCAATTTAAAAAAAAAAAATTGCACTGAATGGTACGATATGGGGTAAACAACTTGTTTAGGCGCTGAACAGGCTTTGACAAGTAGTAGAATAGATGTAGATCATGTCACGCCACTGCTTACAAAGCGCGCGCACGGAGTCGATATGCCCGAACGATTCACACACACAAAAACGAGGTGACCGCGCCGTGGTACTTTCCTCCCCTTCGACCGCTGTGGTACGGTTCGGGCTCGGTTCAAAATTGTTCAGTATAGGCCTATACTTGATTGTGTTTATAGTCTATGGAATCTACTCGTTGTGTATGACATGTGAGTCGATTCGGCGCCTGCAACTTGAAACAAGCTGCGTGGTCACCTCATACGACGCACTGTAAAATCCAGAAATGCTGCCGTTCTAATCAAATTATATTGTTCTCTTTGCATACCCAACTTGGAATATGCCGCACCGGTTTGGCTACCTCACTGAATTAAAAGAACCACATTCAATGCCTTGAGACAATTCAACGCCGCTTTACTAAATATTGCTTTCCCTACAATGTTGCTATTTCTCTTTCCTATGAACAACGCCTGTCCAAACATCATTTGCCTCCTCTCTACAACAGACTGATATACCTCAGTGCATCCTTTGTCATTAAATGTCTCTATAATCACATTTCAGTCTCTTCATATTTTATCCCACAAACCAATACTAGAAAAACTGAAACCTTGCTCTTCAAGCATCAGTACAGCCGGACTAACTGTGTCAACATTTCTTTGTTCACCCTTTTTCCAGGTTTCTTTAATTCCCTTTCTGGTGAAGATCGAGACCTTTGCCTGGAACAATCACCTAAGCCTTTCATTAGTTCCAAGTTTACTTGATCATCTTTTTAGTCTGGTCCCCATTTCTCAAGCCTTTTAGAGTATTAGGAAATATCTAACTTATTTGAAAGTAAATAATGATTGTAGGCATCCAGCAAAATGACTGTGCTAGATATCCTATAAATGACAATTCGCGATATGTACATACATGTAGTAACATTGGACATTGCATAGGCTTTCTAATGATACCCATTCCAAGTCTGTAGCTCGTAACCAATAATTTCCGAGCTACAGGCTTGTGATGGATTTCTTTAGAAATTGCTTATTGAATTTCAAATCTTATTTTAGTTATACCTCTAAAAGTCATTTTCCAACTTATTCTTGATTTTGATGTGCTGGGTTACATATAGACGATTGTGCCCTCTGACGTCACGTGTTTACATCTGTATTCAAATGTGCCCGGCATGTGCGCACACATCGTGTTTTACATAAACTTTGCAGAGTGACGTCGCAGGTCAGATCGCCTTTGAATTATGTGACCTCTGATGTCATCTCTTAACCAAATGTATGTAAAACATGATGCGTGCGCATACTGCCGGGCACTTTGAATACAGATGTAGGGCACATCGTCTATACCATCGAGTTGACAGTGCGCCGCCAAACTGTAGCGATTTGGCCATTCGAGGACACTGTAGCAATTGCATCAGACGAACAGAAATAATTTTGCTCGTGTAGTACAGTCAATTTAAAACATACACACGTTAATATAGACAGTTTTGAAACGAACTACACTAGACTTGAAAGTTTAAAGCACCGACACGTGAAACATGGCGGCGCCCACAGATGGTAAGTTCCGAGTGCATAAAAGAGGCATTTAATCCGATGTGAAAGTTTTCTTTTTTCGTGTAATACAAGATTCGAGATGATGTTATGGGCGACTATAAATCAACACCATTTAGATTATGAAATGGGGGTTTTTGATAACAGAAACGTTGATATTGTATTCTCGCGGTCGGCATGACGTCACCGGCCCTGTTTCTTGTCTCTGATTGGTCAGTGGTGGCTGTTCGTTATCACCCCCTCTGGACTCAAAGGGGAATGAGTAGCAATAAATAGCGTTGTGGTCTATGAGAAAAAAATCTAAATAATTAATTATTGTCTAATATCTATTAAACACTACACCGAAATATTTCCAAATTTCAATGTTTTATGAAGTAACAAAATCCCCCACGATACACCGGAAAAAAAAGTATGCATGTTTTTATTGCTGTAAAAAAATATAGAAAACACGTAATTCCCTGTACAAATTGAATGGAGGGCTACCCCTTTGTCCGACGGCGTGTGCAATAGGTGGAACAGCCTCCGACCGTGAGAATGCGCGTGATTAACGCAGGCACTGATTTTCACGTTACCCGGCATTTGTTACTTATTCCTCCAGTCCAGCCATGGTTACCCAACTTCTTTATTATGCGGTAACTTAAGTTAATTTGCAGATATCGAAATTCTTTACTATCGAATTATTATTATTTATATCGAAATATCACTTATTTGAAAGTAAAAATGATTATAGGCATCAAGCAAAATGATTGCACTATATACATGTATAACAATTATAACATGTATTGTTCCGAAAAATAAAAATTTTAAAATAAATTTACGATCGCGGACGGGGATCGCGGGAAAAAAACATAACTTTATAAGAATAAGAACAACTGGACTGCCCGACATTGGTTGGAAACGAATGCCGTTTGTCTTGCTTTTCTCAAATCCACAGACGACGGGTATTTGATTTTGAGCCACATTATGCAGAGATTTTCTAAGATGTTAATTACTGGTTTAAAGTTTGCCACAATACAATACTAGTGATTTGGGTAATATCTCCCCCCCCCCCCCCCCCCCCCCCTCTTTAGCCAAGAAGAGGACGCAGCCCCCCTGGGAGCCTCCCAGTGGAGCTGGCTGCCCCCAGCTTCACCTGTACAACAGCCTGACACGGCGGAAGGAACCATTTGTGCCACAGGAAGGCAAGAAAGTGTCATGGTATAGCTGTGGACCGACAGTGTACGATGCATCCCACATGGGACATGCAAGGTATAGAGTCATGTCATGATTGGATTTAAAAAGATTAGAGTTCTACCAGCTAAAACTTTAGTTTTTTTAACCCTAACCCTCCATGGTATTTTGGCTAGAAACCCTGCCAGACGCAACAGATTGCATACTTTGTCACATTGACTTGTGTGCAGAGTCCAGCAAGGTCAAGCAGTCACCACAGATGCACTGTGCTGGATCTGGAAGGGTTAGGGTTATACAAGAAAAAAAAGTTAAAGGTAGGACCGGAGACAGCATTGGTAATTGCTTGAATTATCAGGAATGTTTTAATTTTTAGGGGGAGGGTTGTATTTTATAGTAAATATTGTTTAACTGACCTCTCCGAAGTTTTACAATTATGAATGATGGATTCTGCTGCGTTGGGTGACCGCAGACTCTGAAGCAGTTTGACCTGGAGATTTCTCTGACCCGATGGATCTCACTGCACTGGGCAGGGTTGTCCCTTTGACAAATGATGCAAATTGCTGTGTGTGGCAGGGTGCTCACAGAATACACCTGGGGGGGGGGGGGGGGGGGGGGGGTGGCGGGTGAAGGGTAACTGGTTGTCTTTTACACTGGGTTTTAGCATACCTCCAGAATCCAGAGTCCGACAGTTTGTGTGTACAGTTTCTGATGTTGGGATTTGCCAGGATGGTTATGATTCCTAGTAAATTACACTAGGAAGTTAGGGTTAAAGGTAGGATACATCATTTTAAGATGTCGAAAATCTTTACTACCAAATTATTTAGAAATGTCTTTATTACTTATTTGATAGTGTATCCTACCTTTACATCCACCCATTCCGGATAATTCAAGCAATTACCAATGGTGTATCCTACCTTCACATCCAACCATTCCTGATAATTCAAGCAATTACCAATTTAGTGTATCCTACCTTTAAATCGTAATCTGTAATTGTACATCCCACATGTTTTGGTCAGGTCCTACATTTCGTTTGACATCCTGCGTCGTGTGCTGACTCACTACTTTGACTACGACATCCTCTACGTCATGAACATCACAGACATCGACGACAAGATCATCAAGAGAGGCCGCACTAACTATCTGATGGACCAGTACAAGCAGGAGCCCTTGAGCCCAGAGCAACGTCTAAAAGACGTCGAAGAAGCGATGAAGGTGCGAAGAGAGTATAGTTGGGTTTGTTAAATTTCAGGAAGAAAAGCCTGATCAATTTAACAAACCCAACAGAAAAGTAAACCGCACAGGGAGACTGACTTGGTTCATTATCCCTAACCCTACCTAATGCTACTTTTTACTACTAGTAGTAAAAAGTAGTATGCTTTGCAATGCCTGTAGTAATTTTTAGTATTTGGTATTTCTTGATCACCCCTTATTGCACTCGTAGTACCTTTTAGCATTGGGTCCCTCTGCTTGCTGAGTGTGCATGGCCCATGTATGCTGTGTAAGGTGTTCTAAACTGTACAGCAAAAATTGTCACTTGGGACACAGCAATGGGTCAAGGCTGGACTACTGCATTTTTTGCCAGGTAAGTATTACTGACCTGTATTGCCACTATTAGTATTTTGTAGTTGGCAGTATCTGTACTCTGTCAGTACACACCCAATCATCAGTCACGGAAAGACCCAATGCTACAAAATACTAAGTAGTATTCTGTAGTATGCAGTTCTTTAGCCCAAAGTAAGGCCTAGGGGGTTAGGGTTAATGAATTTCAGGAAGAAAACTCCGAAAATATTTTATTTCAAGTAAGGGAGACTGACTAGGTTCATTATAATATATTTTTGGATTTAAACAATGAAATTGACTGGAGCAGGGTTTGAACCTGTTGGAAAGAAGCAATGAGTGACAAGGGCACACGTACCATAACTCCAGGCTGGACTCGGACCCACAACCTGCAGAATTGCCCGCAAATTGAGAATTCGGTGCTCCGGATCATGAGGCCACGGCACTCAACTTTCCCCTTACCCTCTGATCGTCACAAAAGCCAACTGTTTTAGGTTTTCTCCCTAGAGTCAAAGACCTTCAAGTTAATTTTTTCAACTTTGTCTTAAAAAGATTCTCTGTTGGGGTAAAGTGGATTGCCTGTGGACAAAACCTATTAGCTAGCAGTAGGATTGGAACGCCTAAGCCTGTATTCGTACATTTTTTTTTCTTCGTGACAGATGTTTGAGAATAAGCTGTACAAGGAGACGAATCCGGACAAAAAGCAGATGTACGTTGGTATTGCCAAGGCAACAACAGATGCTATTCAGGGCCTACAGAGTGCCCTCAAGAGTCAGAAAAAAGGAAATGAGATTGAGGAGAATGCCAAGGTACGTCTGTAATGAGTTTTATTTTTTCATATCAATGGGTGCGTTTGTTTAGCTCACCGTTTGTTTAGGGTGCGTTTGTTTAGTCAACTTGGGTCAGCCCTGGGTCGCTCGTTTAGTTCCGACGTCATACCCGGGGCTCAACAAGTTAAACCACAGTTCTAATCGGGGAGCCGAGTCACTGGTAGAATACGTCGCCTATATGTGACCCGCTCCAGGAAAAGGTGACATAAGTCGCAAACAATAAAAATAGAGTTATGTACATTATTTAAAAAGTCCAGGATATAAGCTTTTATTTGGTACATAGTACAGCTCCATAGCCCCTCCTGTTCTGGTGATATGACACTTTTGCATATTAATGGATTCCATGGAATTCAAAATACACAACTGAGAAAACAGGCTTTGAAACGCAACAAAACTAAGCCAATACATTGGAACCATGCACTCCTAAAAGGTTTCGTTCGACTTTATTTATCAAATTCCAGCTTTTTGTTAATCAAATCTGAAACTTTGGATATTTAAGATGTCATTTAAGACAAAAAATTAAAATCTAATTTAAAAAAATATATTTACCATATTAACTTCAACAGGCCATTACTCATAAATGCATAGCGCGACTTATGTCACCTTTTCCTGGAGCGGGTCACATATGCTTTGTTCATGACAAGCAAATTTATGGCGACTAAGCTGCGGATAACTTTAAGTGGGCTGAAAATAGCAACGTTATTGAAAATCTAAACATATTTATTAACTTAGCTCGTTGCCACTTTAACAGCTGTTCTTCTAGTCTGACGATATTACTTGTTTGCGATTAATGGAAAAGTGATAAATTTAAAGGCGAGTCTCTGTCCAGAAAGGGCGTTTTGTCGATGAATACAGCCAATGGCTACCGGACTTTGTGCCGGTATGCAAGCGGTTAACCAGTTCACACTTCCAAAAATTCAAAACGGATGATGCATAAACACGCCAAGTTCAAGTTCGGAAATGTCTGTCAGCAGCGAGCAAGGCCGGAAATGCGTGGGTGTGCTTCCCAGCACTATCGGCCTGAACCCGCTTCGGATCGAGTTTCGTTAAAAATAATCCCGCCCCTCGGCTTGGTGATGTTAAAATAATCCCGGCGCGAACTGGTTAAGGACTAGTGTCCTCCTTGGAATTGCGACTGTTTATTTTTGTTAAGGGAATTCTGACCACATTTTGGTTTCTCGTCCGTCTGTCCTAGGTGTTACTTGAGGCAGCCAGAGACCCGCTCTGCGATTGGCTGGACGCGGAGCACGGCAGCGAAGTCAAAGACAAATCCATCTTCTTCAAACTGACCCAGCACTGGGAAAGGGAGTACCACAGTGACATGGACGCACTAAATGTACGAAATGTGGAAACTTGGGAGCCAAAAAAATGGACATTTATTGTAGAAGGCTTTAAATAACAAACTTTCCTCAACCCTAACCCTCCAGGGTATTTTGGCTAGAAACCCTGCCAGACGCAACAGATTGCATACTTTTTCACATTGACTTGTGTGCAGAGCCCAGCAAGGTCAAGCAGTCACCACAGATGCACTGTGCTGGATCTGGCAGGGTTAGGGTTTGGGTTAATCCTCTACAAATCGAGGCTAAAGCTAGGTGCCGCTATGCGATGTCTACAGGTCACAAGTTTCTAATCTACTGAGGAACTTGCAGACGGAAATCACAGTCCATCGCAGCCCATTCATTGTCTAATATTGCGCTTGTGGATTTTTGATATGCATTTTTCGTAAAACATTTGGAAAATGGGTATCATCTGCAAATGAAACTGATGTGAAATGGATTCGATTTGGGGGACAGAATGAATTTGAATTTAAAAAAAATATACATATTTGATACTTATCATTATTTTTTAAGCTCTACAGTTATATTTGAGCTCAATATTATTGTACTTTTTCGTTTGCTAGGTCTTACCTGCCGATGTTCTCACCAGAGTCAGTGAATATGTGCCAGAAATTATCGCCTTCACACAAAAGATTGTGGGTAATGGCTTTGGGTGAGCTTCCCACATTTTTCTTCTTCCAACTATTATGCTTCAAATTTTGTGAAACCCCTAACCAACCCCAGATACGATTATGGTCTGTTCCCCTCAGAAATCCTCACTCGCGTGATCAGTCTCACACGTAAACCATTTCTAATATCGAAATTGGGGCGTGCGTCCCACGTACTGCGCGATGTTACGCAAAATACGCAAGCTGCGTCAGTACAGCGTGAATTGAGGACTTTGAAATATCGACTCGTTTGTAGTAATGCGCCTTGTGAGGTTTCAACCAATAAAAGGGTAAAGGGAACAGGTTTTAAGGACGTCCAAATTTCATGTGACACCGGAGAAAGTGTTTAAAACTGGCCCCGGTGTTTTATCGGCCGTTTAAAAAACTTCCCACATGACAGGCTCTCGACCAATAGGAATAGGTAAACTAAGGTATTTATATAACTTAACTCGGACCAAAATAAATCGGCCGAAATGTAAGTGATAATGCAACAGTGATTGAAAGGTGAATCAAGTTTTGTCTGTAAAACTTAATCCCTGTCTCCTTGACAGCTATGACTCCAACGGCTCGGTGTACTTCGCTACCTCCAAGTTCGACACTGCTTCCGACCACCACTACGCTAAGCTGGTACCCGAGGCCTTCGGGGACCAAGAGGCACTGAAGGAAGGCGAGGGGGACCTGTGTATCTCCCAGGACCGGCTGAGCGAGAAACGATCGGTCAATGACTTCGCGCTCTGGAAGGCCTCTAAGCCCGGTGAGCCGGCCTGGGACTCGCCCTGGGGGCAGGTAAAGGATATGCTGTTAAAAATAACAAGAAATGTATGCAAATTTACGTAGTAAATTTTCCTTGTGGTTTATTTGTGTATTATAAAATAAAAAGTTGTATCTTCATTGAGTGATTCCCACAATGTCGGTTCCCAGGTTGTATCGTAAAATCGGGCGTGATCCCTGGCCACACGGCATTCTGGTGTTTATGACTTCTGACTAGCACCCTTTAACAAAGATATTGACAATTTGGGAGACCACCAACATAGGGCAAGATAGCTCAGTCGGTAGAGCGCCGGTCCGGTATTCCTGAGGTCCCGCCTTGCTGTTTTCTTTGTTCACTTTGAAATTGAAAAATATCCGCACTGTTTCTAGCCAGAAGGGGTTAGGGTAAGGCTCTAGGCTCTTTACCGTTAAGGTTCTTGACTGCTTAAATGAGTACAATTTCTTCATCCACAGGGTCGTCCAGGGTGGCACATTGAGTGCTCCGTCATGGCCAGCAGTATACTTGGAGGGTCCATGGACATACACACGGGCGGTGTGGACTTGAAGTTTCCTCATCACGACAACGAACTCGCCCAGGCTGAGGTACGAAATACGACTCGGTTGAACAAGAGGGTAGTCTTGTGTCACGGATAGATTTGGAGTATTTGTCACCCACTCCACAAATAAAAGGGTATTATGTCGCAAGAAAGTGAAATACCTGATTGAAAAGCCCACAATGTTAGCTTTTATTTGATATATATAAGAGCTCCATAGCCCTCCCGATATGGAGATGTGGCGTGCTTGCATATTGATTACTTCCTTGGAGTTCAATTTACACAACTGAGAAAAAAAAGCATTGAAATAGCTGGCTCTGTTTCAGAATAACAGAACGATGCACACGAAATATGACTATACAAAACTGCAGAGTTGTGCCATATATCAAATTAAAGCATATTTCCTGCTCTTCCTGAGCAACTGTAAACTACCAACAAATTGTTAACACATCAGACTAATTTTTGCAGCGTGAATCACAAATGGCATTAAGTTCCTTCGTTCATTTTTCTATTTCCCAGGCCCACTACGCCAATGACCACTGGGTGAATTACTTCCTCCACTCGGGCCACCTGACCATCGCCGGCTGCAAGATGTCCAAGTCCCTCAAGAACTTTGTCACCATCAAGGACGCCCTGAAGCAGTACACCTCCCGTCAGATCCGATTGGTCTTCTTGCTGCATTCCTGGAAGGACACGCTGGACTACTCGACCGACACGATGGACGTCGCCGTGCAGTACGAGAAGACCGTCAACGTGAGTCTGGCTGCAGGTCTGGCCGCGGGTCTGGCTCCAAGTCTGGAAGTCTGGAAGTCTGGCCCCAAGTCTGGCCCCAAGTCTGGCCCCCAAGTCTGGCCCCCAAGTCTGGCCCCCAAGTCTGGCCCCCAAGTCTGGCCCCCAAGTCTGGCCCCCAAGTCTGGCCGCCAAGTCTGGCCCCAAGTCTGGCCGCGGGTCTGGCTGCGGGTCTGGCTGCGGGTCTGGCCGCGGGTCTGGCCGCGGGTCTGGCCGCGGGTCTGGCCGCGAGTCTGGCCGCGAGTCTGGCTGCAGGTCTGGCCCCAAGTCTGGCCCCGCGTCTGGCCGCGAGTTTGGCCGCGTGTCTGGCTGCGAGCCTGGCCGCAAGCCTGACCGCGAGTTACTTGGAAATGCAATTAATTGTATTTCTTTTTCTTTTTTTAATTCCCAGGAGTTCTTTCTGAATGTCAAAGCGATATTGCGCGATGCCCCATCCAGCGGCCCCGAGGCATTTGAGAAATGGAACCAACCAGAGCTGAATCTCAACGACAAGTAAGCCATGTCTCTGTGATTTATTTAAGTTGTAAAGTTACCCAAGGTACACACACAATAGGACAGAAAATATGTCCCAAGTAACTACTGTAACAATAATAAAAAACAAATTTTTTTGTATAAAGGTTTCAGACTTGCAGGTCAAAGGTCAACGAGGCGCTCTGCGACTCGGTGGACACCAAGGCGGCGCTGGAGTGCATACGGGCTCTGATTGGCCAGTGCAATGTGTACATGCAGGAGAGGCGGGCCGCTAAGGCCCCGCCCAACAGGAGGCTACTGCAGAACGCTGCGGTCTACGTGACCAAGATGCTCAGGGTGAGTGCGCAAACGTTGAAGCTGTCAAGCAAAACCCAGGCCAGACGTAAAAAAGTCAGAGAAAAGTAGAATCCAAATATTTCAACAACAAAAAGCAGGACAAAAGTAGGATAAAACACGACTCAAGCTTTCATGGGTCATTTTTGTCTCGCTTGAACAAAGTTCAGAAAAAGACTGCAATCACTATTTCTGTACATAGTATGTATGTACATGTACGTGTTATGTATGTGTCATTTTGGTGTCACAACATTTGTCTTGCAAAGTTGGTCGTACAAAGTTGAATTGCAATCAACCTTGGGTCATGGAAAGCCCCTACAAAATTCTGGAAAAGTCTGGGAATTGGCCGTGGAAAGCCCAAATTTTCTCCTGGGAAAAGTCTAGGAATTTGTCACGGAAAGCCCAAATTTTCTTTTGGGAAAAGTCTAAGAATCGGTCATGGAAAGTCCAAATTTTCTTTTGGGAAAGGTCTGGAAATCGGTCATGGAAAGCACACTTTTCCTCCTAGAAAATCCTGGAAAGTTAATTTTGGGCGCAGCAAAAGTCAATCTGTTGTTGACTTGTGTGTGCTGTCACACCTAACTTATTCAAATAGCAAACTTTGAAAGTTCAGATTGGTTGGAAGTGTTTTTTTAGTTCTGGTGCACTTGTACAAAACAGGTGTAATTTGTACTATTGTATTTCAGGTGTTTGGTGCAATAGAAGGAGATGAGCCCATTGGCTTCCCAATGAGTGGGGCTCCGCAAAATGCCAATGTAAGTATTCAATCCTTAATTACTATACTTCATACATATATTCATGATCGAGAGCCGGATTCTTACTGGTTAATTTACTATCATGTGACAGCCGCTATTTTTGCTGTTTATTACCAAGCATGCACGTGAGTATTAGCGCACAGGGTAAATACGCAATTGTTTGTTTGCATTTTCCTTCACTTGGCCTGTTGTGCCCAGTTCCGTTTTGTTTTGCCAGAACACCACACATATTTGTATGTAGCAAAAGGGTAGGTTAACCCTAACAGAATGGGTGGATTTGGGGGGTTGTATAGTAAATATCGTTTAATTTACCTGGCCTGTCATGAATGCCGAGAAAAAAGCAAGAAAAACAGTTTGTTTTCAATTAGCGTCGGGCAGTTGTTCTTGTTTTTGTTTTGTTTTTGCGATCGTCGTCCGGCAATCGGTAATTTTTTCTTTATAAAATTACATTTTTTTGAACAATTACAGGATACTAGCGCAATCATTTTCCTGGATGCCTAGAATCATTATTTTCTTTTAAAAAAAATAATTGGGTAGAAAAATGTTTTGATATCTGCATATGGTGTATCCTACCTTTAAACCTGTTTTCCCAATACACATTGTTAACAGATTGAAGAAACGGTCATGCCTTATCTGCAAGTCTTGTCAGAGTTCAGGGAACAAGTCAGGAAAACTGCTAGACAACAAAAAGGTATGTTTTTGGTTTTGTAAATATACATGTAAATAAGCAAAACTTCAATATTTTACCTTACAAAATTGGGTGTATTTATGAAGTGAATATGTCGGTCATGATTACTTGTGCTTACAGTGCTACATTATTATTATCTCTGCTCATTGGGCCAGTGAAACATTCCAAATGTCATCTCACCTCTCTGGGGGATTATATATGTGACCTGCTCCAACAAAACCTAGACAAAGTTGACAATTTGTTTTTTAGATTTTGCTTTTTTTCAAATTCTCTAGGTTCCCAGCGTTTAAAATGATGTATCATTAACATAATACACCCACCCTATCTCACCTAGGGGATGGATTTAGTGATAAAACCCTGAAAACCTCATTATGGGATAAACAGCTTTGAAGTTTAGGTGGGAAGAAGCCTTACTCAAGGGCACACGCACCATAACCCCAGGCTGGACTCGAACCCACAACCTGCTGAATTACCCGCAGACGCAAATGCTCCGGGCCACGAGGCCCACTGAACTCGGCACTTTCATTTTCCAACATCCATTTGGGTTTCTGTTTCTGTTGCATTGCCAGCCGTGGATATCTTAAAATTGTGCGATGCCCTCCGGGATGACATTCTACCCGACCTAGGAGTCAGACTTGAAGACAGAGAAGAGGGGGCAGCAGTGGTCAAACTGGTGGACAAAGAGACGATACTGCGCGAGAGACAACTCGCTAAGCAGGTTTGCATTTATTAAGGTCTCACTTCAGCTCGCATCCAGGACGGGTTCTGGAAAAGCTGCCGGTAGAATCATTAACTTTGTCCGAAAGAATCTCTCTGCATTTGACCCGGACTTGAATCCGGGAAATTGTTTCATTATTTAGCGACTACCTGACTCACCAATACAGATATCTTTTTTGCAAGGAAGTTGTTCAGAATCCTGCAACTTGTACCTGATACAACGTCCAGAACTTGTCCGACGCTTATCCTGGATAAAAAAAGGTTGGGAAGAATTAGTTGTTGGGCTTTTTTGCAATTCCCGATATGCAAACACAAGTAAAACACCGTAACCACTGCACCAGGGCATTCTTTTAGGATTCATGCTTTTGTTGATGCTATTGCTGATATTATGCTGATGCTGATGCTGATATTTGGTTGATGCTGATATTTGGTTGATGCTGATATTTGGTTGATGCTGAAGCTGATATTTTGTTGATGCTGATGCTGATGCTGATATTTTGTTGTTGTTGTTGTTGTTGTTTTTGATGGCTCCAGCAAGCCGAGGAGAAGCAGAAGAAGAAAGAGGAAGCCAAGAGGAAGGAGCAGGAGAGGCAGGCAGCCAAGGAGGCCCAGCGACGCATCCCTCCATCGCAGATGTTTCTTGAGGACACGGCCAAATACTCAACTTTCGACCAAAAGGTAAAATCATTTGTCCTATTCCCTGGGGTGGTGGGGTGGGGTGGGGTGGTGGGGTGGGGTGGGGTGGGGTGGAGGTAGGGGTAGGGGTGGAGGTAGGGGTAGGGGTGGGGTGGAGGTAGGGGTGGGGTGGGGTGCAGGTAGGGGTGGGGTGCAGGTAGGGGTGCCCAGGGATGCCCAGCGACCTGTCCCTCCATCGCAGAAGTTCCTCCCGAAAATGGCTAAATACTCCGCCTTCAAACAAACAAAAATGTTTCTTTCTGACATCATTCGTGGGTGGGGCTGCTTTCTTTAGCGAGGCATCATTGCTTACATTGAGAACAGTTGGGCTTCGACTTAAAATTAGGCTTCGACTACTACTTGGTATTTTTTGTGTGCTTATCTTCAGGGCATGCCCACACACGATGCAGAGGGGAAGGAGCTCAGTGGGAAACAAGTCAAGAAACTTGCCAAGCTGTACCAAGCGCAAGAGAAGCTGTACACTGAGTATCTCAAGGCCGTTGAGGCGACGCCTAGCGACGACATAGCCTTATCTGCAACAAATCAATCTCAATGATGACAACAATTAGTTGTATTTTTAAAATTGTATTTTCGATTAAATTATATGTATGTTATCACCAAATTAAATTAAGATGGTCGGATGTTTATCTGGTCTTAGCAAGACCTTCTATACCCAGCAAGACCTATTCCCAGCAAGACCTCCTATACTCAGCAAGACCTCCTATACTCAGCAAGACCTCCTACCCTCCTATACCCAGCAAGACCTCCTGTACCCACAAAGACCTCCTGTATCCACCAAGTCCTCATGTACCTATCGAGACCTCATGTACCCACCAAGACCTTCCCCCAGAATTTTCTTCTGGGGTTTCCTTTTCATCTCTAAAACTGTAACTTCTTCACATTGTCTTTTCTTATCTTACTTATAATATTGGCGTTATAACGCTGTTGGATGTTAAAATAAATAAATTAAAAAAACTAAACAAATAAACAATAATAATAAAAGTGAAGGAGGTGAAGATAATAATAGGTAATAAGCAGAGGTTTGTTAGTTATGTCTTGTGACGGGGCTATCTTGCGACCGCACCCCATCTTGCGACGCTCTTCCCGTCTCAAAGCATTTTTTTATAACTCGTGTTATATTTTTTCGTCTTCAGACTTTTTCTCAGCCCATCTCAGATTTACTTTCAAATTTTAACCGCTATTCTTGTTTTGAAAACTTTAAGAATCTCTTAAAAGTATGCAGTCTTTAATTCAAAATGTAATCCTTTGTTGTTTAGTGCAGTTCCAGTGGTTGAGTTTCGAAGTTCCCTTATGTGGCCCTCAAAACTATTAAAATAAAATATTAATTAAATGCTCTTTCCAGTGAACATCATTTAGTTCTAAACACGTTTTGTAGCCCAATTGGGCAACTCCAGGGCATAGTTCCCCTTAAAGGCATCCCTTTTATTTTTATGGTACTCATATTTTTTTCCTTTAAACTTGGGGTGGTTGGTCGGGGTGGTTGAGGCCATATTTTTGAACGTAGAGGGCGCTGTGCTCACGGTAATTGGGGGTATAATTAAAAGTGATTAGGAGATAATTCACTTCAGTTTAAATATTCTTACAGCTCAAATATATTTTTTTCTAATCAATTTTTAGATAAAAGTAAAGTTACTAAAACTACTTTAATAAACACGATTTTGCCTGCGTTGGGTACCCAGAAAATGGCGTCTTATACAGCGCCCTCATGCGGCCACAAATACGGCGCATTGAAATGCACTTGTGTTTATTGGAATGAGTTTATGTTACGAGTTGATATGATTGAATAAAAAGAATCAAGTCATTTTTGGCAAGTTGTACGCCTTGAGTTAAGGTTGTCTGTGCATGTTGTATGGGCCGATATCGCTGGCCGTACTTCATCAGCTAGCTTGTTGCCCGCCCGGCTTCCCCCAGCGAAACCCCAATCCACACGCACAAAAGCCAAAAACGGATCCCGAAATGTATATCCCGGTGGAGACATTTCTTTGTTCTCATGTACGAAATGTGTGGACTGGACCTTGGAGAAATGTGTCTTATTTCTCCATGACTGGACTGTCAAAAAGATTCTTCAAAGTGCTCCTATTTCAACCAGTCAATTTCCTGGGTCGATATTTGGACCAAATAATTATACCTTACACTATAGTAATTATACCCATAACCACACCTATTAAAGCCAAACACTTAACCCTAGTTTTTGAGTAAAATCCATCAATCTTGTTCGTGAAAATCTTGTGGAGACCTTATCATCTATAGAAATATTCTTTGTAGAGACCTTTTGTGAAGCGCTTTGATAGCGACGCGCTTTGGTAGCGACGCGCTTTGGTAGCGACGCGCTTTGGTAGCGACGCGCTTTGGTAGCGACGCGCTTTGGTAGCGACGCGCTTTGGTAGCGACGCGCTTTGGTAGCGACGCGCTTTGGTAGCGACGCGCTTTGGTAGCGACGCGCTTTGGTAGCGACGCGCTTTGGTAGCGACGCGCTTTGGTAGCGACGCGCTTTGGTAGCGACGCGCTTTGGTAGCGACGCGCTTTGGTAGCGACGCGCTTTGGTAGCGACGCGCTTTGATGCCGCCGAAGCGCTTTGATGCCGCCGAAGCGCTTTGATGCCGCCGAAGCGCTTTGATGCCGCCGTAGCGCTTTGATACCGTTGGTGATAAAGCGCTATACGCACTGCAAATTATTATCATTATTTGTCGAGACCTTTTGACGCCCATTGTGTTCAGGGCGTGTAAGCACACACAATTGCTTAGCACGTAAATTCATCATCCTGGGGGAGGGGGGAAACAAGGTTACAAACCAAATGTTCAGGTGATGTATAATGTTTGTGAGTGGTAGCTGGTTTTTGCTTGGTATAAAAAGCACATGGAGTTTTGGCGGGTAACCTGTTTTTACTGAGCAAAAATGGGTGGTGCCAGGCAAAAATGTGTGCCTAAACGTTTTATGAAATTGGCCCCAGGTAGTTAATTTAGAAATGCATTATTGTTTGCCACACGCTATATAACACCGGTACCGCAAAAACAAAAATGATTTTTCTGAACAAATTGTTGACTGCTCTAATATGGGATATTGTGGTTAGCTATAATTTAAATAAAGACATAGGGCCTACAAATCATGATCATTATTTTTTTTTTAATTCTCGCCGTTCTTAAAGTTGGTGTGTCCGTGCTCTTATTATTATTATTATTATTATTATTATTATTATTATTATTATTTTCTGGTAATAAAACCAAGGATCCTTCAAAAGCGCTCATGGCACTGTAGCTCGTAAGCCAGAAGAAACCCTAGACAGAGGCTGAAAAATAGATATTCCAATTAAATGGAAAATGTTCTGGCATCATATTTTTTTGTATTATTACATGTATTCATATTATTAATTCTTTCTGGTAATGAAATCAAAGATCCCTCAAAAGCGCTCTAGGCACTGTAGCTCGCAAGCCTGAAGAAACCCGTAGAGAGAAGACAATGAGAAGAAGGTACAGTTTTAGAGGTGGGAAGAAAACCCCAAAAGAATATCTTGGGGAAAACCCACGGAATCAAGCATGGACTAAAAACCCAATCCAAATATTGGCCAAGGTGGGGTTCGAATCTGGCTCATATAGTGGTGGAAGGCGAGGAAAGAACCGCTGCGCCAACGACAGTATTCGAATGATACCATTCCACGAACAAAAACGGCCAACGGCGAGTAATTTATTAATACAATTTAAATTTACGTTTCTTCTTCTAATTTGCGGCTTTGGATTATTTTTTCAAGTAAATCAAAGTTTAAAATCACACATTGTACGGGGGCGCGCACGCGGGCGCGCACTTGCGAACTTTAGCTGTTTTTCAAACCACAGCTTCATCATTATTTGAGGCTTCATTCATGTAATTTAGTAATGAGCTAGCTACGGACCGAAGCCAGGATTTAGAAAACGGCTGATAAATCTAGCGCCCAGTGTTTTTGTATAGTTTTGCACGTGTAGTTCGTGCAACATGACGTCATCTCCTAGGCGACATTCCGTAAATAATGGCGATGAGGGGACAGACTGGACGTGTGGATCGTGTTGATAGAAAACTGTATTTGAGTGGACGGATTATGTGTTAAATTTAACAAAACAGCAAAAGGTGAGGATACGAGTAAAACGTGCAGTGTAATTGCAGTGTAATGTAGCCATTATTCAATGATTTGAATAGTTTCCAAATTGGTTATTTCCATTGGCAAAAGTAATACATTTCGCTGGAGTGGAGGAGGTGAATTTCACAGCCCATTTGGATTTGTAACATACTGCCCTTGGTTACGTTAATGCAACAAAATAACAATTCTCATGGTCGGAGCATGGAGGTAGGAACCTCCATTCCTTCTTATTCCTCCATGGTCGGAGGCACACGCCGCTGGGCAAAGGGGAAGCCCTCCATTCAATTTGTACAGGGAATTAAGTGTTTTCTATATTTATTTAGAGCAATAAAAAAATGAATACTTTTGTTAGTGTTACTTTATAATTATAAAACAATATGAAATTTGGAAATATTTCGGTGTAGTGTTTAACCCTAATATAACCCTCTCAAATCCTCCAAAATCAATATGATTTTGCACACACCCTAGGGAGTTAGGGTTAACATTAGACAATAATTAATTATTTAGATTTTTTTTCACATAGACCACAACACTATTCATTGCTACTCATTCCACTATGAGTCCAGAGGGGGTGATAACTAACAGCCACCACTGACCAATCAGAGACAAGAAACAAGGCCCGGTGACGTCATGCGGACCGCGAGAATTCCTCAGATAGGCCTAGGCTACTGCTCAAATTGTGGTGACTGAATGCCAACATTGCAAATGTTGGAATTGATTCATCTTGTTAAATATCTTCTCAATTAATTGTCTTTCTTTAAACGGCAGCTCTTATTTAATTGAAGAAATGGCGCCAACCGGTGCCCAGGGGGAGACGCGCATTGCCGACTCCATTGGTGCGCACCACGCACACCAACCCGAGCGTACTAAGTACAACCGGTCGTCTAGTGACACCATTAGTTACGAAGACTTGCTGGTGGCTCAGTACCTGGAAGGGCTGAAGAAAGCTGAGGCAGTAGGCTCCAGAAAGAGGTACATGTAACACAGTCTCCAAAAAAAAGAAGGTCTTGGGCTTGGCTGGTTGTCGACTGAAGGCACTACTATAAGCTTCAAAGCGCGTGTGCTCTAAAGCGCCCTCCGTCGATGAAAGACGGCCGGGTGGGTAACTTTTCGGAAAGAATGTTGCAACCTGACGCTTTATTTATCATCTCGAAGGTCAATCAGTGCAAAAATGTTTGAAAAATAAATAACCTGAATTTGGGACTGAGAAATATTTCCAATTTTGTTAGGAAACTTACTTAACCAGTTCGTGCCGGGATTATTTTTACATTACCGAGCCAAGGCGCGGGATTATTTTTAACGAAACTCGATCCGAGGCGGGTTCAAGCCGATGGTACCGGGAAGCACACCCACGCATTTCCGACCTTGCTTGCTGCTGACAGACAATTCCGGCCTTGCTCGTGGCGTGTTTATGTGTCATACGTCCTCCGGCGCAAACTGGTTACCATGTTCTCTGTGCAATGAGATAACAATTTGAGTATTTTGACCGCTTTGGTTTCCCGGTAGGTTAAACCGGCCTTCCAAGCCAGCCTCCCCTTACATGCAGAAGCTGGGCCACAGTGACCAAGCCACCGCTGCCACCAACTACATCGCCACGCAGGCCCTGCCCAGAACTCGCGGCAATAGCAGCGGCGGCAGCAGGCCTTACTCTGCGGCACCTGCCGGCCGCAGCTCGGCCCGGGAACGCAGACGCATCGACGTGAAGTTCACGGTGGAGGGTGGGGAGGCGGACGGAGGGGACGAGCCTAGAGATCTTCAGAGGACGGAGGGGGACAGAACGAAAACACACAAGCTGCGTCCGACGAGCGCACCGGTGTACAAGACAAAGAGGTTATTAGGATAGCAAAACAAAATTCCCCTCGCAAAAATGTTTGTTGCATTTCAATCGGACATTTCATTGACTAGTCATTGCTCCAGTCAAGGTGTAAGTTATGTGTCAAGGATAGAAAACAATTGCGTACCAAGGGTCGTGTGTGCAGATCCTTGCTGTAATAGGGCACTTGGCAGCCATTTGTTCCATGTTTGGCTGCTTTATAGCTCAATGGTAAACCAACTGCAGGATTTTGCAGGATTCGGGCAGTGGTCAACAGTAATACAATTTTTTGCAGGATTCATGTTGCATGGAGTTTTAACACTTTGGAATTGCAGGATTTTGCAGGATTCAGGTTATGTGTTCAAGTGTTTATTTGTAGATTTTGACCTCTCTCTATGTCTAGGCCCTGGAGTGGAAGGTCGGCCCTCTCCACGGCCACGGCTTCCCAGCGATACCGACGGAGCAAGGCCCTGCACCGTCTGCAACCCCAGGTCATCCGAGCCACCGTCTACAAGAACGGCACCCAGACTGACGCGGTCCGAGTCACTGCGCACTCCATGAAATCGGTCAGCAGCTTTTAAAATAGCACCATACTAGGGGTGGGATTTAAAACCAAATGTGTCGATATTCGGTTTTTAATTCAACTATTCGGATTCGATTTTAAAAAGCGAATATTCAAAACCAACCTAAACAAAATTAGGCCTTCTGTTGTTTGGAGCAGCTGAAAGAAAACAACTGCAACATCCTCCAATGTGCTCCGTGGTCTCTGATTGTAACTGCATTCACTTACTACTGGTTTCTTTAGCCTGCCTATTTGACTTATCAGAGAGTTCCCATCCATTTTTCCCCCAATGCGTTTTGGTAAAGACCCAGTGGTCACTGAATCCTGCAAACGATACAGAGTCTATAGGGTCACCTTGCTTATCACTTTTTGTTGGCATGATTGTGAGCTGGAACGGAACTTTCAGTGAAATCAATAATCGGTATTCGGTTAAAAAAAATAGGGGAAAAACCGGTTTTTATAACCTCCGATTTCTCCCACCACTACATCATAGTATCTTCTCGTCTCGTCTGAACGAAGTTAAGAAAGAGACTACAGGGGTTTTCATTTTCGTTTTCGTCTTCATCTTCGTCTTTATTTTCCCCTTGTCTTCATTTTCATCTTCATCTTCGTCTTGTCTTTATTTTCAACTTTGTCTTCGTTTTCCTCCTGTCTGTATTTTTGTCTTCAGCTATAGCCCTGTTCGCACTGGACTTAAAATGATAAAACATACCTAGACGATGGGTCCTTTTCCCATTTTAAGTCCAGTGCGGACAGCCTAGGACGTTTTCCTCTCAGGTACTTCACCCGAGTCCAGTGGGTACTTCTACCGGCCAACTGCTGCCCGGGAAAACGTCCCTGGTCACTTTTCCCTAGACGATAAGTCCAGTGCGAACAGCGCGACTCTGTAAAAGCGTCCCAGAAAAACGTTAATTCCCCCCCCCCCCCCCCCCCCCCCCCCAGTGCGAGGTCATGCTAGACAAGACACCGCGCATGCGCTCTTTGCATTGTTTACGTGCGGGCACGCTGCATGCATGCAAATCGCATCGTGATCACATTCGCATGTGGTTCTACAACAAGATTACGTAGAGTTGGGGTTCCTTTGCGGTCAATGGCAGATATTATTATTGATACAGTCGGAAGTTTGATTGGTGCTACCAGTGCATCATTTCCAAATGATAATAAAGAACGTCAACGGATGCGTCGGCTAAAAACAGACGATGGCGTCAATAATGCGATCGAAGAAAAAAAGCGCGCGCGCGCGAATAGGTACACCGGGGTCAATGCAGAAAGGTCACGCAAAGCGCCCTCACGAATCATTATAATGACAGCTAGGCTACTTCTCCCGCGGTCTCGGTAAAATTTTCCCGTGTAGAAAGTCCAAGTGCGAACAGCGGTAACATTTGACCATTTTTTATTTTACCATCGAACACGGCTTTTGACACCAGAATGTGGCTTGAGTTTTGTAAGATGCAAATTTGTAATCCATTTCAAGATTCAACATTTGTTTGGTTCTGTCTTACAGTTTCTGGAAGCCTGCACAGTGAAGCTGAGCCTGCAGTTTGCTGCCCGTCGGATTTACCTGTCGGACGGGTCGGAGGTGAAATACCCAGAAGAGATTCCCAAGGACTCCGACGTGTTCATTTCGTGTGGGGAGCCGTACAGAGACCCCACCTCCAATGTCAAAGGTACATCAACATGCACGTCTAGTAAAATGATCCTTTTTTTTCTTCTCCTGGTATCATAATACGTGTACATGAGCCCTTTAAAAGGTAGGATACACCATTGGTAATTGTTTGAATTGTCATTAATGGGTTGATTTGGGGAGTTGTATTTTATAGTAAATATCATTTAACTGACCTGTTAAAAGCAAGAAAAACAATGTTTTCAACCAGAGTCAGGCAGTGGTTCTTATGTTGTTGTTTAATTTTTGTATTTGTATATTTTTATTTTATTTTTTGGTTTTTTTAGATGATGCTCACAAGAAATTGTACGCCAACTGGACTATGAACGGAGTGGTTCTTCCACCTGAAACAAAGAAGAAACCAAAGTCGACACTCTCGAAAAGAATGAGGTGAGATTTTTGTTGTTGATTTGAAAGACAAAATACATATATAACTTCTACATGCTTTCATGGATTTTGATGAAACTTGGATGCAGTGACCCTTGGGTGGGAAGACACAATTCTTCATTGGATTCATGAGGTCAAAGGCCATGTAAAGGTCATTGTTAAAAAAATGCTTCAAATGTTTTATTTGGCTAGATAATTTGATGGTTTTTAATGTAACTTGAATGGAGTGATCCCTAGGTGGGGGTTCATCACATTTATGAGGTCATATTATGAGATCAAAGGTCATCCAGGTCATTTGAGGTCGTTTAAAAATGCGCAATTTTTTTTTATAGGAAAATGCTGGAGTCCAAAATGCGGCGGGTTATGATTTTCCGCAACGGAGATGGTACAGAGATGTTTGAGACCACGGCTAACTCTGAGAATTTTGGCAGGGTAAGAACTGAACCGTAAAAGTCAATGGAAAGATTGCAGCCTAATGGTTAGGGCTTGTAACTCGTGATCAGAGGGTCGCAAGTTTTGCAATCATTGATGCTGAGAAAAGCAAGAAAAACGGCGTTCGTTTTCAACCGGCGTCGGGCAGTGGTTCTTAAGTTGTTCTTGTTTTTTTCGCGATCGCCATTCGGCAATCGTGATTTCTTTAAAAATATAATTAAATTTTTCTGAACAATTACAGGATATCTTCTGCAATCCATTTGCTGGATGCCTACATTCATTACTTACTTTCAAATAAGTAAGATATTTGCTAATAATTCGGTAGTACAAATGTTTGATATCTGCAAATGGTGTATCCTACCTTGAAGTAATTGTATATGAATGACAAGTGCACCTATAAACCTAAGTTTGAATCATTGTGAGTGTGAAACTATCCTTTACCAGTTAGTTCCCACAACACCATTCCAATTTTTTTTTATAAACATGTACTTTCAGTTTCTGGATGACTGCACGTCTCGTCTTGCCCTGAATTCTCCAGCTAGGGTCGTCTATTCTTGGACGGGCTCGGAAGTAACGGATCTGAACGATGGTAAGTTAAGCTAATTGCTATTTTCAGGCCGGGTGTTGACGTGCGGTGCATATATAGCGCTTTATCACCAAAGTCTCAAAGCGCTTAACATTATTTCCCCGGTCATTGGGCCCATGAAACATTCTAAATACCATCTCAGCTCCCTGGGGAGTATACAGCTCAATGCTGCCATTTTGGCGCAAAGCAGCTAAATCAATCACAATAACCATCTCCGCCCTCACAGGTACCCATTTACTCCTAGGTGGGGAGAAGCAATGAGTGACAAAGTGCCTTGCCAAAGGGCACTCGCACCATAGTCCCAGGCCGGACTCGAACCCACAACCTGTAGCTTTACCTACAAATTACAAATTCAATAATCCAGACCACGAGGCCACGGCACTCCACGGTGTTACCCCTAACTCAACCCATCAAAATCCAATCAAAATGTTCTACGGTGTAGCACAGCTGACACAGCATTCCTGGACGGATTAGCGTGCTGCGGTCATATTAGCTACTCCCCGGCATCAAGGGGTTAAGATAAAGAAAATATAAAATGAACAAACAGCGTCAAACAACAAAAGAACAAATTAAAATATATAACAAAATTAGAGCAGTAAAGCTATACATTTTATTTAAAATTAGAAATGGACGGTGTCAGTTGCGTCAGAAATCAATTACTAATTGATTATCGATCCTTGCCAAAACTTGCTCCTGGTAGGCTGTTTCGCTTCACCTCCTTGCAAGGAGTTTCATGGTTGCTTTTTCTCTTCCAACTTCATTCACCCTATCTAGTACCCCTCTTGGACCGCTGTCTGCAGTCCAGTACCACCCCTCTCTACGGCCCTGTCTGGGTCTCCAAGGGCGAAAGATTCAGCCCTAAAGGGGTCAAAGGTAAACTTGTATAAAGGTTAATTTTGTTGCTTGCCTGGATGTCGTGATATGTCGAGCTTTTGTTTTTAATTTGCTTTTATTATTATTAATTCTTTCTGGTTATAAAACCAAGAATCTCTCAAAAGGATCCCCTAGGCACTGTAACTTAAAAGCCTGAAGAAACCTGTAGAGGGAAGACATTGAGAAGAAGGTACAGTTTTAGAGGTGGGAGGAAAACCCCAGAAGAATATACTGGAGAAACCTCTACGGAATCAGGCAGAGACTGAAAACCCAATCCACATATTGGTCCAGGCTGGGAATCGAAGTCGGGTGACAGCGGTGAAAGGCGAGGAAAGAACTGCTATGTGAACCCGACTCAAAGGCAGGAATCCAACCTGGGTCACAGCGGTGGAACCTGACTCCCAGGTGGGGAATCGAACCTGGGTCACAGCGGTGGAAGGCGAGGAAAGAACATTACGTCAACCCGACTCCCAGGCAGGAATCCAACTGGTTCACAGCTGTGGAAAACAAGAAAAAAACGTTACGTCTACCCAACTCGCAGGCAGGAATTCAACCGGGTCACAGCGGTGGAAGGCGAGGAAAGAACTGTTACTTCAACCTGACCTCCTTGCTTTTCTAGCATTTTTGTTTTCAATATTTCGATCTGTTCCATTTGTTGAAAGCTTTTCTAGAGACCACCATCAGACACTGTAAACAGAAGCTACAGGCAGCCAACAGCTACAAGAAACAGCTGCGATACGGCCTGGCCGGCGAGACGCAGAAAGTCACCGTGATCGAGGTACTGTCCAAGACGGAACAAGAACTAGAGAAAGAACTACAAGAGGTAAGTTAAAATAGAGATCAAGACTATAAGCACCTCTTTTTTTTCTTTTTTTCTTTAGCAGCTACAAACAAAACTTTAAACAGATCCTAATTTCATGGCTAAAAATCCCTGCTTACTGTAGCAGAAAATTCTGTGCTTTAACTAGAATTTACTTTCATGGTTTTTTTTGTACAAGACTGAGGAAGGCATTGACGAGTTCACTGAGGCCAAACGAAACATGCAAGACGTCTTGGATGAGATTTCAGAATCAGTCCTGGAAGAAGAGGTACTGTTAAATTATCTTATGTCTGGAGAACCACAAGTTTGATTTGGTTCAAACTTGACATGAACGTAGACAGGGACATATTATGGATGACAATTGAAGTTTTGTCATTGATGATGCCATCGGGTGTGAAGTTAATTAAATAAAGGTTTTGGGTTTTTTCAAGAACGCTATTTGCAGAGGTGCAGGTTTGAATGGGTTGGTACTTGGTATGTGCATAGACAGGGATGTGTTATAGATGAACATTGAGATGTTAACATTATGTCATCTAGTGTCATGTTGCATCATGTTGGGTTTTTTAATGGATTTGCAAGATTTAACATATTTTAACAACAGAATTACAGATTTAAATCAATACAGACATTTCGGGTGAGGTAGAAAATGAATTTGTACATCTGGAAAAGCCAGCGTTTTATTTTTTATTTATTTGTTTCCATCCAGGGTGCGGGATGCACATACACCATGAAACACATCAAGGAGTTTGACTCGTCGCATCGTCTGGTGGGACAGCAGGGCATCAGGCTGAAGGTAAACAAAAAGTGAGGCAGAGTGGGCGGGGGAAAGGGTAGGGGAAGGGGTGGGGGAACACATCAAGGAGTTTGACTCGTAGCATCGTCTGGTGGGACAGCAGAGCATCAGACTGAAGGTAAACAAGAAGTGAGGCAGAGTGGGTGGGAGGAAAGGCGGGGAAGGGGTGGGGGAAGGGGTGGGGGAAGGGGTGGGGAAACACATCAAGGAGTTTGACTTGTCGCATCGTCTGGTGGGACAGCAGAAGTGAGGTGGTAAAGGGTGGGGGAACACACAAAGAGGTTTGACTCGTCGCATCGTCTGGTGGGCTAGCAGTGAGGCAGAGTGGTTCGGGAAGTGGTGGGGGATGGGTTGGAAAGGGTTCGGGAAGGGTGGGGAAAAGGTAAAGGCATAATAAATTGGAAAAAATCTACGTAAGAAATGTTGACATGATTTGCAAAGTAATGTTTTCCTTTGACTTTTGTTTTCCTCTCTGACAGGTGTATGAGAACGGTCACGGTGACGGGGAAGAGATGGTGTTCTTCAACTTGACAGAAGCATCCAAAGGCGTCGGCAACGACCACAATCTGCTCCTGCAGAGGGTACTTATCGCCCGCTTTGTTGCCGTCAAATGTATTGTTATGATTCACACTTAAGCATTGTAATATCCTACTCCAAAGAAGCTCAGGATGAATTGTTTGAATTTTGAGGCGTTCTGGCAAAATGAGACAGAACTGGGCACATAAGTGGAGGAAACTGCAAAATAGGTTTACTGTACATCCACATGTACATCATACTAGCGGACAAGATTTCGAACATGTTTTTTTGGGGGTGGGCTGAATATCCGACTTTTTATTATTTTTTTCCCCTCCGCTAGTTTCATCACTGTGATTATGAATGCCAGCACGTTTCTCCGGTTTTCTTTTTTGAAACCTAGTTACTGGACGTGTTGACTCGCTGGGTGCGCGTTGAGAAGAACACGACAGCCCTGAGCACCGTGGTCACCAAGATCTTTGACCGAGACGGCAGAGAGATCACCGATGTCTACTCCCTTAAGACTGACCAAGAAGTCTGGATTTCATTCGGAGAGCCCTTCAGAGACCCCAATGGTTGGTCCCGATGTATTAATTTTTTTGAAATAGACTTCTTCTTTTTTCGGGCAAATGCGATTATACATTTCAAAGTGAACAAGGAAATTGGCAAGGCAGGACTCAAACCTGCGACCTTCAGATTACCCGATCGGTGCTCTACCAGCTGAGCTATCTTGCCTGATGAAAGAAGGAAAGTTGAAAGTTTGATTTCACCAGCAGGTGTACACAATTCTCTAATTCTCTGAATTGTGCGTCTTGTTTTACAGTTTACTGCCTTCAGCTGACGTTTGACAAGGTGCAAGGCCTGGATCTGTACGGGGAGAGGAATGCAGCAGTCAGGGAACCGCTCAGCTCTGACGACATCCCAAAGGGAGAGGAAAGGTTGGTTGTTCTTCAGGTCAAAGATGTCAGAGGGTAAAAGTCAAAGGTCATAAGCACTGAATCAATTGTTTAGACTAGCAACTTTTCCTGTGAAGAGAAGGTCATGAAAATACGGTCAGTTTTTTTTTCTCCTGAATTTTGTTTTGTCAGGTCATGTTAGTTAAGATTTGGTGAGTTTCAGTTCATATTCAGTTTATATCTATAATATTTTGAGTCTGTTTGGCCTTAGTGGTTGTGCTCTTGGGCAAGACTCTTTACTACAATGAAGTTATTGTTCCATGACAAAGTATGCAGATTTGTTTGTTTGATGCTCCAGTCAATATCCTTGATATTGCTAGAGAAAAAAAAAGTAATCATTTTTGTGTGTACTTACAAATTAAAGTACAATACGTCTTTAAACCATATTAAATATGTTTTTTGTATTTGCGCCCAGACATAGTCATTGGGAGGCCACCATAGGTTTCCCACTCATCTACAACTACCAGGAAGTGACCTATGACCTTCCGAAGGATGTCCAGGATCAGAAACGTCTGGCCGTGGAGAAACACGAGCTAGATATCACTGGGCACTTCTTGCAATACAAGGTCAGATCGCTAACTTCACTATCTACACTACCTACTCAAAATATTAACCCGCCTTCCACGGGATTCTCCTGGAAAACTGCCTAGAATCAGTCTATCGTTGCACTTCTATACAATAGTTCTTTCATTCCTTTGAAACGTTCTCATTCTTATCCTGTGTGATAATTGTTCCTTCCGACTCCAAGTTTTTATATTCACCACAGTTCACTTGATTGTTTTTTATTACTAACTATTGTCTTATATTTGTACACATTCCCGCCGTGGATATGGCCACTGATGCCGGCACGGCGTTAAACCCTAAACTCACTCACTCACTCAAAATATTAAATGGTAGCGATGATTTTCCAATTTTCAGACTTATCGATATTTGTAATCTTTGTTATGTCTACTAACCATATTTCTAAAGAAATAGTAAGAAATTAATGGAATAAAAGAGTTTTAAGGAAAAACAATGGACATTTGTCCATATCACATGTACAAAACTCGAAATTTCAAAGGTCTTTTTCTCAATAGTTTACTTTTGCAACATGTTGATAAATGCAAACTTTAAACAGCCATAACTTGTTATTGGAATTGAAGTGCAACAAACAGCATTGTAAGGAGAAATATATCCTCTTTCCTAACACCTGAGAACCCTCATTTCAACATCTGCCCAGTTCCGTCTCATTTTTCCAGATCTATTTTATTTATTTATTTATTTATTTACAACAATCTTTAACGAGGGTAGCCCATCCAGCAGAAGCTGATAATTTGGGGGCCCTCGTGAACAATGAGAAGAAGGTACAGTTTTAGAGGTGGGAGGAAAACCCACGGAGTCAGGCAGGGACTGAAAACCCAATCCACATATTGGCCCAGGCGAGGTTCGAACCCGGGCCATAGTGGTGGAAGGCGAGGAAAGAACCGCTGCGCCAACCTGACTCCCCTCTAATATGTTGATTATTTGTTTTTACACCACAGGATGACCCCAGCAAGGTATTGTACTGCGAGTTGGCAATACAGCCCAAGAGAAAGCAGGGCAGCCGTGATGTCTGGCCGCCCAGATCACAGACATGGGTCATCAATAAGGTATTAAAATCCTCCATTTAAAAAGAATTAGCAAAGAAACTAATTCAGGTTTCGTTTTGACTCTTCAGAAGGGCTGCCTACATTATACATCATCTGATGTTCGAATGACAAGTGTACATAAATTAAGGACAAAGTATGTTTAAAGGTACGATACACCATTTGCAGATATCAAAAATATTTACTACCGAATTATTAGGAAATATCCTACTCATCTGAAAGTAAATAATGATTCTAAGCATCCAGCAAAATGATTGCGGTAGATATCCTGTAATTATTCTGAAGAAAAAAAATGTAATCGCCGGATGGCAATCGCGAAAAAACACAAATAACTTAAGAATAACTGCGCCTCGCCGGTTGAAAACAAACCTGTTTTTCTTGCTTTTCTCGCCATCCATGATTGTCAAATTTCAGAGAGGTCAGTTAAACGATATTTACTATAGAATACCCCCACATCTACCCATTTGTGATAATTCAAGCAATTACCAATTGTGTATCCTACCTTTAAAACCGACACCATTAATACGCCACCATCAACTCTGAGCGAGGCCGGAAATATCAGTCAGCAACTGGCTCGTAGCTGGCATGTGTGGGTGTGCTGCCCCAAATCCCGGCCTGGGCCCGCTGGGTTGATGTTCATGAAAAATAATCCTGCGCCTAGGTCCGGTAAATAAAAAAATTAAAATTAAAAATGAAATGGTTAAAACAGGCTGGTTTAAAACCCATGTGTCGGGCTCCCAGCCAATAAGAATTGCTAAATTGTCTAAGGGATTTATAAATATTTTTTAACAATTTAGTTTTTTGGTTCTTGATGACAGAGAGGTCAGATCTACTGTCGGTCCATGCCGCAGCTAGCCCTAGCGATCATTGACAAGTGGAAAGTGGATACACAATTTGCCGATGGAGAGACGTCTGCGCAAGGCTTGGCAGTGGGGCTAGAGAAAAGGTGGGTTGAACCACAGACAGGCTTTCGAGAATCCCTACTTTTTTCTATTTTTATTTGTGTGTACTTGCTCTCAAAGTTGTATTCGAGTTCCTGCAAGTCCTTGCACAAGTCCTTTTACAAGTCCAGTCACAAGTCCAGTCATAAAGCCAGTCATAAGTAACTGGTTGAACAATGACAAAGGAATGCTTTTGTCAAAGCTCATTTGATTAGCTTGTGATTTGAATGGGAACTGGAGGACTTGTGATGGACTTGCAGAGACCTACGGGGACTTACAGGGACTTGTGATGGACTTGACTACATCCCTGCTTGCTCCTACTCTTTTTGACTTTTCTTCTTAAAATTCCTACTTTCTTCTACTTCTTTGTCCCACAACTCCGAAAAAAAGAGAAATCTTGGTGAATATTTATTACTTAACAGTGTTACACACTGTCGAATTGAATTCACACAATGAAGGGCTTGGGTGCAGGAGTACTGCAACTGTACTTCCAAGAGCTTAGTTGAGGATGGAGCCCAAGTGTTGTGAGTACAGAACATGCCAAGTGAGGCTTATGATGCAGTGGACATGGGTGAGTATCACCAAAATCTACTCCTAAAAGCCGGCAAAAGTCCTACTTTTATTCTGTTTTTTGAAAGATTTGTTTCTACTTTTCTCCGACTTTTTTGTTTCGGTCTGCTTAAAAGCCGGGCGTGTTCTACAACAACAAAAACAGCGGTCTTTAACAATTCTGGTAACCAGAATTTAAAATCCAACAATTGTTTTCTTTCTATTCAGACAACAAGGCAACCCTTACCAGCAGTGGGCATTCGGCGAAGATGGCTTCATTTATTCCACGGTTAGCAACAATGGCAATAAAGTGTTTAACCATATACACGCAAAGTTTTCCCCAGATTCAAAACGAATGACGCATAAACACGTCACGAGCAAGGCCGGAAATGTCCGTCAGCAGCGAGCAAGGCCGGAAATGCGTGGGTCTGCTTCCTGATCCCATGGGCCTAAACCCGCCTCGAATCGAGTTTCAAATTTTGATCACCGCTCCTCAGCTCGGTGATGTTAAAATATTCACGACGCCAATTGGTTAAGGCTCTTTGTCACAATACATTGATTTTGTTTACCTTTGGCTCGAGTCATTATCAGCGTCCAGACTCCAAACCGGTATTAAGCATACTGTTTAAAACCGACCAACCACACCTTTTTTCCCCTTACCAACCACACCTTTTTTTTCCCTTACCGAGCGGTTCCGAAATGATAGCCTCATCAACCACTTCAAAATGGTTCCAACGGTTTGCGCTTCACTGCTCACCAATTGGTGTGGGCTTAAACCAGAAGTCTACCTTTCTCAGCTGTCCAAAAAGTAACCAACCAAAATACTGTTAAAACAACTTACTTATATTATTATAATTGATAGAGCATTAACATTCTAAATACCCATTTCTGTGCAAAGACTTTTTAATATATCACTGAGAAAAGGCACTTAAAAAAAAAAAAAAATGCATTACACTACAGAATTGTGCCAGATATCAAATGAAAGCTTATTTCCTGCTCTTTCTGACTAACTTTAAAACGTAAAAAAAATATTTTGAATACATCACACTCATTTTTGCAGAGCGGGTTAAAAATACCGTTTTTGTTGTTGTTTCAGGCCGAGCCCGATCTGGTGCTGACCTACGTCGAGGTCAAGCCGCAAGACAACGATGCGGTCGCCATGGAGATGATGACGGGTTTCGGCCAGCAGCAGCAGCAGCAACAGCAACCTCAGGACCAGTTGTCCGCCCCTTATGGCGAGGATCCCGACTTCGAGTCCAACGGGGAGGAGAATTCTGCTGCAGAGGGAGTCGGGGAGAAGGCGGACGAGACGAAGACGTCGGATGAGACGAAGACGGCGAAAGACCCCTATTCGGGTCAGGTGTACACGGTTACTGTCATCCCGCGGCTACCGGCTAGGCACCCGTGGGCCAAAGCTCAGAGGTAGGTTTCTCAGAAATGTGACCTCGCATAATAAAAAAAAAAATTTTTTTCACGCAGTGCACACACCCGCCGCTAACGACACGATTATAGATCAGCTCTCTAATGCGATGGGGATATTAAAAGGCACATACTGAGGTCAAATGTCATTTGAGGGTAATCGCAAAAGTAGGCCAGTCTCAAACAAAATTAACCTTTTTTCTTGTTCTCTTCTTTCTTTTAATCTAAATAATATCCCAGGTGTTAACCAAGTTCAACATAATATTGCACATAAAAGTTATTGATATAATTAAATTAAACAGTGGTGGCTAATTGAAAAGGAAAAGAGTATTAAGTAACCACCTGCACAAAGGAAAATCTGTGTAATACACAAACTTGGATGGAAGTGTTCTTTGACTACTGTTACGTAATCGCTCATTTCTCTGTAATTACTGAACCGAATCAAGCGTGGTTTTCTTTAGCCAACTAATTTGACTTTATTTTGTCGTTTGAATTTTTCTGTTCCAACCCTTGTTTAGGAAGTTACGATCACCTAAAAGTGCGTTGTAATTTTTGTTGAGACATCCTGTAGTTTGAAAACTATTCTTATTGTGTGTTTTTGGGAAACCTTAGATGGGCGCTGAAGCAAGAGAGACTGGACAACCTGGGCCAGTGGAAGCACACCAAAGCCCAGAACCCGCTGTGGAACAAGCTAGCCTACTCCTGGCCAGTCAACGGCCGAGGAGAGTGGAACGAGGACTGTGATTGGCCCATGGAAGGCTACCTCATCCCCTATGCCCCACCCATCAAGAAGGCGGCTCGCAAACCGAGCACCTCGGAGGCCGAAGCCTACGGCAAAGAACAGAAGGAAACGCCAGTTCGAAGTACGGCCCTCATTTTTTGTAATTTTTTTTTTGTATTCGTGAATTAGATTGTTTTCCCACTATTTTTAACCTATAAGCCAGGTCAGTATTTAAACTGCACATGTACATGCAGTTGTAAACCACACAACGACCGAGGATTGTCCGTTGCGACACTCCAGGTACATGAACATTTTATCGTGAAAGTTTACAACAAGTCTTGATCTTTTGGATTTTGCTTTTTCGATTTACAGCTGTTCCGTTGAGGCTGAGAGTTCTGAAGAATGGCGAAACGGACGCTCATCGGCAAGCCTTGGTCGTGGGACCAGACCTTACTAATGTAAGCAGTACGAGATGATTCATAAAGAAGCAATTATTATTATATATTTCTGGTAATGAAACCAAGGATCCCTCAAAAGCGCCCAAGGCACTGTAACTCGCAAGACTGAAGAAACCCGTAGAGAGAAGACAATGAGAAGAAGGTACAGTTTTAGAGTTGGGAGGAAAGACAATTTGTCATCAGATTACTAAGATCAAAGGTCATGTAGGGGTCATTTGAAGTCGTCATTTAAACACACAAAAATACAAAACGTAAGAATTGACCGCGAGAAAAGGCGACACTCGCAACTCTGATGCACTGACCCTTGAGTGGGAAGACAAATTGTTATCGGATTACTTAGGTCAAAGGTCATGTAGGGGTCATTTGAGGTCGTCATTTAAACAGGCACAAAACATAATAATCGACCGCGAGAAAAAGAGACACTCGCAATCCAAGGATCACATGTTTTTAGGTTGGTTTTGATTATTCTGTATTTTTTTTTAAACAAACCAAATAGTAGAATTTGAACCGAATGTTTCATAATTTGGTTTTAAATTCTGTCACTGGATTTTTACAAACTTGTTAACGTCCAGATGATGAGAGACCTGAATCGGACCGCGCTGAACGGCAAGCGGCCCCATCGTCGCAGCCAATCGCGAGAGAAGAGCCTTGAGCAGCTGGAGCAAGAGACGGTGCAAAAGAGGCAGGCTAAGAAAGACGACCTGAAGACGCTGGAGTTCCAACTGGTGAGCGAGATGGAGAAAGAACTTGACCCTGCGGCACGGCCAGGATTCTCAGAGTTTTGTTAAACTCATAAACCCCTGTCACTTTAGACTATTAAACAATTTTTTTTTTATAGTGTTGGGTGAGGGGGGCGTCGTTGTTTAAGGTCGGGGTTATTTGTTTAAAGTCAGTTTTTTTGGTTTAAATAGGGCGTAAAGGTGGCATTGTTGTTAAAAAACGGCATTGTTTAAAGGGGTGTTTAATTTAGGTGGTTGTTTAAGAGGGCGGTTTTATAAAATAAAATACAAATTTGGGGAGGGGGGGGATTTGTGACGTACTCAGTTGTGCCTCTAGTGCCCAAATGTGACAATTGTTTTCACAAGTCCTATTTACAAAATTGCCATAGACTTGTATTGCGCCATTTGGTGGGTACGAGTTGACTTGCGTACGTGTTGACTCGTGTGCAGGTTGACTCTGTTCCGAGTCGAGTTGGGTATAGGTTGAGTTTTCCACAGGCCGAGTATGGCACAGGCTGAGTATGGCACAGGTTGAGGTAGATATGAGTTGAGATACGAGTTGACCTGGGCACTAGTTGACCTGAGCACAAGTTGACCTGAGCACAAGTTGACCTGGGTACAAGTTGACCCGAGTACAGTTTGGCTTGTACGAGTTGATATCTAACCATTGGCCCGTTTCTACAGTTCCTGGATCGCTGCACGGCACTGCTCAACCTGCCCTTCGCGGCCCGCCGCCTCTTTGATCAGGACGGCCGCGAGCACGCCGCCTTGGACCATCTGCAGCGCGACCAGCTGGTCTACGTCTCCTGTGGGGAGGTCTGGAACGACCCGCACCTCTCCGGTCAAGAGCAGCAGCGACGGACGGTACTGGCCACGCTGGCCGCGGACGTCAACGCCATGAAGCAGTACTGCGCACTGCGTAACCCCACGAGTAAGTTTTTGGCAGCCGGAGCACGTGGTCTTGAATCTGACGTCACCCAATACTACAAAATACTAATTGAGTAAACTGCAGTATCTGGTATCCACCATTTGCAGATATCAACAAATTAAATTATATACGCCGGTTGAAAACGAACAATTTCTTTCTTGCTTTTCTGAGCATTCATGATTGTAAAACTTCATACAGGTCAACCCCCAAAATTCTCCTATTCATGATAATTCAAGCAATCACCAAAGGTGTATCCTACCTTTAATATCTAGGATGTTAGGTTTAAATAGACAATAGATCATTTGTGAGTTGTGCATAATTATCATTAATTTGAAGCAGCAAAAGTGCTCAAAATATAAAGAAAGGTGCTTGACAAAAAACATTGCTAAGTTTTAGCTCTGTGAAAGCTGTACATTCCGAGAAAACAATATTCTTAATATTTTGATTTCAATTCAACATTTGCCGAGTCACAATAAATTGTTGACCACAGTTTGGCCACAATCTGCACGTTCTTAATCATTTTGGGGTTAGTTCCAGTTTTTAATTTATATACTTGAGGCCAATTTTTGCCCTGAATTTAAATTTAAGCTGTTAATATTTTGCATGTTGCACAGATATGGTACTGGAAGTGGAGGGACCTCTGGCCGCAGGGAGCTCTCTAGTGGTCAACCCGATCGCAGTGTCCCCTGAGGAGAGGCTGCACCTTCTGCAAGGTCCCACCCCGGAGGAGGAGCCTGAGGAGGAGGGGGAGACAGACGGCGACATGTATTCAAATTTGAGGTTAGACAGGGTGCCGTGTGTCTGGGGAATCCTCCGTGGCCCGCCTTCCATGGGATTCTCCTGGAAAACTGCCTAGAATCAGTCTATCGTTATACTTCTATACAATAGTTCTTTCATTTCTTTTGAAACGTTCTCATTCTTTTCCTATGTGATAATTGTTCCTTCCAATTGTTTATATTATCCACAGTTTACTGTAGATTGTTTTTTATTACTACCTATTGTCTTATATTTGTACACATTCCCGCCGTGAATATGGCCACTGATGCTTGCACGACGTTAAACCCAAAACTCACTAAAATTTGAGGTATAAATGTTAATTTGTTTTAATTTTTTTTCTTTTGGGGTGGGGGGTTTGAAACCTGGAAAAGCATTGATTTTTTAATTTATGTGTACCACCCCATAAATGGGTAATAATTTAAAATTTTTAATCTTTGTGAATGAAGCATTTTATTTTTTTAGATGTCACGGTAAAACAACAAATAAGAAGGAAACAATTGTTAAAAAGCAGTGTTTTTTTTCCTTTCTCGGCAGTGCTCACGAGCGTGCCCACATTGCCTCAGAACAGCGGGCTGAAGGCTTGAAGTGGCCCTGGGAACGAGTGCTGAACGTCAGCCTGGACCAGGTCATGGAGGTCAACCAGGGGTCAACGAGTGATGAGGCGGCGTTTTCTAACGCCGAACTCTACAAGAAGTTCAAGTTAGTTATTATTAATTATTTCTGGTAATGAAACCAAGGATCCCTCAAAAGCGCTTCAGGCACTGTAACTCGCAATCCTGAAGAAACCTGTAGACAGAAGACAATGAGAAGAAGGTACAGTTTTAGAGGTGGGAGGAACACCAAAGAAGAATATCCTGGGGAAATCTCAGGCAGGGACTGAAAACCCAATCCACATATTGGCCAGGGCGGGGTTCGAACCCGGGTCATAGTGGTGGAAGTCGAGGAAAAAACGTCTACGCCCCCCCTGACTCCCCTGATGTGTGGCACTGGCATCCATCCTGATGCTGCTTGGATTGTCATGAGTGAATCTTTCGGGATTTCAGTGCTACTAAATTGAAAAGATAAAAGAACACCCCAGTTCGCGCCGGGATTCTTTTGGCAAAGACTGGACCCAGGCACAGGATTGTTCTTCACAATCCGCTGTCCAAGATAAGTTCAGGCCGGCATCTGTGGGTAGCACACCCTGGTATTTCCGGCCTCGCTTGATGTGAGCCGGTCGCTGACGGATATCAACAGCCTCGCTCAGGACGTGTTTATCCGTCATCCAATGCGTGTATACCCGTCGTCATCCGAAAAAATTGAAGAGATTGTCGTGTTCTATTTTTCAAAACAAAAAAAAACGTTTGGAAAGAGAAGTGTTTTCAGGTATCTTGTGTGTCTAAACTTTTGTTCGAAAAAGGTTTCCATCGTCTTTTAGATTGCTCGAACAAATGCACAAGAGTTTGAATTCAGTTACCCTGTCCCCCATACCTTTTGGTGCATTTATCTGCCATGTTTTAACCCAAGAGAAAACTTGTGCACAAGCTAAGTTGGAATACCTAACCGGCTTTTTATTTCCGTTGCCAGGCCCAAGCAGTGTAAGAGCCCGCGTAGTACCCGTCTATCCCACCAGCGTTTTGTCTTTGCCGATGGCTTCTTGGCCGTCCAGACTGCCCCGTACCTGGTGGTAGGGCTGGAACAACCCCAGCTGGAGCTGTCAAGGGTGGCACTCTGCAAGAAGAGTACAGAGGATGCCTCCCAGCGATGGGAGGTCGATACGCAGGGGTGAGCTTTAACCGGCCTTCAAGTTTCCCTACTCTTTCTTAGTGTTTTGCAATGACTATGCATTCACTATTTCTGTACTCTGTCCGTCTGTCTGTCTGTCCGTGAAATTTGTTTGTTAAAGTCAAATTGCAATCAAACTCGGGTCATGTATGCATGCATGCACTATTGTAACCTCCGTATGGTGGTTGTGTTAAAGGTCAAGTCCTGAGGTCAAAGGTCATTTGAGGTCAAGTTGTAAAATGGGAAAACGCGAAAGTAGGTGAGACGCGTGGTTCAAGAAACATCATTCTTTTCTGTGTGTTTCTACTTCTCTTTCTTGGAATTCCTACTATTCCTAAAAATGTCTTATTGAGTGTATTTTTTTTCGTAACTCTGTAAATAACGCAATGAAGGGATTGGGGCGCAGGAGCACTGCAACTGTAATTGATAGGCGCAAACAAGTTTAATTATTTATATTTTTGGTTAACTGACGACATTAGGTTGCTGCACTCCAAGTTAAACCCAGACCTGGTTCTTGGAGCTCAGATGCCGAGCACAGCATCGGATGACGATAGCGGCAACGCTGCCCACAGCACCAGCAGCTTCTGCGGTCAGCCGGTCACCCTGCAGCATCGAAGGACGGTCCGCTACGGCGCGGCCAACCAGAAGTGGTTGCTGGAGAAGGAGACGGGGTTCGTGGACGCGTTTGCCGCGGACGTCCGGGACAAAGGTTGGTAAACCGTGAATTATTTTGTTTTTTCTGTGTCGGGCTTAGCAAGTTAAAAATTGTGACCCAACCCTGCGATATTTGTTTTCTTTGGTGTGCCTACCAACTATATTTTGTACAGAAATGTATAGAAGTAGTGAAATAAAAGTGTTTTAAAGAAAAATCAATTGTCATTTTTCCATATCACATGTACAAAACTAGAAACTTCAAAGGCCTTTTTCTCAACATCTTACTTTTGCGACATTTAAATGCGAACTTTGAACAGTCATAACTTGTTAACGGAATGTCGGAATGAAACGCAACAAACAGCATTGTAAGGATAATGTTATCCTCTTTTTCTAATACCTGAAAACCTCATCTCAACCTCTGCCCAGTTTTATCTTATTTTGACAGAACCCCTCACATATGTTCTGTTTTTGTTTTTTATTTGTAGAAATCACAGCAGCAAATAAGGCCAGTGTTTGCACATTTGCTGTGTGCGGAGAAACCCCATTGGAACAAACGGTAAGTCATAGCAGCCTTCGATCGATTTAGGTAGAACCTGTTTTTTTTATCTGTTCAATCTTTGTTTATAAGTAATTAGAAATGTACAAAACAACATCTAGGTAGTTATTGGAAACCAATATTGTCCTCTTTCTAGCAATTCTTTGCTTCCCAGCTATTGTCAGATGTTTGTGTTATATTTTGTTGGCATTCCTTTAAAGAATTTTTTTCAGAAATTTCAAAGACTGACTTTATATGTAACCTGTCACTCACAAAACTTTGGAAATTGCCGTTTTGAAGTATTACAAAGTAAAGTCCGTCCCGAGTCAATGTGGCTCATCAGGCCGATGTTTAACTCTGGTTTCTTTAGCATGAAACGACTGAATATTTCTATTCTGCCTGGATGGTATGCCAGTCCATCGTAGGTTACTCCCCAGCTAATGCCGGTACAAATTTCTACTCCTGGGTGGAGTGAGGCAAGTAGGGGTGAGGTGGCTTGCTCAAGGACACAACAAATGGCCAGCAGCTAGATTCGAACTTCGACCCTCTGTTCTCGAGTCACGAACCCCCACTACTTTGGTCACATTCCCCCATTTCAGTTTTGCCAAATTGCCAAATTGAAAGGTCCTCAATATGCACGTCCTGTTCTATCTTTTAACAAATTAAAAAATTTAAAATTTGTTGTCTCTCTATGTGTAGGGTTTTGTCGTTACAAGCGTCCAGTCAGCAGACCATGTGATCGTGTGCGCTGCCTGCGCTCGTTCCATGAGGGCCAATCACAGACTACGGAGGCTAGAAGACACGAAGGAATTCGTCTGCGCAGTGGGTTACGCTTCAAAGCGCAATGCCAAGATGACTGGGTGCTTTCAGTGTCTGAACGGAAAGGTAACATTGCATCTGCTGTTCGTAAATATTCATCAATTCAGTCTAGTGGGAAAACCCACGAAATCAGGCAGACTGAAAACTCAATCCACACCTTAGCCCACGCCGGGGTTTGAACCCGGGTCATAGCGGTGGAAGACGAGGAAAGAACCGCTACGCCAACCTGACTCCCCTGTACTGTACTGTAGTCGTCACCATACAAGAGGGCAGCGTTTCTCTATTCAAATACTCTCATTCTTGTTCTGGTGCTTGTCAGGTTGATCTGTCCACTTTCGAGGCATCCAACACCGTCGCCCAGTACGACAAGGAGCTCAAGCGACTGCGACAGATGTCCAGCGCTCGCGTCATCGCCAGGGAGATATCGGCCTACCAGACAGTACAGATGGTGAAAATACTAGCCCATCGGAACGGGCACGGGCGGAGCACGGAGGGCGTGGTCATGAACGGGTCGACTGTCAGGGGTGTATGTATATATGAAGCCCCTTCCCCCCAATAAAAATGAGGACGGGCGGGGTCAAAAGAGAATCCAGATGGGCGAAGCACAGAGGGTGTGGTCATGAGGGAATCGACTGTCGGGCCAAGGAGATATATTTATGTGCTGGGATGAGGACGGGCGGGGTTGGGAAGAAACGGGTTTGGTTAGAGCACAGGGCTTGGTTGTGAGTGGATAAACAGTTACATATTCACCTGCTTAAATGGGGAATAGGGGAACATTGTGGGTGTGGTGGACATAAGTAGATATGTACAGGTTCATTTGTTTAATTATCGATGGGTGTGGTTAATAGAAAATGAGTTTGGGCGGAGCATGCAGGGCGTGGTCACCAGTGGATCAACAGTTGGGATACGTGTACACGACAAAAGCAAATTGAACGGCAATGCTAATTGCATGTAATTTATATTCTTTTTTTCCTCTGTTTTTTTTTAGTTGTTAGACCAATGCACCTACAATCTGCAGCTGTCCACGGCGGCACGTAGACTGTACACGCAAGAGGGTACGCTGATCCTTACAGTGTCCGATCTCATACAGTGGAACCTAGCGTGCTACGGAATGGCCGGGATGGACATTAACGAACAAGGTAAAAAAAAAATATAGGACCGTCTCTTTTTGTGGCCTGCTCCAACGAAACCCGGACAAAGTTATAAAAAAATATTTAAAAAAAATTAGATTTTTGTTTTTGTCCAAATACTCTAGGTTCTCAGTTTTAAAATGATGTATCATTGACATATGTACCCCCACTCTATCTCTCCTGACAACCTAATTATGAGACACAGCTTTGAAATTCAGAAAAGCATTTGTGCCCTTGGGCAAGACACTGAACAACAATTGCCTCGCTCCACCCAGGAATATAAATTGGTACTTGTGAGGGTTCGAGGTCGAATGTGCTCTGATATCGGCTGCCGTGTTGTCTTGTGGCCTGATGAATAGAGGTATAATCGTCAAGCGCTTTGAGATTGTTGATACGACAAAGTGGGAAAGAAGAGAGTCATCCGCAGAGGGAAAGAAGAGAGTCAAATAAACAAAATTTGAGAAAAGTACACAAAAACAAAAAGCTAGTATTGTGACTTTGGGCGTGATCCCTGGTTACATGGAAATTACGGGTTTGTAGCTTTCAATAATAATAATTTTAAAAAGTCAGTTCTTATATAGCGCAAGTATCTACCAAGACTGGTACTCAAGGAACTTGAGGCTTTCACCTACAAGGTAATCGAGGCCTTTAACTTCTGCCCCCTGAACTAAGAATCCAGTGTTTCTCTTTCAGCGGACAACGAGAAGGACAAGACGGCGGAGAAGCGACAGGATTCCTCTGCAGAGCTGAAGGCGTCCTCTGTGCTTCGCATTCCTGTTGAGGTCTGGGTGTCGTGCGGAGAGCAATTTGTCCGGCCAGAACGTGAGAAGAAATTTTTTTTTTTTGCCTCAAGTATCAGTGGAAAAGCTGTGTTTAAATTCAATCTCTTAGGGTAATTCCGTGTCAATTTAACACGCTTTTGTACCCGACCCTCGCAGAATAAAATTATATTTGGTGTTGTGTTTGCCTATATGAGAAACCTGCAAAACCGATTATTATCAACAATGGGTGGATTTTTTTATTTGGGGGGAGGGGGTGTATTTTATAGTAAATACTGTTTAACTGACCTCTCCGAAGTTTTACAATCATGGATGCCGCGAACAAAATATAATTATTTTGTTCAAGAAGTTGAAAATCACCAAGTGCGTGATAACAAAAAATCACTGTTTGGTATAAAGTTCACCAATCAGAACAAGGCTAAACCACTTCCGGGGTCTGCTGTTTAGAATAAGATAGAAACCAGATCCAGAGAATGGGGTTAATTCCAAAACAAGTAGGTAATGGGATGAGCTGATGATAACCTTGCGTTCTCTTTCTCAGACGTTGACTACAAACGGAAGCTACTTCTTCATCAGCGAGAGGAACGCGCTGGAGTCGTCTTGGAACTTGAAAAAGAGAAGCACGTCTTACGTCAGATGCAAGGTACAATTCTTCATTGTACTTCCATTTTCAGGGAGACTTTAATATTCAAATACTTTAAAAAACTCGCGTCGTAAAAAAAATATGTAATTTTCTAAATTTTTGTTTTTCTTTAAACATTTTTAGTATTCAGAGTCGGCAGGTTCTTAATTCAATAAATACCAAAATGCTGGGTTTTTTTTGTTTTGGGTAAGGACGAAGAGCTAATGGCATGGAGGGTCCGCAGTACATCAGCACCTTGAGCCCCGACGCACCCGTCATGGTGGAAGGGGGCTGGACCCAGCCCAGCGTGGGAGAGGTCAGAAGGTCACTAGTGGTACACCAGCTGGAGAATCACCTGCAAGAGGTCAAAGGTCAGCAAAAGCAACAACAGACCAATCACGGCGCTGCAGCCAGGCCGGTGATCGATGGCAGCAAGAAGCTGTACAGTCAGCCCAATTTGGTGAGCGACTCTAAGCTGTTGGTTTGTTTGTCCTACACGATATGAATGCATTTCCTATGGTCCGTTTCCAAATAAAATTAATATGCATACTTACTGGTATTTCTAGACAATCACATACAGGTGTAAAGCACAGCATGTCCTAAAGGTAGGATACACCTATCAAAAATATATCGAAAATATTCACTATCAAATTATTAAGAAATATCTTACTTATCTAAAAGTACTGACTGAGTCTAGACATTCAGCAAAATGATTGCGCTAGATATCCTGTAATTATTCTGAAAAATTGAATTTCCAGACGGCGATCGCGAAAAAACACAAATAACATAAGAAAAACTGCTCGACGCCGGTTGAAAGCAAACGCTGTTTTTCGTGCTTTTCTCGGCATCCATGATTGTAAAACTTCGGACAGGCCAGTTAAACGATATTTACTATAAAATACAACCCCCCAAATATAACCATTCATGATAATTCAAGCAATGACCCTACCTTTAGGGACGCATCTTTTTAAAATTCTGTTAGTAGTTGGTTAGTACGTAATCTGCGAATATTAAGAATAATTCTGGGTGCTAATCATCCTTACTTGCAGCTGATAAGCTGAATTGCGAAGAAAGTGGCTACGACGTGGTCAAGTCGATGGCATGTAGACAGCCGCCATACGATCCTTCTTTTTGATCCGCGCCTTAACGTAAAAAACAGAAATCTCGACAAATATTTTGTTTCAGAAGCGCGTCAAGGTCTACAAGAATGGGGAGTCTCCCGACAAGCACGCCCTTGCCTGGGGCTTGTCCCTGACCGAGATCCTGCGCGACGGCACAGCCCGGCTGGACATGCGCAGAGCAGCCGTGCAGATCTACACGACCGACGGCCAGAGGGTGAGCGACTTTGACGAGATCAAAAGGGACCAGTTGCTCTGCCTGTCACACGGCGATCACTTCAAAGGAGCCAGAGGTGGGTTTTGTGAGGCACGGTGTTTTTTTTCGGTTTTTATTTTTGCAGACACTAAGGATCAGCGTACCCTCTTGCGTGTATAGTCTACGTGCCGCCGTGGACAGCTGCAGATTGTAGGTGCATTGTTCTAACAACTGGGGAAAAAATATTTCTTGCAGTTCTTGTGACGTGTTTATCCGTCATCCGTTTTGAATTTCGTAAAAACTTTGCATGTGTACATGTCCTCCAACTTAAAAGAAATTGTTTGAAATCCTTTCAACCAGTTTTTCTCCTCAAAATGGCCTAAATTTTCAGCAATCTGTACAGAAGACATTGCACTTTTCTCTCCTTTTTGGCAGGAAGTCGTAATCAGGTCGAGGTCAAGGCAAATTGGTCAAGAGCTAGAAAGAAGGACGGTCCACAGGCCACGGACATCTTGGTGACCTCCAATAAACACCCAGCGGTCAGGGTAGGTAGACACATCGTCATTACTGGGTCTCGGGCGAGATTTGAACCCGGTAAAGGTTTCGTTGACAGTTTTTGTTTACCTTTTCCTTTTCTGGAAATTCATTACTCTTTCCTACTTTGTGGTCCCACAACTACGAAAAATTAAAATCTCATTGATTTGTTTTCTCATAACAGTATTACGCACTTTCATATGTAAATCACACAATGAAGGGCTTGGGTGCAGGAGTACTGCAACTGTACTTCCAAGAGCTTTTTAGTTGATGATGGAGCACAAGTGTTGCGAGTACGGAACATGCCAAATGAGGCTTATGATACTGTGGACATGAATGAGTTTGAGTAAGCACTTAAAGACAGCAACGTAAATGACAGCCCTGACCTAAACACCACCGGGGCTACACCAGTAGGGCTACCCTTACCCTAACACTATCTCAAGCCGCACGGCAATGTCGTGTTGGTTGTAGTTAAACAGTGCCTTCCAATGAATATCAACGAAAACTACTCCTGAAAGCCCCAAAAGTCATACTTTTGCCTCGCTATACTGGAAATTTCGATCCTAATCTAATCTTTCATCTGGATTTGCTCGATAGCCTGTTAATTTTGTTCTTCTAATTTTCCTCTCTTTTTTATTTTCTTCGGGTGCAGGTTGATCCGTTTGGCCCGCCGTCGTTGGCTCTGACAGATTCCCTAACTGAAGACTGATTGTCATTTCCACGTACAAAGGTTTGCCCAGACGGCAAGTTAACCATTTGCTATCAGAATTATTTTTGACCGAAAAAACCAACAGCATTCAGAAGAGAGAGAAGAGAGACTAGGGCCCTTTTCCAAACCCCTGGCTTCGGCTGTGTCTCCGACTTCAATCCATTGCTAGACTGCACGAATGAAGCCCGAGATGAAGACGAAGCTGGGGTTTGGATAAACGACCAAGATGTATCATCCAATTGTCATTTTGTATTATTGTATTTTGTAGATTTGATTGGAGGATTGTGAGTCACGCGGCATTCATTTAGTCAAACCATTGCATGGTCTACGTCTGACCGTGCATTTTTGGTCACATTCACTGAACATTTCCGTCCCATCCTATTTGATCTATTGCACGCTAGACCGGAGATGCGTGCGTTTTGTACACAGCAGTACAACACGCCCCCCGTATGTTCGGTATAGAGGCATTTCACTCTATATTAATTGTAAGTTTGAGCATTATTACATTCAAATTCAACAAAGTTTTCAGTATTTAAGAGCAAAGCGACAGTAATGGTAATAGCGTGACCTCTAGATAACACATAACATCCAATGAAAAATAAGTCTAGATTAAAGACTAAAATATCTTAAATATTTACATTTAGTACTGTGGAGCTTGACAAAGCTCCCTAAACACAAATCTAACGATAACGCTCACATTTTGCATGTTAAAACGAAATTAAAAAGATTTTACCCCACCCCCCCCCCCCCCTCAAAAAAAAAGGAAGAATGTTTATTTGACAAACAAAAGTCACACATCACTACATTCCCCTACACTACATTGGCAAACAACGCACATGAAATACCTCTCAGTATTTTTTTAATTTGACACTGCATTTGTTGTTGTGATGCCTGTAGTTCGGAAGATTTTGTACATTTCGTAAATGTCAACTTTTGCGTTGAATTGGCCTAATTGACTGAATATTTGAAATAAAATTTGAGCCTTGCGTGTTGTGTAAGAACACTGGGTATTTTACATACATTTTACTCATTTGCACAGGTACACTGACTGTTGCTTGCTCAAAAAGGATTGGCTTAAAAATGATTTGTAATTAACAATATTGATGAATAATTTTTCAATTTTGGTAGAGTTTGCTAGATCGAATCTAAGTCAGAGGCATCAAGCATTACATTTAAAGGTGGGATACACCATTTGCAGATATCGAACAATTTAACTACCGAATTATTAAGAAATATTTTACTTATTTGAATGTAAATAATAATCCTAGGCATTCAGCAAAATGATTGCACTAGATATCCTGACATTGTTTCGTAAAATTGAATTTGATACAAAAACATTCCTGATGGCCGGACGACAATCGCGAAAAAAACAAGGACAACACGAACAACTGCCGAACGCTGGTTGAAAACAAACGCTGTTTTCTTTTGGCTTTATTCCACGGCATCCATGATAGGATACACCATTGGTAATTGCTTGAATTATCGGGAATGTATGGATTTGGGGGGGTTGTATTTGAGAGTAAATCCTGTTTAACTGACCTGTCCGAAGTTTTACAATCATGGATTCCAAGAAAGGAAGAAAAAAAAATGGCATTTATTTTAAACTGGCGTAAGGCAGTTGTTCTTGTTTTTATTTTCTAAAATTCAATTTTTCAAAGCAATTACAGGATATTTATAGCGCAATCATTTTGATGCCTAGAATCATTATTTACTTTTAAATAAGTAAGATATTTCTTAAAAATTCGGTAGTAAAAAAAAATTGCTATCAGCAAAATGGTGTATCTTAGGTGTCCAAAGTTGTCAACATTTTAATGGTCGTACAAAGCGTACGACAGGGGGGAGGGGGGTCGGAGGCCGCGTACAACTTTAAATGGTGAATAAAATGTTGATTTTGTATCGTACAATCAGCAAAGGAAAATTATATAATTTGAGGTTTGGTTTTTTTAATCAGAAGCGATACAAAGTCTGCTGTTCCAAAAGGATTGCTTCAACAGAACTGGTATACCTTGTTTACAGCTATTGTGCAACTCCGAGAAAAAAACTGCGATGCGTCCCTAGCGTAGCTGGCGCGAGGATAGGATACTTTTGACGCCGCCCGCCCTACACGCCGCAGCGGCCGAGTTGGCAATGATTTCGTACAGCGCAACGTTAACCACGAGGTGTACACGTACGTACGTACGTATGTACGTACGCGCATGGACGAATCCCACAAGTGTGTGACTATACATACATGTATATGTACATGTAAATGACGTACATAGAGCGCGAATGTGCCAAGCGTGAATGAATAAACCTTTGACACGACTGTACTGCGAATCGTTCCCACAGCTGTGCATGGACATGGTGCACGCCATGCCCCACCGCGCTCTACCGGTGTTTGGAGGTTGTACTTATTGCAGTCCGATCGTTGCAGTCCAGAGACCAGCCATGCTTTTAGCATACAGCAAGTACTATGAGTACATTGTTTTTGACAAAATTTAATGTTTATCTGATTTTGTTTTTAACTTGCATTGATCATCAGCAACATGAATAACATTGCTAATAGTAATACTCAGTGCAGCACACATGTAAAATGATGATATTGATAAAACATGTGCATCAACATTGAAAAAATAAAATGTTGAAAAGTACTACTTTGGGGGAGGGAGGGGGGGTCTTGAAAAGTAGTACGCTCTGTACGACCTTAAAAATGTTGACAACTTTGGACGGCCCCTTAGATTAATGCAAAATAAAATGTTTTGTGTAAACCACTGCAATGCATGTACATATTTTAAAGATCATATTTGTCTACACAGCTCTCCCTGGCTTCTGGTGTAGATATTTTATGTTCAAGTCGATTAAAATGATACTTTAATATTATTTTGTGAATTAAAAAAAAAATGTGCTTTCATTTCCTTAACTACTGCAAGAAAGATTATTCAATTTCTCTTAATTTCTCTGGCATTTTATTTACGTTTTTTTTATATTTTTTTTATATGACTTTACTCTTTCCTTTCACTATTATTTGTGTAATAAAAATAAAGATATTAAAAAAGAGTGAGAGATCTAATTGACTTTTTGGTTTTGTTTGTGCGTCAACATATTATTTTTTCTATAATCAGTATTCCTTCACATGTCTCGTTAACAACAGCCAGTGCCCAATGTCATGGAGCTGCTGAGGGGCATGTTGCACTGGAGCCAGAACACTAACTTTGTTCACACTCGAACCCAAGCTCGAGTTCAATCCCAAACACAAAATAAACGAAGGCGTTATTACCCATTAATACAAATATTAACTATTTTACACCGTCCATTGTACCATGCTTAAATAAAAATAAAATAATAAACGGCCTCCCTTCTCCCCTTACACCACACCATGATTACTATTTTTTGAGTTACACCGTTAATCCGAAACACTTATTATATTTGCACTCGAACCCTAACAAAAAATTGCTACATATACTTGACTTTGTGAACTCGCATTTTTTAGGGGTACATTACATTCGAGCCCGAACACAAACTTTGTTCGAACACGAACCTGAACAAGAACTACTGCTCTTACTCGACCTCGTTGACTTACATTTTTAGGGGGTTAAGTTGCACTGAAGCCCAAACACGAACTTTGTTCGCACTCAAACTCCAGCAAAAACTCGCTACTCATACTCGACCTTGTGAACTCACATTTTTAGGAGGTATATTGCACTTGAGTCGAAACACTAACTTTGTTCACACTCGAACCCGAGCTCGAGCTCAAGCCCAAACACAAAATCAATTAAGGCGTTAATTCCCAGTAATACAAATATTCACTATTTTACACCGTCCATTTTACCATGTTTGCAGGCCACATTTCTATTGTACATTGTTTACAGGCGACATTATTTTTACACAAATTACATGTAAATAAAAAAATTAATAAACAGCCTCCCTTCTCCCCTCACAGCCATCCTTACCACACCATGATTACTATTTTTACTCGGTGAGTTGTTACCGTTTTTGAGTAAGACCGTTAATCCGAAACACAAACTTTGTTCGCACTCAAACCTGAGCAAGAACCCACTCCTTGTTATCAAGCCCAAACAGAAAATCAACGAGGGGTAAATACCCAGTAATTAATACAAATATTCACTATTTTACACCGTGCATTTTGGGTTTTTTGTACATTTTGTTTGCCATTTACATTTTACCATGTTTACAGGCAACATTTACCTTTTACCATGTTTACAGGTGACATTTCCATTTTACCATTTTACCATGTTTACAGGCAACATTTCTTATATATAATTAGTGTCCCTTACCTGACCACTGCTCGTTCGCACTCAAACCGAGGCAAAACCTTCCTTGTACTCAACTTTGGGAACTCAGTTTTGAGGGGTATGTTGCACTCGTGCACAAACACTATAGCTTCTTTCGCACGCGAACCCAAGCTCGAGCTCGAACACAAAATCAACTAAAGGCGTTAATACCCAGTATTACAAATATTCAGTATTTTACATCGTCCAAAGTAAACCATGTTTACAGGCGACATTATTTTTACACAAATTACACGTATATAAAATAAAAAATAAACGGCCTCCCTTATCCCCTCACAGCCGTCCTTACCACACCATGACTACTATTTTGTTTCCAAGTACGCATTTTTACTCAGTTGAGTTTTCCGTAATAAACCATTGTTAAAGTTTTCGAGTTACACCGTTGATCCAAAACCCTTCAATTTATATTTGCACTCGAACCCCAACAAAAACTCGCTACTCATACTTGACCTTGCGAACTCGCATTTTTGAGGGTTACGTTACATTCGAGCACAAACTTTGTTCGGACACAAACCTGAACAAGAACTCACTGCTCCTACTCGACCTCGTTGACTTACATTTTTAGGGGTTTATGTTGCACTGGAGCCCAAACACGAACTTCGTTCGCACTCAAAACCTCCCTGTACTCGACTTTGCAAACTCAGTTTTTAGGGGCATGTTGCACTCGAGCCCAAACACTAACTTTGTTCACACGCGAACCCAAGCTCGAGCTCTAGCCCAAACACAAAATCAACGAAGGCGTTAATACCCAGTAATACAAATATTCACTATTTTACACCGTTTTTTTGTTTACCATTTACATTTCACCATGTTTACAGGCGACATTTCTTACATATATAATTAGTGTCCCTTACCCGACCACTGCTCGTTCGCTCTCAAACTCAAGCAAAACCTCCCTCGTACACGACCTTGGGAACTCAGTTTTTAGGGGTATGTTGCACTCGTGCACAAACACTAACTTTGTTCGCATGCGAACCTAAGCTTGAGCTCAAACACAAATTCAACTAAAGGCATAATACAAATATTCTCCATTTTACACCGTCCATTGTAATATGTTTACATGCGACATTTTTACACAAATTACACATAAATAAAAATAAAATAATAATAATAAACGGCCTCCCTTCTCCCCTTACAGCTGTCCTTACCACACCATGATTACTATTTTGTTTCCAAGTACATATTTTTACTCATTTTTACGCACTCGAACACTAACAAAAACTTGCTACTCATACTTGACCTTGAGAACTCGCATTTGTTAGGGTTACAACTTACAATATTTTCGAGCCCAAACACAAACTTTGTTCGAACACGAACCTGAACTAGAACTCGCTGCTCCTACTCGACCTCGTTGACTTACATTTTTAGGGGGTTAAGTTGCACTGAAGCCCAAACACGAACTTTGTTCGCACTCAAACCCCAGCAAAAACTCGCTACTCGTACTCAACCCTGTGAACTAGCATTTTTAGGAGGTATATTGCACTTGAGCCCAAACACAAACTTTGTTCGTATTCAAACCTAAGCAAAACCTCCCTGTACTTGACCTTGCAAACTCATTTTTTTAGGGGCATATTGCACTCGAGCCCAAACACTAACTTTGTTCACACTCGAACCCAAGCTCGAGCTTAAGCCCAAACACAAAATCAACTAAAGGCGTTATTACCCAGTAATACAAATATTAACTATTTTACACTGTCCATTGTACCATGTTTACAGGCAACATTTTCATTTTACATTGTTTACAGGCGACATTTTTACACAAAATAAAAAAATAATAATAATAAACGGCCTCCCTTCTCCCCTTACAGCCGTCCTTACCACACCATGATTACTATTACTATTTCCAAGTACGTAAACCATTGTTAAAGTTTTCGAGTTTAACCGTTTCCGAAAAACTTATACTTGCACTCAAACACTAACAAAAACTCGCTACTCATACTTGACCCTCGAACTCACATTTTGTAGGGGTATACGTTACATTCGAGCCCAAACACAAACTTTGATTGGACACGAACCTGAACAAGAACTCACTGCTCTAATTACTCGACCTCGTCGACTTACATTTTTAGGGGGTTATGTTGCACTGGAGCCCAAACACGAACTTTGTTATTTCCATTTTACCATGTTTACAGGCGATGTTTCCATTTTACCATGTTTACAAGCAATATTTACATTTTTTTCCATTTTACCATGTTTACCGTATTTGTACACTCACCAACGATAAGTATAACCACTTCACGGCGTGTACACTCACCAACGATAATTAACCGTTTATTTGTGTGTACACTCGCCAACGATAAGTTATTATTTGATTTTAGCAACTATTAAGTTACAGATCAGTGATCTACAACTCAAAAATTGCCAAGATTTTTACACAAAATACACATAAATAAAAATAGAAAAATAAACGGCCTCCCTTCTCCCCTCACAGCCGTCCTTACCACACCATGATTACTAATTCTTTCCTAAGTACGTATTTTTACTCAGTTGAGTTTTTGTAAACCATTGTTAACATTTTCGAGTTACACCGTTAGTCCGAAACACTTATATTTGGACTCAAACCCTAACAAAAACTCTCTACTCATACTTGACCTTTTGAACTCACATTTTTTAGGTGTACGTTACATTTGAGCCCAAACACAAACTTTGTTTGGACACGAACCTGAACAAGAACTCACTGCTCTAATTACTCGACCTCGTTGACTTACATTTTGTTAGGGGGTTATGTTGCACTGGAGCCCAAACACGAACTGCGATCGCACTCAAACCCCAGCAAAAACTCACTACTCATATTCGACCTTGTCAACTCGCATTTTTAGAAGGTACATTGCACTTGAGCCCAAACACAAACTTTGTTCGAACTCAAACCCAGGCAAAACCTCCCTTGTACACGACCTTGGGAACTCAGTTTTTAGGGGTATGTTCCACTAGTGCTTAAACACTAACTTTGTTTGCACGCAAACCCAATCTGGAGCTCAAACACAAAATCAACTAAAGGCGTTAATACCCAGGAATACAAATATTCACTATTTTACACTGTGCATTGTACCATGTTTACAGGCGACATTATTTTTACACAAATTACACATGAATAAAAAAATTAAAAAATGGCCTCCCTTCTCCCTTCACAGCCGTCCTTACCACACCATGATTACTATTTTGTACGTATTTTTACTCAGTTGAGTTTTTCGTAAACCATTGTTAAAGTTTTCAAGTTACACCGTTAGTCCGAAACACTTATTATATTTGCACTCGAACCCTAACAAAAACTTGCTACTCATACTTGACCTTGCGAACTCGCATTTTTTAGGGGTATACGTTACATTCAAGCCTAAACACAAACTTTGTTCACACATCTAAGACGTTAATACCCAGCAATACAAATATTCAATATTTTACACCGTCCATTTTACCTGTTTATATGCGACATTTCCACTTTACCGTGTTTACAGGCGACATTATTTTTACATTACACGTAAATAAAATAACAAATAAACGGCCTCCCTTCTCCCCTCACAGCCGTCCTTACCACACCACGATTACGATATTTTTTCCCCCAAGTACGTACTTTTACTCAGTTGAGTTTTTCATAAACCATTACCATTTTTGAGTTGCACTGTTCATCCGAAACACAAACTTAATGTTTGCACTCAAACCTGAGCAAGAACTCACTGCTCGTTATCAAGCCCAAACACAAAATCAGTGAAAGCGTTAATACCCAGTAATACACTATTTTACACCGTGCATTTTTTTTTTTTTTACATTTTACCATGTTTACAGGCAACATTTCCTATATATATATATATAATTAGTGTCCCTTATCCGACCACTGCTCGTTCGCACTTAAACCCAAGCAAAACCTCCCTTGTACTCGACTTTGGGAACTCAGTTTTTAGGGGCATGTTGCACTCGTTCATAAACACTAACTTCGTTCGCACGCGAACCCAAGCTCGAGCTCAAACACAAAATCAACTAAAGGCGTTAATACCAAGTAATACAAATATTCACTATTTTACACCGTCCATTGTATCATGTTTACAGGCGACATTATTTTTACACAAATTACACATAAATAAAATAAACAATAAACGGCCTCCCTTCTCCCCTCACAGCCGTCCCTTACCACACCATGATTACTATTATTTTCCTAAGTATTTTTACAAAGTTGAGTTTTCTGTAAACCATCGTTACCATTTTTTAGTTACACCGCTAATCCGAAACACATACGTTGTTCGCACTCAAACCTGAGCAAGAACTCACTGCTCGTTATCAAGCCCAAACACCAAATCACCGAAAGCGTGAATACCCAGTAATACCAATATTTACTATTTTACACCGTGCATTTTACCATGTTTGCAGGCGACATTTCCATTTTACATTGTTTACAGGCGACATTTCCTATATATGAAATATGTGACCCACTGCTTGTTCGCACTTAAACCGAGGCAAAACCTCCCTTGCACTTGACTTTGTACCATGTTTACAGGCGACATTATTTTTACACAAATTACACATAAATAAAAATGAAATAATAATAATAAACGGCCTTCCTTCTCCCCTTACAGCCGTCCTTACCACACCATGATTACTATTTTGTTTCCAAGTACGAATTTGTACTCATTTTTACGCACTCGAACACTAACAAAAACTTGCTACTCATACTTGACCTTGCGAACTCGCATTTTTTTAGGGTTACAATATTTTCGAGCCCAAACACAAACTTTGTTCGGACACGAACCTGAACAAATACTCAATGCTCCTACTCTACCTCATTGACTTACATTTTTAGGAGGTACATTGCACTGGAGCCCAAACTCGAACTTTTTTTTTTATTTTACCATGTTTACAGGCAACATTTTCAGTGATTAATTTTGTATTTTAATTTGTACCAGTAAGCCCACAGGTCGTGATCGGTTGACTTATATTGGACTCGCCAACAATAAGTATAACCACCTCACGGCGTGTACATTCACCAACGATAACTTTTTTATTTTAGCAACTATTAAGTTACAGATCAGTGATCTACAACTCAATAATTGCCATTATTTTAAAACAAATTACACATAAAAAAAATTAAAAAACGGCCTCCCTTCTCCCCTCACAGCCGTCCTTTCCACACCATAACGTTTTTGTTTTTAAAGTACATATTTTTACTTAGTCAAGTTTTTCATAAACCATTGTTAACATTTCCGAGTAACACCCTTAATCGGAAACACAAACTCATGCAAGAACTCACTGCTCAAAACACAAACTCGAGCGAGAACTCGCTGCTCGTTATCCCAATACAACCAGAGTGAAGGGATTTTCATTTCTTTCCAATCTGATGCTTGGCAAGATTGATTGAAAAATATGTGGAGAGGTTCCTTGGAAAATTGTAATCATATTCTCTTTCTAAACTGACAAAACAATTGCTGGTTTATAAAACTTTATACATTCGTAAAAATCTTGTTGAGTTGATTTGTTGACGATGCTCCATAAACACTGTTGTTGATATCCACAGAATGATGTTTCACTGGTTACATAAAGTTCATCTTTGGTCCATTTAATTCCAGAGTCTTGATTTTAAATAAGTCAAACTGAAGACAATGCACATAGCCATTGCCGCCGACATGCTCTAATTATTATTGCACTTTTAGTCATAAATAAAGGTCTTCAAATTGTCCTCCTTGGTGCATTTCGTATCCACACTAGCCTTAAGCTAGACCATGATATCCTGAAGTTGTTGCACTGATCTTAAAGTTTCCTCGATTGTGCAATGCACCAGGCATTGGTCTTTAAATTGTTCTTCTTGGTGCATCTCGTTTTCCACACTAGCCTTAAGCTAGGCCATGATATCCTCAAGTTGTTGCACTGAACTAAAGTTTCCTCGGTTGTGCAATGCACCAGGCATTGGTGTAGCTGATGGTCTGCTCCAAGATTTGGCAATAATTAAAATCTTAAGTAAAAATCAACTGTTTTCATTGTCAGTCATCTCCTCCAATGTTCACTTGCAATATCCATTCAAATTGTTTTTACCAAATGATGCAGTAGGGCCCATCAAGGGCCTCGACGTCCAACTTAGTTGTATGCTGAGCTCTAGAGCGCGGTATTCCAATGGGCATTGTTTCCAGAAAAAAGGTCAACAAGGAATGCACATTGGTTAACTTTACACCGTTAATTCCTTGGGGCAGTATGCTTACATGTACTTTGTCTTTATACAAAAATAATCGTCAATTTATGTGATACGGCAAAGCTCCAGGCAATCTCCAGGGTTCCGTCTTCTCTGCAGGTTCTTAAGTTTGTATTATTCAAATAAAATGACAATATTACAAATTATTTTCATAATCCAACTGGCGTCAGTATTGCCAATGCACAAGGCATTGCTGGGATTCAACTACACACCTAAATCCTACACACCTAAATCCTACACACCTAAATCCTACACACCTAAATCCTACACACCTAAATCCTACACACCTAAATCGTTTAATACAATTATAACTTTATATTATTTTCCTTCTTTCAAAACGTTGAATTTCCGCTGGTTTTCGTTTCCCTGAATTCTTGAAGATCTCGCTTCGGTTGTCCTTTAACATCTCTAAATTTATACAATTATAATAAAAAAAAAAATTCTGCCATCTTAAACTCGGTAAGTTGGTTGTAATTATTCACTCTAAAAATTAACGGTGTAAAGTTATTATTTTTATAATTTTTTTAAATTACTTTTAATCCGTGGATATAATAGTGTCCATAATTGTTTTTTGGCCAATTGGACTATCGCTTTATATTCATCTAAATGATGTATAAAATTAATCCAGTTCTTAACAATTTTGTTGTCCATCTGTTAATTACCATAAAATAAAGCTTGAACCTATTTAAGCCCTGCAAAGCAGTCGTTTTAATACAATCATAATAGAAAATAAAATTGAAATACCAAGGAACCCTCCATTCTTAAATTTAAACTTGTTTACTCAAAATTTTGCTTAAATCTCTAATTTATTGGAATGCAGTAAAGACGTTGCAACTGGCCATGAAACAAGCGCTTAACTTTTCAGCTTTGTTTACCGAAGCTTGCTTGTACTCGACCTCGCTAACCCGCATTTTCAAAAGAAATTGAGGGGGGGGGGGGGGGGTGTCCACAGCTCGTATTCCGTCGGCTTATTTTCCTGTTAAATTAAAAGAAATGAGTCAATCTGATCATTCAAATTTTCTTCCGATTTGATGGTTAATTTTACGGCAGTTCGTGATCCGTCGACTTATATTGGGAATTAAACACGGCCTAAATAACATTTACACTCTCCAGCGATAAGTAACCATTTGATTGGACCAACTATTAAGTTACAGATCAGTGCATCTGTAACTAAAACTTTGCCATGATTTTAACACAAAATACACAAAAATAAAATAATAATAAACGGCCTCCCTTCTCCCCTCACAGCCGTCCTCACCACACCATGATTACTATTTCTTTCCTAAGTACGTATTGTAAACCATTGTTAACATTTTCGAGTTACACCGTTAATCCGAAACATATTTGCAATCGAACCCTAACAAAAGCTCTCTACTTATACTTGACCTTGCGAACTCGCATTTTTGAGGTGTACGTTACATTTGAGCCCAAACACAAACTTTGTTTGGACACGAACCTGAACAAGAACTCACTGCTCTAATTACTCGACCTCGTTGACTTACATTTTTAGGGGGTTATGTTGCACTGGAGCTCAAACACGAACTTTGTTCGCACTCAAACCCAGGCAAAACCTCCCTTGTACTCGACTTTGGGAACTCAGTTTTTAGGGGTATGTTGCACTAGTGCTTAAACACTAACTTTGTTTGCACGCAAACCCAAAATCAACTAATGGCGTTAATACCCAGGAATACAAAAATTCACTATTTTACACTGTGCATTGTACCTTGTTTACAGGCGACATTATTTTTACACAAATTACACATGAATAAAAATAAAAGATAAACGGCCTCCCTTCTCCCCTCACAGCCGTCCTTACCACACCATGATTACTATTTTTTCCCAAGTACGTACTTTTACTCAGTTGAGTTTTTCGTAAACCATTACCGTTTTTGAGTTACCGGTACACCGTTAATCTGAAACACAAACTTTGTTCGCACTCAAACCCGAGCAAGAACTCACTGCTCGTTATCGAGCCCAAACACAAAATTAGTGAAAGGGTTAGTAGCCAGTAATACAAATATTCACCATGTTTACAGGTGACATTTCTGTTTTACAATTTTACCATGCTTATACAGGCGACAATTCCATTTTACCGGCAACATTTCTATTTTACCATGTTCACAGGCAACAATTCCATTTTACCGGCAACATTTCTATTTTACCATGTTCACAGGCAACAATTCCATTTTACCGGCAACTTTTCTATTTTACCATGTTTACAGGCAACATTTCCTATATATGAAATTAGTGACCCACTGCTTCTTCGCACTTAAACCGAGGCAAAACCTCCCTTGCACTCGACTTTGTACCATGTTTACAGGTGTCATTATTTTTACACAAATTACACATCAATAAAAATAAAATAATAATAATAAACGGCCTCCCTTCTCCCCTTACAGCTGTCCTTACCACACCATGGTTACTATTTTGTTTCCAAGTACGTATTTTTACTCATTTTTACGCACTTGAACACTAACAAAAACTTGCTACTCATACTTGACCTTGCGAACTCGCATATTTTAGGGTTACAATATTTTTGAGCCCAAACACAAACTTTGTTCCGACACGAACCTGAACAAAAACTCACTGCTCCTACTCGACCCTCATTGACTTACATTTTGTTAGGGGGTTAAGTTGCACTGAAGCCCAAACACAAACTTTGTTTGCACTCAAACCCAAGCAAAACCTCCCTGTCCTCAACCTTTCAAACTCAATATTTTCAGTGATTAATTTTGTATATTATTTTGTACCAGTAAGCCCACAGGTCGTGATCCGTCGACTTGTATTGGACTCGCCAACAATAAGTAACCACTTCACGGCGTGTAAACTCGCCAACGATAAGTATAACCACTTCACGGCGTGTACATTCACCAACGATAACCGTTTGATTTTAGCAACTATTAAGTTACAGATCAGTGATCTACAACTCAAAAATTGCCATTATTTTAAAACAAATTACACATAAAAAAATTTTAAAAAACGGCCTCCCTTCTCCCCTCACAGCCGTCCTTTCCACACCATAACGTTTTTGTTTTTAAAGTAAGTATTTTTACTTAGTCGAGTTTTTCATAAACCATTGTTGAGTAACACCCTTAATCGGGAACACAAACTCGAGCAAGAAATCACTGCTCATTATCCCAATAAATCCAAGCAAAGGGATTTTCATTTCTTTCCCATCTGATGCTTGGTAAAATTGATTGAGAAATATGTGGAGAGGTTCCTTGGAAAATTGTAATCATATTCTCTTTCTAAACTGACAAAGCAATTGCTGGTTTATAAAACTTTATACATTCGTAAAAATCTTGTTGAGTTGATTTGCTGACGATGCTCCATAAACACTGTTGTTGATTGATGTTTCACTGGTTACATAAAGTTCATCTTTGGTCCATTTATTTCCAGAGTCTTGATTTTAAATAAGTCAAACTGAAGACAATGCACATAGCCATCGACGCCGACTTGCTCTAATTATTATTGCACTTTTAGTCATAAATAAAGGTCTTCAAATTGTCCTCCTTGGTGCATTTCGTATCCACACTAGCCTTAAGCTAGACCATGATATCCTCAAGTTGTTGCACTGATCTTAAAGTTTCCTCCATTATGCACCAGGCATTGGTCTTTAAATTGTCCTCCTTGGTGCATTTCGTATCCACACTAGCCTTAAGCTAGACCATGATATCCTCAAGTTGTTGCACTGATCTTAAAGTTTCCTCGATTGTGCAATGCACCAGGCATTGGTCTTTAAATTGTTCTCCTTGGTGCATCTCGTTTTCCACACTAGCCTTAAGCTAGGCCATGATATCCTCAAGTTGTTGCACTGAACTAAAGTTTCCTCGGTTGTGCAATGCACCAGGCATTGGTGTAGCTGATGGTCTGCTCCAAGATTTGGCAATAATTAAAATCTTAAGTAAAAATCAACTGTTTTCATTGTCAGTCATCTCCTCCAATGTTCACTTGCAATATCCATTCAAATTGTTTTTACCAAATGATGCAGTAGGGCCCATCAAGGGCCTCGACGTCCAACTTAGCTGTATGCTGAGCTCTAGAGGGCGGTATTCCAATGGGCATTGTTTCCAGAAAAAAGGTCAACAAGGAATGCATATTGTTTAACTTTACACCATTAATTCTTCGGGGCAGTATGCTTACATGTACTTTGTCTTTATACAAAAATAGTCGTCAATTTATGTGATACGGCAAAGCTCCAGGCAATGCCATTGATAATATCTCCGGGGTTCTGTCTTCTCTGCAGGTTCGTATTATTCAAATAAAATGACAATATTACAACTTATTTTCATAATCCAACTGGCGTCAGTATTGCCAATGCACAAGGCATTGCTGGGATTCAACTACACACCTAAATCGTACACACCTAAATCGTACACACCTAAATCGTACACACCTAAATCGTACACACCTAAATCGTACACACCTAAATCGTACACACCTAAATCGTACACACCTAAATCGTACACACCTAAATCGTACACACCTAAATCGTACACACCTAAATCTTACACACCTAAATCCTACACACCTAAATCCTACACACCTAAATCCTACACACCTAAATCCTACACACCTAAATCCTACACACCTAAATCCTACACACCTAAATCGTACACACCTAAATCCTACACACCTAAATCCTACACACCTAAATCCTACACACCTAAATCCTACACACCTAAATCCTACACACCTAAATCCTACACACCTAAATCCTACACACCTAAATCCTACACACCTAAATCCTACACACCTAAATCCTACACACCTAAATCCTACACACCTAAATCCTACACACCTAAATCTTTAATACACACCTAAATCTTTAATACACACCTAAATCTTTAATACACACCTAAATCTTTAATACACACCTAAATCTTTAATACACACCTAAATCTTTAATACACACCTAAATCTTTAATACACACCTAAATCTTTAATACACACCTAAATCTTTAATACAATTATAACTTTATATTATTTTCCTTCTTTCAAAACATTGAATTTCCGCTGGTTTTCGTTTCCCTGAATTCTTGAAGGTCTCGCTTCGATTGTCCTTTAAGATCTCTAAATTTATACAATTATAATAAAAAAAAAATTTCTGCCATCTTAAACTCGGTAAGTTTGTTGTAATTATTCACTCTAAAAATTAACGGTGTAAAGTTATTATTTTAGAATTTTTTTAAATTACTTTTAATCCGTGGATATAATAGTGTCCATAATTGTTTTTTGGCCCATTGGACTACCGCTTTATATTCATCTAAATGATGTATAAAATTAATCCAGTTCTTAACAATTTTGTTGTCCATCTGTTAATTACCATAAAATAAAGCTTAATAATACAATCATAATAGAAAATAAAATTGAAATACCAAGGAACCCTCCATTCTTAAATTTAAACTTGTTTACTCAAAATTTTGCTTAAATCTCTAATTTATTGGAATGCAGTAAAGACGTTGCAACTGGCCGTGAAACGCGCGCTTAACTTTTCAGCTTTGTTTACCGAAACTTGCTTGTACTCAACCTCGCAAACCCGCATTTTCAAAAATAATTGCGGGGGGGGGGGGGGGGGGTGTCCGCAGCTCGTATTCCGTCGGCTTATTTGTGACTTATTTTCCTCAGTGTTAAATTAAAATAAATGAGTCAATCTGATAGATGTATCATTTAAATTTTCTTTTGATTTGATGGTTAATTTTACGGCAGTTCGTGATTCGTCGACTTTTGGGAATTAAACACGGCCTAAATAACATTTACACTCTCCAGCGATAAGTAACCATTTGATTTGACCAACTATTAAGTTACAGATCAGTGCATCTGTAACTTCAACTTTGCCATGATTTTAACACAAAATACACATAAATAAAAAAAATAATAATAAACGGCCTCCCTTCTCCCCTCACAGCCGTCCTCACCACACCATAATTACCAAAACAAAATTTCAAGTACGTATTTTTAGTCGAGTTTTTTGTGAACCAATGTTATCGTTTTTTAATAACACCGTTAATCCGAAACACAAACTTTGTTCTCGCTTAAACTCGAGCAAGAACTCACTGCTCGTTATCGAGCGCAAAGACAAAATCAACGAAGGCGTTAATACCCAGTAATAAAAATATTCACTATTTTAAACCGTGCATTTTACCATGTTTACCGGCGACATTTCCATTTTACATGGTTTACAGGCGACATTTTTACACAAATTCAAATAAATAAAAATAAAATAATAATAAACATCCTCCCTTCTCCCCTTACAGCCGTCCTTACCACACCATGATTACTATTACTATTGCTGTTTCCAAGTACGTAAACCATTGTTAAAGTTTTCGAGTTTAACCGTTTCCGAAAAACTTATACTTGCACTCGAACACTAACAAAAACTCGCTACTCATATTTGACCTTGTAGGGAAAAACGTTACATTCGAGCCCAAACACAAACTTTTCGAACACGAACCTGAACAAGAACTCACTGCTCCTACTCGACCATGTCGACTTACATTATTAGGGAGTTATGTTGCAGTGGAGCCCAAACACGAACTTTGTTCGCACTCGAACCCAAACACAAAATCAACTAAGACGTTAATACCCAGCAATACAAATATTCAATATTTTACACCGTCCATTTTACCTGTTTATATGCGACATTTCCATTTTACCATGTTTACAGGCGACATTTTATTTACGTGTAATGTAAAAATAATAACAAATAAACGGCCTCCCTTCTCCCCTCACAGCCGTCCCTTACCACACCATGATTACTATTTTTTCCCAAGTACGTACTTTTACTCAGTTGAGTTTTTCGTAAACCATTACCGTTTTTTAGTTACACCGTTAATCCGAAACACAAACTTAATGTTTGCACTCAAACCCGAGAAAGAACTCACTGCTCGTTATCAAGCCGAAACACAAAATCAGTGAAGGCGTTATTACCCAGTAATACAAATATTCACTATTATACATCGTGCATTTTTTATTTTTTTGCAATTTTTTTTGCCATCTATATTTTACCATGTTTACAGGCGACATTTTCTTTTACCGGCAACATTTCCATTTTACCATGTTTACATATATAATTAGTTCCCTTTAATACCGACCACTGCTCGTTCGCACTCAAACTCAAGCAAAACCTCCCTTGTACTCGACCTTGGGAACTCAGTTGTTAGGGGTATGTTGCACTCGTGCATAAACACTAACTTTGTTTGCATGCGAACCCAATCTCGAGTTTAAACACAAAAGGTGTTAATACCCAGTATTACAAATATTCACTATTTTACACCGTCCATTGTACCATGTTTACAGACGGCATTTCCATTTTACCATGTTTACAGGGAACATTATGTTTACACAAATTACCACATATATATAAAATAACAAATAAACGGCCTCCCTTCTCCCCTTACAGCCGTCCTTACCACACCATAATTACTATTTCTTTCCCAAGTACGTATTTTTACTCAGTTAAGTTTTTGTAAACCATTGTTAACATTTTTTCGTTAATCCGAAACCCCCTTATGTATTTGCACTCGAACGCTTACAAAAACTCGCTACTCATACTTGACCTTGCGAACTCGCATTTTTGAAGGGTACGTTACATTCGAGCCCAAACACAAACTTTGTTCGGACACGAACCTGAACAAGAACTCACTGCTCTATACTCGACCTCGTTGACTTACATTTTAGGGGGTTATGTTGCACTGAAGCCCAAACACAAACTTTGTTCGCATTCAAACCCCAGCAAAAACTCGCTACTCATACTCAACCCTGTGAACTCACATTTTCAGGAGGTACATTGCACTTGACCCCAAACACTAACTTTGTTCGCACTCGAACCCAAGCTCGAGCTCAATCCCAAACACAAAATCAACTAAAGGCGTTAATACCCAGTAATACAAATATTCACTATTTTACACCGTCCATTTGTACCATGTTTACAGACGACATTATTTTTACACAAATTACACATAAATAAAATAAAAAATAAACGGCCTCCCTTCTCCCCTCACAGCCGTCCCTTACCACACCATGATTACTATTTTTTTCCCCAAGTTTGTAGTTTTACTCAGTTGAGTTTTTCATAAACCATTGTTGCCATTTTTTAGTTACACCGCTAATCCGAAACACAAACTTTGTTCGCACTCAAACCTGAGCAAGAACTCACTGCTCGTTATCAAGCCCAAACACAAAATCAGTGAAAGCGTGAATACCCAGTAATACCAATATTCACTATTTTACACCGGGCATTTTTTTTACTTTTTACATTTTACCATGTTTACAGGCAACATTTCCTATACATATATATAATTAGTGTCCCTTATCCGACCACTGCTCGTTCGCACTTAAACCGAGGCAAAACCTCCCTTGTACTCGACTTTGGGAACTCGGGTTTTAGGGGTATGTTGCACTCGTTCAAAAACACTAACTTCGTTCGCACGCGAACCCAAGCTCGAGCTGAAACACAAAATCAACTAAAGGCGTTAATACCCAGTAATACAAATATTCACTATTTTACACCGTCCATTGTACCATGTTTACAGACGACATTAGTTTTACACAAATTACACATAAATAAAAAAAATAATAAACGGCCTCCCTTCTCCCCTCACAGCCGTCCCTTACCACACCATGATTACTATTATTTTCCCAAGTATTTTTACTAAGTTGAGTTTTCCGTAAACCATTGTTACCATTTTTTAGTTACACCGCTAATCCGAAACACATACTTTGTTCGCACTCAAACCTGAGCAAGAACTCACTGCTCGTTATCAAGCCCAAACACAAAATCAGTGAAAGCGTGAATACCCAGTAATACCAATATTCACTATTTTACACCGTTCATTTTACCATGTTTGCAGGCGACATTTCCATTTTACATTGTTTACAGGCGACATTTCCTATATATGAAATTAGTGACCCACTGCTTGTTCGCACTTAAACCGAGGAAAAAAACCTCCCCTGCACTAGACTTTGTACCATGTTTACAGGCGACATTATTTTTACACAAATTACACATAAATAAAAATAAAATAATAATAATAAACGGCCTCCCTTTTCCCCTTACAGCCGTCCTTACCACACCATGATTACTATTTTGTTTCCAAGTACGTATTTTTACTCATTTTTACGCACTCGAACACTAACAAAAACTTGCTACTCATACTTGACCTTGCGAACTCGCATTTTTTAGGGTTACAATATTTTCGAGCCCAAACACAAACTTTGTTTGAACACGAACCTAAACTAGAACTCGCTGCTCTAATTACTCGACCTTGTTGACTTACATTTTTAGGGGGTTAAGTTGCACTGAAGCCCAAACACGAACTTTGTTCGCACTCAAACCCCAGCAAAAACTCGCTACTCATACTCAACCCTGTGAACTAGCATTTTTAGGAGGTATATTGCACTTGAGCCCAAACACAAACTTTGTTTGCACTCAAACCCAAGCAAAACCTCCCTGTCCTCAACCTTTTAAACTCATTTTTTTAAGGGGCATGTTGCACTCGAGCCCAAACACAAACTTTGATCACACTCGAACCTAAGCTCGAGCTCAAGCCCAAAATCAACTAAGGCGTTAATACCCAGTAATACAAATATTCAATATTTTACATCGTTCGTTTTACCACGTTTACAGGCGACATTGCCATTTTACATTGTTTACAGGCGACCTTACTTTTACATAATGATTACTATTTTTATTTCAAGTACGTATTTTTACTCAGTTGAGTTTTTGTGAACCATTGTTAATATTTTTGAGTTACACCGTTAATCCGAACACTAACAAAAACTCATACTTGACCTTGCATTTTGGAGGGGTACGCTACATTCGAGCCCAAACACAAACTTTGTTCCGACACGAACCTGAACAAAAACTACATTTTTAGGGGGACATGTTGCACTGGAGCACAAACACGAACTTTTTTTTCTTCATTTTACCATGTTTACAGGCGACATTTCCATTTTACAATGTTTACAGACAATATTTACATTTTACCATGTTTACAGGCGACATTTCCATTTGACCATGTTTACAGGCAAAATTTTCAGTGATTAATTTTGTATATTAATTTGTACCGGTAAGCCCACAGGTCGTGATCCGTCGACTTATATTGGACTCGCCAACAATAAGTAACCACTTCACGGCGTGTAAAGTCGCCAACGATAAGTATAACCACTTCACGGCGTGTACACTCACCAACGATAAGTAACCATTTTATTTTAGCAACTATTAAGTTACAGATCAGTGATCTACAACTCAAAAATTGCCATTATTTTAAAACAAATTACACATAAAAAAAATTATAAAAACGGCCTCCCTTCTCCCCTCACAGCCGTCCTTTCCACACCATAACGTTTTTGTTTTTAAAGTAAGTATTTTTACTTAGTCGAGTTTTTCATAAACCATTGTTAACATTTCCGAGTAACACCCTTAATCGGAAACACAAACTCAAGCAAGAACTCACTGCTCAAAACACAAACTCGAGCGAGAACTCACTGCTCGTTATCCCAATACAACCCAAGCGAAGGGATTTTCATTTCTTTCCCATCTGATGCTTGGCAAGATTGATTTAAAAATATGTGGAGAGGTTCCTTGGAAAATTGTAATCATATTCTCTTTCTAAACTGACAAAACAATTGCTGGTTTATAAAACTTTATACATTCGTAAAAATGTTGTTGAGTTGATTTGTTGACGATGCTCCATAAACACTGTTGTTGATATCCACAGAATGATGTTTCACTGGTTACATAAAGTTCATCTTTAGTCCTTTGGGCCATTTATTTCCAGAGTTGATTTTAAATAAGTCAAACTGAAGACAATGCACATAGCCATTGCCGCCGACTTGCTCTAATTATTATTGCACTTTTAGTCATAAATAATTAGGTCTTCAAATTGTCCTCCTTGATGCATCTCGATTTCACACTAGCCTTAAGCTAGGCCATGATATCCTCAAGTTGTTGCACTGAACTTAAAGTTTCCTCGATTGTGCAATGCACCAGGCATTGGTCTTCAAATGGTCCTCCTTGTTGCCTCTCGTTTCCACACTAGCCTTAAGCTAGACCATGATATCTTCAAGTTGTTGCACTAAACTTTAAGTTTCCTTGATTGTGCAATGCGCCAGACATTGGTGTAGCTGATGTCTACTCAAGAATTTGGCAATAATTATAATCTTTAATTAAAAATCAACTGTTTTCATTCTCAGTCATCTCAAAATGATGCAGTAGGGCCCATCAAGGGCCTTGACGTCCAACTCAGTTGTTTGCTGTGCTCTAGAGGGCGGTATTCCAATGGGCATTTTTTTTTCAGAAAAAAAGTCATCAAGAAATGCATATTGTTTAACTTTACACCATTAATTCTTCAGGGCAGTACGTGTACTTTGTCTTTATACAAAAATAATTTATGTGATGCGGCAAAGCTCCAGGCAATGCCATTGATAAGATTTGATATTGTAGTAGACAATTATTTGTTGGTTGATATCTCCAGGGTTCCGTCTTTTCTGCAGGTTCTTAAGTTTGTATTATTAAAAAAAAAATACAATATTACAACTTATTTTCATAATCCAACTGGCATCAGTATTGCCAATGCACAAGGCATTGCTGAGATTCAACTAGCATTCCCCATCCTCCCCAAAAGTTCCTAATGTCTCGCAAGCTGCCTTTGCCTCGCTTTTTGCAGTACGCTACAGCTCCCTAAACTCCCTCTTCCCAATAATTATGTATTAACTTAATATTAAAAACTAATTTATATTCTCTACTTAAAAGTTTACTTAATTGTTATTAACAAATATTTTTATGATTTGCATTTATCAAAGAATGCTTATTTTTGCAGTTTTTTTTTTAAATTTCTTGTAGTAGCTGCAAGATGATAAAGTAATTTATGTTTATTTTGTACGCTAGGCCGCTATTTGAATTGAATGTGGAATTAAATTATTTACATATTTGGTGTCGGTTAATATTATAATGAATATCGTCAAGCGGTGACTAATTATCTATAAAAGACGTTATTTAATCTATAAGAATGACCCCATAACGATATGTATAAAAATAAATATTGACCCCGTGATAAATTTATCTTGGGAAGACGATATCTATCCTATATTAGCTATCCAACCCGAGAAATACTTCTTTCTCGTGAAGACGACAGCTCTTTCCTACAAGATATCACCAACCCGCTATGAAACAATATCTCGGGAAGTTGATATCTGACTTAAAAATGTCATCAACCCGAGAAATATGTTCTTTCTCGGAAAGATGACATCTTACATTAAAAGATATCGCCACCCCGAGATAAATGTATCTTGAGAAGACGATATCTATCCTATATTATTTGTAGCTACCCAACCCGAGAAATACTTCTTTCTCGTGAAGACGACAGCTCTTTCCTACGAGATATCACCAACCCGCTATGAAACAATATCTCGGGAAGATGATATCTGACCTAAAGGTAGAATACACAATTGGTAATTGCTTGAATTATCATGAATGGGTGGATTTAGGGGGTTGTATCTTATAGTAAATATCATTTAACTGACCTGTCCGAAGTTTAAAAATGCTGAGAAAAGCAAGAAAATTGGCATTCGTTTTCAAACGGCGTCGGGCAGTTGTTTTTATGTTATTCTTGTTTTTTCGCGATCGCCAACCGGCGAACATGTTTTGATTTTTTTAATTCAATTTCAGAATATCTAGCGCAATAATTTTGCGCAATGAAATTCAGCGCAATGAAATGGTGTATCCTACCTTTAAAGATGCCATCAATCTGAGAAATTCTTTCTTTCTCAGGAAGATGACATTCTACACTAAAAGATATCGCCACCCTGTGATAAATTTATCTTGTAACCTTAGTGCTCTGTAATACGTAACCAATGATTTCATTTAATATGAAATCTGAAATTTTTTAATGGATAATTGTTGTAATTTTGCATTGAAATTTACTACTCCAATATTGATTTTTAACTATTACCTTTTATCATTATATTTTAGGCATCAAGCTAAGATTATCTAAATGTGGTCAAATATTTATACTTATTGGAACATTAGAATATTTAACTTTTTATTTATTTGGTTTAATTTCCCCCTTATACGCACGCTGCTGCTGATGTGCTCGGCTGCTTGTGCGCGTTGGCTGCCTGTGCCATGTGCCTATACCCCACCAACCCCGCCTTAATCCTACACCTAAATCCTACACCTAAATCCTACACCTAAATCCTACACCTAAATCCTACACCTAAATCCTACACCTAAATCCTACACCTAAATCCTACACCTAAATCCTACACCTAAATCCTACACCTAAATCCTACACCTAAATCCTACACCTAAATCCTACACCTAAATCCTACACCTAAATCATGCATCATGTATCCGTTCAGCGCCCTGTTGGACCAGAAGCCGCCATGCAGGTCAGTCTTGGGCCATGTGTTCCCAATCTGCTGGTATGCCCGCTTCTCTGATGTTTCTTTTAACCACATCTTTGTAGCGGAGCAGGGAACGTCCACGGGTGCGCTTCCCTAAAGACAACTCACTGTATAGAAGGTCCTTTGGGATGCGTTCCTCTGGCATACGTAGAACGTGTCCAGTCCAGCGCAGCTGTAATTGGGCCAGGATTGATTCCATGGAAGGCATGTTGGTGCGACTTAGGACTTCAACGTTGGTGACCTTATCCTTCCAGGAAATACCCATTATTGTGCGAAGATGTCTCAACTGCACAATTAACGGAGAGCCTGTTAACGTGTCTTCTGTAGAGAGTGAAGGTTTCTGCCGAGTAGAGCATAGCGCTCAATACCACGGCCCGGTATACCTTGATTTTTGTGGTCAGTCTGATGCCACGCTGACTCCAGAGTCGGTCTTTCAGGCGAGCAAATGACGCGGCTGCGGCCTTTACCCTGCCATTGAGCTCGGCATCCAGGGTGTTTCCAACTGCTAGGGTGGATCCGAGGTACTTGAACGTTTGGACGACGTTGAGTGGGCTCCCATCCATCCGAATGTCAGGCTTCATGGGGGTTTGACCAGGAGCAGGTTGATATAGCATCTCTGTCTTCTTGAGGTTGATTGACAGCCCAAAGGCACTTGCTGATTGTGCAAAGCGGTTCAGGATTTCTTGAATGTCAGGAAGTGAGTGAGCTACCAGTGCAGTGTCGTCGGCATACAGGAGGTCGCGGATACATCTCACAAAGGTTTTTCGGTGAGAACGCAGCCGTGACAGATTGAACAGGCCACCGTCCGACCTGGTGCAGATGTACACGCCACTGGTGAGGTCAGTTGACATGTCCTCGATCACTGCCGTTAGGAAGAGAGCAAAAAGAGTAGGTGCAAGCACACAACCTTGTTTGACTCCGTGCTTCACGTCAAAGGGTTCAGATCTTTCACCGGCCACTGAGACACTCGCCTTCATGTCGGTGTGAAAAGCCTTGATTAGGGCGGTCAGCTTTGGGGGGCAACCATACTTCTCAAGAATGCGCCAGAGTGTGTCTCTCCCCACAGTGTCGAAAGCTTTCGTAAAATCCACAAAGATGGCAAAGAGTGGCATATTTTGCTCGATCGCCTTCTCCTGCAGCTAAATCCTACAAAATCATTTAATACAATTATAACTTTATATTATTTTCCTTCTTTCAAAACGTCCAATTTCCGCTGGTTTTCGTTTCCCTGAATTCTTGAAGATCTTGCTTCGGTTGTCCTTTAACATCTCAAAATTTATACAATTGTAATCAAAATTGTTTTTCTGCCATCTTAAACTCGGTAAGTTGGTTGTAATTATTCACTCTAAAATTAACGGTGTAAAGTTATTATTTTTAGAATTTTTTTTAATTACTTTTAATCCGTGGATATAATAGTGTCCATAATTGTTTTTTGGCCCATTGGACTACCGCTTTATATTCATCTAAATGATGTATAAAATTAATCCAGTTCTTAACAATTTTGTTGTCCATCTGTTAATAAAGCTTGAAACTATTTAAGCCCTGCAAAGCAGATGTTTTAATACAATCATAATAGAAAATAAAATTAAAATACCAAGGAACCCTCCATTCTTAAATTTAAACTTGTTTACTCAAAATTTTGCTTAAATCTCTAATTTATTGGAATGCAGTAAAGACGTTGCAACTGGCCGTGAAACACGCGCTTAACTTTTCAGCTTTGTTTACCAAAGCTTGCTTGTACTCGACCTCGCAAACCCGCATTTTCAAAAGAAATTGAGGGGGGGGGGGGGGTGTCCGCAGCTCGTATTCCGTCGGCTTATTTGTGACTTATTTTCCTGTTAAATTAAAAGAAATAAGTCAATCTGATAGATGTATCATTCAAATTTTCTTCCGATTTGAATTGTTAATTTTACGGCAGTTCGTGATCCGTCGACTTAATATTGGGAATTAAACACGGCCTAAATAACATTTACACTCTCCAGCGATAAGTAACCATTTGATTTGACCAACTATTAAGTTACAGGTTAGTGCATCTGTAACTAAAACTTTGCCATGATTTTAACACAAAATACACATAAAAAAAAATTAATAATAAACGGCCTCCCTTCTCCCCTCACAGCCGTCCTCACCACACCATAATTACCAAAGCAAAATTTCAAGTACGTATTTTTAGTCGAGTTTTTCGTCAACCAATGTTATCGTTTTTGAATAACACCGTTAATCTGAAACACAAACTTTATTCTCGCTTAAACTCGAGCAAGAACTCACTGCTTGTTATCGAGCGCAAAGACAAAAATATTTACTATTTTACACCGTTCATTTTACCATGTTTACAGGCGAAAATTTCATTTTACCATGTTTACATGCGACATTTCCATTTAACCACGTTTGCAGACGACATTTCCATTTTACATTGTTTGCAACTAAAGGCGTTAATACCCAGGAATACAAATATTCACTATTTTACACTGTCTATTGTACCATGTTTACAGACGACATTATTTTTACACAAATTACACATAAATAAAATCAAAAATAAACGGCCTCCCTTCTCCCCTCACAGCCGTCCCTTACCACACCATTAATACTATTTTTTCCCCAAGTACGTACTTTTACACAGTTGAGTTTTTCGTAAACCATTACCGTTTTTGAGTTACACCGTTAAAGCCCCAGTCACACCGGACTCCCGGACCATCCCGGACCACCCCGGACGTGGTCCGGGGCAGTCCGGGGTCCGATCCTTGTTGGGTCCTTGTTCGTCCGGGGCGGTCCGGGATGGTCCGGGATGATCCTTGGCGGTCCGGGAGTCGGCCCCGGACGTTTTAAAATGTTTAAAACATCCGGGGTGATCCGGGGCGATGGCTTAATCCGGGGTGGTCCGGGGTAGTCTGGGGCGGTCCTTGTTGGGTCCTTGTTGGCTCCGTGTTCATCCTTAGTGCCTCCTTGTTCATCCTTGTTCATCATTGGGAATCCGGGATGGTTTATTCGGACACGGCAAAGCTACGGATGACCCCGGACGAACAAGGACCATACAAGGTTCATGCCGGATTGACCAAGGATGGACAAGGATGGACAAGGATAAACAAGGATGAACACGGACCATCACGGACCCAACAAGGTGCCAACAAGGACGGGCACGGTGCAACAAGGATTGAAGACGAAAATCGGGCCGGATAGACACGGATGGACACGGATGGACACGGCACCGAAACGGTTGCCACACGGACCAGCAAGGACTGGCACAGTCCAGCACGGATGAACACGGTACAACACGGTTGCAGTCCGGGGCGGTCCGTGTAGCATCCGTGTAGCATCCGTGGCAGTCCTTGTTGAGTCCGGGGCGGTCCGGGGTGATCCGGCATAGTCCGTGTCTCTTCCGTGCTGGTCCGTGCCGGTCCGGGGTCATCCGTGTAGACACCGTGTGCGGTCCGTGCTTGGTCCGTGTCACCTCCTTGTTGATCCGTGCTCATCCTTGTTGACTCCTTGTTCGTCCGTAGTGCTTCCTTGTTGGGTCCGGCGTGAAGGAGTTTTGACGGTCGTCGGTCGCTTTTTCGCTCCGGACCACCCCGGACTGATAAAACTGTGGTCCGGGGTTGTCCGGGGTGGTCCTGGGTGGTCCTTCTTGGGTCCTTGTCCGGTGTGACCTAGGCTTAATCCGAAACACAAACTTTGTTCGCACTCAAACCTGAGCAAGAACTCACTGCTTGTTATCAAGCCCAAACACAAAATCAGCGAAGGCGTTACAACCCAGCAATACAAATATTCACTATTTTACACCGTGCATTTTGGTGTTTTTTTACATTTTACCATGTTTACAGGCGACATTTCTGTTTTACAATTTTACCATGCTTACAGACGACAATTCCATTTTACCGGCAACATTTCTATTTTACCATGTTTACAGGCAACATTTCCTATATATAAAATTAGTGACCCACTGCTTGTTCGCACTTAAACCCAGGCTTTGTACCATGTTTACAGGCGACATTATTTTTACACAAATGACACATAAATAAAAATAAAATAATAATAAACGGCCTCCCTTCTCCCCTTACAGCCGTCCTTACCACACCATGATTACTATTTTGTTTCCAAGTACGTATTTTTACTCATTTTTACGCATTTTTACGCACTCGAACACTAACAAAAACTTGCTACTCATACTTGACCTTGCGAACTCGCATTTTTTAGGGTTACAATATTTTCGAGCCCAAACACAAACTTTGTTCGAACACGAACCTGAACTAGAACTCGCTGCTCCTACTCGACCTCGTTGACTTACATTTTTAGGGGGTTATGTCGCACTGGAGCCCAAACACGAATTTTGTTCGCACTCAAACCCCAGCAAAAACTCGCAATATTAGCACTCGAACCCTAACAAAAACTCGCTACTCGTACTCGACCTTGAACTCGTATTTTTAGGAGGTACATTGCACTTGAACCCAAACTCAATTTTTTTTCTTCAATTTAACATGTTTACAGGCGACATTTCCATTTTACAATGTTTACAGACAATATTTACATTTTTCCATTTTACCATGTTTACAGGCAATATTTCCATTTTACCATGTTTACAGACAAAATTTACATTTTTCCATTTTACCATGTTTACAGGCAATATTTTCAGTGATTAATTTTGTATATTAATTTGTACCGGTAAGCCCACAGGTCGTGATCCGTCGACTTATATTGGACTCGCCAACAATAAGTAACCACTTCACGACGTGTAAAGTCGCCAACGATAAGTATAACCACTTCACGGCGTGTACACTCACCAACGATAAGTAACCATTTTATTTTAGCAACTATTAAGTTACAGATCAGTGATCTACAACTCAAAAATTGCCATAACAAATTACACATAAACAAAATTATAAAAAACGGCCTCCCTTCTCCCCTCACAGCCGTCCTTTCCACACCATAACGTTTTTGTTTTTAAAGTACGTATTTTTACTTAGTCGAGTTTTTCATAAACCATTGTTAACATTTCTGAGTAACACCCTTAATCGGAAACACAAACTCAAGCAAGAACTCACTGCTCAAAACACAAACTCGAGCGAGAACTCGCTGCTCGTTATCCCAATACAACCCAAGCAAAGGGAGTTTTAATTTCTTTCCCATCTGATGCTTGGCAAAATTGATTGAAAAATATGTGGAGAGGTTCCTTGGAAAATTGTAATCATATTCTCTTTCTAATCTGACAAAACAATTGCTGGTTTATAAAACTTTATACATTCGTAAAAATGTTGTTGAGTTGATTTGTTGACGATGCTCCATAAACACTGTTGTTGATATCCACAGAATGCTGTTTCACTGGTTACATAAAGTTCATCTTTAGTCCTTTGGGCCATTTATTTCCAGAGTCTTGATTTTAAATAAGTCAAACTGAAGACAATGCACATAGCCATTGCCGCCAACTTGCTCTAATTATTATTGCACTTTTAGTCATAAATAAAGTTCTTCAAATTGTCTTCTTGATGCATCTCGTTTCCACACTAGCCTTAAGCTAGGCCATGATATCCTCAAGTTGTTGCACTGATCTTAAAGTTTCCTCGATTGGGCAATGCACCAGGCATTGGTCTTAAAATTGTCCTCCTTGGTGCATCTCGTATCCACACTAGCCTTAAGCTAGACCATGATATCCTGAAGTTGTTGCACAGAACCTAAAGTTTCCTCGATTGTGCAATGCACCAGGCATTCGTCTTCAAATTGTCCTCCTTGGTGCATCTCGTTTCCACACTAGCCTTAAGCTAGTCCATGATATCCTCAAGTTGTTGCATTGAACTAAAGTTTCCTTGATTGTGCAATGCACCAGGCATTGGTCTTCAAATTGTTCTCCTTGGTGCATCTCGTTTCCACACTAGCCTTAAGCTAGACCATGATATCTTCAAGTTGTTGCACTGAACTTAAAGTTTCCTCGATTGTGCAATGCATCAGGCATTGGTGTAGCTGATGTCTGCACAAGGATTTGGCAATAATTAAAATCTTAAGTAACAATCAACTGTTTTCATTCTCAGTCATCTCCTCCAATGTTCACTTGCAATATCCATTCAAATTGTGTTTACCAAATGATGCAGTAGAGCCCATCAAGGGCCTCGACCGTCCAACTCAGTTGTATGCTGTGCTCTAGAGGGCGGTATTCCAATGGGCATTTGTTTCCAGAAAAAATGTCATCAAGGAATGCATATTGTTCAACTTTACACCGTTAATTCTTCGGGGCAGTAAGCTTACATGTACTTTGTCTTTATACAAAAATAATCGTCAATTTATGTGATACGGCAAAGCTCCAGGCAATGCCATTGATAATATCTCCGGGGTTCCGTCTTCTCTGCAGGTTCGTATTATTCAAATAAAATGACAATATTACAACTTATTTTCATAATCCAACTAGCGTCATTATTGTCAATGCACAAGGCATTGCTGGGATTCAACTAGCATTCCCCATCCTTCCCAAAAGTTCCTAATTGTCTCGCAAGCTGCCTTTGCCTCGCTTTTTGCAGTACGCTACAGCTCCCTAAACTCCCTCTTCCCAATAATGATGTATTAACTTAATAGTAAAAACTAATTTATTCTCTACTTAAAAGTTTACTTTGTTATTAGCAAATATTTTTAGGATTTGCATTTATCAAAGGATTCTTATTTTTGCAGTTTTTATTTTTTCTTGTAGTAGCTGCGAGTTGATAAAGTAATTTATGTTTATTTTGTACGGTAGGCCGCTATTTGAATTAAATGTGGAATTAAATTATTAATGTATTTGGTGTTGGTTAATATTTATATGAATATCGTCAACCTTAGGACAGTAGCCCTATGAAGGATCCCATAACTGTATGAAAATAAATATTGACCCTGTGATAAATTTATCTTGGGAAGACGATATCTATCCTATATTAGCTATCCATCCCGAGAAATACTTCTTTCTCGTGAAGATGACAGCTCTTTTCTACGAGATATCACCAACCCGCTATGAAACAATATCTCGGGAAGATGATATCTGACTTAAAAATGTCATCAACCCGAGAAATATGTTCTTTCTCGGAAAGATGACATCTTACATTAAAAGATATCGCCACCCCGAGATAAATGTATCTTGGGAAGACGATATCTATCCTATATTATTTGTAGCTACCCAACCCGAGAAATACTTCTTTCTCGTGAAGACGACAGCTCTATGAGATATCACCGACCCGCTATGAAACAATATCTCGGGAAGATGATATCGGACTTAAAGATACGATACACCATTTGTAATTGCTTGAATTATCATGAATGGGTGGATTTAGGCGGTTGTATTTTATAGTAAATATTGTTTAACCGACCTCTCCGATGTTTTACAATCATGGTTGCCGAGAAAAGCAAGAAAAACGGCGTTAGTTTTGCGCAATAAAATTCAACACAACGAAATGGTGTATCCTAACTTTAAAGATGTCATCAACCCGAGAAATATATTCTTTCTCAGGAAGATGACACCCTACACTAACAGATATCGCCACCCTGTGATAAATTTATCTTGGAAAGACAATATCTATTCTATCCAACCCCAAAAATACTTTTTTTCTTGTGAAGACAACTGATCTTACCTACGAGATATATCCGACTTACAAGATGCCATCCTCCCCAGAAATATGTTTTTTTCTTGGAAAGATGATGTAGTGACAACCCTTGTAATCTTAGAGCTCTGTAATGCGTAACCAACGATTTCAAAACTAAATTTAATATAAAATCTGAATTTTCAAAATGGATAATTGTTGTAATTTCGCCTTGGAATTTACTACTCCAATACTGATTTCTAACTTAACTTTTATCATTATATTTTATCCATCAAGCTAAGATTATCTAAAAGTCTGTAAAGTGGTCAAATATTTATACTTATTGGAGCATAAGAATATTTAACTTTTAAATTATTTGGTTTAATTTTCCCCCTTATACGTATGCTGCTGCTGATGTGCTTGGCTGCATGCGCGCCTTAGCTGCCTGTGCCATGTGCCTATACCCCACCAACCCCGCCCTTAATCCTACACCTAAACCTTTAATACAATTATAACTTTAATACAATTATAACTTTATATTATTTTTCTTCTTCCAAAACGTCGAATATCCGCTGGTTTTCGTTTCCCCGAATAGCAGGTCTTCTCCAATTCTTGAACATCTTGCTTCGATTTTCCTTTAACATCTCTAAATTTATACAATTATAATCAAAATCTGAAACTTGTTAAGTTGGTTGCAATTATTTACCCTAAAATTCATGGTGTAAAGTCATTATTTTGATAATTTAAACAAATTACTTTTGATCCATGTATAATCTGTCAAAGTTTTTTGGCCCATTGGAATGCTGCTCAATATTTATCTAAATAAAGCTCAAAAACTATTAAAGCCCTACAAAACAGTCATTTTAATACAATCATAATATAAAAGTTAATTTAAATTCCAAGGAACCCTCCATTCCTAAACGCTTAACCCTGTTTAACCCCCCCCCCCCCCCCCCAACCTCTCCAAAAAAAATCTCCATTGATCCCATAGTCATGGAATGTATCAAAGACCTTGCACCTGGCTCGGCTTTTCAGCTTTTCGACCAATAAGAATCATCGAAATCTGTAAACACGCGCAATGCGCCGGCCACGCTGGACTATACGTGCCTAGCCTACTCATGTACACTCCCGCTTGCTTTCAAATAGGTTCCGGGAACATGTGTAAAAATGTGCGATGCGCCCAAACGGCATGTCGGCCTGACAAAAAGGCGGGATGCTATGATATGCAACACGCGTGTTGAGTATTTCTGACAAACAAAATACAAATGTACCAGGTATTGATATGCAAATTGTCCAATTCAAAAGGACATTTGGCCACAGTTATAAATGCACTTTACCAAAAGACAAACTCGTGTGGAATTCTCAAAGGAACGCCATTTTTTGGCAAGACGTAAGGACATGTATATTTAAAATAGGCAATTTACAAGGAACAAATACAGACATTTTTGTCGCATGTTGAATTTTACCGGTTCGTTGCGGCGCCACAGCGGTTGCTCTGCGCCAGTACAGACAATTTATGATAACAACATTCTAACACAAGTCCTGTTCTTAAACTTTCTAGAAAGTATTTCAATTGAACTAAGTTTATATAAATGACTTAATACTTTATCGATACAGTATTAATTAATACTTTACGGCTGCCGTAATGATAACCACTGCGTAAAACAAACCATGTAGGCCTAGAGGATTTAACGACCAAAGAGGAATTTTCTGGCTCTAGCTAGGTTTGAAACAAATAAAATCGGAGAACAAATTCACGTACTGCTCCGAATTTACCATGCAGCAGTACTCTTTCCTTATTTCGAAATGCGAGCCCAGAGCTAGAGCAGGGGAAGATAAATCTATTTCACATACTTTAGTCGATTTGTTCAACATTTAAAATGCATAAAGTTTGGGGTATATGCCCCGACGAACTTCATCCACAAGCTTGACTTAAGGATTTTTCAAAAAGTTCAGATCATTTGACAAAATTTACAAACATATTGGTTCAGTTCAGCACAAAATTAACATGCATATAATTGCCTATTGAAAGGATACATGCAGTTGCCTACATGGAAAGGATACGTGCAGTCCATCCAGTGCAGTTCAGTGAAGCAAAAAGTTCCATGGTTTTACAAGAAAGTTCAAGTCAGTTTTTTACCAGTATTGGTGTCGACGACGAAAGTACGTTGCAGCGGCCCCGTAAAGAAACCCCGACGAACTCCACAAGCTTGGCATTAGTATTTTCCAAAAAGTTCAGATCATTCGACAACATTCACAAACAAATCCATGTGGCATCGAGTTCAATTCAGTTCAGTTCAGCAGAAAATTAACATTCAAAAGAAGGAATGCAAGTCCAGTGCAGTTCAGTAAAACATAAGTTCTGAAGGTACACAGGAAAGTTCAAGTCAGTTTTTTTTGTGTCGCCGAGGACGAAAGTTGCAGCTGGCCTTCGAAGTCCGATTTTTTGTCCAACATTTCTGTCCAAATTTAACGCTTTTCCTCCACATGAAGCTCCCCTGGTAGATGCACGAGTTTCCGCGTTGGAAGTTGGACGTCTCAAGTCTTCCCTGATGCGAAGTTTAAGGTATTTTTTTGTGACAAAAACATCAGCGGAAAAACGTTGCGAGTTCCCATCCATCAACCTGCTCTGTAATTGTCCAAGCGCGATGATAATAATGTCGGTGAAAAGTATTTTTGCGCTCAGTGTCTTGGGCGGAAGTTGGGCGGAAGTAGTCGGTGAATATTTCTCCGCGCAATGGGTTTCTACCGTTAGATCTATTTGAACACACGCCGACGTTATCACCATGAATGTAAATTGTATATTAAAGATAAACAAATGTTTTAAAAGAATTACTTTCCTTTCTAGATCGAGAAGAATTAATTTTATTTAACAAAATGGCCTATTTGTGTATAAGGCTGCGGGATACATCAAGGGCGTGTAGAGGCAAAGCACGCGTGGCCGGCTCGCGCGGTCTGTCTCTCATCTCATTGGTCAGAAGTGGAGGTTGACGTCTTCTCACCTATCTAGCCAATTTGATTGGACGAAAGAGTCATGTTAAAAAAAATAAGCAGACGAAAAGTAATGCCGTGCCCAAATATGGTGTCTACGTGTTCGATTCGCACCGCCCACTACGCGTGACAGGCTGACAATAGACACAGCTGTAGCCTTAAAATCCCGCTTCGGATTGGACGGCCTAGTTATAATGGGCCGTTTACGAATCCGTGACATCGTCTTCAAATGTGGCTTAGGGTGATTTTAAGCTCCCAATTTTGAGAACCCCAGCCACATTTATGGTGGCTGTTTGTGCCTCAGAAAAATCAAATCCGTTGATATGAACCAAAAACATAGAATATTTCCGTTCGCTTCTATTTCGATTTTGGATTTTTTTTTCAAGTGATTCGGAATTTGGAGGCGAACCCAAGCCGAAACGAAGCGAAGGTTTAGAAAACTCTTTATGTATATTTTGGTACATTATCTAGGCTAGGCAGTTGTATTCAAGTCCCAGCTGCAAGTCCTTTCTAAGTACAAAAGCATTTCTCTGTTATTGTGCAAGATAGTTACTTAATTGGGGCTTGGCTTTATGAAAGGGCTCGTGACTGGACAATAGATCAATCGTGTTAAAAATGGAAGAGAAAAAAAGGGGGCCATTGCCAAGCTAGAAGCAAATAGAAGATGGGGGGGGGGGGGGGGGGGGGGGGGGGGGGTCATTATCTATAATGATTGTAATAAAATGACTGCTTTGCAGGGCTGAAATAGTTTCGAGCCTATTTTTATAATTGAAAGATGAAAAAAAAAAATATTGAAAACCGGATTAATTTGATTCACGTACATCATTTATAGTCCAGGAAAAATAGGTTTTGACCTCAAACAAATTGCAACAAATTGTTTTTCACCACAGTGCACTTCTATAAGGTCCCTAGAATTACATACTAAAAGTCGACAAAAATCCAAGTGGTGGAAATATGACTAATTTGCATAAATCGTTAATCCCTGCCGCGTAATATATTTATTCCCATATTTGGGTATATATATATTTTTTTTATTTTTTGAAAAGTTTATTTTGGTGATTCTACTTACATATCCTTACATCAATAACATTTGCTAAATCATATAAGTGACTGAATAATTATGGGAACATAGTAAATATCAAAAATGACAACTTCGTGACCCTATAAATGTGCGCACATTACACTGTCTCCAGATATCATTAAGTAGTCAGTATTGACGTGCTTCAAATTCACCAAGTTGCTTACTGGCACAGTTATCCTATTAAAACCTTATGTAAAATCACATAAACAATGTTAACATTGTGATATTTAGCCCAGCAAACAAAAACTGGGAGAAAATGGTGTGTCCCTAAATTGGGCTAACAAGTAGGTGAAGGGTTGCCTAAGGTGAGAGACTTGAACAAGTTCAAGGAAACCTCCCAAATTAAAGATTGTTGTTGCTTACAATAATCCTATCTACGTTAAAATGTATTTTGGGGATTTCCTTGACCTTGTTCACGTCTCCCATGTTAGGCAACCCTTTAACTACTTTTTCGCCCAATTTATGGACACACCATTTTCCTCCAGTTTTTGTTTGCTGGGCTAAATATCACAATGTTATCATTGTTCCTATGATTTTTCATAAGGTTTTAATATGATAACTGTGCCAGTAAGCAACTTGGTGAATTTGAAGCTCATCAATACCGACTACTTGATGATATCTGGAGACAGTGTAGTGTGCGCACATTTATAGGGTCACGAAGTTGTCATTTTTGATATTTACTATGTTCCCATAATTATTCAGTCACTTATATGATTTAGCAAATGTTATTGATGTAAGGATATGTAAGTAGAATCACCAAAATAAACTTTTCAAAAAAAAAAAAAAAAAAAATATATACCCAAATATGGGAATAAATATATTACGCGGCAGGGATTAACGATTTATGCAAATTAGTCATATTTCCACCACTTGGATTTGTGTCGACTTTTAGTATGTAATTCTAGGGACCTTATAGAAGTGCACTGTGGTGAAAAACAATTTGTTGCAATTTGTTTGAGGTCAACAAAACAAAATTATGCATTTTGCCTGGACTATTAGATAAATACCAAAAGGAATCATGCACACTATTATATCCATGAATTAAAAGTATTTTTTTTTAATTCTCAAAATAATAACTTTGAACCGTTAATTTTAAGGTGAATAATTACAACCAACTTACCAATTTTAAGATGGCAGATATTTTGTGTGTATTACAATTGCATAAACTTAGAGATGTTACAGGACAAACGAAGCAAGGTGTTCAAGGGACGATCTGCTATTCAGGGAAACGACAACCAGCGGATATTCGACGTTTTGGAAGAAGGAAAATAATATGATTTTTAAGGTTTAGGTGTAGTATTAAGGTGGGTTGGTGGGGTGTAGGGAACATGGCACAGGCAGCCAACGCGTACGTACAGCCAGGCACATTAGCAGCAGCGTACGTATATACATGGACAATTAAACCAAATAATTTAAAAGTTGAGAATTAAAATATTATAATGCTCAAATAAGTATAAAAATTTACCCACTAACATACTTTTAAATAATTTTGGTTTGATGCCTAAAATATACATAATGAAGCAATATATGGGACGGAAGGACCCCCCCCCCCCCCCCCCCCCCCCCCCCCCCCCCTTTGTGGTGGTAATTGGGCTTGCGGAATGTTGTGGTTTCTTTTGAGGTTTTTAGGGGGTGCGTTAGGTAACAATAGTCCAGGGAGTGTATAGGTATGAGGGAATAAGGGGGGAGTCGCTCGGTCCCTTATGTTGCTGGGTATAAAAATATACACCCACTACGCGTGAGCAGACTGACATTATATAGACACAGCTGTAGCCCGGGAAGCCCGTTTCGGATTGGACGGCCAAGTCATATTATATTTTTCAAAATGGCCGCCCGACACATCTTAATTCGAGTCATGTAGTGAACATGTCACACCCTATCTTCCAATTTAAAATTAAAACATGGTTCACCCACGATTACAAATCAAAATTCATGTGGGTCGATCATGTATGCGCCGTACACGATTACACGTCACACCCTAGCCTTCCTATTAGAAACAAATATATTTCCAGAGCATGTACACAGTGATGCTAAGTCTAAAATACAATCTTAAAATTTTATCTTTAAAAAAAAAAAAAGGGAAAAAAGGAGGCGGCCCCTCAAAAAGGAAGCGGGCGGTGACGCTAAACATGTGTGTGTTTTTTGGCCTAATAGGCCGTTTACGAATCCCTGAAGTCTTCAAATGATTAGGGTGATTTTAAGCTCCCAACTTTGGGAACCCCAGCCACATTTCTGGTGCCTGTTTGTGCTTCAGGAAACAAAAAATCTCTTGATTTGAACCCAAAAGTTCGAATATTTCAGTTTCGATTTGGGATTTTCTTTTAGCGATTCGGAATGTACATTGGGTACATTATCTGGGCTAGGCAGTTGTATTCAAGTCCCAGCTGCAAGTCCTTTCTAAGCCAAGTCACTAGCTATTCAAACGAACTGTTAACAAAAGCATTTCTCTGTCATTGTGCAAGATAGTTACTTAATTGAGGCTTGGCTTTATGAAAGGGCTTGTACGTGACAGGACAATAGATAAATCTTGTTAAAAATGAAGGAGCGAAAAAAAGAGGGCTCATTGCCAAGCTGGGAGCCCAAACATCGTGAATAAATGGATGGGGGAGGGGGTGGGCGAGCACGCACGGGGTTTGGGTGAGGGCTCCCGTGAGAAGGGGGAGGGGGGTTCAAAATAACTCCAAAGAAATCATGATTAAAAAGCTAAACAAAAAAGTTGTACAAAAAGTCACACCTAACTACATTTCCTCTCATTGGCACCCCGCCAAAATAAAATATAATTGTCCCCTTTAAAGGGATCGTATACGTTTAGTAATTACTCCAACAATTAATGGCAATAAAAACTTACTTGGTAAGAAGTACAGCAGCTTTGGATAGTATAATGCATTTTTAGAAACTTTTCACTTCGAAGTACTGCGGTTATGGACAAATATATCACTTTTTATCCCAACAAATTTGAATCTGAGAAGCGTTACTGCAGTGACGTTTTTTCAGATTGTGTATTCCAATGCAGATTATTCTTCCTGCAAGGACATAACCGCTCTAGATTTTTGGCAATATCTCAAAATCGCTACCACCTTTTGAAATGAAATTTGTACAGGTTTATATATCTATAACAATATATGATTAAAACAAACAATGGGTTCTAATTACCAAACGTATATGATCCCTTTAATTTGACACAGAATTTGTTGTGGTGCCTGTAGCGAAACAGGCATCACGAATATTCAACTCTACTACACACTGCGACTCCACTCAGCTTTTGTGCACTACTGGACACAAGACTAGTGAAGTCGCTTCTAGTTTAAAAATGACTCGACTTGAACATTTGCTAAGCACAACAACAAGTCTTGCTCAATAAAAACAGGTTTACCAGCCAAAACTCCTTTTTTTTGCTAAGCAAAACATATAGTTTGGTTCCCTGACCTTACATATTTTTATTATTTTTATATATAGACATCTAAATTATCAGAAATAGTCAGAATTATTTCTTGGAGTGGGAACTAGACTAACCAAAACCCAGTCAATACCAGTCACAAACATACATCACCTGGGAATTTGATTTGTAACCCCGTTTTTGCCAAGGAAGAATATTCATGCTAAGAATTTTTGTTTTGCTTAGCGGCGGCAGCTCCATGACATTAATTATATAATGTTTTGCTGAGCTCACAATTACCGTAAGGCGGCTATGTTAACGATAGGTTTTTAGTTTCGTGGATCGACTAGAAAGTGTGCAATATTACTAGCACTATTGGGTTTAGATGCGCCATGATAATTATTGGTATATAGGCCCCCTAGATGGCTTTACTTTTGGTTTTCGTTTGGGATATTTCGGACAATGTGGTAGTTTTTCTGGGCAAAATTTGGTATCCGTTCTTGAGAAAATTGTGGAATATTTTTTTTAAGGAGAAACAAAAACACAATTGGTATCTTTCATTTTTACAAAGCTCAAAAACTGGCTTAAGAAAAACAAGGTGAAGAATTTATTTGCAAACTCTCACGTTATTAACCTCTGCCCAGTTCTGTCTCATTTTGCCAGAACACCTGGCATTAATATTCCTAATAAATAAGCACAGAAGTTAAAGGGCAAAGCAATCTGACAAATAATCGGGAAGTGGAAGGACTTTACTTTTGTGATTCAACTTTCAAAGAAACATTTACACAACCTGGGAAAAATATGCCACGCCCTCATGGGACGTACATATTACAACGCAGCAATCGACTGTCGCGTGTGCAGAAAACATGCGCAACAAAAAGCTATTCTCGGAATCCAATATGGCGTCCCTGTCTTTTGGGCGAAGAAAATGACAGCAGAGATGAGAACATTTATAAGCGAGTGAAAAGTGAACTCATTCTTGGGTCTAAACAATGGCTCGCCTCGCGGATTACTTTGCTGTCGTTGGCTACGACTACGAAAAAGAACGTGAGTTGATTTTGTTTCTGTAGTTTAACAATTTAAAGACCGATACAGGCGGATATGTTTGGTCAATTTGGCCAGTGTTGACTGGGTGCAGTTTGCTATGGCGCATAGCGCTATGTGGAGCTTCGCCCAGTTTCCGGACACTTGCATTTTCGGTGATTTGTATAGTACGCACAGTCTGTGTAAGGCAACTTCTCAATAAATCTTTATTTATTTAGTAGTGCACTTGCACATAGAGTATATTTTAGAATCTTCTGCGTTTTAATGTTGTTTTCTTATTAAAAATTAAATGGGCCGAGGTCAATCATGCCAGTCATGGGTCACTAAACCCTCCTCAAATCAATCCTCCAGAATCCTTATTGCAGTTTTGGAATATTTTTGAGGATTTTTGAAGATTGAGGATGAATAGTCGGGAAAACTAAAAGCAGGGGTATACGACTAGAAAAACCTTGTGGAGCCCTGGCTTTACACCTGTAGAAATTACTTTGTGGAGATGTATTCATTCCCATTGTGTTCACGTCTCCACAGGGACGGGTACCATATTTCCCTCCAATATACCACACCTAGTCTTGTTTGCAAGAAGATCTAATCGCGGTAGGCCGACGATGCAGGCGCCCTCTAACGTACGCCGGAGACCACAGAATGACCTTCGCTTAGATCGTCTTGTATACTGCTGTAATCGCTTGAAAAATTCCGAGCAGAATTGTTTTCGCATTTCGTGTGACGTTGCGTGAATAATTACGTGGCGTGACAAAACTTGACCAATAAGTCAGCGATTATGCATGTTACGTCACGTGAGTATTCACGCAACGTCACACGCGCATGCAAATGCGAAACAATTCTGCTTGGAATTTTCCGAGTGATTACAGCAGATATACAAGACGATCTTAGCGAAGATCATTGCGTGGTCTACGGCGTACGTTAGAGTGCGCCCGCATTGGCGGCCTACGTGAGCTGCATACTGCGATTATACAATACAAGACTATACCATCGTACAATAAATATACACAATATTGCATAACAGCATGTCTGACATTGGCAGACAACACACAACTTCCTTCCTTGTTCCTTATACCATATCAGTTGCAATGTGCAATGATGTGTACGGATATTATTGCACTAGGGGTATGTATACACGTGCCCCATACATGTACACTACAAATTCATAAACAATTTGAACTATTGGAAATGTCCTTTCTTTTGACATGTCAGTAAATATTCTAGTGTACCGTAGGCTTCAAGGTAGGATACACCATTTGCAGATATCAAAGAAAAAAAATACCGAATTATTAAGGAAATATCCTCGTTTCCACGTATACCATTGACAATTGAAAAATTTGAATTAGAATGAAAAGATTACAATGTTCTCATTTTTGTGTGTTTAATTCCAAGTTGCATGCCAGTTAACCCTAACCCCCCCCCCCCCCCCCCCCCCCCCCCCCTCACTGCTTTTTCTAGAAAGTATCCTGAATCCGCCACAGTCCACCAATTTTGGTTTGCAAAACCTGCTGGTGTCCCGAGTCCATCAGACTCCACCAGTATGCATACTGGAGAGATCCTGAGTCCATCAATAATCCACCAGCAAAAGTTGATGGACTCTGGCGGATTCAGGATACCAAGGTGGCATACAAAAAATTGCAGTGTGTTTCTCCATAGAGTCCATCACAGTCCATCACCTAAATTTCTATATCTTGAATCCATCAAACTCCTGCAGTAACGCTAGGCTTAGAATCCTCAATCCATCACACTCCCCTCCAGTTTGTTCAATATGGAGGTATCCTGAATCCGCTAAAATCCTCCAAAACAGGAAATGGATTTTGATGGACTCAGGGTGGTTAGGGTTAAAAACAACATAATGTTAAAAAGGTCCTGAAATTATGTTTGAAACAGTTTGCGAAAGAATTCCATATCTAGACATCATTCGAGTTTCTGTGTACAAAACCTACACTGTATGGACCACGACAGAAATACAGTAGAGTAATTGTATTGTCAAGGAAAACCTATAAGCAATTAAATACAATCAGAAGGATGCAGATTATAGACTTTTCAGGAAATACGCTGCCCTGGTCTGGAGTTACACGTACAATCAGAGACATTAGAGCGCATTGGAGGATGTTGCAGTTGGTTTTAATTTAATTTAACTTAACCCTAACCCTGCCAGATCTAGCACAGTGCATCTGTGATGACTGCTTGACCTTGCTGGACTCTGCACACAAGTCAATGTGACAAAGTATGCAATCTGTTGCATCTGGCAGGGTTTCTATTAATTAATTAATTAAATTAAGCAGTATCACAAACAAATGGAAGGCTTAATTTGTTTAGGTTGGTTTTGAATATTTGGTTTCCAAAATCAAAACCAAATAGTGGAATACAAACCGAATTATTACAAAATTGTGTTCTTCAAATTACCCAAATCATTGGGTTTTCGCTTTTACGATAAATTTGTAAGCATTTACATGTATGAGCATCTGTATGAATAAAAAAGAAGCAATTTGTTAAAAAGTATTGCTTTTTATGTAGCGTTTGCTAGAATATTAGCATTTGTGACCGGCTCTACAAAAAAAAATACAGTATGTCGCACTGTGCATTATCATGTAATGGTCCACTCAATGTTGAAGAGGGGAAACATTCCATAAGAATGGAATTTTCATTTTTGTTTTCTTCATAAATGACATTTTTATTAACTACATTTTCAGGTTTCATTCAAAGAAATGTTGATTTTGATTGATAAAGTGGAAACAAATAATACACATTTTGCGTGCATTGTTCTGTTGTAAGGCAACAAAGCTATTTCAAAGCCTGTTCGAATCCGGCCTGGGCCAATATGTGGATTGGGTTTTCAGTCCCTGCCTGACTCCGTGGGTTTTCCCCAGGATATTCTTCTGTGGTTTTCCTCCCACTTCTAAAACTGTAACTTCTTCACATTAATTGTTGAATGAAATAAAAAATTGTTGAATGAAATTTGTTCCCGCCGTAAATATGGCCATTGATGCTGGTACAGCGTTAAACCCTAAATACTCACTCACTCACTCAAAGCCTGTTTTATCCATTGTGTAATTTAAACTCCAAGGGGTTAATCCAAATGTAAACACACTCATCTCCAGAATGGGTGGGGCTACGGAGCTCTATACACATGTATACCAAACTTAAGTTGTGGGCTTTCCAACCACTTTTTCAACGTTTGGTATTAAATAAAAATGAGTAAATGTTTCATGGAGTATTCACAAGTAATTTTTCAGGGTTGGGTCGGGGCAACTTTTTACTCCAATGTATTCAACATGTACCGGTATGCTTTTCCTTTTTGCTAAGTACTTCCTGGCATTTGCTTGTTGTTATCATTTACGACCTAATGTGTTCTACATGTACATTGTTTGGGTGATTCAGTGGGACCTGGTTATGTGTACATGTATATTTGTATTATGTATGTTTTGCTAATGTTTCTAAATTCGGTACCCTGTGGAGACTTGAACACAATGTGGCCATTGGGAGTCAAAGGGTCTCCACAGGGTAAATTCTATAGATAAATAAGTCTCCACAAGAAATTTCACAAAATAGATTATTGGATTTTACTCCAATTATTCAAAAACTAGGGTTAAGATGTGGGTTAGTGTTTGGGTTAGTGTTTGGGTTAGTGTTTGGGTTAGGTTTTGGGTTAGGTTTTGGGTTAGGTTTTGGGTTAGGTTTTGGGTTAGGTTTTGGGTTATGTTTTGGGTTAGGGTTAGTGTTTGGGTTAGGGTTAGTGTTTGGGTTAGGGTATAATATAGGGTTAGGGTATAATATAGGGTATATTGGGTCGAAATACATTGTGGCTGAAATAGGAGCATTTTGAAAAGCGTGCTCGACTTTCTAACCATTTTGTACACGAGAACAAAGAGATGTCTCCACAAGGATTCAAATTTGAAGATTGCTGTTTATGTGTACTTCTGTGTTAATGTCATCGTTTGTTGTAACATGTGTTTCCCGAAAAATGAAATATTATGTACTGTACACTTGTATTTCCTTTTTTGTTTAACACAGGATACATTTCCTTGCACCATGATATCGTGTCTGCGATTGTTGTGAAACCAAATATCTTTAACCACAAACATGACAGGAAGAGTACAATGCTCCTGTTTTTGCCACAAATGTTGTGGTCAATCATCCTGTGTAGTAGGGCCTGTAAAAAAATAAATCAATCCTGCAAACATTGTTGTCATTTGAGGCAGCGAAACTGTGTACAAATAAAACGTGTGTGACAAAACAACCTGATGGAATTTTTAGCTCTGTGAATGCTGCATACCGAGAAAACAATATTCTCTAAGATTTTGATTTTGATTTAAAATTTGCCAAGTCACAATTTGAATTGGGACCACAATCTGCGCTCGGAGCGCGTTCTCAGCCAACAGATTGCAGCTACTCGCGTGTCGCCCGTTCAAACCCTTGCGCGCACTCCGGGCGGAGATTTCCAAAAGTGCATCGCTAAGACGCATCTTTGGAAATGACATTCTTTTGTTATTTTCTTCAAAATGACAGCATGCCAGAAGGAATAATTTCACAGGGGGTTTGGAATCATTAATATGTTTACAACAACCAAGGTTTTTTACATTATTTTGGTCGGTTACTTTTTGGACGTGTAGCTGCAAACAAGTCAGGTTGGCGCAGCGGTTCTTTCCTCGCCTTCCACCGCTACGACCCGGGTTCAAACCCCGCCTGGGCCATAATGTGGATCGGGTTTTCAGTCCCTGCCTGATTCTGTGGATTTTTCCCAGAATCCTTTTTCTGGTTTTTTTCTCCCACCTCTAAAACGGTACCTCCTTCAACAATATCTTCTCTCATTTATCCATCCTGTAATGCGCGCTGTAGTGCTGTGGAATGAAATAAATAAATAAATAAAAGATATTTGTACATTATATTCCACCTTTAATAATGTTGACATGACATCATGATCAACTCAAAATGTTTTTCCAATATGTTTAATTTGCCTGGCATGGGCTCATCCTGGACAACGAGATAATATACAGTACCGCACGTGCCGCCCCTGTGTAAATCCTAGTGTTGAATTTATACCATTTTGTACACTAATAAATAATTGCGGCATAGCGGGATGCCTTATTAAAATAAACAGGGCTGGGCTCACGTGCACAGTAGAGATGGGGGGGGGAGTGGTTTGGATTGGGGGGGGGGAGAAGTGTTGAATATAAGTCACATTTCAGCTGCTACGCTAGGCAGTTATTGATTCCTGTGACAGTAGGGAATGCGAAGAATTCTGCACTGGTTGGGTAATACTGTACGTAGGTTATCCGTTTTCTATTGAGCAATGAATCATGATCATGCACATTGTGGAAAGCCTACAATTCTACAATACCAGGCCTATGCCTTCTTTTTTTCCGTTGGTGATAGTGATGGATTGGGTGTGCAGTTGGTGGTGTTGGGAAAAATAGGGACCTGGTTTGCCTGAACAGCAGTTGTTGTTCAGTACTAGTACAGTATGATAGTCGGTACATGTCCCAATACATGTATGTGACCTGTCATCACAAAATGAGCGTAAAGTTGGCAAAATCAAAAAATGAGATATGGGTATTTCTAAATTCTGTGGAAACAGAGCTTTCCAATGGTATATCACTTGCAGGTTTGATACTCAATATTTTTCTTATTTTTTTTTTATATTTTGGAGTCTTAATACAGAGAAAATGAGAAAACGAGCATTTCTTGCGAGAAATTGTGTAAAAGGCATAGAAAGGCATAGTCAAAATTGTCTCAAAAACTAATTTTGTTTTTATTTGATCGTCCTGAAAAATTGGGAATTGATTGTTGGGGATTTAGTCTTTAAAAAAATCATATAATCTCAAAATCGACCACCCCTTCAAATTGTGACTTTGACTGGCCGTAATGGGAAATCACTCCGTGCGACTTTATGCTCATTTTGTGATGACAGGTCACATATATTGTACTTACAGTACACTGAGCAAAACTTGACTGAGAGAAAAATTATACTTGCTTGGTCTGTTTTAACCAGTTCGTTATTATTTTGACATTTACCCACAAGCCAAGACGCGGGATTGTTTGTCACGAACCTCGATCCGAGACGGGTTCGGGCTGGCATCTGTAGGTAGCACACCCTGATATTTATTGGTTTGAATCGTGTGAGCAGGTCGCTGACAGATATTTTCAGCCTCGAGTTGCTTGTGATTTGTTTAATTTATCTGTCATCCGTTTTAAATTCCGGAAAAACTTTGCGTGTATACATGTATACGCGTACACGTCCAGTCTCGCAAACTGGGTAAACAAACTACATTTAAAACTGGCCAGGTCCCTAGACAATTATCCGTGGCTCAGCCCCCCCCCCCCCCCCCCCCCCCTCCCTCCTGTATCCTACCTTTAACGCTGCATTTGTTTTTGCTGGACCCTGTACATGTACGGTACATACTTGTAACGGTAATTTATATATATTTACAAGGTCTCTGTATACAAATATATACTGGTATGTATGTTTAACATGATGTACATACATGGTCTTTCAATTGAAAAGTTTAAATACACTGCAAAAGTGTGCGTAAAATTACATGAATGATAAGCTGGGGTCATGGCTTTGTCCATTAGACACGGGTGACCTACATGTATTTATGCAAATTAGTCTGTCTGCATTGGCTAGTCTAGGGTAACACATGTGTGTTAGAAGAAGGACGCTGGTATGGTACTGTACTACTGGTATGTAATTCACACCATTGACGTGTAGTAAAGCATTGTGCAATGCAAGTACTGGTAGGTATTGTATTGCACATTATGTCAGCAAAGAGAGAAGATTTACAACTTTTAACAACCCTTCAAAACGATTGATTTGGCAATTGACAATGAGGGGTCCACTCGACCACGAAAGCGTTCAAAGTTACTCAGCAATACGGTGTGGGTGGGCCATTGTGGAGTCTGGCCCCGGCCCCTCAGATCTGCCCACTTTTCTGTATGTGTACACGTTTGTTGTGGGTGTGTGTGAAGTTGTGAATCTAATGAGGTGTGGGGCAATGAGATTTGTGGTTAATTTGTGTAAAAGATAGGCGTATCCTGCACCACACTGAAGAATGCTTCCATTGTAAATTCATGTACAAACATGTCCGCAAGGTTTGTATCCTTGTGGAGACGTCTCTACATTCTCGTGTACAAAATGGTTAGAAAGTCAACCCCTTTTTTTCAAAATGATCCTGATACCGGTATTTCAACAACAATTCATTTTCTGGATTAAAATTTCGACCCAATATACCCTAAATTACATGTATACCCCAACCCAAACACTAACCCTAACCCTAGTTTTTGAGTAATAAATGAATTTGTTGAAAAGCATGGCAAACAAATGTAAGTTAACACTGAGTACTTTTACTAGAGAGTATCCTGAATCCGCTAAAGTCCACCAATATCTTTATGCACAAAGAAGTTGGTGTTGGTGACTGCTCAATATGGAGGTATCCCTAACCCTGCCAGACCCAGCACAGTGCATCTGTCGTGACTGCTTAACCTTGCTGCACTCTGCACACAAGTCGATGTGACAAAGTATGCAATCTGATGTGTCTGGCAGGGTTTCTAGCCCAAATACCCTGGAGGGTTAGGGTTAAATCCATCAAAGTCTTCTCGTAAGCCCGACGCCTCATAGGTCCGATGCCTCAAAAGTCCGACAAAATCTCAATCCATCAGGCTTGATATTGGCCCAGCACTGACAAAATTATACACTGTATCGGATGTCGTCTTATTATGCGACGTGAAGACACGCCGAAATGATTTCACCGTTTCTTCTTATCGCCGCCTAGATCAAAGCCTTACGCACCACCATCTGTCTGAGCGTTACATTAGGATGTACACAGAAAGGATGGCTTTAGGAAATATGTACCGGTAAATGTACCCGGTACATGCACAACTGGCACGAGACCGCAGATTGGCCAACCAGTCTTGCGCATAAATTATGCGTACTGCACTGTCTGTCCAGCTGAGTTACGATCGTGGTCCTCTCTAACATGGGCTCTTGTTTTTCCCTTGTGATTCGTTTCCGTTTTTGTTGTATTGGAAGAGGGGGGTTCACTGTATATTTAACAGTTGGCTTTTTGTCCAAGTCTTCCATTGTTTTTAGCCTGTTGTACCGTAGGATACACCATTGGCAATTGCTTGAATTTTCATGAATGGGTGGATATGGGGGGTTCTATTTTATAGTAAATATTGTTAAACTGACCTGTCCGATGTTTTACAATCATGGATGCTGAAAAAAAGCAAGAAAAACGGCATTCATTTTTACCCGGCGTCGGGCAGTTATTATTATGTTGTTCTTGTTTTTACGCGATCGCCGTCCGCAATCGCAAATTTAAAAAAATATAATTCATTTTTTTCAGGAACAATTACAGGATATCTAGCGCAATAATTTTGCTGGATGCCTAGAATTATTATTTACTTTCAGAACAGTGAGATACTTCTTAATAATTCGGTAGTAAATATTTTCGATATCCGCAAATAGTGTGTCCCCAGTACATAAATCATAAATGCTTGTGAACATGTACGTACATGTACATGTATACAGTATGTGTATTCATGTGACTTGTATGAATTTGTCAATGGAGCCCACAAAGATGGGAGGTGCTGTGTATGAACACATGTACTGTATGATACTCCCCAGCGCGATCTAATTTGATTCCGGACCCTGGCTACAGCTGTAGTACATGTACATTGTGTGACGTTCGTGTACGTCTGCATGCAGAGAAGTGTAGCTCATTACAGACTGGGAGGGTAAATTAGTCAGTCCGTCAGGTGAATCAGATCCATACACACTTTGACTGTTATGAATCATCGCAGATGATGAACGTATGCATGCACAGAATTATCTGTGTGCATTGTTACAGTACATGGTCAATACAAGCTGTACTGTACAGTACAGCCTGCAACAAAATGCTTCATATTGTAATGCTCCTACATTGTACATTTAGAGTAGAGGCCCATACAGTACACAGCAGTTCAATTACGTGATTTTTCCAATCAATTGATATTTTTGTCATTCAAAAAACATTGAGTTGTAATTTTTTGTGCAATTTCTTTTGGTGATTTTTGTTGGGGTATTACATGTACATGTAGATTGTAAATTCAGAACGTAATCTTGAGCCCCAGTTTTTTTTAACTGGGTGACATTGTGTTACATTGTTGTTGTTACTCTACATTGTACATTTAGTAGAGGCCCATACAGTACACAGCAGATCAATTTTGTGATTTTTTTCAATCAATTGATATTTTTGTCATTCCAAAAACATTAGGTTGTAATTTTTTGCGCAATTTTTGTGTGTGTGTGTGATATTTTTGGGGGTATTAGATTGTAAATTCAGAACGTAATCTTGAGCCCCAGTTTTTTTAACTGGGTGACATTGTGTTACATTGTTGTTGTTACTCTACATTGTACATTTAGTACACAGCAGATCAACTTGTGATTTTTCCAACCAATTTACATTTTTGTCATTAAAAAAACATTGAGTTGTAATTTTTTGTGCAATTTTTTTGGGTGATTTTTTGGGGGGGTATTAGATTGTAAATTCAGAACGTAATCTTAAGCCCCATTTTTTTTAACTGGGTGACATTGTGTTACGTTGTTTTGTTTTTACTAGGAAACTATACAGTGTGGCTTCCGTTGACAATATTGAAACCAGATTTCTGTCTGCCTTTGGACATTGGACTGATCAGTCATATTTGCTGAATGACAGATCAAACCATGTAGGCCAGATACTCGGAAATTAAACACAAACTTGTGCATCTGACAACTATGTACATAGCACACGTGTGTATGGCAGTACTGCATTGCACTGTACGGTACATGTACAGTATACATGTACATGTACATTTGTATATTGTACTTATTCCCATTTTTATGTTCTTGTGGAGACATGTATCACCTTGTTCGTGTGTACTAAATGGTTAGAAAATTGACAAAAAGTGCTCCTATTTCACAATTAATTTTCTGGGTTGAAGTTTTGACCCAATACATGTATACCTTATATGTGACCCGCTCTGCAAAAATGAGTCTGATGTCGGAAAATACATTTTTACGTAAAGGGCTGTTTATTGTCCCGGAGGTGATTTTTTTTTAACAAATAATATTTTAGTTTTAAGGCATTTTGGTTTCTCCAACACATATATTTTCAGATCTGATCGATTGAAAAGATTGTTTTGATCCCTAAATTAAATTAAATACAGGTTTTGTCATTCTCTTACCATAGCATCTGATGAAGCACTACAATTGTAAATCTTCATTTCTCTCAAATACATTTTGAGTGTCACTGAGAAAAAGCAAATTTCCCAAAATTGTAAAAGACCAATGCATTACACTACAGCGTTGTGCCTTTTCCTGACCAACTGTACAATTGAAAAATAACATTTTTAACACATCAGACTCATTTTTGCAGAGTGGGTCACATATTATACCCTAACCCAAACACTAACCCAATCTTAACCCTAGGTTTTGAGTAATTTTAAGTCAATCCATATACCGGTATCTAGTTCATGAAAAACCTTGTTGAGACCTTTACACCTATAGAAATCCCCCCATTGTGTTCACGCCTCAATGTACTTACGGTACATACAAATGAGCTCATTATATCTCCCCAAAAAATGGTCACTCTATCTATTTCTGAAATAACCCGTTAACAAGCCGTTGTTGTAAACACAATTTTGTTTGGCCTAAGGTCAATTTTGAGAATGATTGATTGTGCAGATATTCCATATCCCTGGGCTTACATGTATTCCCTTTCAGTTTCCTTTAATTCCAGGCACGCATCACTATGCAATTGTCAATTGATCACAACATTTGTGGACACTGTGACAGGGGCGTATCGAAAGTCCGACGCCCCATAAGTCTGAAATTTTGAAATTATAAGGCATCACATTTTATGAGGCATCGGATATATGAGGCAACAGATTTATAAGGCAACAGATTTATAAGGCAACGGATTTATAAGGCAACGGATTTATGAGGCGTCAGACCTATGAGGCGTCGGACTTAAGAGCCTTTAACCAGTTTGCGCGGAAGGACATTTATACCCGCAAAGTTTTCCCCAGATTCAAAACGGATGACGCATAAACACGTCACGGGCAAGGCCGGAAAACGTCTGTCAGCAGCGAGCAAGGCAGGAAATACGTGGGTGTGCTTCCCGGTACCATCTACCTGAACCCGCCTCGGATCGAGTTTCGTTAAAAATAATCCCGCGCCTCGGCTCGGTTATCTTTAACAGTTCGCGCCGGATGACGTATATAAACGCAAAGTTTTCCCCAAATTCAAAACGGATGACGCATAAACACGTCACGGGCAAGGCCGGAAAATATCTGTCAGCAGCGAGCAAGGCAGGAAATACGTGGGTGTACTTCCCGGTACCATCTACCTGAACCCGCCTCAGATCGAGTTTCGTTAAAAATAATCCCGCGCCTCGGCTCAGTGATGTTAAAATAATCCCAGCGCGAACTGGTTAATGGGTTGGAGGATGAGATTTTGTCGTACATATGTATGGTACATACACATTGTATAGTATGTACCGTACATGCACATTGTATAGTATGTACCGTACATGCACATTGTATAGTATGTACGGTACATGTACCATGTACATGCACATTGTACAATGTATGCAGTGTCATGTCAGTTTATGCTGTTTATGACCTTCAAACAGTTACATACATTACATACCGATTATAATGTACCGTACATCTACATGTACATGTTTACGAGAGTGTTGATATAATTAACGGTATTATGCGTTTTATGTACATTAATGTTTACATTATTTTCGCATACATTGGTGCGAAATACGGTACCCTCCGGATACTTAAACATAATGGGGACAATGGGAGTGAAAAGGTTTCCAAAGAGTAATTTCTATAGATGATAAGGTCTCCATTAGGAATTTCACGAATTAGATTTTTAGATTGTACTCAAATTACTCAAAAACTAGGGTTAGAATGTGGGTTAGGGTTAGTGTTTGGGTTAGGGTATAATATAGGGTATATGGGTCGAAATTTCAACCCAGGAAAATAATTGTGGTTAAAATGGCAGCATTTTGAAAAACGTGCTCGACTTTCTAACCATTTTGTACACGAGAACAAAGCCACAGTGATACAAAAATGCGAATGTGTGTTCACGTTTCTGTACATGTATTCGCGTTTTTGTATCACTGTATCACTGAGACATGGCTTTGTTCTCATACAAAATGGTTAGAAAGTCGAGCACGTTTTTCAAAATGCTCCCATTTTAACCATAATTTTTTTCTTGGGTTGAAATTTCGACCCAATATACCCTATATTATACCCTAACCCAAACACTAACCCTAACCCACATCCTAATCCTAGTTTTTGAGTAATTTAAGTAAAATCCAAAAATCTAATTCGTGAAATTCCCAATGGAGACCTATTCATCTATAGAAATTTACCCTCCGGAGACGTTTTGTCTCCATTGTACACATTGTGTTCATGTCTCCAGAGGGTACCGTATTTCGCACCGTGAACACGTTATGTAGTGTACATGTACACGTACCGGTACGGTTCAAGTTCATATGTATTTTTTTTATTCATGTATCAATGTACCGTCTACATTTGTACATGGTATGATGGTAACATGCCAATAAGGTGTTTCACGATAACATGCGTCATCTTGTTCACAGTGGCAAATTTACATGCACGCATCGTCGATCAAAAACTTGTACGCTATCGAGTCATCATGCGTTCATTCTAAAATGTGTGCGTGTCTAGCAACGCGTGTTCTTGTTTGCCTCGTGAATGAGATTAATTGAATTATTGAATTGTACAGACCTGGGGGGGGGGGGGGGGGGGAGGAAACAAATTGTAAAATTTTATGGATCGTAAATAATTAACCAAGGAATGCTGGTCCCAAATTGTGTGATGAATTGTATTCATGCAACGACGACCAAATCAACATAGAAAGAAAAAAGTCCCACCAAGTTTATTTTTACACTAACAGTGATACATTGTACACAATATAAAGACTTTCATTGTAGGAAATAATAAATGGAGGAGTTCTGTCCCCAAATTGTGTGGACAAAAAATCATAATTGCACCCACCCCCCAAAAAAAACCAAACAAACACACACAAAAGATAGAAAAGAGTGCATGATCATATTTTCTTTTACACAAAAGTGTATGTTGTAGTGTGCGTCGCTTATTATTATTTATTTTTTATTATTATTTTTTTTTTTTTTTATAATTTTTTTTTTTTTTTTTTTTTTTTGGGGGGGGGTTTTGGAGGAAAGATTTACGATTTCCAGCAAAACTCAATTACATTTTGGAATTCCTTCACCTCATTTTCTTTTTAACCCTAAACCTGCCAGACGCAGTGCAGCGCAGTGCATCAGAAATAAAAGTCTAGTGTACTTTGATGCATTCAGCTGTCGCCACCATGACAACCACAGGCTAAGATTATTGAGAGCTACATTCAGTCCCCATTGAACAAGGCCAGAGATGGATTCTGCTGCATTGGGTGACCAGAGACTCTGAGGCTGTTAGACCTTGATATCTTTGACCTGGTAAATCTTACTGAACAAGGCCAGAGATGGATTCTGCTGCATTGGGTGACCAGAGACTCTGAGGCAGTTTGACCTGGTGGATCTTACTGAACAAGGCCAGATATGGATTCTGCTGTATTGGGTGACCAGAGACTCTGAGGCAGTTTGACCTGGTAGATCTTACTGAACAAAGCCAGAGATGGATTCTGCTGCATTGGGTGACCAGATACTCTGAGGCAGTTTGACCTTGATATCTTTGACCTGGTAGATCTTACTGAACAAGGCCAGATATGGATTCTGCTGCATTGGGTGACCAGAGACTCTGAGGCAGTTTGACCTGGTAGATCTTACTGAACAAGGCCAGAGATGGATTCTGCTGCATTGGGTGACCAGATACTCTGAGGCAGTTTGACCTTGATATCTTTGACCTGATAGATCTTGCTGCACTGGGCAGGGTTGTCACTTTGACAATTGATGCAGATTGCTGTGTCTGGCCATAGAGCTACATGTATGGTACATGTAGGACCTGGGTCCTACCTGTAGCTCTATGGTCTGGTAGGGCTTCTAGCCAAAATACCCTGGAGGGTTAGGGTTAATACCCTTACTACCCAAAGCTCATCAAACACAAATTGCAGGTTTTGCTTGGTTTGGTACCAAATATTAGCAACTTGTGGACTTTGTTTGAATTAGTACCAAAGGCTTGGAGAGACCCTGTTGAATTATGTGAGGTTCAGTGCACAACTTAGGCATGAGACTTGTAAAAAAAATTAAGTTTGGGAGATTGCACAGGCATTTATTCGTGGGTGAGCTCAGGCAAGTCACAGCACATTTCCTGGCCAACTGTAAGTGTGAAGTGTACTCTGTGTGTCCCCACTCAAACACAGCCCAACACACAGAACCAATGGCCAGTCAGTACCGCCCTGATTCTGAACACTGAACAATTAATAGACCCATCTGTACCAAATCAATCAAACTTCAACTGTTAGAGTTTAGCAGGTTTAGTACTGTAAGGTTTAATACCAATACCTACTGAACCTGTGAGCAGCTGTTGAGGTTTGTTAGGTTTGGTATGCTTTTCACTGCGAGAGCCTAGAGGTGTTAGGGTTAAATCAGTTTTCACCTCATAATACTATTACCTCGTACCAGTATGTTTAACAGAAACAAATTATATCCACACTTTTCAAGGTCTCATGGCAGCCATAATGTATTATTTGCAGAAAAAAAAAGCTGACCTACGGGTAATAATCTCACACATCAACTGGTCAACACCACTGGCCATAAATATTTGGCATAACTGGGAAAAGAAAATATTCCCCTTGACTGCTGCTTTGGGGAGGCTGTAGTTAGTCCCCTGACATCCCAGGTACCTCCTTAATCATAAAATAGACAAATGAATGGCACTCGCATCTGTTCAAGGAATAAGCCAGGAAATATGTTACATGTATGGTCTTGTTATTCACCTAATGGCACCTCATGCCCAATGATTTAGACTTGTTGTTAAAGGTAGGATACACCATTTGCAGAAATTGAAAATGTTTACTTCCGAAATTAATAAGAAATATCTTACTTATTTCAAAGTAAATAATGATTGTAGGCATTGAGCAAAATGATTGCACTACCAGTAGATATCATAATTGTTCTGAAAAATTGAATTTTTATAAAAACAAATTCAAGATCGCCAGACGACGATCGCGAAAAAAACCCAAGAACAGAAGAACTGCCCGATGCAAGTTGAAAACTAACGCCGTTTTTTCTTGCTTTTCTCTGCATCCATGATGGTAAAACTTCGAGCAGGTCAGTACGATATTTACTATAAAATACAACCCCCAAAATCCACCCATTCATGACAATACAAGCAATTACCAATGGTGTATCCTACAAGGGGTCAGGTAAGGTAATAAATGTCACCCTTAAAAATGTTCTATCCCTGCTCCGCATCATGTCACCCGCATCATATTTACAATTGTATTGATAACTTGTTAAAGGTAGTATACACCATTGGTAATTTGTTGAATTATCAGGAATGGGTGGATTTGGGGGGTTGTATTTTATAGTAAATATCGTTTAACTGACCTGTCCGACTTTCTACATTCATGGATGCCGAGAAAAGCATGAAAAACAGCGGTTTTTTTTCACCGGAGTCGAGCAGTTATTCTTTATGTCATCTTTGTTTTTTCGCGCTCGCCGGACGGCGAGAATGAATTTTGGTTTATACAATTCAATTTGTTGAAACAATTACAGGATATCTAGGGCCCTTATTTTGCTGGATGCCTACAATCATTATTTACTTTTAAATAAGTAAGATATTTCTTAATAATTCGGTAGTAAATTTTTTCGATATCTGCAAATGGTGTATACTACCTTTAATGGAATGTCTGATTGAAGTGCAACAAATAACATTGTAAGGAGAATTTTATCCTCCTTTCTAATACATGAGTACCTTTATTTCAACCTCAGCCCAGTTACAATGTACAGTATGTCTCATTTTGCCAGAACCCCTCACATAACTACATAATGTAACCATGGATTAATTGCATCTATTGCAGGCATGTACATGTACAATGTACCATACATGTACAATGGACTGCGAAGTACTTTGCCCAGGTTGTTTATGGAGGGTACCCCTGCAACTGTATGATAGTAATATGACCATAATTGTATTAAGCAAAATGATTTATTACACAGTCGACATACATACATGTACATGTAGATGTACATATTGTACAGTGTGGTACTGGTACATGTACTGTGCACTGTGGAGACTGTGATTACCCCATCTGCACACTAAAGGGAAATTAAAGTACAGTTACCTTTGTTGCAAATGGGAAGATAGGCTGTACAGTACTGTACGTGTTTCACGACCATGGTTAGACTATGATCGCAATGATTTCCTATTTCTTGAATTTTGTGATCCCAACTAATGCACTACATGTACCGGTACATGATTTCTGTTGCAAGTAGGTTTTAACCAGTTCGCGCCGGAAGATGTACATGTATACACGAACAGTTTTTTCTAGATTCAAAACAGATGACGCATAAACAGGTCACGATCAAGGCCGGAAGTGTCTGTCAGTCACGAGCAAGGCCGGAAATGTGTGGGTGTGCTTCTCGGTACCATCGGCCTGAACCCGCCTCAGAATCGGATTGAGTTTTGTTAAATATAATTTAGCGCCTCGGCTCGGTGATGTTAAAATAATCCCAATCAAATAAGTTAAGAGGGCCTAATATTTCGATCTTAACAAGATCTTCTTCAGAGATCCTTCAAATAATCCTGGCGCGAACTGGTTAAGGGTACATGTACAATAGATTCCACACCAACAACATATTGTTGCTGAACTGTATATATCTAACTGCACAGCCCGAACAGTTCTCAATACTCAAATCAATATGATTTTGCACACACCCTAGGGAGTTAGGGTTGATGAAAATGTTCATATACTAAAAAAAAAATAAGAATAACATTATTGACATGGCGCATACAACATGTTGCGCTGTGTAATCTATTAGTTCCGCATTGCTTACAACTTGCACTTTGAAAATCTGATGACTTAATTGTCGATCTTTTTTTCTTTTCTATTTTTTCTAATCACAGAGAGCGGAACGATATATGGAGGAGGAAAGATTCTACAGCGTTTCCCCGAGAAAGATTGGGAAGATGTGCCATTCATTGCCGCAATCGAACTGGTAAGGTTGTTTTTGTAAAATAAAAAAAATTGAACGTGTGAGAGGAATTATAGCATGCCCATAATAGGTGCGCCCATTATTCTGACACGATATTTTGGACACAAAAGTGCTTAATCAAAATGTTGTCGTTCGGTGTTGCCGCACAATTTGTTGATATATTGTAAAAAAACAACATGCTAGGGTATATTTGAACCCAGAGTCGGCTCAAGGTTGAGCAATTTGCAAGGTCAAATTCAAGGTCAAATTCAAGGTGTTAAGGTTATTGTAGGTTAAATTGCTCGGACATAAAAAATAATGCCAAAATTTATTGTAATCGAAATCAGCAAATTTGTCAACTGGTTATGGAGGTATGGTCCTTTGGTGGCGACGCCCTTTTTATCAAAAATCACACAAAAATAGCTAGTCTGATTTCAATAAAACTTGAAATGTTGGCTTTTTCACCTAAAATAAAACAAATATGAACTTATTTGAAGAGGGTAGGGATTAACCCATTGGGTGATTTGACACAAAATGACCCTACCGCAACCTTTCGCAGCACAGCTGAGCCGCTGAACTGGTGACCTCCAGTTCACAGTTCACACAATCTATCCATTCGGAGCTCAAAATGCGTCAGCGTTTCCCAGCGCCCAAAATGGGAGGTGTGTTATACAACGTAAAGACGGCGTGGCTCAACGTTTACTGAAAGAAAGCTGAAACTACCGTAGCAACCGTAACTCCCTAATGGTTCCTCAGGACCTGCCTGCTAAATCCAACAGAGTCCAACTGTGACTCGTATGACTTTACTGCTCAATCCAACACAGTCCAACTCGCCAAGTTGTTGCGTACCAAAATGACTTGCCTGCTAAATCCAACAGGATCCAACTGAACTCATGACTTTACTGCTCAATCCAACACAGTCCAACTCACCAAGTTGTTGGGTACCAAAATGACTTGCCTGCTAAATCCAACAGGATCCAACTGAACTCATGACTTTACTGCTCAATCCAACACAGTCCAACTCACCAAGTTGTTGGGTACCAAAATGACTTGCCTGCTAAATCCAACAGGATCCAACTGAACTCATGACTTTAATTACTGCTTAATCCAACACAGTCCAACTCACCAAGTTGTTGGGTACCAAAAATGACTTGCCTGCTAAATCCAACAGGATCCAACTGAACTCATGACTTTAATTACTGCTTAATCCAACACAGTCCAACTCACCAAGTTGTTGGGTACCAAAAATGACTTGCCTGCTAAATCCAACAGGATCCAACTGTGTCTTTTTGTTTTGTTTTGTTTGCTGTTGGATCTAGCAGAGTCCAACTTGGTGGTATTGTACCAGTAACCATTGTAACCCAACTGTATGCGTTCCAGAATACATCAAATGACTTGCCTGCTCAATCCAACAGGTTCTAACAAAATTATGGCAACTTGGTTGATCCTGTTGGATTCAGCAGGGTTAGGGTTAATATCTACCGGTACGATCTTTTTTCCAAATGTTCAGTTTTGCCAGCCGGGCGGTTGGAAGCTACTCTCCAAAGCCCTGGAGCCCACGTTCTTCATCGCGGTCCTGACGGACATCGAAGCCGAGCGGCACTATTGCGCCGTGCTGACCTTCTCCGAGGCCGTTCGGATGACGCCCACGCGGCCCGATGACGTTGAGGACGAGATGGATGGCGCCCTGGTGCACCACACCATGATGTTTGCGCCCAAGAGTCTGGTGCTCATCTCCCGGCTGGGCCACTTTGAAACGCTCAAGGTTGGTAGTTACAGTTGCAGGGGTTTCAGGGTACCATTTTTCTCCTTGGAAATCCCGGTTCTTGGCAGTTGCCCAGTCCGCGTTGGATGCCGTGTATACACGCATTCAAAACGGAATTCATGACGGATAAAAACATGTCACGAGCGAGGACAGAAATATATGTCATTGATCGTCTTGCAGCGAGCGAGGCCGGAAATATCAGGGTGTGCTACCCACAGATGCTGGCCTGAACCTGTTCCGGATCGAATCCTGCATCCCGGTCAATGTTAAAATCATCCTATTGCAAACTGGTTACGGCCAAACCAAACCTTTATTGATTGTTCATGTTTCGGGACAATAACAGCCTGATCAACCCAACCAGAATCTTTGATTTTTTTAATGATTTTTGTTCTCTTTCTGTCTCTTAGAATTGCCTAGGTTTGATTTACACAGCGTACATTGACTCCATAGACGTGCCCCTGGAGACGCTAGTCGGTAACATCTTGGGTCACATACAGGTCCCGCCAGCCAGCGGGCCGCAGGTGAGAAATAAACCCGGCCTATGGCTACAACCATTTCCCATAGACCTGTGTGTTAGTTCCTAGCCATAGCCATGATAATTAACCTGGCTAAGGCTCCCAAAGACCCATGTGTTATTTCCTAGCCGTAGCTATACAAAATAAACCCGGCTTAAGCTACAGCCATTCCCCACAGATCAATGTTGTTATTTCCTAGCCGTAAGCCAAGTCAAATAAACACATTTGTTAAACCCCGGCAAATCTCCCAGCCTAACGTCAAATTCGCTTTATGTTTGCATAATTTGCAAGTATGGCCTCAAAGAGATAATAAACCTTTTGCAGCAGTCCAAAAAGTAACCAAACAAGATACTTTTGAAAAGCTTTACTTGTTGCAAAGATTAAGATATTAATGATTCTAAACTCCCTGTTAAATTATTCCGTCTAGCATGCTGCCATTTTGAAGAAAATAACAAAAGAATGCCATTTCCAAATATGCATCGCAGAGACGCACTTTTGGAAATTGTTGCAAATAGTGCGCGCAAGTGTTTGAACATGGCGCGGCGCAGCGCACACGTTGGCGCCACTATTGGTCAGTTCAGTGCGTGACACGCGAGTAGCTGTAATCCGCTGGCTGAGAACGCACCCTGAACGCATATTGTGGTCGCAATTCAAATTGTGATTCAGCAAATTTTGAATTGAAATCAAAATCATAAAAATTTTGTTTTCTCTTAATATATGCAGCAGTCACAGAGCTAAAAATGTTGCTGTTGCTTTGTTTACAACAAATATTTTGTACTAAACAAGTACTCGGAATGTACTTAACCTCCAACCCCCTTTCCTGTTACCATCCACCCCCCCCCTCCAACCCAAACAAAGGGAAAAGCAGAATTTATGTTTTTTTGTTCTTGTGTGTGTGCATTGTGCTGAACTTTAAATTGCTCGGAGTCTCTGTCGTTTTTTATTTTTCAGTTTGCAGTTGGTTTTGTGGAATGCCCGGAAATGTTGAAACTTTTGAAATGTGGAGTACATTGTCGTTGTAATCTGTCACTTGTACTGTGTAATAAATGTGTGGTGTGTGTTGTATCTATGGTAATTTAATGGAGAGAAAAAAAGGCAGAGTTGTATTCCAGTCCTTGCAAGTCCTTTACAAGTCCATTTACAAGTCCAGTCGCGAGTCCAGTCGCGAGTCCAGTCGCGAGTCCAGTCGCGAGTCCAGTCGCGAGTCCAGTCGCAAGTCCAGTCGCAAGTCCAGTCCCAAGTCCAGTCCCAAGTCCAGTCCCAAGTCCAGTCCCAAGTCCAGTCCCAAGTCCAGTCCCAAGTCCAGTCCCAAGTCCAGTCCCAAGTCCAGTCCCAAGTCCAGTCCCAAGTCCAGTCCCATGTCCAGTCCCGAGTCCAGTCCCGAGTCCAGTCCCGAGTCCAGTCCCGAGTCCAGTCCCGAGCCCAGTCCCGAGCCCAGTCCCGAGCCCAGTCCCGAGCCCAGTCCCGAGTCATAATGCCAGTCACAATGCCAGTCACAAGTCCTTTCATAATGCCAGTCGCAAGTAACTGGTTGAACAACGACAAAGGAATGTTTTAGTTAAAACAGTTCATTTGAACAGCTAGTGACTTGACTTGAGACTGAAGGACTTGTGATGGACTTGCAGGGACTCGAATACAACTCTGATAAACGGGCATGGTGTCATGATCATGTAACATTGTACTGTCGGTAGATCTGAAGTTATGCATGGAAATGAATCCAAACTACATGTAATTCTACATACTGTACATGTACCAATCAACTGAACTCCACAGTGTTGTATTTAACCAAGTGGTTTTTATTTTCACAAGTCAAATTTTCGAAAGTCAAATTTTTACAAGTCAAATGTTTACAAGTCAAATTTTCACATTTCAAGTTGCAGGTCGAGTTAATTCAAATCGTAAGTCAAGTCGAGTAAAATAAAAGGTGTTTACCAAGTCAAGTTTCAAGTTAAAATCAATCAGGTTTATTGAAATACATAAAAGTCGTTAGTTTTTACTTTTTATAAAGCTGCAAATCGTACCATTTCCTTGCCTTCAATTTTACCCTGATGCATTAAAAACGATATAGTGTATTGGTACTTCATCAATTCGCGATCCACTACTGTCAATTTTTGTTTGTTGAAATAAACCACACTTTGCAAATTATTGGTAATTTGACACCTGCACTACCAGTAGCACAGTCATAGGACATGCAAGTTGTGTACATGTACAGATCACATTGCACAGACTGTACATGTAGTATGAAGCAACACAGTGTTAAAGGTACAGTAGGATACACCATTGGTAATTGCTTGAATTATCATGAATGAGTAGATTTGGGGGTTGTATTTTACAGTAAATATCGTTCAACTGACATCTCAAAAGTTTTACAATCATGGATGCAGAGAAAGAAAAGCAAGAAAAATGGTGTCGTTTGGAATCGCCGTCGGGCAGTGGTTCTTATGTTGTTCTTGGTTTTGTTTTTTTCGCGATCACCGTCCGGTAATTGTGATTTTGTTTAAAATAAAATTTCAGTTTTTCAGAACAATTACAGGATATCTAGCGCAATCATTGTGCTGGATGCCTGCATGGAATCAATTTTTACTTTCAAATAAGTAAGATATTTCGTAATAATTTGGCAGTCAACATTTTCGATATCTGCAAATGGTGTATCCTACATGTACCTTTAACGAAAATGGGCATTGCTTGGGAGTCACATATTAAGTATATTATGCACAATTTACAGCAACCAGTTAAACAAAAATTCAGTCACTGAAGTACCATACATGCACCGAAGTGAACTTTTGCTGCACAAGAATTAGTCTCCCTTTCACACTTTTCTCCTTGTTTTTTTATATAAAAAAACACAAATTATGTGCTGGTTTTCACACAGAATTCCCTCAACGACTACTCACAAGAAACTGTAGAGCATGAATGGGTAGGTGAACAATCCAGGTTCCGGGGCCACTCTCACTCTCTCACTTATTTTTTTTTAGAAATGTATGCATTTCACCCATAGTCCGGGGCCACCATGCTTTGTAGACTCATCATTTCTGTTGGTTTGTTGGTTGTTCAAAATGCATGTGCTAAATGTAGAAACTTGTTTTAGAAACATGTGCCTGAACATGTATTTTTAAACAGTTACACTAATCATTAGTACTAAAATCTATGTAAATACATGTACGTGTACATAAAATACATAAAAATACAGTACATTGCATTTGAAAGTTAACACTGTGATTAGAAATGGGAATTTTGTAAGGAGAATTTCATTTCCCATTTACTTTCCCTTAATTTTCCCCCCATTCCCTTTTTTCCCCATTCCGCAGGCAAATTTTCCCACCTGTGTTAAAATATTTTCCCCACTTTTGTGAAAATGTGGGTTTGTTGTTTTTTTTTAATGTGTGAATTTTTTTACTACTTTGGGAAAATGTTTGAACGTTTTGTGAAAAAGAAAATAAAGAGTTTCCCATTTTTAGGTTAAACTTTCAATTGCAATGTATTTTTTTGGTACTTTTACTAGGACCATCTAGTTGTCAATTAATCCTAACTACCCCAAGCCCATCAAACTCCAACTGCAGGTTTTGCTAGGTTTTAATTGGTTGGTTTGGTACTGTACCTATTAACCAGTTCGCGCCGGGATTATTTTAACATCGCCGAGCCGACGGGCGGGATTATTTTTAACGAAACTCGATCCGAAGCGTGTTCAGGCCGATAGTGCTGGGTAGCACACCCACGCATTTCCGGCCTTGCGCGCTGCTGACATACAATTCCGAACTTGAACTTGGCGTGTTTATTCGTCATCCGTTTTGAATTTGGGGAAATTTTTGCGTTTATATGGGTCATTCCAGCAGGTTGGGACACGTGCATATTTTGCCATTTCACCTATAAGATTTAGTTTTCTTGGGAAGAATGAACTATTTTTCTTGTCAATGATGGTTGAAACTAGAGAGTTACAAAAAGACCTATTGAATGATACCAAATTTGGTGACATTAGTTATTTTATTTTTTAGATATTTCATAAAACATGGTGGCGTGCAAGGCTAGTTAGGACGTAACATGTGTGACAAAAATTGAGTAGTTTTAAGTATGCAACTTGCACATTAATAAATACATAATTTAACACCCCTTTGCTAATAAAGTAGCATAAAAGAACATGAGAAATAGTAATTGTAAGTCATATCTTTCTTGTTTACGTCATTTATTTTGTTAGAGCTCACCAAAAATGAGTAGTGTAGACGTAACACAAGGTGTCCACTTTTGTAACATTTTGTTTGGGGGTGTAGTATTTTCCCTTTGCTTCAAAGCAAGTCTAAAATGACTTAAATTCATCACATCTGACTTGATTTATGAGAAAATTATTCATAAAGTTGGAAAATAGTTTCACTTTTTCAAATATGACGAGAAATCAGGTCATTTTGGGGTACGGTGTCCATGTTACGTCTGAACAATTTAAAACAATTTGTTTCTATAACTGGTAAATAAGCTCAATAGGATGTGTGGAACTAACGTTGTACCAAATAACTGGACACAACAGATGTATACCCAAAATACACAAACTAGACATTTCATTCATGTGTGAATTATTCCATTTTAGATTTGTGGTGTCCATGTTACGTCTACACTGTGGTTTGGTAACAAATGTTGCAATTAAACACAATATGAAACATTTACCAACTTATAAACAATAAAAATAGAATATGGTGACATGCTCAGATATTTAAATATGAAAAGATTTTTGTTTTAACAATATGCATAACATTTATAAGTGATTTAATAATTATACACCGTGTCCATGTTACGTCTGCACTGTAAAATATGCTACTTTTGTTTGGCATTTGCTTGTATTAGGTTTTAGTTACCTGTTTTATGCATAATCATATCAAACAACTGACCACCTAAGTTTAGAGCCATGTAATTCATTGCTTTCATGATATCATAGGTGATTGTTCTCAATATTTGACACATGATGTAACATGGGCACGGTGTCCATGTTACGTCTGCAACACACCATTTTAAGATGCAATTCCCAAGATTTAAGACAAATTGTACAACATAGCTACTAAAATTAAATTTATACTATCCAAGTCTATAAACTAAACTAATATAATGCTACTTATAGCACAGTATTTGTTGTTAATTCAAGTTTTGTATAAGTTTTCTTGTTTTAATTACACGATGAGAAAAGTAATTTGCTACGATTTTGTTGTTGTGATTTTCAACCCTTTGTAGAATTCATGTATAAGAAAGTTTACTTATTTGCAAAAAACTTAATGGTTTCTATCATTTTGACTAAGATATGGCAATATACAATGTGATCCAAGCTGATTATTAAAAATCTAATCTCAAATTGGTGTCCATGTTACGTCTGCACAAAATTATTGACATTACTACCTTACGGTGCCATTATGAAAAAAATGATTAATTATATGGTAATAAAAATATTATATGTTGAATGTACATAAGTATATGATACCATAATGATAAAATAGTAATCTTGCAAGCAATTTGAAATTTTTACTCATATGTCAGTAATGTCACACTCTGTGTCCCAACCTGATGGAATGACCCATATACGTCATCCGGCGCGAACTGGTTAACATTAGCAACTTGTTGTTTGACTTTGTTTGACTCGGTGCAAAAGGCCCAGAGAGACCCTGTTGAATTTTGTGAGGTTCAGGGCCGAAAGGCATGAGACTTAATTTTGGGGTGTTTGGGGGGAATGCTCAAGCATTTTTTAGTGGGTGAGCTCAGTTCCTTGTCCACTGTAACCTAAAGTGTGATGTGTACACCATGTGTGTCCCCACTCAAACACAGTCCAACACACAGAACCAATGGCCAGTCATCACAGCCCTGATCCTGAACACTGAACATTAACCAGTTCGCGCCGGGATTATTTTAACATCGCCGAGCCGAGGGGCGGGATTATTTTAAACGAAACTCGATCCGAAGCGGGTTCAGGCTGATAGTGCCGGGAAGCACACCCACGCATTTCCGGCCTTGCTCGCTGCTCACATACATTTCCGAACTTGAACTTGGCGTGTTTATGCGTCATCCGTTTTGAATTTGGGGACATTTTTGCGTTTATATACGTCATCCGGCGCGAACTGGTTAACAATGCTATAGAGTAGAACCATCTGTACCAAAAAAACCAAACTTCAACAAGTTAGAGTTCGGCAGGTTTAGTACTGTTTAGGTTCAGTACCAATAATTACCTAACCTGTGTGCAGTTGTTGAAGTTTGTTAGGTTTGGTATGCTTTTTCAGCACGAGAGCCTAGGTGGTTATGGTTCAACATAAAAAGTTGTACGCGTCTGTGTAATTCGTCTATGTTTGCAGTTAACAATTGGATTTGATTAATATTTGAATTTACATCTTGTTTGTGTTGATCAATGTGTTTGGTTTTATGTTGATCTGTTTTTGCTTTCTGCTATTTCTTCATACATGTACATGTACAAGTACCATGTTTACAGGGCTTGTATTTCTTTTCTTTTTTTCTTTCTTTTTCTCACTACATGTAATTAAACCATTGCTTGGCATTTTTTGACCCTACAGTGTACGTTGGAATTTCTATGTATTTTGGTTTGCTTTTATTTGTTATATTAACAAAAATCTGATTTTTCAGAGCTTAAAATGCCCTGCACTGGACCAAATTTAGTGATTTATAGAGTTGATGAGGATATTTTTTTGTGCAGTTGCTAGATGTTAATTTATAAAAGCTATTTGGGAAGTCACTATGAACTATCTCGTGTAGCGATTCTTTCTTGTAATTTAAAAGGCACTTACATGTAGGTAACCTAACCCGGTTTTCCCTTCAGCCTTGCTCTGTGGTTAAAATAATCCACAAGAACAATTGGCGAAGATAAAGAAAAACGTTAGCCGGATTGGAACCACAGACCTTTTGAGCCATAGCTCGCCTCTCTATACCAACTAGGCTATTGGCGAGATAGTTGTGGACAGCCGTTCTTTATAGTTCTTTAATGTAGCTGAGTTGCCATTGTTCTTTCTCAAGAATATACATTCACGCACAACCCAGCTGCTGAAAAAAATATCACAAACCGCTACACGGATTAATATTAGGTGTTTTCCAACTTGTTGACATTCATTTCGGAGGAAAAGGCTTTTTTGCAAAATACTGCCCTAAATTTACCAAATTTAGTTAGTCCATAATTTGTTTAGTCCATAATTTGTTTGCATTATTGAACAGGCGAAAGCCAGCTAGTCTGGTTTCCTGATCAGACTGTTTCCCTTAACGTCTATAAATTGTTTGTTTCATCTAAAGTAGGGTCAGGGAGCCAGACTACAAGAAAAGCTTCTGGTTTTTCTTTTTTGAAAATTATAGAATTCAAGGAATCTGGAAATACCAATATCTCAAAATATCAAAATGTCAACTTTATTCTGTTTTCGTGGGAGCCGGTCACATAATATGTGACCTGCTCCCATATTATGTACATGCATCTGTGCAGCTAAATTGACAATGGCCGATCGTTGCAACTGATATGGTTGGCCGGTTGTTTGCCCTATTATTCATCCTGGGTATCAACTTTCAGTCAGGGTTTCAGACCGGTTTGCCTTTCAAGTCCGTGCTTTGAATTGCATCGCATGAAAGTAAAAGGAAATTAAGTTACAACTAAAAGGAAATAACTTTCAGTTTAAAGAAAGGGTCGGAGATAAACTACATGCATGTAGTATGCAATGAACAAAAGCGTGGTTGAAAATACTGTTAATGTTAACACTGTAAACGGCATGCACACAACAAAAATTGAAAAGAAAACCAGTCGGCCTTTGTGGCTGTGACTGGAATCGAACCAGGGACACCAGATATAAAGATGCTGAAGAAAAAAAATAGGGTAATTCAAGCGTCCCAGCGACATCTTGAGACATCTTGAGGTACATGTACTGTTTGAGCTCATTTAATAAACCTGAAATTGTAGTGTTTTTTTCTTCTTCTTCAAATCTTATTCATTCATCATCTAGTAACGGTCAAGGAGATTATTGACTAAGAGTTTAGGGTCATCTCACTGAATCATTCATTAGATTATCATGGCATTAAATCATCTTCCGTAATGCTTAAATTGTCTCAAAACTAAACTTTAGGATGAAAGTTTTTCAAATATTAACACTTACTGACACTTTCTTCATCTGGCATCAAATATAGAATCCTGATTAAACTAAGAACTCTGGGGCCCCGTAATTCGTTCAAGTGTTTGTGGCAATTATAAAGTAATATTTCTTGCATCTCTCATGTTTGGTTTTTTTTCGTTTTTTTAGGTACGTTTTTCCATCGGTGCAGGTGACAGACAGGCACTACAACCGCCTCTGAGTGACAAGTTACCGATCACTGGGACAAAGATTGCACTGCTCATGCAACAACTAGGTATAACACAGATCTCATAATACAGAAGCAGAGTTTTTCCTATTGTCAGGATTTTTTTTCCTATTGTCAGGATTTTTTTTTTCTATTGTCAGGATTTTTTTCTGGTGACTGGATTTTTTTTCCTGGTGTCAGGATTGTTTTCCTGGTGTCAGGATTGTTTTCCTGGTGTCAGGATTGTTTTTCCTGGTGTCAGGATTGTTTTTCCTGGTGTCAGGATTTTTTTTCCTGGTGTCAGGATATTTTTCCTGGTGTCAGGATATTTTTCCTGGTGTCAGGAATTTTTTCCTTGTGTTAGGATTTTTTCCGGCGTCGGGATTTGACCGTTGTCAGGATTTGTTCGGGCAAAAGGATTTTTCCTGGTGTCAGGATATTTTTCCTGGTGTCAGGATATTACCGTTGTTAGAATTTTGTTCTGGCATCAGGATTATTCCCATCGTCCGGATTTTTCTTGGCATCCAGATTTTTTGCAGTGACTGGATTTTTCAAACTGTCTGGAATTTTCCCACTGTCTGGATTTGTTCGCTGTCGGGAATTTTCCCAGTGTTTTTCCTTTTTTGAGCTGTTCATGCATGTCATACATTTACATCAACTTATCAGGGTTGTACTCGAGTCCCTGCAAGTCCGTTCACAAGTCCTTTCGTGAAGCCAGTCACAAGTCCCTTCATAAAGGCAGTCACAAGTAACTTGATGAACAATGACAAAGGAATGCTATTGTCAAAGCTGATTTGTTTAGTTTGTGATTTGAATTGGAACTGGAGGAATTGTGATGGACTTGCAGAGTCTTGCAGGGACTTGCAGAGACTTGCAGAGTCTTGCAGGGACTTGCAGGGACTTGCAGGGACTTGCAGGGACTTGCATAGACTTGCAGAGACTTGCAGAGACTTGCAGAGACGTGCAGGGACGTGCAGGGACGTGCAGGGACGTGCAGGGACTTGCAGGGACTTGCAGGGACTTGCAGGGACTTGCAGGGACTTGCAGGGACTTGCAGAGACTTGCAGAGACTTGCAGAGACTTGCAGAGACTTGCAGAGACTTGCAGAGACTTGCAGAGACTTGTGATGGACTCGACTACATCCCTGCTTCTTATGTCTTCTGTTTGTTTCCCTCACCATTGTAGGTATTCGCAATGTCATGTGTCTATACAGCGCGGCCATCACAGACAACAAGATTCTATTTCATTCAAGCAGCTACACCCGGCTGACGGAGGCCTGCACCGCCCTGCTGTCGCTGCTCTACCCACTGAAATATAGGTCAGCAAACCAGGGGCCAATTTCATAGAGCTGCTAAGCACAAACATTTGCTTAGCACAAAAGAGTCTTGCTCATTAAAAAACGGTTAACAGCAAAAAGGACACATCAAGTACAATTTTTATAATTTATATTTCGTTTAATCATATTTAAGAAATTTGTAAAAGATTTTGATTTGTTTTGTTTGTTTAAAAGTAGGATACACCATTTGCAGATTTTGAAAATTTTTACTATCGAATTATCAAGAAATATCTTAATTATTTGAAATAAAATAACGATTGTAGGCATCCAGCAAATCTATTGTGCTAGATATCCTGTAATTGTTACAAAAAAAATTTATAAACAAAAATTTGTTTATAAAAAATTACAAAAACAAGAACAACATAAAAACAACTGCCCGAAGCCGGGTTGAAAAGGAACGCTGTTTTCCTTGCTTTTCTCAGCATCCATGATTGTAAAACTTCGGACAGATCAGTTCAACAAATTTTTACTATAAAATACAACCCTCCGAATCCACCCATTCCTGATAATTCAAGCAATTACTAATGGTGTATCCTACCTTTAAACATTAAAATGTGTAAACGTGATATCTCTATTTTTGTAATTAAATTTTTTATTTTGTTATCATTTTCCTTCGTTTCTCACTTTTAGTTATGTGTATATTCCCATTCTGCCTGCTCCGTTGACCGAGGTACTGAGTACTCCGACACCCTTCATCATGGGTGTCCACTCCTCCTTAAAAAATGAGATGGCCGAACTGGTGAGTAACAAAGTAGCGCGTTACTTTCTTCGATTTAGTATTAAAATATTATTAACTTAGTAGTCGGTTTCTGTTGTGGTTCATTTAAAATGTTAAATCCAACAAAAATAGCTGTGTATTCTTTGAGTGATCCCCGTTTTCTATTTCCCAGGTTGATGCAACATTGCTAATGTTGCTTAGTATCGTGACTTTGGGCGTGATCCCTGGCCACATGGCAATGACGGGCTTGTGGCTTCTGACTAGCTCCCCTGAGCAATGATATTGACTAATTTGGGGAACCACCAATGTTAAGCTGGATAGCTCAGTTGGTAGAGCACTGGAACGGCAATCCAGAGGTCACTGGCTCAAGCCTTCCGCTCCAGTCAATTTCTTTGTTAACCGGTTCGCGCCGGGATTATTTTAACATCACCGAACCGAGGGGCGAGATTATTTTTAACGAAACTCGATCCGATTCGGGTTCAGGCCGATAGTGCCGGGAAGCACACCCATGCATTTCCGGCCTTGCTCGCTGCTGACAGACATTCCCGGCCTTGCTCGTGGCGTGTTTATGCGTCATCCGTTTTGAATCTGGGGAAAACTTTGCGTTTATATATGTCATCCGGCGCGAACTGGTTAAGTTAAAAAAGTGATTTTTTGTGTGTGTTTTTAAGTGCAGACAAAATAAGTGAGTTTGGAAGACCGAATATTCTTCAGTGACTTTTTTGGCTGTATTTAAGAAAGAAAGTGTCTTTGTGCTAAATGCCACAGACAACATGTATTTCAGTTAGCGTCTGAGCATTGAAAAAAACATTGTCAGGCTACCCAGTATATGTTTATACTTTATAAAACGGATTTTTTTTTTTTTTTTTTTTAGATGGATATTATCATCGCTGATTTAGACGGTGGTAGCATCCACATCCCAGAATGCATCAGCCTGTTCTTGCCACGGGAAGACATCTTCCAACGGACACAGGACCACCTGACATTAGTAAGTAATAGGCTTGTGCGACTAGTCGGCAATACTATTAAAATTAATAGTATTACAAAAAAGTATTGGTCATCGACAAGTTGCCATTCCGTGACTACTTATCATTCCTGTGACTAGTCATTTAATGTTTTTCCCACTACCATATCGTTCTCAGGACCTTAAAAACCTAGTAATTTAAGAAATCGAAAAAATGGTCTAAATAGATGTTTTACCCAGTTTGCGCCGGGATTATTTAAATGGCGCAGGATTGTTTTTCACGAACCTCAATTCGAGATGGGTTCAGGCCAGCATCTGTTGGTAGGACGCCCATGATATTTTAGCATTTTATTATTCTTTTTCCGTTGCCCTTACCTAGATTCTCAACCCGGAGTTGAAGTTGGCGGACCTTGCCTTCCCCAAACCCTTGGAGACTAACCAGCGAGTAGAGATGACGGACAAGGAGATCCGAGCCATCTTCCTGAGGCTTCAGGCCGAGCTCCTCATGGGCTACCGGTCCTGCCTGACGCTCATCAGGATACACCCGGAACCTGTCATTACCTTCAACAAGGTGAACTCATGTTGGGCTTTAGGTCATCAGCAGTGTTGTAGTCGAGACCCTTATGTCCGAGACGGAGACTAAGGCTCCCGAGACCAAGACCAAGGCTCCCAAGATCAAGTCTCCTGAGACCGAGACCAAGGCTCCCGAGACCAAGGCTCCCGAGACCAAGGCTCCCGAGACCAAGGCTCCCGGGACCGAGACCAAGGCTTTCGAGACCGAGACCATGGCTTTCGAGACCGAGACCATGGCTTTCGAGACCGAGACCATGGCTTTCGAGACCGAGACCAAGGCTTTCGAGACCGAGACCAAGGCTTTCGAGACCGAGACCAATGCTTTCAAAACCAAGACCAACATTTCCCTGACCCGAGACTTTGCTTGGACGAGAACAAGACCTAAAAAAAAAAAGGATTGTGTTTATCGTGTTCACCGTGAATTTCTCCATGTTCACGAGTGGGTTGCATTCCAAACGCTACTCACCAAGACGCACGTGCACAGTTGAGTTAGTCGTGCGGTAAGGACATTCTTTATCGCGCAAGAATTCGTACTTGAACCAACATGCACGCGCGAGTATTTCATTCGTTATGAAGTCGTGAACATGGAGAAAAAAATCCACCTCGAGTTCACCACTGGTTAACACGAGTTACCAGGCGATTAGAACGCCATTATACGACTCGTGAACTCGTGAACACGATAAACATGACGTGATTGGAACGCAGCATTAGTCCCTGCCTGATTTTGTAGAGGTTTTTCCCATGATATTTTTCTGGGGTTTTCTTTCCACCTCTGAAAACTGTAATTTCTTCTCATCGTCTTCTCTCTGCGGGTTTCTTCAGGCTTACCAGCTATATGCACAGTGACCTAGGATGCTTTTGAGGGATCCTTGGTTTTATTAACAAACAAAAATCAGCACAATGATTCACCTTTGTTTTGTTAATAGGGCCATGTCTCAAGACAAAAAATAGTTGACTTCAGCCGTTTGACTGCAGATTTATAAACGTCATATTATTGTTCTTCCCATTGCAGGGTTTGTTTCTGTTTGAGAGATCGTTAGTCAGTGAAGTGTTTCTTAGCAAGGTTCTGGACAGCATGAGCTTTGCCACGTTTGTCAACGAGAAGGGGCCGCCGTACAGGGTATGCGATATATTTGACAAGGTGAGTAAAGAAGTTTGGATTTAACATGTTAATTATCATTTGATCAATGGTAGTATTCATAAAAAAAAATTATAAAAGAAATACTGAATTGTTATACAAAAAATTACTTGACTGAGAAAAAAAAATTATACAAAAAATTACTTGAGTGAAAAAAAAAAATGGAATTTTGTATCAATTTCCAACAATTGCCCTATAAGAACTGCAAGGGTTAGGGGTAAGTGACCATCGTGGACTCTATTTCAATCGATTTTTTTTATTTGGATGTTGTTCTCTACTTTTTGCGTGTTTGTCTGGTAGTTGGTGGCCAGCATCTCAGACACGATGACCCAAGAAGAAGGCAACTCAGAGAGAGCCTTGAAGAACATCCGAGACGTTGGAGAATATCTCTACATCAATGTAAGTGGCTCAGAAACGGGAGGGCAATGGGAAAAGAGAAGGGGGGGGGTAGGAGGATTAGCCCAAACCCTCTAGGGTATTTTGGCTAGAAACCCTGCCAAACGCATCAGATTGCATCGTTTGTCAAAGTGACTTAGCTGCAGAGTGCAGCGAGATTCATCAGGTCAGAAATCTCAAGGTCAAACTGCTTCAGAGTCTCTGGTCACAGAACGCAGCAGGATCCATCTCTGGCATTGTTCAATGGGGATTAGCTCTCATAGTCTTAAACTCTGGTCGTTTATACACTGTTGTTGACAGCTAAATCCATCAAAGAGTACCAGACTTTTTTTATCTGATGCACTGCGCTGTGTCTGGCAGGGTTAGGTTAAAGAAGAGGAACGTGCCATTTAAAAAAAAATTACATACAAGAGTACCAAGACGTTAGCAGCAGTTCTTCATGATAACGCCATCTTTTAAAAACAACATGGTCTTGCACCAATTCTACAGTGAAGTGTGCTAATGAAGAAGGGGTGTAATCTTGTGGTTCAGACCTTTGGACCTTCTTAAGTCCTTAAGTCCCTCTTGCCTAGCTGAAGTAGGTCATTGGAGTCGTCCAAATTTGAACCAAACACCGCGACTCGCAACGTCAAACAATTTTTTTAAACTTTTTAACCTGATGACTTCTGTCATTGGCTGTGACAGGAAAACCCGGCCAAGTCTACGTACCTGGAGAAGATACCCCGGCCAACAGAGGGCGCTCACACCCGCATCAACCAGATGCCTTTCCCTCATCTCAAGGAGGAGTTGGTCGGTGAGGTCATCGAAGACGGCCTGAATAAAGCAGTGAGTTGTCGCACTAATTTATTACTGGGGACTAAACCTGTGCATATATTTTTATTTTATTTGTTTCTTTAAAAAAAAAAATTCTTCTTCGAATTTAGCTATTTATATATATAGATTCTACAGAACAAGAGCTTTCCAACGGTTTACAACATTAAAGGGAAACCAAATTCAGTAATAGAAATATAGACCAGCAACCAGTTGGCACCGGGATTCTTTTGACATAGACTGGGACCAGGCACTGGACTGTTTTTCATGAACTTCGATCCTAGACAAGTTCAGGCCGGAATCTGTGGGTAGCACACCCTGATATTTCCGGCCTTGCTCGCTGCTAACCGGATGCTGACAGATATCTGGCCTTGCTCGTGACAAGTTTACCCGTCATCATTTTTGGTTTCTGGACTTTTTGAGAAGCAATGGCAACGATTTTGGAAATTAAAAAAATTGCTTGTAATTCTACCTATGTTTTTTTTATCAAGGATCTAATCTGCTATGGCTCTATAGCCAAATGTCTTTCTCATGACATACTCTGACTGAGCGACTTATATCAGGTTTCGTAGTGTGCCAAATTTCATTCTTATTTTCTTTTTGACCAATCTGCCTGACAATCAGTTTCCGATTGATTTGCTCTTCTACAGATCGTGCAGAGCTTTAACCAGAAGGCCAGCAAAGTCCGCCAGCAGAAACCCCAAAACGTGCCGGCGGGGCCCAAGATCAGCAGCTTTGAGAATCGGATGAACGTCATCAACAACAGCGCCCGCAGGCTGGAGGTACTGAGGACCTGCCTGGGCCACCTCTTTGACAACAGGATCTTAGATGCCAAGAAGGTGAGATTAAAATGAACTTGAAAAAGACTTGGTAAACTTGAAACCCCGGTGTCGCGTGAATTTTAGACTCCATGAAATTACTGACTCATCGGTGGTAATGCGCAGATAATTAAAAGAGCAACCGGTCACGACAGAAATCAGTAACCGTATTGACTTGGCGTTCACCTCCAACAAACCAATATTGGTGCTGATAGTCCTTTGTGCAGAGGAACTCAAATTGACCCAAATAGTCTGGTTTTACAAAGTTTTTCTTCTCCAAAAAAAATAAATTACCCCCCCAAAAGAACAAAAGTACAAAATTGGCTGGTGCGGGAATTTGAACCTGCGGCCTCAGAATTGCCGTTCCGGTGCTCTACCAACTAAACTATCCAGCTTTATGTTGGTGGTTCTAAGTTTTTTATTGTCTTTGTTCATATATTTTGAAGCAAATTTGTGACCCGCTCCTACGAAACCCGACATAAGTCGCTCAGGCTATTTCGAGATACAGCTCGTAAACGCTAAAATGGGGTGAAAAATCGGGTGGACATTGATTTTTGTTTTTGGTTATTTCTTAATTTTTTAATATGTATATTTTAACCCTCAGTTAGGTTAAACAAAATCGACTTTATTAATGAGAAAGTATAAAAATCTTGCATTTATTGAGGCAAACTGTGTCTTAAAAGTGGTAATTTCTCTCCCAAATACATCAAAATAAAATTGGAAGTATGTATGGTATAAAGGTGGTTTGGGTACCAAATGAAAGCTGAAAATGTGTACTAAATGGAAATAACAAGATCTCACTTTAAATGTTTTATGTATAGTTTTGTGGGAGCAGGTCACATTTGTTTAAAAATCTTCTATTTTCTTACAGCTTTTCCCAGCAGTACTGCGTTCTCTGAAGAGCCGTGTTACCAGACTTGCTTTGGTCAGGCAGCTGACTGTCTACGTGCAGGAGAACCGGGCGCTATTGGAACAACAGCAGTTTGATATGGTAGTCAGACTCATCAATTGTGCATTACAGGTAATAACAATTAATGGTTTGGTGACCTCTTGACCTATTGCTACTTGACCCTTGCACTTGTTTTACATATACTATCGTGGAAAGTGCTGAAATGGTTTGTTCCTCGTGATTAGTTTTTTTGTTTTACATTGTCCGGGCCTAGGCGCAGGATGGTTTTTCATGAACCTCGATCTGAGACGGGTTCAGGCCGGCATCTGTGGGTAGCACACCCTGATGATTCTGGCCTCGCTCGCTGCTAGCCGGTCGATGACAAATATTTCCGCCCTTGATCGTGACGTGTTTATCCTTTTTGAATTCCGTAAACAAATATTGCGTGTAGGTGGTGGGCGACTCTTGAGATTTGACCTTTGACCGCTAATTTTTGGGTATGACCTTTTAACTTTAGTTTTGGTAGGACCTCTGACCTTTTGGGATACTATTTATCTGGGTGGCTGTTGCCGTATTGATTTCTGTTACTTTTAACCGAATGTTTTTCTTTCTCTTCGTTGACTAGGAGGACTCGTCCAGTGAGGAGTACAGTCTACCCATGGATGTCCTGCCGCTGTTGTGTACTTTCTACAGGGTAAGTAGCACTCGCACTTTGGTATCAGGCATGCAACTGTTTCAAGGGTTTTCAAAATTCTCCTTAGACAAGGTGCCGTGTGTCTGGGGGATCCTCCGTGGTCCACCTCCCACGGGATTCTCCTGAAAAACTGCATAGAATCAGTCTATCGTTATACCTCTATACAATGGTTCTTTCATTTTTTTGAAACGATCTCATTCTTTTCCTACGTGATAATTGTTCCTTCTGACTCCAAGTTTTTGTATTCTCCACAGTTCACTTGAATGTTTTTTATTACTAACTATTGTCTTATATTTGTACACATTCCCGCCGTGAATATGGCCACTGATGCCGGTACGGCGTTAAACCCAAAACTCACTCACTCACTCACTCACTCACTCACTCAAAATTCTCCCTTTTTTTTCTGTGTATCTGGGCGTGAAAGAAAACAAATCTGCCTTTTCTGCTTGTTTCGTTGGAAGGATATAGTTTGTCCATTTATGTACCCATGACCACCCAGTTCAACCCAATCCACTCCATAGAAACTATGTATAGAGTTGATTCAGTTTGCCCACTGCTGTACCCAGGGGGCACCCAGTGAAACCCAGTTCCCCCTATTTCTCTCCACAGAAACTGTACGCAGAGGTAATCAAGTTTGCCCACTGCTGTACCCAGGGGGCACAGAGTTAAACCTAGTTAAACCCAGTCCCTCCTATTCTCTCAAGAGAAACCCTGCACCCAATCCTATATTCTATCCATTGAAAGTATACAGTTTTTCCACTTCTGTACCCAGGGGGCACCCAGTTTAACCCAGTTCCTTGTATTTCTCTCCATAACAAAAACTATACACAGAAGTAATTCAATTTGCCCACTGCTGTACCCAGGGGGCACCCAGTTGAACCCAGTCCCTCCTATTCTCTTCACAGAAACTCTCCACAGGAGTGATCCAGTTTGCCTACAGCTGCACCCAGGACCACCCAGTCTGGGCGAGCCTTCAGTTCTGGGAGACCGTCTTCTACCAAGACGTGGAGACCAACATCAGGCAGCTGTATGTTTCAGAGCACGACACCAAGTGCGATGTGAGTCGAGCTCCGGTGCCGAAAGAAATTTGAGTCGGCTGGCATATTTTAGCTTTTAATAATCACTTTTAATTTTTTCAAATCTTCAGCAGGAGAAAAACGGGACCGCGGAGTCTCCCAGCAACTCGGCAAACGGCTTCATCACCTCGACGGAGCGCTCCCCGCTGGAGATCGCCGCCGAACAGCTGCGTCTCTGGTCCCAGCTGGACCACGAAGAGCAGGACAAGCTGATTGAGAATGAGGAGAGTATCGTCTACAGCCTGGCCATCCACTACACCAACCGCCTGATCTGCATGCGAGTCCCGCTAGACATGTACAGGGGGTTGAAGAACTCCATCTGTATGGACGGGGAGAGCGGGAGCAGTAACCTGACCAGCAGGTGAGAGAGTCAGGGCTTTTAGTAAACGGGTCGCTGCGTCAAGTACCAAAGCGCGCTGCATGTTCTGGTTAACTGTCCATCTGTATGGACGGGGAGAGTGGGAGCAGTAACCTGACCAGCAGGTGAGAGAGTCGGGGCTTTTAGTAAACGGGTCGCGGCGTCAAGTACCAAAGCGCGCTGCATGTTCTGGTTTACTGTCCATCTGTATGAACGGGGAGAGTGGAAGCAGTAACCTGACCAGCAGGTGAGAGAGTCGGGGCTTTTAGTAAACGGGTCGCGGCGTCAAGTACCAAAGCGCGCTGCATGTTCTGGTTAACTGTCCATCTGTATGGACGGGGAGAGTGGAAGCAGTAACCTGAACTAGCAGGTGAGAGAGTCGGGGTTTTTAGTAAACGGGTCGCGGCGTCAAGTACCAAAGCACGCTGCATGTTCTAGTTAACTGTCTATCTGTATGGACGGGGAGAGTGGGAGCAGTAACCTGACCAGCAGGTGAGA